>JAHTLZ010000204.1:15332080-15352480 GCA_023846285.1 Phrynocephalus versicolor | reverse complement strand
GTCATGGGCTAGATCTGGGTGAACCTGGAACAACTTCTGTAGCATTATTAATTACGCATACACAGAGTTTTGGGGTACAATCATCTGTGGTCCCAGGCTGTGTGTTTCTGTGCATGGGTGTCTCTGTGTGTGCGTGTCTGTGAGTGAGCATGAGTGTGTGTGTGAGTGTCTCTGCGTGTCTTTGTGAGCTGCACCTGGGACTCAGAGCTCAATAGGAAGGGACAGAGGAAGTATGGTCTTGGTCACGTATTGCATTCCATTGCTGGGGGGGGGGATGCCCCTTATCTTGTAGGAACATACTTAGCTAGTGGGGAGTTATTGATAAAGACAGAGGAAGGGGAATTTTGGGCTCGGTCATGAACCAGATGCGCCCTGATATCCTGCCATTGTTTTTCTGGCCTCCTGATCTAGTAGGTCAGCTCCAGGTCAGCTTAACCACCAGGTTCCTTCTTCATCTCTGGATGTCTCTGGAAATCCAGGCCCTAAAGCTGCCTCAGTGCTGCCAACTTATTGGGGTTCAGAGTCTGTTGGGGTATGGAATCTGTACAGACTTCATGTTGTTATCAAAGGTGTTCACCCAGTGCTGTTTTAATCATCCCTTGGTCGGGATCCACTGACCTCCAAAGTGAGACCCTTTTTGGACAGAGCTTCCTCATCAACATGCAAGACGTGTCCATACCAATGCAATGGGGTTTCACGCATGTTGTCAGCATTTGGTGCAACACTGTATTTTGACTGGATATTTATTTATTTATTTATTTATGCATTTTTAGACCGCCCGATTTCTGAAATAGGGACTCTGGGCAGTTTTACATGAAAGCAAATAATCAATTATTAAAAGCAAACAAAACACTAAAGAACAAAAATATATAAAAATAGAATAAACATCATTGCACTCTTGATCCTTTCCCATGAGGCTGGAGATCCATCACAGCATCGTTGTCTCCATGACACAAAGTCGACATTCAACTGCTTTAATTGCTGGCCAGCATTCCACACCACAGAGTGACAGGTCATGCAATGGGTTGATAGATTTTTTGACTTAATAGTCGCTGATCTCTTTGTCACACATGATGCTTGATGTTGTATGCCATTTTAGCCAGGTGATGTTTATTCTTGATGTGACTTCGCCATTTAGACTCCCATCAGCTATGATCATGGAACCAAGGTATTTGAACTCCCCAGTTCTCAGTGGGTCAATCCCATCAATTTGGAATTGGAATCGGATCCAGTCCTATGCCCCTCTTTATACAAAATGCAAAAAATGAGTTTATTCAAGTAAAAAAGTCCTTTCTGCCTTCTAGAGGCCACATCATTCTTAAAAATATAAGTGGAAAGTGGAGACGAGGGGTGCTGGGAAGTCTTCAAAATGTAGTGAAAATGCTTCCCACCTTTTCCCACAAGAGGCCTTTTGAACAATTTCCCCCAATTTATGGGGGTGTAGATAAGTGCTAGGAGTTGCATTTGGGTCTTGGAAGCTGTATAAAACCTCAGTCTCTAAAAGACTTCAGTTCCTTAGTGTCTACATTTCCATGCAACTAATATATAGGAGCACACAGGTTCTTGTGACTAGAATGAGTGTACCACTCAGAATTTGTTGATAACCTTACCCTAACTTGAACCTTTCTGACCTCTCCATGTTGGCCACCAGCTCTATGTCTTATGGCAGGCATGTCCAAACTTCGGCCCTCCAGATGTTTTGGACCACAACTCCCAGAATTCCGAGCCTGCATTGTCAATGACAAAGTACTGTGGGAGTTGTGGTCGAAAACATCTGGAGGGCTGAAGTTTGGACATGCCTGTCTTATGGCAACAACAAATTCCATTGCTCAGCTCTGCACTGTGTCAAGTATTTCCTTTCCTTCTATCTGTCGTGAACTCTCCCATTGCTCAGATGCTCAGTAAAAAGCTTTTATTTTCCATTATAGCAATTATTATTAAAACATGTTTTGATGATATCAGATATATTTCAATAGCCTATAAATCATAGCCTTGCATTGCCTTTTGTATTGGGCTACAGCACAGTATGCTTTACATATACATGACTGGACCTATTTGTTACCTTTTCAACATCCCAGAGACAAAAGGCTAAGATACTTACCTTGTTGAAAGGCAGATCAAGGAGCAGAGAATCAGCTGTACTGCATTTTCACAGGGAGGTTACACTCCCTCTTAAAATGCAGGTGCACGGCTTGGGGGTGCTTCTGGATTTGTCACTGAGCTTGGATGCCGAGGTTTTGGCAGTGGCCAGGAGTGCCCTTGCACAGTAAAAACTAGTGTTCCTGATGTGCTGACTACCGGAGAAGTCTGATTTGATCCCAGTGAAACATCCCTTAGTTACATCCTGGCTGGATTACTGTAACACACTCTATGTGGGTCTGCCTTTGGAGAATGCTCAGAAACTTATTTATTTCTTTTAAAATAATTTTACCCCACCTTTCTCCTTGAAAAGGACCCGAGGCTGCTTACAACACTGAAGGGCACTATGCAAAATTTGAGACAATGAGTATAGAACACTTAGCAAGAATGTTAAAGACAAAATTCAGTGCTAAGAATAAGATTGTGAACAGGCATCTTACATCAATAAGAACACTATATTAAATCTAACAACAGTAAGTACACAAAGGAAAATATGCCACTCTGAGAGATGGAAAACTACAAGTGGAATAACACAAGTAGTACTGCAAAGTCAGTCCAAGCAGTCATACATAACAGTCCATCTAAAAGTCACATAATGGCAGCCAGTCACTGAGGGAAAGCTTGCCTGAAGACTAAAGTCTTTCGCTGTGTAGTGTTAATGTGCTTGCCCACCAGCCCTTTCACAGGCTATTGAACAACACTGCTTCTGATTTTTCATCTCCGCCACTAACTAGCTTCGCTAGTAAATTAAAGCCTTTGGACTGTTTTAAAGTTGAATAAAAATAAAAGAAGTTTATTGATTACAAGGTAGAATCAAAATAATTAATGGTAACGTGTTGAAGTACAAACAAGTTTGATCACTGATAAAGCTGAATACATGCACACCCAGTTCCCAACTCTAAACACTTGGTTTTCTTCACAGACACTCCAAAAATCTTCTCCCTTTTTTAGCCCTATCTGTCTTTCTATTAGACCAGGGGTCTGCAACCTTTAAGACATAAAGAGCCACTTGGACCCATTTCCGACGGAAAAAAAAAACTGGGAGCCGCAAAACCATTGCAACATTTAAAACAGGACTCCAAATGCATACTTTTTCATGTTTTTATAAGTGTTGGGGATGGCATTCCATGTTTCGAATACAAGTTTGTCCTGTTTGGGAAGGTTTTCAATATCACTCCATTTATGATTCTGAGCCAGAATTGCCTTCTGACGGGCAACATCCTCAAGAGTAGCGGTCAAGCATTTGAACTTGGACACCCATATATCTTTGTCAGCTATATCGGCTTTACCTGCTCCTTGTTGGTGTAATGGCACTGCAGAGGGCGGCTTAGCCTCCCCTCCTCCCCGCCTGCGTCCCTCCCTCGTTCCAGAGAAGCCAACGACCCGCAGAGGAGAAGGCGGATGGGGCGGGGCGGGAATGGCAGCGGACGGGGGGACAAGAGAGAGAGAGAGAGAGAGAAAGCCCGGGGAGCAACTGCCCTCCCTCCTCCGCCTCTTCCCCCCCACGCCGTGCTTCTCGCCGCCGCCTCTTGCACGCAAGCGCCCGGGCTACAAAGGCGAAGCGGAAGCCGCCCGCTTCCCCCCACACACACCACTCGTGGCGGCAGGCTGGCTGAGGACACACTGTCGCTCCTCTGACGAAGAAGTGGCTTGGGCCCGGAGCCGCGGCAAAGGTTCCAAAGAGCCGCATGCGGCTCTGGAGCCGCGGGTTGCCGACCGATGTCTTAGACAGTGCCAGATCCCTGGGGCACACCACTTTTCACCTCTCTCCATTGTGAAAATTGCCTACTCTTTGTTTCCTGGATCTCAACCAATTCTCAGTCCATAGGAAGACCTGCCCTCTTATCCCCTAACTGTGCAATTTTCTCAGCAGCCTTGGTAAGGGACTGTCAAAAGCCTTCTGAAAATCAAGATAGACAATATCCACCAGTTTGCTCAAATCCACATGCCTGTTGACCTTTCCAAAGAATTCTAAAACGTTTGTCAGGCAACACTTACCCTTATAGAAAGCATGCTGATTTTCCCTCGGCAGGGCTTGTTCTTCTATGTATTAAAGATTTTTCTCTTGGATGAGGCTTTTTACCATCTTCCCTGGGACAGACATAAGGCTAACCAGCCCCTAGTTTCCTGGGTCCCCCCTCCTACCATTTTGAAAAATTGGCGTGACATCCGCTATCCTCCAGTCCTCTGGCACTGTGGCCGTATTAAGAGACAAGTTGCATATAACAGTTAAGAGATCCACAATTTCATTTCTCAGTTCTTTAATAACCTTTGGGTGGATACCATCTGGGCCTATGACTTGTTGATCTTTAATTTATCAATTAAACCTAAAACATCTTCTCTTTTAACCTGTATTTGCTGAAGGTCTTCTGCCAAAGCCATTGATTTCTTGGACCGCAACAAACTATGGCAAATTTAAAGATACGGGAGTGCCTGACCACCTTATCTGTTTCCTAAGAAAACTATATGTGGGACAAGCAGAAATCCATATGTGGGACAAGCAGATAATGGCCACCGGTCCCATCACCTCATGGCAAATAGAAGGGGAAGAAATGAAGGCAATGACAGAGTTTATTTTCTTGGGCTCCTTGATCACTGCAGATGGTGACTGCTGCAATGAAATTAAAAGACACCTGCTTCTTGGGAGGAAAGCGATGTCAAACCTAGGCAGCATCTTAAAGAGCAGAAACATCACTTTGCTGACAAAGGTCCAACTAGTCAAAGCTATGGTTTTTCCAGTAGTGATGCATGAAAGCGAGAGCTGGACTATAAAGAAGGTTGATTACCGCAGAATTGATGCTTTTGAGTTGTGGTGCTGGAGGAGAGTCTTGAGAGTCCCTTGGACTGCAAGGAGAACAAACCTATACATCCCAAAAGAAATCAACCCTGGATATTCACTGGAAGGACAGATTTTGAAGCTGAGGCTCCAGTAATTTGGCCACCTCAATGAGGAGAGAGGAGTCCTTGGAAAAGTCCCTGATGTTGGGAAAGATTAAAGGCAAAAGGAAAAGGGGAGGGCAGAGAATGAGACGGTTGGACGGTGTCATCGATGCAACCAACATGGATTTGACCAAACTTGGGGAGTCAGTGGAAGACAGAAGGGCCTGGTGTGCTCTGATCCATGGTGTCATGAAGAGTCGGACATGACTGAACGACTGAACAACAACAACAGACAACCCACAGTAAAAAACTCACTTTGGAATATTTATTTATTTATTTATTTATTTATTTATTTATTTATTTATTGGATTTTTTTATGCCACTCATCTGGCAGTGAGGCCAGCGAGGGTTACCTACCATCATACAGTTCGTTACTGGGTTTCTCCAAATAACTGCTTGTAAGCACTTTGTAGGGAGAAGATACTTAGTGGCACAGTGTTAAACTCTGCTCACACCCCAAGTAGCTGACTGAAGGTTCACTCAGCCTTCCATCCTCCCAAGGTCAGTAAAAGAAATACTCAGGTTGATGGGTGGAGGGTGGAGGGGCAATGTGTAGCCTGCATAATTCAGTTGCCAGCCACTCAGATAATGCTTTAAACACCATGGGGTGGTATGTAAGCAGCATGGTTTGCTTTTACTTTTAATGTTGGCTCTGAGAAATGCAAAGTCCTCTGCAAACATAGACTTACTGAGCATCTGTGCTTTTTAAAGCTGCCTCTGGGTGATTGCAGAGGGCTGATTTATTATAATGTTCTGTACATTTGTGACTTTTGTATATGTTAATAGAAAATTAGTAAAAGAATTGACCCTTTTAAAAGTCATCATGCATAGCTGATCTGCACATTCTGATTCTGTTACACAACTGTTGCAATAGTTTTTTGTTAGCTTTTATTGTGTCTTTGGATGGTACAGTTTTGTGATTTTACAGGGTGTAAGATGTTTACATAATCTCTTCCATACAACTATCAGCAACCAACCCAGCTTTTCTTACAGGAGCACCACTGCTTTCACTGCTTTCACATGACCCCTAAAATCCACTGGCTACTTAAATTCAGATCCTCCCAGCCAGAGATCATGTGGGTTTTGTTCTGCTTCCTATGTTCCCACCCTTCCGCACTCTGTTGCTTCTGTCTGTGGTGAGGGGAGGGAGAAAAAAATGGGAGAAAAAATGCAGGCTCACCTCCGCTCACCTCTGCCTGTCGTGGCAGCAGCCCCGTTAGGAATTCTAGTCTGTTAAAGGGGTGGGGAACAACAAAAAGAAACAGAAGGAGAAGGAGAGCCAGGCATTCACTGCTTTACAATCCGCATTGGAATTTTTTTTATCTCCGGAGACCAGGTACTTGTGAAATGTGCT
Organism: Phrynocephalus versicolor; assembly: GCA_023846285.1. Lineage (NCBI taxonomy): Eukaryota > Metazoa > Chordata > Lepidosauria > Squamata > Agamidae > Phrynocephalus > Phrynocephalus versicolor. The sequence goes on along the minus strand of JAHTLZ010000204.1, from coordinate 15,346,047 downwards.
GAGGCGTGCTTAAGTGGTCGTGGTCGTACTTTATTTTTTTAAAAGTCCACTGCTGGTGAGAAAACAATTTTATGCTCCGGATCTGCAGCGGAGTGTTTTGCAGCGGATTTTAGGGGTCATGTAAAAGGGGTCTAGATGCCTAAACAAGCAAGCAAACAGATCCTGAATGTCTTAGACATTTACTGAGGGTTGGAAGCAATTGAGATGCTGATTCTGTTCCATCTTCCCTGACAGGAGAACTAATACCTTGAAATCTCAGTCCTGAAGCAGGAGGTGGGTGGGAAGGAGAGTTTCATTTTATTAGCTCTATCGCTCTGTTTGGTCACTCTTGCAAATGTCTCTTTCAGCATGAAAGACAAGCTGCCTTTTGTCTGTTTACATGGAACTTGCACCGCTTGTCCCTTTGGGTGTGCATTTTGTTTGTTGAACAGAGCCTACACGTGTGATCCCTATCTGTTGATGAGGGCTTGACCCTAACCACTCCACCAGTTCAGCGAAGCAGAAATACCTGGGAGCAGTGAGTAGCACGTTTAGGTTTCAAGCAGACAGTTCTGAATTTCCTGCTGGGTTTTATATTTTTTTAAAAGTGGAGAGGACTGATGGTTTCTGACATTTTTCTCTCTAAGATTTATGCTAAGTGAAATCTGAAACCATCACAACACCTGGTAAAGCAAGGATGATTCAACTCACCGCCCCTTGCAAATACTCAGGGGCCACACTATCAAAACCCCTAACAAATGGTCAGAAGTGACTCCTGGTTTGGACTCATAGAAGCCTACTTGTGGTTTTGAAAAATTAGTATTGGCGGTGCTAAACAGTGCAAAGGCATCTTGTAATCTACTTAAAACACAAATCACTATTCCTAGAGGTTTCTGGGAGTAGGATTTTTTCTTTCATTTTTCTTTCTCTTTTTGCTGGGAAAAAAGGAATGTCTGGGGAAAACTGCAAAAACTGTCTTAATTATTTTATTTTATTTATTGATTTGATTTGTATACTATAATTGTCTGGTGCAAAGGGCATGCTTGGGCGGTGAGCATCATTTAGAACAAAATAGAAAAATGTGCAAAATGATAACTATAAATAACAAGCAATGATTACACCATAATTAGACAACTAAAACACCTTAATATTAGACAAAATGAATGAATATCCAATTAAAACTGGTAAAAATAATGAGACCAGAGAAAAGAAGCAGAGGCAGATAGACAAGTTACTGAGCTTTGGTTAACATCAACAGTACTCAGAGAAGGCTTTTCTAAACATCCAAGATTTTGGGTTGATGTTTAAATATCTGCAGTGTGGGGTCCTGGCTGATTTCAGAGGGCCACTGGTTCCAGAGATGTGTGAACACGAAAAAAGGCCCTGTTCCTTGTTAAGGTTTTCTGGGCCTTCCTTGGGATTGGCACCCTCAAATGGTAAGTCTGGGAAAAGCGAGTGATATGGGGCTTTGTTCACTGCTGTGGTAGAACCTCATCTGCATGTCTGCAGTCGCTTCTTTCTCTGCTCCATAAGAGGAAGAAGACGCCATGCAGATATCTACATGACATCAACCTGAACCAAGTCCCCAACTCACCCTACCCAACCTATTTTATGCAACCTATTGCCTGTTAATAAGATCTCGAGATGTTGAAAGCTTCTGGTCTTTTGGTGACCCTTGGGTTTGCTTCATAAAGCTATCACCCCTATATGAATTTTGGGACATTTGAGACAATGGTCATAAAAACCAAAGGAACATCATTTCCCACCCTGTTATTTGTGCTGATTAACTATTGCACTCTTTTATCTTTAGGAAAAACATGCATACACTCTGCATGTTTGATTAAAATTTTATTTAACTCTATGCATGTTCTATAAGAAAGGAAAAAATAAGCGGGAGAGACAGTGCAGCATTTCTTTTGTTTAAGCACAACAGATTTGCATTTAATTAAATTTGTTGTTCAATGAAGCATCTGTTTTAAACCCTAATGAATGACAGTTCCTATGGGACTTCCACATATACATCTTTTCACTTCATCACACAAGTCTGAAGTGTGCTTGCTTTTAGAAGTTGCCATCAGTTGCTTTTACAACTGAACAGATGCTGGTAACATTGCAATACAGCTATTCTCTTGCAGTAAATTACTAAGTGACATCTCAGAGCGAAACCACAGATAGAAATCCCGATTAGGTTTTCTTTGCATGATAAATGGGGGCCAGCACCCCCCTGCTCAATGCAAGCTGCTGCAAGTCAGCGCCCTTTCCTCTGCAGCCTTTTCGTGAAAGGTTTTTGCAGATTGTTATAAAATAAATTACAATATATTGAAAAATGTAAAAACTGTTTTGGGTTGCACCAGGTAGTAAAACAGGTAACATCTGTTGTTGTTGTTGTTGTTGTTGTTGTTGTTGTTGCTGCTGCTGCTGCTGCTGCTGCTGCTGCTGCTGCTGCTGCTGCTGCTGCTGCTGCTGTTGTTACAGTCATGACCGACTTTTTGTGATCCCACGTCCATGGTGTTTTCTTGGCAGGAATAGTGAGGGGCTTGCCAGTTCCTACTCCAGGCGCCTACAACACCTGGTATTCCCTGGTGGTCTCCCATCCAAGTACTAACTAGGCCCGATCCTGCTTAGCTTCCGAGATCAGGCAAGATTGGATGTGCTCAGGGCATTAGGTGTGTTATTTGTGTCTTTCTGGTCACTAGGCTGTCCTTTTATACTTGTTGCAGGCATGCATGCTAAAAAAGTAATATACTAGCTTTGCAGAGAAACAGCATTTATGAAAATTTTGGTTTTGCACATTGTATGAAAACTGTGGAATCCCATCTCTGGCAATCATTGCCTCAGGCTAGTGCCAATGGGGGTGAAGGATCCTTGAGTTCTCTCTCACTACACTGGGACAGCCTGAGCCATCTGGAATCTCTGCATCAGGAAGATTTCTTCTCATCTCTAGCTGAAAATAAATTGTAATTAAGCATGATTTAGGGCTTAGGGCAGTGACGCCCAACCTTGGGTCCCCAGATGCCCTTGGACTGCAACTCCCTGAAATTTGGTCCAACCCTGCTAATGGTGAAAGCTTTTAGGAGTTTTATATCAAAGAACATCTGGGGACCTGATGTTGGGAGCCACTGGTTTAGGAAACAGACATTTTTCCTCAGTGCTGGAAAGTAACCAGTAATTTGTGATTAATTTATTTTTCCAATAACTCAAGCATAGTTACTTGATATCATGGCTGTATTATAAGAAGGCTCAATTCACTCGCTTTGCAGTGATATATGAAAGGAGGGGGAGAGAGCTTGAAAGACAGGTGGCAACCAAGTCAAAGTGAAAGAAGACAAAGTTGTAATGGAAGAGGAACCCACAGAAGCATGGGTGAAATCAAGGGAGAGCTAACCCAGAGGAGACTGTGTGACAATTTTACACAATGTCTTGAGATACCCAACCAATTCTTTCCCTGAAGTAAAAAGTTCAAAGAATCATAGAATCATAGAGTTTGAAGAGACCTCAAGAGCCATCTAGTCCAACTCCCTGCCATCACAGTGCTCCCGACAGATGGCCACCCAGCCTCTGCTTAAAAACCTCCAAAAGGAGACTCTACCACCCTCTGTGGCAGCGTATTCCACTGCTGAACAGCTCTAAACATCAGGAAGTTCTTCCTAATGTTTAAACTGAATCTCTTTTCCTGTACTTTGAAACCATTGCTCCGAGTCCTAGTTTCTGAAGCCATGGAAAACAAACCAGTCCCCTCTTCAATATAACATCCTTTCAAATATTTAAAGATGGCTATCATGCTTTTGTAGGGGCGTAGTGGCCCAGTGGTCTAGAGCACTGAAAATGTCGGCTGTAATGTCGGCAGTTTTATGGTTCGAATCCCGGGTGCCAAGCAGCGGAGCGAGCTCCCACTGTTAACCACAGCTCCTGCCAATCGAGAAGTTTGAAAGCATGTAAATGCAATTAGATAAATAGGTACTCTATCGTAAAAAGTGGGAAGGTAGAACAGTGTTTCCTTGTAACCATGCTGGCCACATGACCACGGACTTGCACAACACAATACGGAGATGAGGACCGCCCTTTGAGTTGGACGTGACTAGCATGCATGTGCAGGGGGAACCTTTACTTTTTTTACTTATCATGTTTTTAAAAATTACTGAGAAGAGAGGGGGGAAGAGAGAGAGAGAGCATACTCAGAAGACTTATTTTGTGTAGTTTAATTGCTGTACTCCTTCAGGTCTAAGAAAGTGACTCTTGTATAACCAAGTGAATATTTCTCCTCTGTTTACTCACATGTCTCCCATTAGTGTTAGTGGGAACTAATTTTCCTCTCAATTAATGTGAAATCCGAAGATGCATTTGGGTTACCACTCTCAGGATGAAGCCCTGCAAAGCCATGTTTTGGACTTTTTCCTGGTCATTTTTGGCTTGCCCCCTAAGGGGGGGGAAGAGTAAGTAATTTGTGTGACTAAGGCTGTGGTCACACCTGGGTTTTGATCCTGATCTTCTGAAGGTCTGTCTTTTCCTCTTCATCCCATCATGTGATTTAATATGTGGGACAAGAGTTCTCACGTCAAAAGCTTTTTATTTTATTTTAAAGTGCAGTTCAGCCCCTTTGACCAGCAGGTGGTGCTAGCATTTGAAAAACAAGGACCACTTTGGTGGGGGAAATTAATGCTTGTAGGACCGGATAGATCTTCCTGTTTCTCCAAAGGTGAAATAAATTAAAAAAAAAACACAGCCCATCGGCCCCAGGAATAGTCAAAAAAAAAGAAAGAAAGAGAGAGAGAAAGAAAGAAAGAAAGAAAGAAAGAAAGAAAGAAAGAAAGAAAGAAAGAAAGAAAGAAAGAAAGAAAGAAAGAAAGAAAGAAAGAAAGAAAAAGAAACCCGGATCATCAGCGTGGTCCCATGGCGTCTGCCTCCTTAAAAGCTGGATTTTCAAAGCAAGGCAAAAAATTCTGTACCTCGTAGGTGAGTCACAGAAACCTCGCTTAAGGGATCATTACCGGGTTTTCTTTTTTCTTTTTTTTCAAAAAGCCCGGTGGCCGTGGGGACTGCATTTTTGGACTCAGTTTATTTAGTAATTTAAACTGCTTTTAAAGGGACGTGGGGCCGAGCCCTAACATATCCAATAAATTTCACTTATTGTTGCTAAATGGCACCCCATTACTTCCAGCTTATGACAACCCTATGAATTGATGACCTCCAAAATTTCTTGTAAAGGAAGAAGATGGCTGTACTAAGTCCATTTCATGTTTAGCCACCTTCTTTTTCTGCTGCATTTTCCAACAAGTCTTTTCTTCTTATAATGTGCCCATGGCGTGAAAACCTTGACTTGGTAATTTGCATTTGTACTGAGAAATCAGGCAGAATTTGATTTGGAGCCCTCCCCGGCCCCCATTTGGCTTTCTGGCAATCCATGGTATCTTCAAAACATTCTTCGAGCAACATATTTCAAATGAATCAGTTTCTTTCTTGTCATCTTTCCTCATTGTTCAGCTTTCCAGTCCATGTAAAGCAGGCATGTCCAAACTTCGGCCCTCCTGATGGTTTGGACCACAACTCCCAGAATTCTAAGCTTAGATTGCCAATGGCAAAGGACTGTGGGAGTTGTGGTCCAAAACATCTGGAGGGCCGAAGTTTGGACATGCCTGATGTAAAGTATTTAAGAACACCAATAGGATGCATGATTTTGGCCTTGGAGTATGGATAGACACAGAAACTTATGGTGGATGACAGTAGTAAGCCATTCTTTGAACATGTCACATGCCTTGAAATGACTCTTGGGACTTTCATATATTGGAAACAACTACAGTATTTTATAATCATGGAATAGTGACGTTGGATAGGGGCCTACAAGGTCATCAAACCTAACCCCCTGCTTCATGCAGGAATAGAAATCAAAGGATATCTGCCAGGTGGTTATCCACATTTAGTTTGAATACCTCCAGTGTTGGAGCACTCGCCACCTCTGGAGGTAATTAGTTCCACTGGATTGATAGACGAATGAATAAGCAGACACACACTTGCATGTAAAAGCAAGGAAGTTGTAGAACTTAGAGGCAATAACATTCCAAAACATATGAATTTATGTTGCATCGTCCTGTAGGTTTGGCGGCATCTCGATTGCAATGAAAGATGAATCTGGGCTAATTTGCATTTCCGATTTTGTCATGCTTATTTGCTGTTTATTTGATGCATAAATTGTTAATAGAGTTATGACATTCATTGGAAATGTTCTTACTTTAACAACATATTATTGCAGTCCTTTCGTGAAACATGTTTGCATTGCTGTTCTTGTGTTGTAAACAGCTCTTATAGCACACTTGTGTTGGAAAGCATCATATAAATTCAAGTCAAGTATTAGGATAGTCTTTGCACTCCTTCAACAACCTTAGACATCGGTTTCATCCTCCTCTAAATCCAGGAGAAGTTAATATGTCTGCTTGCAAATCTGAAATGTGATTATTCATCTGTATAGGGAGCAAAAACATTCAAGCGGCACAGAAAAAAAGTTTTAAAAACCCCGATTCCCGGCCAAAAAAGCAGGCGAAAATATGCCTGGCTCTGCCTGCCTGAGAGTGCACCTACCAGAGGGGTGGTTTGGGGGGGGTCCCCGGCCTCCCCCCTCTCCTCCTGTCCTTCCTGGGCTGCTCTGGTGGAGTGGCGGCCGGCGGGCATCCTCGTCGTCCCGCCAACGTCGCCGGCTCGCCGGCTCGCCGCCACCATTCAAGCGGCACAGAAAAAAAGTTTTAAAACCCCCGATTCCCGGCCAAAAAAGCAGGCGAAAATATGCCTGGCTGCCTGGCTGAGAGCGCACCTACCAGAGGGGTGGTTTCGGGGGGGGGGCCCGGCCTTCCCCCCCTCCTGTCCTGGGCTGCTCTGGTGGGGCATCCTCGTCGTCTCGCCAACTCGCCTGCCATGCGGTGCGGACGGGGGATCCAAAATGGGGCGGGCGACCGCAATCTTTTTTTTGAAATCGTGGTCCAAAAACACACCAAAGCACCACAGAAACATGCGAAAATTGCTATTTTAAAACTGCCAGATTTTTTACAGTAGCAGTTGGTTTTTCTTGCAACAAAATGTCTCCTGTCCTCCTCTCCATTTATTTTATTTTATTTTATTTTATTTTTTATTTTTTACACCTGCGCAATGATGGGCTGGCCATGGGAGTGGACCATGCAAATTTTTGGAGCCATTCCACCAATCGCATGGCCACTTGGCCAGGTCTTAACCACAGAGACTTCTGGGATGTGCCAATCGGTCATAAAAAGCCCACTAACTCTAGCCCGAACCCTAAGCCTAAGCCTAACCCTAACCCATACGCCAGTACACTGTCCTTCTAAGTGGGTCAGAGAGGCACCCAGAGGTGTACCCCAATACTCACCCTAACCTTACCTGTAACCCTAAGCCTAGCCCTTGCACTAACCCTAACCCTAAAGCCAGATCTGTGTACTCGCATTGCACTACACGCAAGTACGCTTCCCTTCTTAGTGAGACACAGTGAGAGCCCGCATTCTCTCTCACTGACTGATGCAGGGAAGGCACCCCAAAGAGGGGTGCCTCTGCCAGTCCAGTGTCACTGTCCACTAAGCAAGTCTGCAACTTGGTATGCATATCCATATGGCTATGCATGCTATTTTGTAGCGGGTGAGGAGAGGAGGCACCCATGGGTGCCTCCAGGAGCCCGCTTTCCCTTCATAGCGGGCCAGAGGAGGCACCCACCCCACAGAGGTGCCTCCAGGAGCCCGCTACCCCCCTAAACCAGTACTAACTACAGACAAAAAAACGACAAATGAAATGATCATTTTTTGAAAAATTTCGCGAAAAACGGAAATGAGCCGAAACGGACCCATCCCGAAAAAAGACAACTCAAAAAAAAAATTCCTGGTCGTGCCCATCTCTAATCGTGACTGCAGAAAGCAGAAACTCGAAAATAATTAAATACTCTCTCAGATACTGAAGGAAAAAACATGCATTGGATTCATGTACAAAATTTACTTTGGGTGGTGGAAGAAATATTTTCCTGTTTCTAAAATTGCTTTTGAATGATACTTGAAAACAGTGAAAAAAGAGGTTCTTCTAACCTTTTCAACCACTGCTCTCAACATTATCTCATATGATGCCCACAAGAGCTCAAAAGAAAGAAGGAAAGAAAAAGAAAGAAAGAAAATCTCCACAAATGTAACACATTATTGTTTTCAGTTTGGTCTTTGTAGATACCTTTGAAGTTTTCCTTAAGAAACTCCAGTCTTGCTGCTTCCAATATTTTCCCCTGTTCTTTGGACATTGCAGACATTCCCATAATTTTAGAACAAATAAGAATCAGGAGGTATCTAGTTGATCTGGTTTTGATTTCTGTAATAAAAACTGAACGCTTAAAAGACAGCAGTGTCTCCTACAACAGAGGCACAGAAATGAATGATGGAAAACTCACTAGAAAAAAAAAGAATCCTCATGGATGAAAATTAGCAAATGGGTGCCTAAATATTCTTGATAAAGTTTTGCAGTTAAATTTTCTGTAATTTATTTATTGGAATTATTTATGCTCTCCTTTTCCATTTATCAGAGTAATGCTGAAAATGGCTAACAGCATTCAAAGTAGGGATGGAAAAAACTGTTTTGTTTTCTCCTGCATTTGTGCTTTAGAAATGTTGCAGTTTCCCCCCTCCACTGTTGAACAGAAAGAAATGTAGAAAATCTGATCAAAAGTGAACTAAAATGAAATATTCAGTAGATCCTGCTTTTCTCACTGTGTAAAGGACACTATGTAACTGCCAGGTGAAATTTGAAATTTTGTCCTGCCATGTCTGTTTTGACATATGGCACTCTTTCTAGGGTACTCTAAGTATAAAACACCCAGTAATGACTTTATAAGTCTTGGTGATTTTGTGTAGGTTGCCAGAGATGCCACAGGCAGCCGGACATGTTACCCCAAAACAGCACACACGAAAATCTTAATTTTCTGCTGTTTGCTGCCACTATGTATGCAGTAGAGATGGGCACGACTTAGCAGTATTTTCGTTTTCGTTTTCGTTTTTTGTTTCCGTTACGTAACGAAATGAAAAACGAAAAATGGCTCAGAACTGGAACGAAAACGGAAACGAAATGACTAATTTCGAGGGAATTTTCGTTTTTCGTTACTGGAAAAGCACATAATGGAGCTAAACGGGAAGAAACGAAAAAAATTTTGTTTTCGTTTTCATTTTTTCGTTTTCATTACGTAACGAAACGAAAACAAAAAATTTTGAAATTAGCTCACGAAAACGGAAACAAGCCGAAACGGACCCCTAGCCGAAAACGAAAACAAAAACGAACAATTTTTCTGAGTCGTGCCCATCTCTAGTATGCAGTTTCATTCACTATGGGGTAGGATGCCAATGGAAAAATAAGTGTGTACTGTACGTTGATGGTGAGGCATCAAGCTGTTAGCCTTCCCTTATCACAATGGCCAGTACAGAAGAACACTAGAAGGTGAGATCCAGCAATATCTGAAGTATTGTACTTGGTCCAGCCTTGACATGGTGTATGTCACTGAGCTTGGCTGGTTTGATATTGACAACCCTTCACAGCTTGTCATCCAAGAATCCTCTCTCATGTCAACCTTCCACTCAAAGCCTTTTTCAGAGTTACACTGCTATCAAGCAGGAGATGCTAAAGGAGAAGGGCCTTCTCTCAAAGGATATTGTGTGTTACTATGCTAAAATATTCTTTTTGTTTTCTCAGGCCTTCAAATACTGCAAGGCTGTTCTTTAGAAGGAATGATGTTTTTGCTCTTCTTTCAGTTTGACATTTAATTGGTCTATTTCTTTGTTTACTAATTTTAATTGTTTTATTGCTAAGTTTGTTGTTTTCTTTGTACAGTGGAACCTTGACTTAACGTCATTAATCCGTTCTGGAGATCTAGACTTAAGCCAAACATGACTTAAGTCAAATAAACTTTCCCCATAGAAAGTAATGGGAAAGTGGATTAATCCGTTCCAGACGATGAAAAAGACCCCTGAAAACAGCAATTTAACACAAATTTGACTGTCTCCCCCCCCAAACACAAATACACACACACTTCCCTCACCAAGTGGGGCGGGGGTGGTGAGGAGTGGGCTCCTCTCCACAGCCCAGTTTCCCTTCCGAGGGGAAAGAGGAGCCTTCCCTGCCTGGACATGGCCCTTTTTGGGGAGAGGAACCGAGCAGGCTCCTGGTCTCGCCACTGGAAGGGGCCCTTCTGGGTTCTCTCGCTGGTGTCCTGCTCCTGACGCCAGCCCCTGGGGAGGTGTCTTTTCACACCTGCGGGGGAGGGGGTACCTTTAGATGCCTGGGATCCGGGAAGGGCTGGTTAATACCCGCAGGTGAATCAAGGGATGCTACCGAGAGGTGGCTGTTGAGAAACCCCAAGTTCCAGGCCGGGCAGGGGGGTGCCCATAGGGCCGTTGGGTTGCCAAAGCTCCTCCGATGGTGCCCGGCCAGCCCAAAGTGGGAGCCCCCAGATGTGAGGGACTGGGTGGCTGGAGGAAGAAGGGGCCTTGTGAGGAGCTGCCCGGCTAGCCAAGAGTGACCAAGTGACAGACCACTGCCTGGTTGGGACAAGGGGGCCTGGCGACCCCTGGAAGGCCAGCCGAGGCAGGTGGGGGTGGGGGGAGAAAGCCCTGCTCGCTCCCCGTGGAGTGTGGCCGGGAAGGAACAGGACGGGGGCAGAGGAGGAGGCCTCCATCTCGAGAGCTGCAGGGATCACCAGGCATTAATGCCGCCGCTGCCACCTCCTGCCAGGGAGTTTTCTCCCGTCGGACCCTGAGAGCGTGGGTGATTTGGTCACAGCCCCTGAGCTGGTGGGCATGGCCTCATGACATAAAAGGCTTCCCCTGCCCCCTTCGCCAGTGTGGTCGTCCAAGCCAGCGGCCCTGGCCAGGAAGGGCGGCCTCCCCTCCCCCAACCCCCAGGCGCACGGGTCCCGAGAGAAGGCAGGGCTCTTCTCCCCACCTTCGGCACCCCCTCTGGCCAGGTAGGCCCCCCTGCCCTCACCCCACACCCTCCTGCATTTAAGGGGGGGGTTCCTCGTCCCTCCCCCTTCATCCACGGGCTTGCAAGCAGTCATCCACCACCCCTCCCACCCACGCGCGCGCACACACACACACACACACACACACACACACACACACACACACATACCTGAGGCCAACCGACGGGGGGGGAGGTGGCTGGATCCTGGCCCTTCTGCCCTGCCCCCCCCCATTGCTCGCCTGTTTCTCTGCCTGCCACTGGCCGAGGAAGAGCTCCGGGTGCTCGGAGCTGGCCTCGCCAAAGCCGCCGCCGCCGGAAGAAAGAAGAAGAGCCAGCTCTGGTGGCAGCGGCAGCAGCTCCTGGCAAGGCCAGCCCTGAGCTCCTGGCCTTTCTTCCTCTCCTCCACTTTGGCGAGGCCATGGAACAGCAGAGAGGCAGCAGCAGTTGGAGGCAGCAGCCGGGATGCTGGGTCCTAGCTGCCGCCCAATTCTGGGGCCTTGCGCTGGGGCTCCGAGACGTAACTCGGAGCCCGCGGCACAAGTCAAACAGACCCCTAGTGGACGTAAGTCAAATTTGACATAATTCAAGAGGGACGTACGTCAAGGTTCCACTGTATTTGCACTGTAAATTAGCCTGGAATAAATATTAAGAGTGGCATGTATAAACACATTAAATAAATAAGCATCTAGTAACCTCTCCCAAGCCACACTGGGAGAGAAGACACTACATCCTGGGTTCATCACACAGCACATGGGATGATGTCACAGTCTAAGTTAGCCAAAAGCCCTTGGCTATATGATGGTGCCACTGATGCCAAATGTAGTCAACTGTGAACATGACCAAGTGAGGGCAAATAAGCTCCTTTTCACAAGTATTGAAACACCACCCAACAAGGGAGATGTTCTTCAGCGTTGCCAGAAAAAGAAAATTCATGAAAGCTGAGCACTTTGGGCTTAACCTTGGTTTACGGGGAAGTCATCCTTTGGGTTCAGCTGCGTTCTAGATGGAGATCTTGATACTTGTCCTGAAGAGCAAAGCCCACCCCCCCAGGACATACTGAAGCTCTTAATGACAACTTGGTGATCAATGACAGGAATTGTCCTGAGGCAAAGTACCATTCTGTCAATTTTCTCTTTAATCCCATCATGCATGCTGATTGTATGCCTTTCAGAGGTCAATTTGAACACAAGAACAAATGTTGCTGAAGAGCCTCCAGGTGATTATTATACATGATGCTGTGCCATATCCTCTAATTTTGAGGTTCAGGCATGAGTGCCAATGTTTGTGTTGCCCAAAAAGACCTCTGTGCCATACACAAGAGAGAGATTAACAAGCAGGACGAGACCCCAAGTTTGCAGAAATGCAACAAACAACAAAAACACCAAAACGCTAGTAAGGAACAGCCCGCACTAAAACTAGTTCAATAAGTGTGTTCACTAGTAGAGATGGGCACGACTTAGCGGTATTTTCGTTTTCGTTTTCGTTTTTCTTTTTCGTTACGGAAACGAAACGAAAACGAAAATCGGCACCAACCTGGACCGAAAACGGAAACGAAACAACTAATTTCGAGCCAATTTTCGTTTTTCGTTACTGGAAAAGCACTCAATTGAGCTAAATGGGGAGAAACGAAAAAATTTTCGTTTTCGTTTTCGTTTTTTCGTTTTCGTTACGTAACAAAACGAAAATGAAAAATTTTGAAATTAGCCCACGAAAACGGAAACGAAACGACTCAGACCCTAGCCGAAAACGAAAACGAAAACGAAACTTTTTTTCTGAGTCGTGCCCATCTCTATTCACTAGCCACTTAACGGCTGAAATCCAGTAAGAACTAGAGTACAGCCATTGAATCAATGAAGATTTGATGAGTCACCTCCTCCCAAAAGTCCACTAATTCAATGGGCCTAATCAATTTGAGATTTAGGGTTCTGGATTTCAGCCAGTCCTGTTGCTCTGTTTGAGGAGCTGGGAAGCTGAATAGAATGGAGGAAGTGACAGTCACAAAGAAGGTCGTAACTGACTGACAAGAATATTAAGCAGAACATTCTGCACTGCAAAATGTTGTTGTGGGTTTTGCTAGTACTGATGCCCCACACCACAATATGCTAGAATGTACAGATCTCTCTCTCTCTCTCTCTCTCTCTCTCTCTCTCTGTACTTGAGCATCAAAATGACCGTACTTGAGCATCAAAATTCTCTTGTACACCATAGAAACACTACCTTTTAGTAAACAAATAGCTTTTGCCTACACAAAGGTTGATCGCCTCTGTGTTCCATTACCTTCTCCTGAAAGTCATATTGACTCCTCTGGCGGGGGGGGGGGGGAAAGAAAATCAGGAAGAAAACAGTCTTAATCCAGTCATCTACCTGACAGGATGTCACCCAAATTCTTTAGATACTGTATTAGAATACAGACAGCTACTTGTTGCAAAAGGGTAATTAAGAGTTTCAAATGGTCCTAAGGCACAGCAGAGCTTTAGTAAAGCAGACTATTTAATCTTGCTGCCTATAATGGATGGGATGGTGGCGTCTCTCTCTCTCTCTCTCTCTCTCTCTCTCTTTAACCTCAGGAAAAAGATTTCAGTTTTAAAAAAGCCTAAATATCAGAAAATGTTCATAAATAAATAAACAGGCCCCTTTGAAGACTTCAAGCTGGACTGAAAACCTGACAGGAATCTTTTGTCACTCACCCGCAAAACATCATTCCCGTGTGTTGCTAAAAGAAGTGCATACCCAGAAGCAAGACAAACATAGTTATCATCACATCTCAGCAGCACTTAAAGATCTGCACCATTGGCCTACCTGCTTCAGGGCACAATTCAAAGTCTTGGATTTCAAATGCCAAATGACCTAAGATTAGCTGGACTACCTGCTGCTATAGGAATCTACCATTTTATTAATGGCTCAGGCTGAGGCTTTTATAAACATGAGGGTGGTGTTTGGGAATTGTTATCATGATTAGTTAGTTAGTTAGTTAGTTAGTTAGTTAGTTAGTTAGTTAGTTAGTTAGTTAG
>JAHTLZ010000204.1:15303363-15332070 GCA_023846285.1 Phrynocephalus versicolor | reverse complement strand
TAGTTAGTTAGTTAGTTAGTTAGTTAGTTAGTTAGTTAGTTAGTTAGGATGAGATTTGGCTGCCAAAGCCCTAGCTAAACCCAATTTCCAGAAGATTCTTTTTCTGCCACCTTTTTTCATATTCCTTTTCAGCTGTTTTTCGTGCAGTGCTGACTGGCATTTGTTTTTGTTTACTTAACTCTGATGTGGGCTCCTGTTGTAATTGATCAAATGCTATTTCATTCTGTCTATTAAGTTTTTCAAAACAAATATTTTATTTAAATATTTGATTCTATTTGCATAGATATAATTTGAATAAAAGCAAAAACAAAATAAAAACAAAAACCCACAAGCCATTCATAAGGCAAACAACAAAACACAAAGCCTGACAGCAACAATTGCAACCATGACAGAAAAAGTTAAATTTCTGACATTGTCGTAGTGGCCCTATATGGCATCTTTCCATAGGGATCCATGATGAGTGGCAGTATGTGTCCATTATCATTCATGCATGCAAACTTGGCTTTGATGATTTTGGTTAGGATCAGCTTCCAATCTGAAAGTCTCCTTTGTGCTTTCTGGTGGTCTCCCTAGTCAATCAGTGGAGCCTGGCCTTTAGCTGGTCATAGCATGCAGCATTGCTTAAATGAAGAGTGTCTGTGCCACCATTTCTCAATGCTTCTGGAGTAGTGTAGCTGCAGGGCATTGCAGGAACTTAAAAATGGTCAAATGTCATTGAATGAACAGTGTTGCTAGGTCTTAAGGCACCTCGCTAGACGCATCTGGTGGGGCCACTGTGATATACAGGAAGCTGGACTAGATGGGCCTTTGGCCTGATCCAGCATGGATCTTCTTATGCTCTTACTCCTACTTCTAGATCGTTTTTCACCCTCTTCAAAATGATCTAGAAGTAGGAGTAAATAGTGAGGTAGCCAAATTTGCCAATGCCACTAAATTATACAGGATAGTAAAAACTGAGAGATTGTGAGGAGCTCCAGAGGGATCTCTTGACACTGGGGGAGTGGTCAAACCAATGGCAAATGAGCTTCAACATTAGCTAGTGCAGAGTGATGCACGTTGGGGCAAAACAAAAAAATTACATTTATAAACGGATGGGGTCTGAACTCTCTGCAACAAACCAGGACAAAGTAGATAAGAAACAACTGTTTTCCCTATCACACAACACTAGAACTAGGGGACACTCCATGAAACCTTTGAGTGCTACATCTCAAACAAATAAGAGAAAGTACTTTTTCACCCAGAGGATCACTGGTTTGTGCAACTCCCTGCCAGAAGAAATGGTGACAGCTGGAAATCTGAAGCCCTAGTGGAGCAGCTCCAAAAATGGGTAGAATGGAGTTCTCACCGTAAAAACACATATGGACACAATGATCTAAATGGCAAGTTGTAGGCCCATATGGTCAGAAAGAGGGAGTGGAATTTCTGGGTCTAGAGGTGCATTAGAGTAGCCAGTGCTCCCTGGGCAATATACAACATAATTATGCAGGCTACAGGCTGGCCCCCTCCACACATGAGGATGAGAAGCTGCCACAATCAATAAAACAAGTTAGCAGAGGGATGTAGAAATAACAAAGAAAGATGGAAAGCACAGAGGAAGTTAAGGGGAAGAAAGAGCTACCATAGCCTAGTGAGTGAATGCATGAGAGTGAGTGAGGCAGTGACCACGAAGTGAGGCAGTAAAGGTGAGAAATTTGAGATAAAGCACAACAGCCAGGAGCTCAATTGGGAAAGCAGTGCTATTCTCTAATGTCAGCATTGTGCTGCTTGCCTTGGTTGGCTGACTCACCCAGCAAACAGTAGAGATGGCTTTTCAATTGATGGCATTGATGACACTGATCAGACCGTAGGCGTTACAGAGTCAAGATGGGACTATGTCATCAATCTACCAGTTTGCATCCAATCAAATTGTAACTCCTGGCTATGAGGAGTATTGGAAAGAATACTGGTGCTGTAGGGAGAAAGTATCAAACTGTAGGAAATGAGCATTATACAGTAGAGATGGGCACAAAACGGGCAAATAGCATTTTTTTTCATTTTTGTAATGCTGTTCTATTTTCGCTTGCCTTCACTTGCACACACTTAGGGCCATGGATTGTCTCTTCCTCTTTCAGAGCAACCTTTCTAAGCAAGACCTATCAGCACAAACCACCCTTCTTTGCATTCAAGCACAGAAGAATGAGCTTGGCTTGAGTTTAACCTTTAAATGCCAGATTTCCCCCCTCTTCCTCCTTTTCCATGAGGGAGTCAATTTGGAATTTAATAACTCATCCCCCTGAACCCCAAAGCTCTCCAAATTCGGAGGGCTTAAAGCGAAGAGTCAGAGGGAGCTACCCACAAAATTTGGTGGCCCTAGGACTCAGAGGAGTCATTTTATAGTAACAAAACATTTCATTTTCAACAGCTAAAATGGCATTTTGTTTTGTTTCATAACGAAATGCTCACTGCCATTTCATTTCATTTTGTACCATTTTGAAACTTTACAAAATGACAAAAAGCATGCCATTTTTTCATATGGTGCCCATCTCTATTATAGAGGCAAAATGTGACTGGCCACTATTTTAGTAAAGATGCATTGAATTAAAAGCAAGATGAACATTTTGAAGGAAAAATACCTGTGTGAAGTACATAATAATATATTTCATTAAAAAAAACCTCCCATTAGTAACAGTGAGTTCAATGAGGCAATGAAATAATTTACCTATGGGATTAATCAAAGAATCATCAGAAGAGGTATTGAAGCACACATTAGATTGAGCACTTAAAGAAATAAGCTAATGAT
Source organism: Phrynocephalus versicolor (assembly GCA_023846285.1). NCBI lineage: Eukaryota > Metazoa > Chordata > Lepidosauria > Squamata > Agamidae > Phrynocephalus > Phrynocephalus versicolor. The sequence continues at coordinate 15,329,291 of JAHTLZ010000204.1, read as the reverse complement.
TAATGTTGCACTTTCATGGAAAGCTGGACTTGGTAGTTACAGTGGTGTCCTTTCCAAAGTGAAATATCTTGTCTCATCAAAATTTGCAACTTAATGACAGAAAACATATTACAGTGGTACCTTGTATAACAGACAGCTTGTATAACAGAAAATTTGTACAACATAAAAAATTCCGGAGATAGGGGAAATTTGCTTAACATAATTGCCTATGGGGAAAATCCGTACAACATAAAAATGGGATTACTCTGCTTTCAATGCATTCCTATGGGAATTTGTATAAAGGAAAATTTGCTTAACATAATTTCATTTGCAACGAATTAATTCCTTTATACAAGGTACCACTGTACTGGAGAAATACTGAACTGTACATTCCATCAGTTCCTGTCTTTCTTCTCTCATTCCTTCTTAACTGCAACAGTCAGTTTAAGGTGTGTTTAAGATATGTTTCTAATATTTTAAGAAACTGGAGAAAAATATGCATTTTTCAGAAATTACTTTGAATGTGTGGAGAGGTGAAGTTTCACATACAGGTCTGTTTTTCTTCTTGTACTTATTAGATTTAATAATGTGCAACAGTCTTATGTGTACACCAAAGAAAAATTGGGGTTCAGCAGTTGCACATATATCTAACCTATATAACAGGGCTGTCCAACTTTGAACAGCCCATGGGCTACTCCCACTTGCTGGACGTTCCTGTGGTCCACTTTCTGAAATGCTGCACATCCTCGCAGGCTACTTCCAGGAGCACATGTGCGCTTCACTGGTGCTCCTAAGCCCAGCGAGGGTGTGTGCTATGGCAGTGGCAGAAGGATCCATGGGGCTTGGAAGGGGATCAGCAATGGCGATCTTCCACCACTGCTTGACTTTGAAGCCTTGTGGGTAGAGATGGGCACGACTAGGGAAAATGACGTTTTCGAGTTGTCGTGTGTCGGAGGCGGCCCGTGTCGGCTTGTTTCCGTTTTTTGTGAAACTTCGCAAAAAATAGTCGTTTTGTTTTTCGTTTTTTCATCTGTCGTTAAACTGGTTTAGGGGGGGTAGCGGGCTCCTGGAGGCACCTCTGTGGGGTGGGTGCCTCCTGTGGCCCGCTATGAAGGGAAAGCGGGCTCCTGGAGGCACCTCTTTTTTGGGGGGGGTGCCTCCTATCCTCACCCGCTAGGAAGGGAAAGTAGGCTCCTGGAGACCCCTCATGGCATGGGGGTCTCCTCTCCTCACCTGCTGCTGCAAAAGGGCATGCATAGCCATATGGATATGCATACCAGTTGCAGACTATAGTGAGACTTTGCAGCAGTGGACTGGCAGAAGCCATAGGGTGATGCCTTCTCTCCACCAAGGCTCTCTGCTGCACCCGCTGTGTCTCACTAAGAAGGGAATCATACTTGCATAGTGCAATGCAAGTAGATCTGGCTTAGGGGACAGCAGCTTAGCGCAAAGGCTAGGGTTAGGCTAGTTACTGGTGAGGTTAGGGTGGGGTAGTGGGGTGCACCTCTGGGTGCCTCTCTGACCCACTAAGAGGACAGTGTACTGTGGCATATGGGTAAGGAATCAAGGATTAGGGTTAGGGGGCTAGGGCAGGGTTTAGTGGGCTTTTTGGCACATCCCAGAAGTCTCAGTGGCCAAGTGGCCATGCGATTGGTGGGTTGGCTCCAAAAATTTGCATGGTCCACTCCCACATGGCCACTTGGCCAGCCCATCATTGCGCAAGTGTAAATAAAATAAAATAAAATAAAATCAATGGAGAGAGGACAGGGGAGGAGACATTTTGTTGCAATAAAAACCCACTGCTACTGTAAAAATTCTGGCAGTTTTAGCAATAGCATTAGCAATTTTCGCATGTTTCTGTGGTGCTTGTGTGTTTTTGGACCACGATTTCAAAAAAAATATTGCGGTCGCCGCCCCATTTTGGATCCCCCGCCCGCACCGCATGGCATGGCGACTCGAGTTCGGCTGCCCAGGACAGGAGAGGGGGGGGAGGCCGCCGCCCCCAGAAACCACCCCTCTGGTAGGTGCACTCTGCACTGCAGGCATATTTTCGCCTGCTTTTTGGCCCGGGAAGGGGGGGGGAGTTTAAAACTTTTTTTCTGTGCCGCTTCTGCTTGAATTGCGGCGGGCGGCGGCGAGACTCCGGGTTGTTGCTGCGAGCCTGCGGTGAGTCCCACCACCACCAGAGCAGCCCAGGACAGGACAGGAGGAGGGGGGAGGCCGGGGACCCCCCTCCAGAAACCACCCCTCTGGTAGGTGCCCTGAGCCCTCACTCAGGCAGGCATATTTTCGCCTGCTTTTTGGCCGGGAATCGGGTTTTTTTTAACTTTTAAAAACTTTTTTTCTGTGCTGCTTGGCATCGCAGGATCGCCACGATGCCAGGAACGACCACGACAAATCAGACCAAATTATTCTTTAGTCGGTTCGAGTTCGAGTTCTGGCGGAGTAATTCCCATTACCGTTTCCGTTCCGTAACGGAAACGGGAATTCCGCCAAGTCGTGCCCATGTCTACTTGTGGGCTGGGTGAAGAAGGTGAAAGGAGTAGAGTGCAGGTGGAGAGGGGGAAAGAGCATCAGGCGTTTCTTGACTTCCTGGTTTCTGCGCCCTCTCACCTGCTTGTTCACTCACCGACAAGGCTCACCTGCCCACCCATTCACTCACCCGCCCACCCGCTTGTTCACCCACCTGCCTGTCCACTTTCCTACCATTGGGAGGCTGGCAGGGACCTGGCGGGTGACTTCTGATAGTACTGTGGGCCACAGGTCGCCCACAGTCAATGTGTTGTGCAGGTCTGCTATATAACACAAACCTTATAAGTTTCAGCATGTAGAAGTCAGAAGCACAGACAGGTGGGTTCAATCTGATTTCATCCTGCATGTGCTCAATCTAAGGTGTGAAATGTGCAATATAATTACTCTCCCAACCCTCAGTTTGAGTGGATGTCCCCTATTTCTGGTATTTTGTGAGAGGGAGAAGAGTGTCCCTCTATTCACTTTACTCATGCCCTGCATTATTTTGTATGTCTCAATCATATGGCCCCCTCAGGGCCCTTTTCTCCAGAGTAAAGAGTCCCAAATGTTTTAGCCTTTCCTCATAAAAGAAGTCCCCCAGCCCAGTAATCATTTTGTCACTCTCTTTTGCACCTTTTCCATTTCTACTATGTCTTTTTTCACATTATTAAGAGCTAGTGTAGAAATCATTACCGTGTTGTTAATCTATTAGAGAGACACTTGAAACATATAATTTTAGAGTTTTTTCTTTCAGGTCTCCCCCTGATCTCATGTTTTCTCCCTAAAATCTCAGGGAATAGGAAGTTGCTGACCTTGCAACTTTATTGACTGGACAAGCTGGACAAGAATTCTCCAGCTGATGAGGTATGTTCATGGATGCCAGATATCATACATATACCCCGTAATTCAACTCAAATATCTATTATTATTTCAGAATGAATTACACATAGATGTTGCTGCTTCATTTCATTCTTTCAGTAAAGAATTTGCAAAAAATGAACTATCCATGAGTGACAAAATGGAGTAGCCAACAAAGGATTAAGTTCATTGCTCATGGCAACCCATCATTTAAGGTCCCATATGGCTGGCATGCATTAACAATTAGTCTTTGTCAAAATATTCATATTTTTCTACTATGGGAAGAGCCATTACCTAACTTTAAAATCAAGAGGCTTGGGTTGTGGCACACATTGACAAAGGATCCCAGTTCTCACAAAATGATGAAATTGGTTTCATCTGGTTAGATTTAGTCAGAATTGTTCTTAAACATGATTTCACATGTTCAAAAAATGTTTCTTGCTGAGAGTAGAATGTGCTGCTTATATGTTGTTCTTTTGTCCCTATTGGGGCATATGTTACTCACCACCAGCACAAAAAAAGAGTAGATTGTACGGAATGCAAGATCAGGGGAGCCTGCCATCACTAAGTCTCATTACAACCCCTCCCCCCCCGCCTTGTGTGGAACATACAACAGTAAATCAGACACACAGCATTTGAAAGAGAAACCTACAGCACTGAAAATAAAGGGGAAAATATATCAATGCATAAGGCAATGCGCCCAATCTGCTGAATGCAATGAGTAATGTTCCACTCCTATGGATAATGCATGGATTTTGTTTTGTTGTTGTTGTTGTTATTCCTTCCAAGTTATGGCAGCTCCAAATATTGTCAATCTCCAGATGATCTTATGATTAACTTTTCAAGGTTCACAAGGGCTGTTAGTGGTCGGTGGAATCCTCTGTATAAGATGAATAGAACTCATAGGTATTGCTCTGGAGAAAACATGTACAGGATTTCAGCCTTAAATCATTATATGCATAACGGATCATGGGGATTCATCATGAAAACAAGCCTTCATTTTAAAAAAAGTTGTGTTAAACAAACAGTTGTTTGTTGACTGTAATATTGTGCTGCTGGTTTGTTACAGAAATAAAATATTGGAGTGGGGGAAGGAGAGAAACAGCAAAGAATCACATAACGAAGCATTTCAGACCTTTTGCTGTTTGTAAATAAGTTCAAAATTAGCTAAAAATCAACAAAGCCTGGCTTCCAGTACTGAAAACTACAGCATGCAAGAGATCAAAATTCAATGATTTCCACCCAGCCACAAGCCCCAGTGATCAGTTCACACAATATAACAGCCAACAACACCCGTCAACTACAAAGAAGGCTTGCTGCCACCCCGATTGCATTGAAACTTCTTAATCCCTCCATCACAACACAATGACTAACACCTATTCTCCTGCATATGACAAGTTTCCTCTTGTCCACGACTTTAAAACCACACAGTCTCACTCACTCTATACCCCAGAGCACAGAGAGAACTCCTAGTTCCCAGAGCTCCTTCCCCTCTGAAGATGCCGGCCACAGAGTCTGGCAAAACATCAGGAAGAAAAACTTCCAGAACACGGCCAAACAGCCTGAAAAACCCACAACAAAACCTTTGGGGTTTTCTTCTAGGCATGCAGGGATAGGGCTCTTGCCTAACAGTGCAGTTGAAAACATATTTACTCAGAATTAATTTCTACTGTGTTTATTGTGACTTGCTTTATGGTAAATGTGCAGGGTGTCAAGTGGGACAAGAGAAGAGAATGACAGACCAGGACTTAGGAGAGCCAGGTTTGAATTTCTGCTTGGTTATAGCAATTCACTGTGTGTGGTGGAGTTTAGTGGAATTCATTAAGTCCACTTCTTAAATTTCTCATGTACCTTCAAAGTCCCATTGGGCCTGCCATAAGTCAGACCCAAAATGCCAGCATCTACCACACACAAAGATGTCGGTAAATGTGCATCGGAGTACATGCTTAGGATGCAACTTTCAGTGGAAAAGGTCAGCAAGATGGAGCAAGGGAGCTGGCATGACATTCTCATTCATTTTGGGCGAAATTATTAATTGAATAAAGAATGACCCACTGTGGCTCTCCAGGTGTTTTTTTCTGCAATTCATTTAAGTCCTGAGTCAGTGGAGCCGAGGTTACCCTACCAGCTTTAGGAAGCATGTTTTCAGTTGGGTCTTGTGATTCTAGTCAGTGGAATAACTCAATAGCTATAAAAATAAATGGGATTTTTTTCCTTTTGTTTTCAGTGAAACATAAATTCAAACTCAAACACTTCGGGATTCTATATACAATGGTTGATTTGGGCTGTGGATCTCAAAAATAGTACCTGGGAAAGGGATCTGGGAGTCTTGGTGGATCACAAATTGAATATGAGTCAGTAGTGTGATGCGGCAGCTAAGAAAGCCAATGTGATTCTTGGTTGCATCCATAGAAGCATTGTGTCTAGATCAAGGGAAGTGATAGGACCACTCTATTCTGCTCTGGTCAGACCCCACCTGGAGTACTGTGTCCAGTTCTGTGCACCTCAATTTAAAAAGGATGTTGACAATCTTGAACGGGTCCAGAGGAGGGCGACCAAAATGATTGAGGGTCTGGAATAAATGTCTTACAAGGAGTGGCTTAGGGAACTAGGGATGTTTAGCCTTACAAAAAGAAGACTGAAAGGGGATATGTTTCAATATTTGAAAGGATGCCACATTGAAGAAGGGACTGGTTTGTTTTCCATGGCTTCAGAGATTAGGACACGAGGAAATGGTTTCAAACTACAGGAAAAGAGATTCAATTTAAACATTAGGAAGAATTTCATGACAGTTAGAGCTGTCTGGCAATGGAATATGCTGCCCTGGAGGGTGATGGAGTCTCCTTCTTGGGAGGTCTTTAAGCAGAGGCTGGATGGCCATCTGTCGGAAATACTGTGATGGGGGTTCCTGCATGGCAGGGGTTTAGACTGGATGGCCCTTGAGGTCTCTCCCAACTCTATGATTCTATGAAAAGGAAGTCAAGAAGCATAACAAATAAAAAGGGCCACTCATGTAATATCACTATCAAGCATCTTACATGAGTGGATCATTTACGCTGCCAACATTTTCCAAATATTCACATTTTTTCAAAAGTATATCTAGCATTTTCTTTATTACTCACTGATAATGAGGTTGGTCCCGTTCCTTTGCTGATGCTGTTGGTGAGGGGACTACGAGATACTTTGATACATTAAAACAAACTAAAGAAACATGAAAGCTGGATGCTGGCCTTTTGAAGATAAAAGCAAGAAACTTGAAAGTTTTGGTGGATCTCTGTTGTGGCTGGTTTGTGGAAAAATGTTAATTTAGATACATTTACTTGAAGAAACAACCCTTTTACTGGCTTGGGGATCTAACTGCACGATCTAATAGGTATTTCCATCTTTAGTTTCTATGGTGTTAATTATGTTTTATTGTCTTGCTGAATAGCAGCAGTCAGAAGTATAATACATGATCAAAATTAACATGCCAAAATCAAAAGCAAAAAAAAAAAAACCAACCCCAAATAGTTTATAATTAAGTTTACAATTAAGTCCCATGTACCAGTTAGAGTACAACCATAATTTCGTCTTGTGCGTGAATGTAGTGTTCATGTTTGTCCTAATAAAAATGGTTGCCTTTAAATCAAAACAACATTTTAGTAAATCACATTAATAACATCTGACTCTCCTTAGTGACTTTAATATGATCATTATATTTGGTGTCACGTTTCTAAGACTTCGCATTCTTGTGTTCAACAACCCCCAGATTTCACATCATTTGTGAGCAGTCACTGCATTAAGTAAAACTGTGCAACATACATAAAATCAGGATGTGATTTGAGCTGGTTAAGAAAGGAACTGTAAGAGTGATGGAGTCTATCTCAGTCTTGGCTAGAGGAGTCAGATTAATGGTGAGTGAGAGCCTGCAACAATATGCTCAACTATAGGGACACCTTTACCTGAATTCTTGTGACAAAACTCTTGCAGACACAGCCAGTTGGATTTCTCACTAGCTTTTAATGAGCCTGGCAGCATGATTTTCCACTGGAGATCATGGGACCTCAAGATTAGTGTTGTTGTGTTGGCAATACCATGCACTTCATTTAGCAAAGAGAAGTTCCAGCGGGCCTCTCCCAGCTTTGTAGGAACCATTTGCCAGCTGCTAATTCAAACGCCATCCCCTCCTATAAAAAAGAAAGAGGAACAAGATGCACTATAATTATAAATAAAGCCACATAATTCATCTAGCATGTAGCTTGGCTCTCGGGTTTTCTGATCTCTTTGTTGGTCCCTTTGATCTCAAAGTCCATACTGCATCTCTTTATCTGTCTATCTGTCTATTTAAGAGCCAGTGTGGGGTGGCAGATAAAAGTATTTATTTATTATTTTATTTATTTTAATTAAAATACTTCTACCCTGCCTTCCCCACCCCAAAAGGACCCACGGTGGTTGACTAGAACTCATTGAACCTCGGTTCAAATCCCTCCTTTGCCAGTTGGGGCAGAGACAACTCCTTGGTCATAGTACATATCTCAAAAACCTTATTATGATCCTTATATATCAGGGCTGAGTTGATGACACACAAGTCTATCTGACTATCTGTCTTGACAGACAAAGCCAGTGGCCTTCACTTCCATCCAGAATAAAAGAAGTTACAAAGGGTGTTTATACACGACCCCTAAGCTCCGCTGCAAATGGCTCCCAGCTCCGGAGCTTAAACATGTTTCCCCACCAGCTCCGGAGCTAACAGAAAATTAAGTGCGACCCCGCCCACATTAGCGCGACCCAGCGCACCTTTCAAGTACCTGCTCTGGGAGAGTGAAAAATTTTGATGCGGAGAGTGCCGGGCTCTCCTCGCTTCTTTTTGTTGTTGTTGTTGTCGTTGTTTTTGCCTCCCGCCCTTTTAAGAGGAACCAGGAAGTGACGGGGGGGTCAGAGCAACTTCCACCGGCACTCCGGAGGTAAGAGTGCATTTCTCCCTTTTTTTTCTCCCTCCCCTCACGCAGACAGAACAAGGAAGTGCGAAGGGGGTGGGGACGCAGGGAGAGCGACAAACCCTCAAGATCTCTGGTCCGAATTTAAGGGACCAGCGGATCTTAGGGGTCGTGTAAAAAGGCCCAATAGAGAAATGAAACCTTTTCCCACCCATGCCAGACCCAGATCTCTGGGCATAGTTCTGAAGCTTTATATATTCTTAAAAGCCTTCACATGCAGCTTCTAATAGCTTTGGATGTCTTAAAAGGTAAAAGCAGAGAAACTAGAGAAGTCAATTCATGCTTCTACTGATCCCAATACCTATATATTGGCTGTAGAATCAGAGGTAATACTCCTGCAATTTCATGCTCGGCATGATATCTCTGTCATGGACTCATAGCTGCTGTACCTTTCATCCTCAGCTATGGAGAGTGGGTTTTCAAATGGCTTTGGCAAACACAGTGTCACGTTATTACTACAGTGATCTACTTTTCTGGACAAGACTACCCAAGAGCTGCAGTATTAGAAGTGAAATCCTTGGATATCAGCAGTAGTTGGATCACCCAAGATATGGTTATGACCTCCACCAGCTTCAAGGGCTCTAAGGAAAAATTAGACAAACTCACAGAAGGTACATCTATCAATATCTAATGGTGGTTATTTCTATATATTGCCTCCAGAATCAGAGCTAGTATCTCTCAGAATTTTAGTTTCTTGGAACAAAAATGGGAGCAGACTATTTCTTTCATGTTCTTCTCAGGGGATGTCTACCAGTGACTTGTTAGCAACTAGATGAAGGCAATTCTGGATTATATAAACCATTAGTTTGATTAAGTAGAGCTGTTATCATGCATTCTGGGTGGGGATTCCAGGCACTGTTCTTGAATATCCAATGGTATAATGCCCTAAAATTATTCTATTTTAAAAAACACCACTATAAAATACCAGACTGACATCTGCTGTGGAAATGATGGCATATGTGACAATTGTCATTGGGCTGTAATCCTTTATTGGAAAGCTTGAATGAAGTTTAATGAAACCTATGTAAAAAAAATTAAACTGTAATTATTTTAATCTGACTTTCTTGGCAGATTAATGAGAAGCATTTAACTTCCTTGCTCAGTGATCTTTTTAATTTATTCCTTCAGTACTTATTCTCATTTCATTTAATGCCAGACAACAGAGATATCAAGCAAACTCAATGAATATGGAAGAAATCAAGTATTTGGAATCTTTTTAACTTTTCAGCAAATTGTATCATAAGCTAGTGAGAAATTCTTGTCAACTGTAACTAATTGGTACACCCATCACTAGCAGCATTGTCACATTTATTTGAATAGACCTGAACATGGGAAAGCATTCTAACTGTAATTTGTGATCTTAATGCTCCCTATTTATTTTGGGCCATCCCAAAGTGAGCTACAAACTATGCAGGCAGAGATAGAATAGGACAGGGATGGTGAACCTATGGCACGCGTGCCAAAGGTGGCATGGAAAGAGCTTTCACCTGGCACGTGATATGCTCCTTGCCCCCCCCCCCACTTCTCCCTCCGCTGGACCAGCCATGAGGAATTTGTGGAGGGGGAAGTAGGGGGGCAGGGAGCATGTCGGGTGCCAGGCCAACCCTGCCATCGCCATTGCCATCGCGGCCCTTGCTGCCGCACCCTGACACCCCTGACCCCGCCTCTGCCACCCCTGCCGCCATCATCAACACTATCCCTGCCCTTCCCGCTGCCCCCACCGATAACCCTGACCCTATCACCCTTGCTGCCCTCAACCTTGCCCCACCCCTGACCCCCTGCAGCCGCCGATCCCACCCACCCCACAGCCACCATCCCCATCGCCCTTGCAGCTCCTGCCGCCGCCGACCCGACCCGACCCGACCCTGCCTACGACGCCATCACCACCACCAGCCCTGCCCCTCCCACCACTGCCGACGATGACCCTGACCCCTCCCCCTCCATCACCCTTGCTGCCTTCGCCCCTTCCCCCCTGTGCTGCTGCCAATCTCGACCGCCACCACCCCCACTACCCCCGCCAAGTTTGGGCACTCGGTGGCAAAAAGGTTCGCCATCCCTGGCATAGGATCTACCTGAAAACCTAGAGGGGTTATACTTATCAGCATAGATGGTCCTGGCTCAGCAGTATATGTTTCTCCTCTCCCAGTTTTATATTTACAACAGCCTTGTGAAGCAGATTAACTAGAAAATATAATGACTACTAGGAATGAAGCATCTTAAGATGAATGAGGCTTTGAAGCCTCATTCAAACCACTCTAGTCTAATATTCTAATAGGTATAATCCATGAGGAAACATAATTTATGCAGGTATACTACCTGGTAGCCAATATGACTTTTCCACACTTTCCTAGTGAACTAATCTCTTGAAAGGAGAGATAAGAAGAGGACATTCATATGTACTACTGACAAATGAGAAATTTGGTCAAGACATTAAAATTCCCAAGAATGAGGAAATAAGAAACCTCTGTATTGTTGAAGAGTAACACTGACACACGTTGCAATCTTAACAAATGTTGACAATATTCAGAGTTCAGAAAAGTCATTTTTGAATCTCCAGCTAGAATAGTCAATGGGTTCATGTCACTGTTGTCCAAAAAGAGATATTGCTAAACCTTGATAGAGGCCAGTTACTTTGAATGGACTCAGGGCTATGGATTAAATATATGACACAGAGGTTTCTTTTGAGGATAATGGTGTAAGCCATAGACTGGGTAATTCATGGGAACAGCAGATACTTTGCATGCACCAATAGTGTGGACAGGAATGCATCAGGTACACCAATGGTTTATTTGAATGGACTGATGACAAAGGACATGATTTGTACTCCATGACTATCCACATTCAGTCCCTGACATCTGTAGGTACAAATGTGAAAGGCTCAAGATTGAAATTATTGAGCATTGCTACCAACCAACACAGTCAATTCTGAACTACCTGGACAGTTGATCTGGCTCAGTATATATATAAGCCTTCTCATCCTTGTGGCCATTTCTGGTCAGGCTTCCAACTTTACACTCCTGTCCTTGGGAATCAGGAAGTGTGCCAAAATCCAAAAGAAGCAATTGTGTATGTCAACAAACAGGTTTCCTTTACTTCTGCAGCATTGCTGCCTAAGGATCATGAGCAGAGAGACTGCTATCCGAGACCTTGGTGCATACAGAATACTGTAAAACAGACCAATTGCCTGGCTTAGCAGAATTCCTTTTTATAGGTGGCACCATGGTTAAAGCATAGAGATGGGGAATATGAAATAAATATGAGGATTAGACCATCATCATCATCACCACCACCAATCTCCAGCCTACTCAAGCCAATCCAAAATTTTCCATACTTCTATAGTCATGAACAGCAAGCAGCAACTGAGATTTCTCAAGACAATGGCATTGGGCAGAATGAATTACATGTAGGCAACTTTCCAGAATTCTTTTGTGAAGAAGCCAACATTTGGAATTGGTTGCTAGAGAACTTTGAAGTAGCACTAGATGGGTGGACAAGCAAGTATCTAGAAAGACAGACAGACAGAAGTCAAAAGCATAATTTTCACATAGTAATCAAACTCTGTATTGTGCTGCCCACCTACAGTTATATGAAGGTAATAGGTAGTTGCCAAACTTGGAAAGATGGTTTGGTTGGTCTGGTTTAGTGTTGATTTATAACTAAGATCAGCCACTTACCCGTCAATAACAAAAGCAACAAGACAAGCTGTCAGTTGGCACTTAATTGAATATATTGATTTAAATACACAAATGCAACATGAAAACTTGTTTTATTAGCTTATACAGAATTACCATCCACCTCACCTGAGTAAAGACGACTGCTATCAGGTCATTTGTGCCCCTGCTTAGTCTAACTCTTGGTGGACAACTTCCAAGTCTCTGATCTTCCTTTTTAGGTTCCTTATCTTCAGTCTTGGAATGAGAAAACTCTTCAAATAGAGGGCATTGTCAGAAAGAGGCGTGCCAGGGCTGGAAAATTGCATGTAGCAAATGAGAACATTTGGCCACCCTAAAGACAGCCCCCAGAATCTTTCAGCTGGCATGGCCAGGTTGACTGGGAGATTCTGACAGCTGGAATAACACTCATCACATGAAACCACCCAAAAAATGACAGAGATTAAAACCCTGTTCCTTCTCCGTAACCTGCCTCTCCTGCCATCCAGCCCCTCTAGTCACAAAATCCCAGTTTAACATTGGCTTTAAGCCACTTTCTTCATTTGGCAAACAAAACCAGCTTCTTCCAGGGTGGCTGCAATTAACAAGCAGCTCGGGGTGTCTAGAGGCAGCTGGGAAAAAGACTCACCAAACTGGCTGGGGAATAAAGTTGGGCCTGACCTCATGCAGGAAAATGAAGAGAGCTGGAAGGACCATCCAGAAAGACAGAGAGTCAGATTAAGATTCTCTATGGCTGATACTTCATGTCCATCTCATTGCTGTTCACGGTCCTGCTTGGGACCGGTATGAAGTAATCTAACCACATGTTCAATGTGGGATGAGGGGAGTTCGTCCCGACGATGCCTCCTGAACTGCGATTTAAGCGGGAGAGATTCCCTTACCTGGCCTCAGGAATCTGCTCGTCACGCTTCTTGTTCCGAGACGAGTGCCTGTGAGGTAAAGCTCGTCACGCAACGTGCCCTTCTCCATCTAGTGGCAGGAGTGCGAAGTGCAATTCACCAGTACATTCCCTATGGAGTCAGCAATGCAGTGCAGAGAGATGAAAAGACAAATGCCTCAAACTTAGCTCCGTAACACATTGAAGGCAAGGCTTCGGAGAATCGAAACATCAAAAAATGGAAGGTCGGGCCGGAAAAAAAGGGAGAACAAAGGCATGGAATTTCACATCTCATCACGGAATGAGGATGTGTGGTAACAGTCATGCCAGTATCATCCATCACACCCGTGCATACACTGGAACAGGGACAGAACCGGAAGAAGACCACGTGACTGTGACCGACATCAGTATGCAACAAACTTCCTCCCAGGACGAGAATGTACGTGAAGTAACCATCTACAGTATGTCACAGACAAAGTTGCCAGTCAGTACCATCCATTTTCTTCAGGTCTTGGGGCAAAATCAGAAGGGTGGCTTATAATATCACAGAGATGAAGCTGACAAGGATTGTGAAGACAGTAATTATAACATGTGCACAAAATTTCTTGCATTGAGTCCTGACACTAGCCTGATGCAAGTGAAGGGGTGTGCATAGGCTTTCAAGAAAGATCATGGCCAAAAAACAAACTACCTCTGCCTCTAGTACTGCTTGCTCTCCTCTAGCTAGTGGCCTTTCCATCATCTGTGGTGGCATATCTCCACTGGCTAGCTCTGAGATCTGTTGGCCCTGGTCAATGGAAAATATGGGGGGGGGGAATAGGAGACAAACAGAATCCTTATGTGGTTGTTCACATGGACTTTGTGTTTATAACTACTTATAACCTTGTAGCTTTAATGTAATGTGGTCTATTAATGCTGTAAGATGTCCCTCAATTCCTTATTCTCAAATACCTGAACATGTCTTAATTGTCCTGGACTGTATATTATCCCTCATTACTGCAAGCTGCCTTGGGTCCTTTTCCAAGGAGAAAGGTGGGGTAAAAATACTCTAAAATAAATAAATAAAATAAATAAATAATTTCCACACTTTGCCCACAGTTGGTGTAAGGTTGTTGTTATTTTTCTTCCCAAGCACACACCAATGTTACTGATATTTTGTAATTAAAAATAGAAGCACGCTCATGTTGCTGAAATGAGATTAAGGCAATATTTTCCATATTTGTGGATGAGATCTCAAAAAAGCCCACACAAAAATCTGGTACTTAAATTCTCAAAAGCAGTCACTGAGCATAACTAGTTAATTTTCCTAATGTGAAAGATGAGAAAAGCATTCAGGCATTTCCAAACTTTGGCCCTCCTGATCTTTTGGACCACAACAGAATTCTAAGCTTAGATTGCCAATGGCAAAGGACTGTGGGAGTTGCGGTCCAAAACATCTGGAGGGCCAAAGTTGATGCTCACGTTAGTTAAGAAGAATACCCCTTTCCATTCATAGGCCATCTCTAATGCCTGTTTCTGTCCCAAAGACTTGATTTTGGTAGCTTTAATCTGAAATGAAGAGACACAATTGCCCTGTTTCATGCTTTTATTAATTTTTCCTGGTTTCTCTTGCCTGTTTGTGTACATTGTTACAGTGGCATCTTTCTGAAAAATTTCCTCCGCTTTCATAGGGTGGGGGCCTCCTAGTTCTCTGGAAGAAATAAAAGGATACTACCAGTCTTTCATCTTTGTGAAGAATGCTTCCCATTTAACCACAGAGAAACACAGCAAAATGGGCCCTGTAACAATCATAAAATGGCAGCTTGTAATCTGACAATGGTAAAATTCCAAGAAGGAGTAACAAGCTGGCAAGGAAGCTGGTTCAGATTTGAAGAAAAGGTTTGTTTGTTTGTTTGTTTGTTTGTTTGTTTGTTTGTTTGTTTGTTTTTATCCTGACTTATTAGCCAAAAGGGCACTCTGGGCAGCTGATCAAAAACATTTCATTGCCTGAGGCAAACGTGACTGCCTTCATCCTCTGTCCAGCAGCTTGCCAGTCTGGCAGGTGACTCTTCAAACAGATAAGGCCAGCCCTACTATTAGGCAGAGTAAGGACGATCCCGTCCTGTGAAGAAGTAGTTGTGAGCACTCCCAGAAGGCCACCTGGCCCCACCCCCACAAGCCCAGGAAAGACTGAGTCTTGTGGAAATGTAGCCAGTGGAGATCCATCACCACAGATGATGGAAAAGCCACCACCTGATATGATATAGCTGGAGGAGGGTGAAACACGAGGAGTAAGAGGGCTGGAATGGCAGGGCTGAGGATCATCATTAACCATGTCAGATAAAGGGGAAATGTGGGAAGAGGCAGTTGAACATGGGTCCCACATCTTCTGCCCCTCCACATGACTGGTTTTATACAGACTTCACTCATGAAATTTGTGATTGCCCCGATTTGATTGATACCATCATCAACCACTGGTCTTTAGGCAAGTATACTGTCTCATGAAGATTTTCCTTGGCATCTGTGGAATGTGTTCTATCTACTGTGCCCTAGAGATGTCAAAAAACCTTGGTAATACAAATATCCCCATTGAGACAGGTGCTGGAGGACTATTCACAATGCCTGAAAGAAACTGCTTTGGTGAAGGTCCAAGACACTACTTTCCCAGTTGTGGCTTTTGTTGTGTGTAGAAAAATGTAAGTCACATAGCTCCTTTTTAATAGACAAAACTAGAATCTTCTTTTCTGAAGTGAATCAGAAGTGTGACTGGACACATGATGGATCATAAAGACACAAGTAACCCATCCCATGTTACTTTGCTTAGCAGTTTATTGCATCATATTTTTCCATATACTGCTTTTTACAAGAATGTTTTCCACTAGATGAGAGAGCAGTTGCTCTCTGATGCAGTTTCAGGCTAAGGTGAAAATTTTGAAGGTTTTTCTTTTACTGCATGAAGATCAATCAAGTCAAGATTCACCACACAGCATCTCCATCGCTGATGTGTTGCCCTTTCCATGAGAAAGATCAGCATCTTGCATATAATCTAAATGGATGCCCTGTTGAAGTTTATCCAATGCCTTGACCTCAGGAAATTAATGACTCTCTAAAAAGAGAAACATTTTGCTGTGTAAACTGCTTATTAAATTGGGTAGCTGTAAAATGCCTTAATATCATTTCCTTTCTGATGCTTTTTTTCCATATGACTCTTTTAATTAAGCTACCCATCATTGCCACTGTCTCACGCCTTTTATCTCTACTCCATTGATATTAATGTTCCTGTTCTTTTTTATTATCCTTGCATGTGAGTTTCTTTCTCATAGACGGATAACACATGCGTATAAGCATTGCACTTATCTTAAGAATTTATGGCATAGCGTTCACCAGTGGCAATTATAGCACTTTTAGCAAGAGCCACTGATCTGAAGGGTTATCGCCCATACTTCCGCTATCAAATTGGGCTTTTTGCCATCTTGTGTAAGTTTCCCATCATGTCAGAGTTTTTACTTCAGTCCAAGTGAAGGGTTCCAGGCAAAAATCAAAGAAAAATAAAACAAAACAAAATACAAAAACATGTGGCACCTTAAAGACTAACTTTCATATTTTAATGTAACGTTTTGTGGACACATCCACTTCTTCAGACATAAAGCAGCAGAATGAGGTGTACAATAGAATATGTAATGGAATATGTGTTTCATACCAAATATTCATTGGCTGTTGTATATAGGTATATTTGCATGCAAGCTCTGTTTTTAAAAGTCCTAAAGAGATAGAAAACAGACACCAGACCTGGGTGAGGCTGGGAGTGGAGGAGGAAGAGGTAAAACAGGGGTTCATTTGAGGTTGAGGGAGTGGGAAAGTTTAAGGGATAGGAATAAGAATAGGAATAGGAGTAGGAGTAGGAGTAGGGATAGGAATAGAAATAGGAATAGAAATAGGAATAGGAATCTTTATTGTCATTGCCCCCTTGCAGGAACAACGAAATTTCATGGTTGCTATATTCATCCTATGTGGCTCTCTCGCTCCGGGTCGCCACCCTGAGGGAGGCCCGTACGGTGGTCACTCGGAAATGGGCCTTCTCGGTGGCTGGCCCAGCAATTTGGAATACCGTACTGAGCGAGATACGTCAGACACCTTCGTTGGTGTCCTTTAGAAAAGCTTTGAAAACCTGGCTATGTAGGGACGCTTTCGGAAAGTGCTAGGGGGTGTACCGCTGGTCTTTTTTCCTCCTCCCCCTCTTGTTTTGCCTCTTGCCATTACAGTTATTTGTTATTTGGGGTTACTGCTTTTAATGTTGTGTAAACCACCCCTGGGAAATGGGGCGGTATATAAGTATGAAAATAAATAAATAAATAAAACAAAACAAAATGTGTCCTACCACTTCATTACCTAATGAAGTAATTTGTTACTTAACAAAATGATGAAACAGTGTTTTGTTTTTCGTTTTGTGCCCATCTCTAGTCCACACCTTTCCTCTCCTGCTTCAAATGATCAAGATTATTGCTACAAGATCTGGTTTACATCTGCTGGGTGGAACTTAACTGCTACTGGAAGCCAAAGAGATTTCTCTACATATAACTCTATACTACCTGCTGCCTGCCTCCTCTACATTTGATATTTTCTGCTTTTCCTGGATCTTGCCATCACCTGGGTTGGAGTATCTCACAGAGGAATAGGTATGTTCTTATAATTATCAATATGTCCTACACTTATCTCTCCATCGCACCAGGTGGGTCGTGGTTCTTTAAGCCAACTCTGTTTTGGCATCAGTCTTTTTATACATAACACACCATTCCTCTCTAAGATAATTAAGTTCATCATTCCAGTTGATTGTAACTAATCTATTTATTAGCCAACCTGCCTTGCAAAGATTTTATCTTCCCTCTTCACTTTTAAACTTGCCGCTGCTAAAGGCAATCTTTTCCCAGCACTCTGTGTGAGGCATGTTATTTTAAAGGCTTCGGAGGCACACACATGTTCCATTTCATTTGCATACAAAAAGCAAGATTGCATTGTGATCTGGGCCAAAGTCTTTCGTCTTCTGGGTGTTCTCAAGTACCCAAAATTCAGTGCTTCCTTTTAGTGCCAGAAATGTGCTCCTAAATATCAGTTGCTTTTTGTTTATAGGTGCAAATTGAGCAAGGTTTTGAGTTTAACTTAATTATTACCTTCAAACAAAAACCAAACTCAGAAGATACTTCAAGGTGGCAGTCGGAGAACACCCAACAGCTCATGTTTTTGCTGAACAAGGAATAAAAACATATAGGAAGAGAGTTGGCAATTTGTAAGAACAAACAAAAATATACAGGACATAACATTCAGCTGAGGGTGCTGAGTCTCACTCAAACCTAACTGGGCAACATCTGCTTTATTTCTGTCAAATCTGTAGTCAATGCCTAAGAATACTGACTGACACTATAAGACTATAACTGCTGCTCTCCTTGTGTAGGGATGCAAAGAACAGACACTAATTTATTTTCATTCTCACTGATTTAGACCAGCCAGGACTGAGAGAACACCTGAGTGAGCAACTTTCAATCCTTGAGAGTCTTCTCTTCCTGGTGAGATTGAACCCATGACAGCTTATTTCAGGCCTTCCCAAAGTCCGGCCCGGGGGGGGGGCAAATCCAGCCCGCCAGGCCATTAGGAGTGGCCCGCGGCTGGCTGGCCCACCCCTCCCTCCCCCTCCTTCATGTTTTTTTAAAAGAAAGTGGGTGGGGCTTGCAGTGGGGTGGCAGGGTTGGGAAGCAACTGGCCTCTGACACATTCTCAGCCACCAAATCTGGCCCTCCTTACAAAAAGTTTGGGCACCCCTGGCTTATTTCCTTTTAACCTCATCAGGGTGGCCATGACTTCAGCAAACTGCAAAAAAGGTGTTCTTTTCTTTTGAGGAGCAAAGACATCTACAGAGCAAGGGCAGAATTTTGGCTGATTGTTAAATGACGTCAGAGAGGACACAAATATCCTCTCTGATGCCTCTAACCTTTCAAAGTACATACAATAAATCACTGTCCATCATTTTGCAAAAGCGCCATTATTTCTCTTAAAGTGTTTGGATATTAAAGCATTACAGTGGTACCTTGTATAAAGGAATTAATTTGTTCCAAATGAAATTATGTTAAGCAAATTTTCCTTTATACAGATTTCCCATAGGAATGCATTGAAAACAGAGTAATCCCTAATCGCGATCATTTTATGTTGTACAGATTCGCCTCATAGACTATTCTTTTAAGCAAATTTTCTATATCCCCAGAATTTTTTATGTTGTACAGATTTTATATTATATAAACCGTTTGTTATACGAGGGTCCACTGTAGGTAGATACAGTAGGACCCCATATCCACTAATTCATTATCCAATGCTTCAGTTATCCATGGTTGGCAGAGGAAAAACATTAAATTATTCAGCAGCCACAAAGCAAGCTATTGTCACAAGTAGCATCTGCAGAGCATGCTACTGTCACAAACAGCAGCCATAAAGCAAGCTACTGTCTCAAAACATCAGTCATAAAGCAAGTTACTGTCAGGAAACAGTAGTTTGAAGGTGAGTGGGCAGGCGTTCTCTCTTATCCACAGTTTTCATTATCCACGGGAAGGCCTGGAACAAATCCCCAGAAGATACTGGGGTCCTACTATTAGAGATGGGCACGAAACAAAAAAAAAAGGTGTTTCGGTTTTTCGTTTGTCGTTTCAGTTCTTTTCCGTTTGTCATGAATTTTTGGAAAAAAATCGTTTCCGTTTTTCGTTTTCTCGTTTGTCGTTTCTACCCGCTTTTTGCACGATTTTTAAAGCATTTCCATGCAGGGGCGTCCCACAACACCCCAGACCAGAGGGAAAACACTAAAAAAAAGGATGCTGGCAGAGACACAGTATAGACTAGGTACACAGGGAGGCTGCAAAGGCAGCGGCGGGCATTGCCCAGGGTGCAAGGCAGCCACAGAGTGACTGCACTGCGGGGCACGGGAGGGTACTCACCAAGAGGTATGCATGCACGCACACAGGGAGGCTGCAGGACTGAAGCTAGAGTCGCAGAGACAGCAATCCCACCCTAACTCCCACTGGAGACTGCAAGGAGGACGGGGGCTGCCAGAGCTTTTTATGCCCTCTGTGGCTGCCAGGCCTGCCCAGTCTGCAACCTGGGCATGCTATTGGTTGAACATGGTCCCATCACGTGGCTTGCCTCCATTTTGTGGCTGCTGGCGACATCCATTTTAAAGGGAAAAGAAAAATACATTGTGATGGGAGAAGACAAAAACAAACGTTTTAAGGACCCCAACCCCCTGGTAGGTAATAATTTCAAATAATTATCGCATTATCACTGCATTTTTATGGATGTCCAGGGCATTTTAATACCCAAGAAATCAACATTAGGCATCTGGGAGCCATTTTGGGTCGATGTCCCCTAACTCCCCTTAAAGGGAAAAAATACAGCGATCTGAGAAAAGACATAAATGCACCTTTTAAGGACCCCAACCCCCCTGGTAGGTATTATCAGACAATATAAATAATTATCGCTGTGTTTTTACGGATGTCCAGGGTGTTTTTTATCATTTAAAACAGCTCATTTCGTTGTGCATCACCATTAATGGAAACGAAATGTAATGACCACAGTTTTCGTGGTTCTGTTCATTTCATTGCATTTTCATCACAGTTTTTGTTTGTCGTTTCGTTACGTAATGGAACGACTAACGAATAAAGGAAATGAAAAAATGTTCGTTCCGTGCCCATCTCTACCTACTATATATGCTTTATATATCATATGTAGATATATGCTTTATCAATCCCCCTGTTTTCTTTTACTGTAAAAACAAGCAAACACAATTACACAGCCACTTCCCAGATGAGAGAAATACAGTAATACCTCAGATAACGAATGCCGCAGATAACAAATTTTTCCGATAAAAATTGTTATTTTCAAGCCTCCCCAAAGTCCACAGCCCCAGCCAGGGCCACTTTCCCCAAAATCTGGAGCCACCCCCTCAACCCAGCCTTTCAGTAGGGCCCTCCCTGGCCCGTACTCCCTCCCCATTGACTCTTACCGGTTTCTGGAGGTGGTGGCAGTGGCAGAGGTGTGGGCCGGGCAAGATGGCAAAAGAGGCAGTGGCAGCGGAGGAGGCAAAGGTGGGGGTCAGGGGACATCGGACATGGGGGAGGAGAAGGAGGCAATGCACAGTTATGGCCAGTGAAGGAAGAGTGGTGGGGGCCGGGGAAGGACGCATGAGTGGTGCGCGGCTTCGCCCGGCTCGCCCACCACCCGGGTGCCCAGCAGTAGCAGCAGCAAAGGAGGAGAGGTGGGGGCTTTGGGGAAGATGGTTGGAGGCAGCACCTGTGGCAGGGGTGGGTGCGGAGGGGGAGGAGTGCACTTTGAAAGTGCACCTTGTAAAGAGGTCTCGGGGGGAGGCTTTTTTGCCTTTCCCCCCAGACCTCTGGAATGAATTAATAGGTTTCCCATTCATTTCAATGGGAAACCCCGTTTTAGATAACAATTTTTTTGGATAGCGAATTGCCTCGAAGAACAAATTAAATTCGTTATCCGAGGTACCACTGTATTTCTAATTCACACAGGTGATAAATACAGAAGTGAAGATTTAGATCTCCATGAAATGCTTTTGAAAAGGGGAAAAGCAATTGGTAAAGTGACGGCACCAAACTTTCCTCTTAGTTCTTTCCAGAGCACATTTCCTGAATATATGATGATGATGATGATGTCTGGAAGTTGAGTCATGGCAACTGGACTTCTTTTTCTTGAGAGATTCAAACATTTCACGGGTCATTCAAACAGCTTCGTCAGTCTGAAGAAAGCTAGTTGCAAGTCTTTTGGGCCATAACTCACCCAATGTGAACACTCAGTCAGAATGAAAATGAAGCGCCAAAGGAAAGCTCATATGGTAAGGAAGAATACTCAAGATAATTATATTTTTATTTTGTTTTCCCTTATAATCAATGAATAAAGAACTCTAGACCCCACACTTACATGTTTTCTAGTCAAATTCAGTCTACTTGCCAAGTATTGTAGCATTTTGTTTACCTGCCCTTCCAAATGCCTGTGAGACTTTACACCAGCCATTACTCAATGCCCAGATACTTCACCTGGATGACTGAGAATCTCCACAGACATCCACCGCTAAACTCTTTAAAAAAGACTAGACTAGTTATATTTTCAGACTATAGCATCCAGTATTTTCAGACCCCCACAGCTGGTAGATTACATAAGCAGCCGAGACCAGAAAGACATTTTCAAGCTCTGGAGACAGGTTCTGCTCGCATCCAGAAAAGGAGCTGCATCAAGATGTGATTCGGAACAGCAGTGCCCTTTTCCCCATGCCCTTTCTGAAAGCACTCAGATGTTGTTGCCTTTCAGAAGTATCAGTCTGCCACAATCGGCTTCTCTCCCGTATCATCTCATTACAGAGAGCTGAGACTGCCTCATGACTTGGCACAGATGGAACACAGTGACCTCCTGAGCAAATAGTAATGCTTTGGAATGTTTATGGTATGACAGGAACATCAGGTGGCAGGTTAAGTAACGCAAGCCTCAGAACCTGAGTGAAGGCCTTCCTCTGGCCCTGCTCATTACAGAAGGTGCTACCTCCCCAGCACTATGAGCCAACTGCTTCCTCCTCCTCTCCACCGCACTCCAATGTAAAGCCTCCCTTAACTGGAAGAACTAAGCCTTCTCACAGATGATCACACCTACAATCTGACAATGGGTAATAGTCTCAGAAGCTGGCTGTTTTAGACAGCCACACGGCCTCTTTTGGCCATGTCAAATGGCAATTCTAATTCATTTGAAGGGATGGCCAGTCCCAAGTCTCGTTCAAAGACAAAGAATCTCAGAGATCGAGGACCTTGAAGCTGCTCGTCCACAGCAGGCTCAGAGAGCATCTGGTCACTGCTTTGCCCAAGTGAGTGAGATGAATTTTAGGCCCTTTCATGACAAATATCATTTCTAACTTTGCATTTTCAAAACACATTGGTGTGCTGCCTATGTGACCATGTAATTATTGTAAGGAGAAGCAGAGACTCACAGAATAACTGAGTTGGAAGGGTCCTAGAAGGCCATCAAGTTCAATCCCATACTCAATGCAGAAATCCAAAACAAAGTAGATATGAAGATGGTTGTCCATTTTTTCTCTTGACTGCCTCCAGCCTTGGGTTGCTCACCACCTGCACTGTTGTACTATTTTAACAATTAAGACCCCCCCCCCATATTCTGCTGTAATATGACGTTATAACTTGAGCCCATCCTTACATGGCCTGCATAAGATGACTGAGAACAGATCCTGCCCCCCCCCACTATATGACTATCATTCATGTATTTTAAAAGGGCTATCACAGTGGTGGTGAACCTTCGGCACTCCAGATGTTTTGAACCACAGCTCCCAGAATTCCAAGCCTAGATTTCCAATGACAAGGGCCTGTGGGAGTTGTGGTGCAAAACATCTGGTGTGTTGAAGGTTCCCCACCACTTGGCTATCATATCTCCATGCAACCAATGTAAGTTGCTTTCAGGGCTATCATCATATGCTTTGTCATCACCTCCTTGCACACCTGACTGCACAGCTAGTGACACAACGGGTCTCCAATAAAAGGTCAAAAGGGCTTGCATAAATAACGTTAACCATATGAAAAACCTCAGTAGGATTTTGGCCTTGGAATCTTATACAAATTAATATAATTATTCTTTTGTCCTTCTTTTTAATGGGGTATACTCCACTTGTTAATGATAACTGAGTGGCCATCACATACATACAACAACCAAGTACAGATCGGATCATCATCCTAGAATTGCAGAGTTGCAAGGAACCCTATCAAGTCCAACCCCTGTAAAATAAGCACAGTGGGGAATCAAACACTCAACCACTGAGCTCTTCAGATACTACCTCCAAAGTAAGGGAGTCACCTAGAAAAACAGCTGCCTATGAGTAGCATAATACCATTATCTGTACATCTTCCCATCTCTGCTTAAAAAGTATATAATGCCAGTTCTGTACCAGGTGAATTCAAGTTTTGAAATTTTGTCTGTATAGAGTACTAAAATAAGGGGAGTGTAAAAACATGCAACCCTGAAATCATGCATTCTACTTATCTCCAATGCAGGTTGGAAAAAGCAAGGCAAATTATCATAGAAATTGTATGAGATATGTTACATAGGGCAGCAATTAGCTCTTTTGACAAGCCTAGATTGAGGACAATTAAGGGAAAGGTAAACAAATGAGAGGCATATGAATATAGCAAAATGTGACACAATCATGCATATGCCAGATACCAGGCACAAGACACAAGGAACCAGCCAAGAGATATAGTAACACATAGGCATCACACAGAAATCATAGATTTTCTTCCATAGATGAAACTAGCATGTGCCTGGATTGGTTGAGTGAGAACATTTATAATAACTTTCTTGTGTGTAATTAACAGCTAAGATACATATTTTGCTTTCATTTTTTTCCACTTTTAAGAACTTTGCTATTTTAAGAAATATGCACTCTGCTTTTCTATTATGGCTCTTAAGGCTAGAGCCCCCCATATTGTTTTAATGAAAAATGTTTTAAGTTATTGTGCGCAATATTTACAACCAAGAGCTTATAACTAAAATATATTTCGACTAAAGTGTTTTTCTCTCTGAATTAAGTTCAATTTTCCTGTTTTTCATGTACAGTATTTAAGTATATGTGCTAACAGATTTTTATCATATCTGTGAAAAAAAATTTTTAAAAAAGTAACAGGCCTATTTCTTCTCAAATTATGCTTGTGTTCCATACCATTTGGATTTCTATGCCAAGAGGCAACGTAGTTGAATAAATCCCATAGAAATAAGCAAGCTGATGTTGCCTGGATTCATTGCAAAATGAAACAACTTTTACCTTGGCACCCAGACGAATTTTGAAATGACTGACGTGATTATCTGATTTCACACTGGCACTAACTCTTTAAGGAATAAATGTCACCAATGACATACAACCACAAACTCAAACTATCAAAGAGTGTTATCAAGTTTTACAGTGCCCCTAGATTATTGCTCCTTATACTTTATACTTTAGACCCTGACACTACTTTACCAGGAGATTTCCATATAGGATTGACTGTGGTCAGCAAAGCTTGGAGCCTTGAGACAGGCCCTTGTGATTTAACCAAAATTGAAAGACCTTGTGTGTCTGACAAATAGATAACATGGACATTCTGCAAAGAATTTAAATATACACATTCAAAAAAACCCAGCTTAGCAGCACACAAGAATAAACTTTAAAAACTGGGTAGCCAGTTGAAAACAACCCATTCCTCTGGCTTACCAGTTCAGATCCTGTGGCTTACTCTGTAAATGGAGAACGCAATAGCTAGTAACCAGATATATGCATACCTCCCTCCATGACTGTTTTTAGAAGGCCCTTAAAGACTCAAAAGTTTTAATCTGATTTTAAATAAATTGATGCCCATCTTTAATTTATAAACTATAGTGTGTTCTTATTCTGAAACCTCTGCTCTTAAATTAAACATTTCAAGCTCATTTTAGCTGACTTTATTTTATATTTTATGGCTCATAACATTTTATCCTTAAAGAGTATTCCCATCTCAAGGTAGGACAGAAATATTTAAAGAAAATTGTACCTAGCAACCATAGAATGATGTATCACCCCAAGTGAATTTGTATGATTGCTTTTTCAAGCCAGAATAGTTAGTGCCCAGTCATATTTTATGGCATCAAATTTGATGAATTAATCATGCATTGTGAGTGTAAGAATTCTGGAAATGTTTGAATGCTGAAGTTGGTGATGCCGCCAAATAAGTGTCTTGTACCAAGAAAATACCTTTACAGATGGCTAGGACATGTGTGCTGATTACTTGATGACTATAACAACAGGTGGTGACATTTATGTGTCAATGAGCCATCTCAAATGGAACCCTTCAGGTGGAACTTCCATATCACCTTACATGACCTCACTAGCAAAGCTCTTCAGTGGAAGAGAGTTCACATTTTCAGATACAAATCATGGAACTTTGAGTAACGAGGTACACATTACACATACACATGTGTGTGTGTGTGTGTGTGTGTGTGTGTGTGTGTGTGTGTGTGTGT
>JAHTLZ010000204.1:15236005-15261560 GCA_023846285.1 Phrynocephalus versicolor | reverse complement strand
CCTTCCTTCCTTCCTTCCTTCCTTCCTTCCTTCCTTCCTTCCTTCCTTCCTTCCTTTCTTTCTTTCTTTCTTTCCAATGTTTTCCACACCCTCCTTCCCCAAAAGGATCTAAGGTGGCTTGCATAATTAAAAGACACTATTTAAAAGCTAAAAACAGCCCTATACTGTGTGTACAACTATTTCAAAAGAATCAGGCAAATGTCACACTAAAAATGGTAAACAAAATCAACACTAAAAACAGATTCAAAGTGACAAGGCGCAGAACTCCGTTAATCCCTCTCAGAATACGGGGAAAGCCAGTCTTTGTCTGCTTGCAGAAGTACAGCAAAGATGGGGCCAGCCTAGCCTCCTGTGGGAGGGAGCTCCAAAGTCTGGGAGAATCAACAAGGAAGCTCCCATCCCATGCCTGTATCAGGCAAACCTGTGAAGGTGGCAAATCCAAAAGAAATACTTCCTTAGTCAGGCTCATAAAGGAAAATGTGCTCTTTCAGATCCAAGCCACGTTGAACAGCTTGGTAACTCAGTGGCTTAGATTTCAGTTCCCTTCTGTGCCTCCTTGAGAGGGGATAACCTCAAGGATTTGTAGGGCCTCTTGTTCATAGGTTGTTTTTCTTTTAGGCTTTATACTAACCATGTCCCAAGTCTGGCCTGGGGGCCAAATCCGGCCTGCCAGGCCATTTCGATTGGCCCACGACTGGCTGGCCCTCCCCCTCCCCCTCCCCCTCCCCCTCCCCCTCCACACACTTTATGCATTAGGAGGAAGCCAGGCAATGGGGCGGGAGGGAATAAGCCCAAGAATAAGCCTTGTGTACCAATGTGTAGCCTGCATAAATTGCAAACCACCCAGAGAGTGCTTTAAGCACTATGGGGCAGTCAACCCCACTGCCAGCTAAAGCAGTGATCCCTCCCCCCCCCCGGCTCCAGCAGCCTCCAATGCCAGACCTGGGTAGCAAAAGGGAGGCAGCTTGGGTGTGCTTTGGCGGCCCCATTTTTTTACTTTTAGGAGTTTGCAGTTTCATCTAGCCAACTCCTCTGTTCTTAATATTTTTTTGGAAAGAATCAGGGGGAGGGGCACAGTGGGTGGGGCTTACAAGGGGCAGTGCGTGGGACTTCCAGTGGGGGAGCAGGGTCGGGGAGCAGCCAGCCCTCCAAACATTCTCAGCCACCAAATCTGGCCCTCCTTACAAAAAGTTTGGACACCCCTGCTTTATACATTAAAACCAGCAGTTTGAATTGTGCCCAGAACCAGACATCATGCTGTCAGATCAGAACTCACTTATAACACACCTAATAGGGCTTTCAAAGTAAGTGAAAAATTTAAGGAGTGGTCTTATCTGTGTCACTCCACACCCTAGTGAGTTCCCATGGCCAGTCAGGGATGGAAAGCTCGGTCTACTCCTGAGTCATCACCCATCACTCTATCTTTTACACGCTGGGTGTCTCCAACCTCCTCTCCATAAAACTGAAGAGGTGCTTGTTTGTACAGATCAGATTGCTCCCCACCTTATTTTGAATTATTGAACTTAACATAATCTTTGTCTCTGTTTACAAAAACTGGTGAGGAATCTAGACTTCAGATGCCGCTGACAGTAGTGAGAAATACAAAAGAGCTCAGGAAATGTTCACCAAGCAAAGGAGGAAACAGCAAACCCATCAGTGATAAACCTAGAACTGCTTTTCTGCATTATCCAGAAGCATGATGCCAGGCAACATGCATGACTTGTATCCCCACACAAGTCATGCACAGTGAGAGGTACACAAGCTGTCGCAGCACTCAGGTCACATACAATTCTTGGCATGTCAGGTCAGACCTAGAAGAAGAGGTGGGCATGAAACAGAAAACCGATGGTTCAGGGGGGCCCTCAGTTTGGTTTGCTTCAGTTCATACAAATTTTTAAAACAAAAATTCGTACAACCGAACTACTTCGGCTTACCTGGATGGTGGCGGTAGCTTACCTGGCAGCAGCCGCGCCAGTCAGCAGGTGGACCATGCAGCCCTCGCCTCCGGAGCCCCAGCAGCTCCTCACCGCTGCTTTCATCCCCGACCCAGACGTCAGGTAAGAGATGACGGTGCGGTGGGAAAATGAAAAACAAACTGAACAAAATGGAAATTTCCATTTCGTTTCATTTCATTTTCCTTAGTGGGGCTGTTCGTTTCATTACCTTAAAAAAAACAAATAATGAAATGAATATTTTATTCATTTCATGCCCATCTCTACCTAGAAGTGTAAGGAATCACACGTGTTTCCTCTCTCACATTTATCTGCATAATGCAGACTTTTTCTAGAATGCCAGCCATATATGTAACATCAGTCTCCTATCCCTGGCATTCATTGTTAGCCTGCAATGCAGTTTTTAAAAAGAAGCACAGAGACTGAGAATGTTAGAACATGTACCATTAATGTCAGTATATTATTAGGGGATTGCAGAAGGTTTAGGGTGGAGTAGAGAACACACTGTTTGAAATTGGCACGAATGCCCTTTCCTCTGACCGGTTCTGAAGTAACAAAGCCTTCAATCAATGCATTGATTCTGAGGCATCTCACATTTTGAAATACGTGGTTTATAATTCAATATTCAGTTCCTGGAACACATTTCCCAAATTGAAGTGTACCATTGTGTACTTTTGCTATGGCTTTTTAATACTTTTTAAAAAAAAAAGTTTCCACACCCATTCCCAGAAGGCAGATGAGCATTGGTACAGTGACAAGCCTGTGAAACCATAACCCGAAAAAATGCCCTGAACTAAAATAATAAAAGAAGAATAGCAACAAGGTGGCACTTGCCTTTCTGAAGATAGCATGGTGATTATCTGGAGACAACAACTCTTGTTAGAGTGCTTTCCGGACCAGTGCTGCCACAGTCAGAGGTAAACAGACTTGGCATCGGAGTGGGCCAGGTTGGAGAGCTGGCAAGTGCCTGAGGAAACTCTCTCATTTTGGTAGAATGGAGCAGGCAGAGGCTGTTATAGTTTTGTCAGAGTGAGATAGAACCTGTAGATGCCATCACTCTGAACTGTACTGGACATGTTCGTGGAAGAATGGCTAATTCCTGGATGCCACAAGCATCTCACCTTGTATGGGTGCTCATTCAAGGCTCTTGTTGTTGGGCCTTGTGTGTTCATTTCTTTGGCATACCCATCTTACTATGAACTGTTTTTATAAACATCCCCTCTCTTTGAGTCATTCTTGAGATCTGTGCTCTGAACACTGAATGGGGGGTGTATTATTTTATTTATTTTTGAATATTTTGAATATTTTGAATATTTTTACCCCACCTTTCTCATTTGAAAAGAACCGAATCATGAGGGACAATATACAGCCCAGAATATTTAAGACATATTCAAGTTAAGAACAGGGAATTAGAAAAGACATCTTAGAATATTAAAAGGTAACATTAAAGCTACAAAGAGTATGCAAGAAGAAGAAAATCCATTATGAGGGGTGGAAACTAACATGGAAAACACTTTGTGTACTACTTCCCAGTACTGAACTGAAGCTTGTAAAATCATTTGAAAGGGAAATTCCCATGCTATATCACAAATTACTTTTACACGTCCCCTCAGTCCCATAGGTTACTTCATGACACTGTAAACTGCTGGCAGTCTTCTATCAAGCTCCGAAACCACCTGAGCGAAAAACAAAACACAACAGATTTTGTAACTTTTGAGCCCGCTTTATCTATCCATTCCCACTCATGAACAACACTGGTCACCTCAGGAAGTTACTGGGTGAGGGGGGAAAATATCTATCAAACAGATCTCTGGACAGGGAGAGAGGCATAGAAGGAAATGATCCCTAGACTCTCTCTCTCTCTCTCTCTCTCTCTCTCTCTCTCTGTGGGGGGGGGAGATGAGGGAGGGCGGAAAGAGGAAAAGAGAGAGTTGAGATGACACATTCTCCAGGGAATGTCTGATTTCTGAAGCTTTGATTTTATTTGTAATTCTGCCCACCTACCTCCCATCAAAGTGACAGAAGGATAGTGTGTGATAGAAGGACAGTGTGTGCTTCCTCACCTCAAGGAGTGGGACAGAGAGATAGTGCTTATTTGCCCAGATGCCCTTCCTTCAGACCACTCAGAAGGAGGATTTCAACCAATGGAGTCTGGTCATTCTGGTTTCAGGGTGTGAATGAATTTATTCAGGTTTAGGGTCCTAACTTGAAGGAGCAGCTCAAGATGCTGAACCCATTTGGAGCAAATTTGTTCCTAAAGGGGACAGAAGGAATTCTGAATCAGGGAGGAAGCAACCCATACAGATTTTTCTCCATCCCTAGGGATAGAGTTTGAGCACAACCTAACTTTGTTTTTCTCCCTTCACACATAAACATTTGGTCTAGCAGGCCTTTATATGCTATAGGGCAAGGGTGCATACCTCTACCCAGACTCCTCTGTCCTTGGTAGTTCAAAAAAGAGACATTCAGGGTTCATGTTCATAAAAACATAAGAACAACCTTGCTGGAACAGGCCACAGCCCATCCAGTCCAGCATTCTGTCTCACACAGAGGTTCGCCATTTGCTTCAGGGCATTCCCAAGCAGATGTCTTCACCTGCTTATGATTCACTGCAAATGGCATTAAGAGATAATCCTGCCTATCTCTCCAACCCGGAGGTTGTCCTTAGGCATCCCTAATGATAGCCATTGATACCCTTGTTCTCCATGAACTTGTCTAATCCTTTCCTTAAACAGATAAATGTGGTCCACAGAAAACTTCTAGTGCTTTTGATGATTTGGTCTGCCAAACATATGGTGCACCACTTATGAAATGCCCTGTGTACCAAATTGTGTTAGCTGTTTTTTTTAAAAAAGCCAACATCTTTGAGGCATGTTATTCTGGGCCTTAGTTACTCAAGTGAGCAATCTTCTATCTCTCAATTTGGCCCTTATCTCTGCTCTAAGTACAAACTTGTGTCTATGTGCTTGTTTATCACATTTGAGCCCTACTCTGCAGATTCAAAGGCATTCAGAATGGCTTGAGGATAAAAAATAAAGGGAAATAATCTCTGCTCTCAAGAATGCCACCTCAAAAGATGCAAAATAAAAGGGGAAAGGGGAAAAGGAATTATGAAATGGCAGACAATATTTCTGAATGTTATGAGTATGTCTCCGAGTATGTCCCTCAGCTTCATGGCTGCTGGAAGACGTTAAAAGGAACATAGCCCGATGAGCCTGATGGAGCTTGCTTCTCAGGAGGCTTAATGGTG
The DNA here is from genome assembly GCA_023846285.1 of Phrynocephalus versicolor. Lineage (NCBI taxonomy): Eukaryota > Metazoa > Chordata > Lepidosauria > Squamata > Agamidae > Phrynocephalus > Phrynocephalus versicolor. The sequence continues at coordinate 15,256,358 of JAHTLZ010000204.1, read as the reverse complement.
GCCTTGCATCTTCAGATCTGTTTAAGTTATGAGGTGAAATACCTTCATGGAACATCTGATAGCACATGACAAATTCCAAAGGATATTGTGTTGGTCCAGAGTTTGAAATTCCCTGACAGAACAAACCCAAAGCAAACAAGAAACCTTTTAAAACCTTTTATACTGAGTAGCAAACTGCTTTTGCTCAGTTCTGCTTTAAAACTCTGAAGTATATATTATCCATTGAATGATTAAAACAATGTTCTTGAGAAGCTAACTTTTGCATGCTTGTTCATGTATAACCACAAAGTAACCATAGATACTAAAACATATGTTTTTTTTAAAAAAAAATAGCATTTCAACATGGCAGGGTTTTTAGGGAAACCTCACAAAGCAGACCATCAATCTTCTGAAACTGTCTTAAATGAATCCAGAGAGCCATGTGGTGTAATGGTTACAGTGTTGGCTATGATTTGGGACATTTGGGTTCAGGTTCCCCACTCAGTTATGAAATGCACCCCCACTTTTTTTCAGACTAATCTGCTCTGCAGGGTTATAGGAGGGGAGGAGGAAGAGGGAAGGCATGCTGTGCTGAGGTCATTTTAGGAGAGAAAACTATAATTAAGAAGAAATCAGTACATTTTGCAATCAAGAAATACATGTCTGTCAAATCATTCAATAAATAGCTAGAACAATAAAAGGGTGTCTGATTAACTCTCCCTAGCATAACTTCAAGACTTGAAACCTTATACTGTATACTTGAAATATGACTTGGATGCCGAGTAGACTCTGCAGATCTGCATCTCCTAGCCATTCTGTTTTTAAACTGGATTAATGAACTTGAATTGATTCAAATATGGCTGTAGGTTGCAATGCCATATCTAGGTACGGGTACCAGTTGTCCAGAATCTTTCTTAGAGATCAAGTTCAGTAGAGACCAAAATGGTCAGTAGAGACCAGAATGGTAGTCTATTCTTTGAGGGCATCGTAGGCTTCTTCTTATTCTATTTCCTTCTGCAGAGTCCATGACTCTTCAAATGCTTGAAAGAGAGAGATTGAGGAAGCATATCTGCTACTGGATATGTAGATAAAGTAGAAAGAGAGTCTCAGTGGACATTGGGGACAAAGAAAAAGATGAATTAATGAGAAAGAAGAAGAATGGAAGGGTAGATAACAATAAGGCCTGAGAACAAGAGAGACAGCATCAGGCTAGTAACAGAGAGGAACTTATAGAGTTTTCCAAGCTGGGCAAAGCCAGTGCTTTTGATAACCTATATAGTATCAGAAAATGTGTACTTGTTTGTGTCGTAATTTCAAGACTATAAAACTTGGCTTGGAACTTAAGGGACCCCTAAGGGTGTGCATCTTGAGTTATTTTGTTTTCAAAATGGATTAATTTTCTTTAATTAATTAAAAGCTCTGTAGAGGCATCTGGAGCTCCATCTTCAGTCACTAGATGGAAAACTTGCCAAACCTGCTTCATCACTAGAGGCAACCACTGCAGGTGAGTCTGGGATATCCCTTCATTTGCAGAGACCATAGCCAGCTTCATCTCATTCAGGGATTAACAAAGTGCAGTCCATTGAATTGTGCTGGTCTACAGCTCCCACAAGCCCTAGCAACATTGCAGACAGTGAAGAATTCTGGAAGTTGCAGTCCCCTATATCTCTAGGGCCATCTCCTTGTTTTCCACAAACAAACTACCAAAAGACAGGTAATGCGGAGTCACCAAGACTGCATGAATTCTTGGCTCATAAAAGCTTTTGTAACATTCAGATTTGAAAACCACTCAACTGTTTTCAAGAGTGGAGATAAGTTAAATTTGTGAATCACTTCTTCCTTTGTTGTCAAAGCAGTGACAGGGCATTGTTGGCACACAATACATAATTAGTAAGTAATAAATGACCTGACCAAATTAACAAGGCTGAAATTATGACTAACCATGAGAAAGCAAAAAGGATAAACAGAGGGAGGGAGGGAGATTATGTAGTATCAGGATTAGATTTCCAATTGCATGTCAAGGGTACTCTTATCATATTGTGCAATTTTTTTTAAAAAAAAATCTTCTTTCCTCATAGATTGTGTCTGTCATCAGCAATGCAACAATTCAGCCCCCATTCTCAGCTTTCATACTGGGTGTATGTAAATTGTGACTGCCTGAATATTCCCACTGTACATAACAAGTAGACTATGTACAATAATGTGTTCTCCATGGGATAATGCCTTTAAATTTAATTAGCCTCTTGTCTGAAAGGCTAAACAAGGTTGTCATTACCATAATTGCAGGGTTAAATATACACTTACAGCATTTGAGATGGAAAAGTATATACCCATGCATGCAGCAAGCAGCGCCCCCTGTAGGATTATGCAGCCTGATGTTTAATCTTGTCCATTGCAAACTGGCCTATATGGGTTTGGGAGAAAAGAAAACACTTTCTCAAATCAAAGTCCTCATCCTTTAATAAGCTGCAACAGGTAATAGCCAGCGCAAAGGGCAGCTAAAGCAACAAATGGAAAAGAAATTAACTGGATTCAAATTTCTCTATGAAAAATATCCATACTGTGCCTTGTGAGACCAATGGTGGGATGAAGTATGTCTTGCCTCATAAATCTGAACTTTCCCAGTGCTTGTATTGTGTGTCTCCAAAAGAAATGCATACAAAAACAGTGCACAAATTTGAATAATGTAACATACATGTAATTGAAACAGACAGAGTACTAATATGTTTTAGTCAATGGGGGATAAAACTGTGCTAAATTCCAGATATTACCTAGCTGTGCTAGCAGCAGTTGGGAGTTTGATTCTGCTAAGAGGACCTCCAGGAAGAGGGAATGGTAAAACTCATCTGAAAATGAAAATCCAGGAAATAGTTTTTGTAAGTTGGAATTAATAGCACAATGTTGTCATTATTAAACATGGATACACAAGAAGAAGACCTTACAAAAATGTGCACAAATGTCTGAACAGGAAGTGGAATGGGTCATCCATGTCTGGTGTAGCCAGGCAGAGTAATTATCAATTATGGCAAAAAAGCTACAAGTTTGGATACTTTCAGATAAGATGCTACTGTCACACAGTACAAAACAGAACAAAAGAATGATTTACTTTCTAGAATAATGCAGGGCAACGAAATGGACTTTTTTTTTACCAGCTTGTCATCAACCAACACAGAACTGAAATTTAGGGATGAAGGTATGGAAGCCATTCAGGATCCAGGAAAATTAGCGGCATCAGTAGAGCAAAAAGCTCTGGACTTGGAGTCACGTTCATTCACATTCATAGTCCCTATTGATCTGGTGCTCAATAAAATGGTGGCATTTCAATGCTGTCTCCAGGAGAGGGTCTCACAAAACTGAATGCCCAAATGTTTAAATGAATGTACTTGCTCAATGGTATGCCCATCCAATGACCAGTTATGCTTGGGAGCTCTCTTCCCAAAGACCATAATCTTTGTTTTGGTGTAGTTGATTGTTAGCCGTTCCTCTTTTCAGAGCTGTCCAAATTTGGAGAGCATTCTTTTAAGACCAATTTTATTCAAAGATAGCAAAACCAGGTCATCAGCATAAAGTAATATTGAAATCTTCCTACCACCAGTGGTGGAGGGGGAAGAATTAGGGATCTCAAGGGGTTTGTAGCCAAAATTCTAACACAAATGCTCTATGGGGCAGAACTATGGGGTGAGGCAGCAAAGCTCAAACTTGAAATCCTCCAGAACAAATTCATGAGACTGATATTGGGACTCCGTCCAGGAACTTATGAGCTGAGCTAAGCCTATCATCAATAGCTTATCTTAGGCCGCGGTCCCACGTTCCTTTAAAAGCAGTTTAAATTACTAGATAAACTGTGTCTAAAAATGCTGTCCCCACAACCACCGGGCTTTTTGAAAAAAAAAAACCCGGTAATGCTCCCTTAAACGAGGTTTCTAAGACTTACCCAAGAGGTGGGGGATTTTTTGCCTTGCTTTGAAAATCCAGCTTTTAAGGAGGCAGACACCGTGGGACCACGCAGATCATCCGGGTTTCTTTTTCTTTCTTTTCTCGTAGCACCGACCGGCTGTTCCTGGGGCTGATCGGCTATGTTTTTTTTTTAATTTCCCTGCACATGGGAGCAACAGGAAGTTCAATCAGGTCCTCTAAGCATTAATTTCCCCCAGCCAAGTGGTCCTTTTTTAATGCTAGCGCCACCTGCTGCCCAAGGGGGATGAACTGCACTTTAAAATAAAAAAAAACAGCTTTGGACGTGGGAACTCCTGTCTTACATATTAAATCATGTGATGGGACAAAGAGGAAAAGCCGGACCTTCAGAAGATCAGGATCGAAACCCAGGTGTGACCACAGCCTTAGAGCTGAGCTAAACCTATCACCAACAGCCACTAGAGTCAATCTGGCTTATTTTGGGTATTGGCGTAGATTGTATAGCTCGGCCTCTCTAACACAGTGCTGTTGGCTAGCACACTTAAAGTCTAGTGGATGGGCACAAGAATGGCACCAAAAATCCAATGCTTATAATCTACTGATGAGTAAAATTCCTTACTTTAAGGGCCTGTGACCTCAGAAACTGGATCTATGACTTTGATGCCTGTCAAGATAGGGCTGCTGTTGCTGGCTCCCATTTTTCTATCTGGTATCCTCAGCTTCAGGTGAACCATGCAAAACCACACTACTTTGAATCATTGACTTTTCCCCAGATTTACAAAATTTAGAGAAAGATTTCTGTCACTCATCATTGCACCACCATGGAAACAGTAATAGGTTTGCTTGCCAAAACACAGATACAGTGGACCCTTGTATAACAAACGGTTTGTATAACATAAAATTTGTACAACATAAAAATTCCGTAGACAGGGGGAATTTGCTTAACACAATCGCCTATGGGGCGAATCTGTACAACATAACAATGGGATCGCTCTGTTTTCAATGCATTCCTATGGGAAATTTGTATAAAGGAAAATTTGCTTAACATAATTTCATTTGGAACGAATTAATTCCTTTATATAAGGTACCACTGTATATATTACATATGTGGTAGCACAATTTGCACCGGCAGCAAAGAGGCTAAGGTCTCAATTTGTCAAGGACCATACTGGTAGATAAATGTTGTATACAGTTCACTGTGATGTTATGTTATTATTCATAGATTGGATTTTATTGGTTTTATGTTAATCACCTGTTTTAACCATATTTTATCTGCTAGTTTCTACATTGTAAAGGCCTATGGTCAGAAACAATAAACTTTGTATGTGAGTATACATTCATGGTTGTGCTCAGAACCAGACACTTTTCAACCACATTTGCGTGCGTGTGTGTGTGTGTGTAATTCTCCCCTTGCAGATTTCACTGCTCTGGGGCCTTTGGGCCTTAGCTGGTCTTGATGCTGAGAGAAGCTTCATATTTTGCAGTTTGTTAGAATACTCTTGGGAGATTATACACCATGTACACACACACGCACACACACACACACAGAGAGAGAGAGAGAGAGAGAGAGAGAGAGAGAGAGAATGGCAGTGCCCGATGTGGGGATAAAAATCTCCTGCAGAGAGAAAGCAGGGGAAAATATGTTGTCTTTTCGCAAAAAAGAGAATGTTTATGCTTTTGATCAAAAACAAGGCAGAACTAATACAGCTGGGAAGAATTTCTGTCTATTTTCACAGAAGAAGATATCCTAAATTTTGATAGCATTAAAAGCTAGTCACAAGCAAATCCTAACCAGGCTTTGAATCAGCTCCTAAATCATATGCTATTTGAATATCCCTCTACACACTTTTTCCATTTCTATTTTTCACTTTTCTTGCAGAATCTCATGCTAATCGCTAAAGCACTGTGTGAAAAATAATGCATTTAATCAAAGGTTCCTATTGGACTCAAAGGTATTCCTTCCCATTCCCCTGAACATAGCCTCCGTAGAAGGCTATGTTCGTGTTAATTGCAGTTTTGTATTTAATATTTAATGACAATTTCATTATCCCTGCAATAAAATCTGGTGGACTTCCAGCGTAGGGTGATTTCTGGTTCCAATGAAAGAATACTTTGTGAACCCAGGTCCTTTTTGGATTGCTCACCTAGTTGGTTACACTTAGTAAATGTAACAAAACATGTCATTGTTTTATTATTTGTCTGGTTTCACTGTAATTTCTCTGTGATAAAAAAATTTATAATTTTGTGTGTCATCCTCAAATTTTATTGCATGTTTTTACTGAAGATAATGCAAACATAACCATGTGCCATCAAGTCAATTCTTACATAGGTTGACCCTTTCTGTAGGCATTCCGGAACTGTGCAGCATGCCCAAGGCCACACTGGCTGGCTCTCCTCACTGTAGGTACAGTGGGGAATTGAACTCACAACCTCTGGACTATGAACTATCTAACAATGGTATTTACATAAGTAATGTCTTAACACATAGCCACTGATTCCAGTTGGGTCTACACAGACAGGATTTCATTCAACACGGTCTAAAAATTCTAATTATAACACTTGTGAACAGTAGTATTCATAGACTGGAAAAGGCTTCTTGTTTGGAGTGATGAATTAATTTATTACCATATTTTTCCGTCTATAAGATGCCCCCATGTATGAGACAACCACCACTTTTCCAACTAAAAATTAGTTTTGCAACTGCATGGTTCTCTCCTCAGCTTACTTCCCTGTATAAGATGACCCTCAATTTTTAGTCTAACAATTTTAGGCAAAAAATACAGTCTTATACACTGAAAAATAGTGTAACTTAGAAAGGAGATACAGTAGCAGAAGATTCACGATCAGTCTGCATGCAAGGTTGTTGTTTTATGCATTCAAGCATAAGAACTGTTTCAGGTGCTGTCTGATTTCTGTACACATTAGATTTACTACTAGATTTACAATGGTTATGTATGTTGGTGTCAGCTTTTCTTTTTAAACTCTTGTTCTTCGCCTCATTTATTATGGGCTGTCTTGGTCACTGTTTTATTGCTTTCCTTTTCTTTTTCACATTGCATTTTACACCACCCAAAGAACTTCAGTCACTAGATACTCTAAAAGTACAATCAATAAATCAATAATTATAAAACAGAGGGAAACAAAAAATGAGGGTGTTGTTGTTTTAAAACCATTTGATGTGATCATTATTTTTCTACATGGTTGTGAAACTGACTCAGTTGCAATTTCGTTGCTGTTTTCAAAGCTACATCCACCTGCCATTTTCTTTTTAAGTGTTTTTTCACATTAGGTACCAAAGTTTTGATTTTTCCCTTCTGGCACAGAAGTGTAGATGCATTGCTTCTCCCATTCTACTTCTTCTCACAGCTGATCTTGTGGGGAGTGACAGGCTGCTTTTCTTGAGACTGTTAAATCTGAAAATTTTCCCCCTGATCCCTACTATTCTATTATCTTATCAGGACACTAACAATGTTACTGACAGAGGTTGAACACCACCCTTTTAAATAGCAAGAGTTCTGTGCCTTGAGTGTACATAACTAGCACTTAACATCTTTTACTTGTTTGTAACAATGCGTAGAACCAGTAGATTGCCCTATGTGTTGCTGATGATGAGTTAAGAACGAATCCCCTGAAGTAAAATGTCTGGTGCCACTACCTAGTTCTCCTTAAGTACCAACTTAGATGATGTATGTGCATCTCTGAATCAGCCTTAATGTCACCAGCAGCAGAAGATAAATATGGATTTATCTTTTCCTGGGGAAAAAGCACGTAACCTACCAGAACAGAACCAGGTTTGCAAGTTCTTTCAAATTTATCATAAATGTGGAATGGCAGGCTGAATGGGTGTTTCTAACAGAACCTTCATAACTTTACAAATAATGTGGCAGAGATCAGGAGAGTGCTGGGCAACTATTTACTGAGAATATTATCAAGTCAAAGATAATAAATTTAGCTTCAACAATGTCCCAAACAGTTTACTGAGCATGCAAGTAAAGAGCTACTTCCCTGAAGAGCTTAATCCCAATTAATTTCAAAGATAAAACATAATTAATTTCAAAGACAAAACACAAGTCTGGTGTGTATGGCAGTACATATGCCAATCTGTGCAAAAAAGCAAGTAAAGGCAAGAAAAGAACAAGAGTAATTATTACCCATTACCATACGGTTAATATTATTTGCATGTGTCTCAGTTCTTGAATGTTTATCCCACCATCTTAAGATGGGCACGAAACGAACAATTTTTCATTTCCATTTTCGTTTTTCATTTCGTTATGCAACGAACCAACAAACAAATTTTATCTCTTAAATGAAACTAAATGAACAGAAACACCAGAAATTTTGTCATCCGTTTTGTTTTCGTTACGGCAATACATTGAACTGCTTTAAATGCTAAAAAAAATCACAAAAAAATTAAAATAAATGGTAACAAAACGGTAACAAAACGAACGAAAATGAAAATGAATATTTTGCAAAAATTCGTGAAAAACGGAAACGAACCAAAACGGACCCCCTAAACGACAAACAACAAACGAAACACCATTTTTTGATTCGTGCCCATCTCTAGTGTGCACACACTTTTTTCAGATACCTAATTTTTAAAAAAGTAAGACATAGTCTGCCAAGGTGTGCCCTTGTTTTCAAAAGAAACAAAAATGATGATTTCTGATGCAACCGGCATTTTGATTCTCAAGACATTTCAGACAAACACTGTCCCTCCCATACTAAAGAACCTTTCGTGTGATCATCCAACAAAGACTGAAAGGCTGAAATCATCTGCATTAACTCTGGTGATTTTTTATGAGAGTGAAGGAGGGAATGGACCAGGGTACTGCATGTGCCCAATTCAGCTTTCAGAAGTCTCAACTTCTTGCTCAACAAGCAAAAAAAAAAAAAAAAAAAAGGACTTTCATCCTTTCAGATACTGGGTGGAGAAAGGGAGTGGAAACACTGATGTTGTAATAATAGGTGACTCACCCATGCCCATACCTTGATGGTTGGGTAGATTTTTGCTCACTTCTTAAGCACTGATTGCCCTGGATAAGATACTTTGTTACAAAGTACAATCTAGAAGAAATCATGTTTTTTGGAGTAGAATGAGCAAAGGCTGCATACCGTCTTCCCTGATCTCATTTACACTGGTTTGGAAATTGGATCATGCTTCATAGTCAGCAAAGTGTGTGTCTGTGTTGTGTCGTTACAGTCATGACCCGACTCTTTGTGACTCCATGTCCATGGAGTTTTCTTGGCAGGAATACTGAAGTGGTTTGCCAGTTCCTACTCCAGGCGCCTACAGCATCTGATATTCCCTGGTGGTCTCCCATCCAAGTACTAACCAGGGCCAATCCTGCTTAGCTTCTGAAATCAGGTGAGATCAGATGTGCTTAGGGCATCTAGCAGCACAGTCAGCAAAGTACCTCTCTGCAAATCCATATCAAAAAATGCAAAATCTATTCAAAAGAGCTGGTGTTGGTTGCTCAATTAATATGTATGCATTTCAAATTCCACGAGTTTTGCTTTGCTGATTTCTTTTCTTATTGAATGCAAACATGCTTGTAATGATCAGTGTACTTATAATAGGGTTGCACCTGAAGATTTTTCTCTTTGCTTCAGAGACAGCCTTTGTTGAAGAATCTGCTGCAGAATGTAAAGATCCTGCTTGGTGCCCTAACGTCTGTGATGCCTTATTAAAAGAAGTGGATGGCAACCTATTTCTTTTTTAAATATGAAAAAACATTTGGGGCCATCGCTCTTTAAAATTCTTGGCTGGGAAGGAAAATGCCTATAGACGTTATGTGTCCTGCCAGCTTATATCAAGACATACAGTAAAACTACCCTCCACACCAAGAAGAATGGCACAAAATTGTGAAGAACAATGTATTGGCTATCCAGAAGTTCAGTCATGGCAACTGGACATTTTTTTTCTCATGAGATTGAAACATTTTGCTTACTCGTCCAATTAGCTTTGTCAGCCTGAGGGAAGCAGGTGCAAGGTTTCAAATGTATAGTTCACCTCATTTTCACACCAAGTGTGAATAGGCTTCTTAAGTGGACAGTGGCCTGAATAGGCTCATTAGGTGAGCCTGAATAGGCTTGTCAGATAGACAATGGTCTGGGGTGTGTGAAAGTCCCACCTATGCAACCCTTCCCAACACCCATTACGTATGGATGCTTAGCAGAGGCATTCCTGGTGGAGGTGTGAAGTTCTTCTGATTTGTCTGGAGATTGATGAAAGGGCAACATGATAAGTGGAAGACAGAGTGTGCCCAAGTCCCACACCCTGGTTGAGAAAGGGATTTTCAGTACACACATGAATGGCTTTCGTGACTCATCTCTCAAATCATCTATCTTCTCTGTCTAATATGCGTACATCCTCATATTTGAATGAGTGTCCTTTGTCCTTCAAATGAAGTTACGCCACTGATTCTGGTCCTGAGTTGTTGCCCTCCTGTGCGGGGCCATCCTCATGTTTAGTGGCAGATTGGTTTCTCCTATGTAGAGCTTTGCACACTCCTCACTGCATTTGACTGCATAGACAACATTCCTCCTCTTGTGTTTTAGCGTCTGGTCTTTTGGGTGGTTGTGTCTCTGCCTTAGTGTATTTGTGGGTACTCGGTGTTTGCCAAAAATCCTTTTAAGCTTTGCAGACACACCATGAAATATACACACACTGATCAGTACCGTTTGATTCCCACCACCATTACAACACAAATTAGGTGTCTTCAGGACTTTAAACCAGAGAGCAGAAAGCATCCCAACTAGAGATTGGCACGAAGTGAATTTTTAATTTGTTTTGTTATTCGTTATTCATTTCATTATGGAAAGAAACGAGTAATGAACAGACCCATTCCAGTCATCATAAGGAAAAGGAGTATGAATATAAGATGTAACAAGTGGAGAAGTAGGTGGAACAATGAATTTCCAGGTCGAGTTAACTCCTGTGGACGTCAGACCCACATCCCTGGCATGGGATATGATTACAGTTCAGTTTGACATGGAGATGGGAGATGCTCTCAGGGGAAGGATGTCCCAGTGGTCCCTGTGTGCGAAGGTGTTGGAGAGAGACTCTATGATGCTGAGCTTTGTGATGCTGAGCTCATTGCAACTAGTGACACAGGAAATTATGTTAACATGCAGAGTTATTTTAAAATAGATAGATTGTTATCTCCCTCTCTGTTCGATCCCTCTTCATCCCATGGTTTAGGTAATGTTTCTCCTCTTACTCAATTAACAGCTCTGCCACGCCCTACTTTTCATTGTAAGAGATCTGTAATTAAATGTTTGTCCTGGAACAATTCCAAAGGAGAACAATCAAACGTACCAGTGGGTATGGTTTCATGGAACATAGCTGGGTGGAAGGCAAGTGGAAATAATATGAGGGTGAAGTCTTTTCTATCAAAATATTCAATATTAGCACTTCAAGAAACATGGCTCCTTGAAACTGAAAACCTAGTTGTGCCAGGTTTCAAAGCATGGGTAAATCCAGCACAGAAAATAAACGGAAAAGGAAGAGCCATAGGGGGGTTAGCTGTTCTTGTGAAGCAAGATCTAGGTTGGGAGAGTAGTATGGTTGAGTCACTTACCTTTGACAAAAATGTGTTGATAGTTAAGATGCAAACTCAAGATCTGATGATTATTCTTGTAAATGTGTATATACCGCCTGTCTCATCCCAGTATTATGCTCCTGATATATGGTTACATTTGGAACTTTTACTAGAAGATCTTAGATTAAGATTCCCAAATGCATTGCCTATAATATTGGGTGATTTCAATGCAAGAATTGGAAATGACCTGTCAAAAATTGCAGAGAAATGTGGGATTTTTGATGAAGATACTTTAGATTTAGATTTAAAATATTGGAACTCCCATGATGTGAAGATAAATTATGCTGGTGTAAACCTGTTTAAGCTGTTATACATGTTTGATATGCAAATATTAGGAAATGACAATAGCAATTCCCCATATCCATACACTTATTTTTCCCAAAGGTCTGGGAGTGTGCTAGATTATGTATGTGTTTCAAGGACAAAGGTTCATTTATTCTCTGGCATAACGGTACACCCTATGTCAGACAGTGATCATCAGCCTATAACAGTGGAAGTAAAAGCTAAATCAGACCAGAGGAAAGTAAGTCCACAAGATAAATGGCTAGCTCAAAATTTAACTATACAAGGGGAAAGGAGATTGAAATGGCAAAAAGTGGAAGTAAACAAAATTTCAGAATTTCAAAATTCAAGCCACTGCTTAAAATTAAGAAATATAATTCTAACCCCAGATGATAACATAAACACAGTTATGGAAGCATATTATCAAATCTGTGAGAATATAAGACCTTTCTTAACAGCAGATTCACATCTAAAGCCATCAGAAGATACAAGGTGCCCATGGTTTGATAGGGAATGCAGATTGCAGAGAAAGATATTGAGGAGACAGATGAGGAAAACTCAAACACTGTATGATCAGGAGACACATAATAATATGTTAAAACTCAGACGTGAATATAAACATTTGATTAAATCAAAGAAAAGGCAGTATCGGGAAAATATGTGGGCAGAGCTAGAAGTAGCCGCAACTGGGATAAATGTAACACATTTTTGGCACTTAGTGGCTGGTAGAATCAATGAGGCAAAGTCTGTCATGGATATTCCTATCCCAGCTGCCACATGGGAATTATATTATAGAGAACTATTTAAGGAAGTGAAAGACGTAAAGCAGACTGACAAACTTTTAGAGAATAAAGAGCCAAGTCTAATTCCTCAGTGGTCACCTGTAACAATGCTTGAGGTTAAAACGCTTATTCAGACACTGAGAAACAATAAAGCCCCAGGAGAGGATTTCTTACCCCCTGAATTATTTAAAAACTATTTAGACTGGTGGGCCTCTATATTGTCTGGATTGTTTACTCACATAAATAAGACAGGCTGTATACCCAAAGGCTGGAAAATGAGTATCATCATCCCACTATTTAAGAAAGGCAATCAATATGATCCCAGTAATTACAGGCCTATTAGCCTAATTGATATTCCAGCAAAAATTTATGCAAGGCATCTCTTGAATAAACTAGAGGACTGGGAAGAAGAAAATTCCATCTTTGTTGAGGAACAGTCAGGTTTTAGGAAGGGACGCTTAACCCTAGACAAATTGCTTTATATTACAACACCTAATAAATAAATATACCTTTAAGGGAGGACAGCTTTTTGCAGCCTTTATCGATCTAAGTGGAGCATTTGATTCGATAAATAGAGAACGCCTCTGGAAAAAATTGGCAATGAGAAACATAGATCCAAGATTATTGCTATTGCTCAAAGCACTGCATACAGAAACCACACTGAAGGTGAGGACTGGTTTAAATTTTGCATTGACAGACTCTGTTCCAACATATAAGGGTGTCCGCCAAGGATGCATCCTATCCCCATTTTTATTTAATTTTTATATAAATGATGTGGTGCCATTTACACGCAACCAGAGTTATCATATGCCAAAGATTCTAAATAGAGAAATAAATATATTATTATATGCTGATGATATGACATTGCTATCAACAAGCCAAGTGGGTATGAGGAGACTTTTGAAACGGTTTAATATCTATTGCCAAGAAAATGATTTATGCATTAATAATGATAAATCCAAAGTGGTAGTATTCAGCAAAAAAAGGAAAAGTCATAAGTGGTCTATAAATTCTAAGGACCTACAGCAGGTTAAATGTTACTGCTATCTGGGCATTAATTTTGAGGCTACAGGATCCTGGGCATCACAAATAAAGAAAAATACATTAAAAGTACGGGCCAGTTTACAATCGGTTAACAAACTCTTAAATTACAGTTACCCAGGCACCTTAATCCCAATTTTAAAAATTTTTAAAGCTAAGATAATTCCTATGTTAATTTATGGGGCTGAAATTTGGGGTTTTGCAAACCTTAAGAAAACTGAACAGATCCAAACGCAATTTTACAGGGCCATCATGGGAGTTTCACGTTCTACCCCAGCACATGTAATAAGAGCAGAACTTGGTGCAAAAACGATTTCAGGTCTGATTCATGTAAGAATGGTAAAGTATTGGTGCAGAATAAGTAGCTTAAGTGAAGAAAGATTGCCCAAGATTTGTTTGGAGGAGCAGTGTGTTCCCAGGTATGAACATTCATGGTTAATGAACCTGTTTAAGCTCTTTCCAAAGTTTGGTTTTTCAGCTCAGGCTTTAAATCCTTTATGTGAAGATACAATTCATATTTTTAAGCAAAGAGTTTTTGATGTTGAGGCACAGATGGATATATCTGCTGTTGCATTTACAACAACAACAAAATGGTTGGCAAATACAAAACAGCTGCATCATTATGAACAATATTTAACTGTCCCAATGAAAATGCAATATAGGAAAGCATATACGCGCTTGCGATTTGAACAAATGGATACTATGATGAAATGGGGTAGGTTTCAGGGTATCCCTATAGATAATCGTTTATGTGTTTGTGGAAACCCTGCCCTCGAGGACTTAGCCCATTATGTATTAGACTGTCCCCTATACAGCAATATAAGAGAAAAATATTTACAGCATATTTTAAAGAAAGTGGAAAACAGAAGCATCCCAGAGAAACTGAGTTTTTTATTACAAACATCCAATCTAGATATAATAAACAGAGTTGCAATATTTGCTTTTAAAGCCGCTATATGCAGAGCTAAGTATTTGGATGGTATAGGTGTAAAGTGCTATAAAGATTCAGAGGTTTGAAGATAGCCTCTTAGAATGGAAATTAAATGTTTTATGTAAAGGTTTTAAAATTGTAAAGTAAATACTTTTAGGGAATTTTAGTTAAATTGGTTTTAAGTATACAGTATTTTATATTATATTTTAAAAGCATTGATATTGGAGTGTTTCTTTTATTGTATGGATGCTGATGAATATGACATGATAATATGTTTGCTTGTTTGAAATGTATATATTTTTTGCAATGATCTGACGATTTGCAAAAATTTTCCTCCTACAACACAAATTAGGTGTCTTCAGGACTTTAAACCAGAGAGCAGAAAGCATCCCAACTAGAGATTGGCACGAAGTGAATTTTTAATTTGTTTTGTTATTCGTTATTCATTTCATTATGGAAAGAAACGAGTAATGAACAGACCCATCAAAGAAACTGCCGACCCAGCCCATGGGCCAGCTGGTTGGTGTAATAAGAACATTTTTAAAAATTACAAATTAAAAAACACACTGACCCAGCCCGCGGGCCAGCTAGTCGGTGCGAGTTTAAAACAAACGGAAAATGAAACAAATGAAAAACAAAATGATTTTTTTTTAAAAAATGTTTTGTTTTTAACAACCCCAAACCCATTTTTAAAACAGAAAAATGAAACAAAACACTATTTTGGCATTTCATGCCTCTCTCTAATCCTGACCTCCACAGAAGCCAAGAAGAAGGAAGGAAGCCAAGAAGGAAGAAGGAAGCCAAGAAGGAAGAAGGAAGTCAAGAAGAAGAAAGATAGGCACCTGAAGAAAGGGCTTAAGATCTGTAGATGTCAAAAGTGGTCTTTCAACAAAACAGTATCCTGACCCAGAAGAACAATGGTCCCAGAGTCAAAAAAAAAAAGAACCTGGTCATTCCTTCCATGGCTGGTGTGTTCCTGAGATAAATTACTGTTTAAACACCTGGTGGCAGGGCAAGAGGAAGCAGGCCAACCTGGCTTCTCAACCCACTTCATTCCAAATCCTGGGAGCAGCCGCTGAGAATGCTGTGTGTCATGTCCTACGTAAGCAAGCCTGGGAAGGTGGTAGAACTGAGAGAAGGGTCTCCCCTGAAGAGCCTTCAAATAGCCTGGACTCCCCAAGGCGTATATGGCTTTATAGGCAATAAGAAGAAGCACTTCAAATTGGGTCCAGAAACTGACTGTCAGCCGGTTAAGCAGTTTTAATACGGGAGTTACATCCTCCCTATAACCAATGCTTTGTAGATATACTGTATATACTCGAATATAAGTCTAGTTTTTCAGCCCTAATTTTGGGCTGAAAAAAGGGGCCATTGACTAATATTCGGGTCAATACTTTTATCCACTGAGGTAAGTGCTTGGGTCGGTGGCTAAAAGTCATTTTAAACATTGCGCGGCACTTCTCCTGACCCCCCTCTGCATTACAGGGGAGCGGCGTGTGATGTTTAAAATGACTTTTAGCCACCGAGGCAAGCACTTGGGTCAGTGGCTAAAAGTCAGTTTAAACATCACACACTGCTCCGCCAGCTCACAAAGGAGGAGCTGCCAGGCCCTGCTGCATTTCCCACCCTAGACTTATACTTGAGTCAATAAGTTTCCCCAGTTTTGGGGGTTAGATTAGGGGCCTCGACTTATACTTGGGTCGACTTATACTCGAGTATATACAGTAATTGATAATACAATATTCCTGCATGTTCTGCTCTGCTTCTGCTGCGTTTGCAGAAGCAGAATACTTTTGCTTTTTATATGGAGGGGGGTTTGGATTTGATGGTCTCGTAGTCCCTTTCCAACTTCACTGTTGTATGATTCTGTGATTCAATTTAGAGAAATAAAGTGAAGAGAACTGACATTTCACATATTTGTTTCTTCTTAAATTTCAGATCAATTACACTTTTGTTTTTACTTCAATCACTCTTTCTCCCAAAGAAGTAAAAAAGTGGGTTGAGCCATGTGACCAGAAAAACAAATTCAAAAGTAGGCTAGGTAATACTTTTACTGGTCATTACTAAAACAAAAAATGTAAGCTAAGCTTTTAATAGCAACTTGCTATATTTATCAAAGCACTATACCAAAAATGCAATCTTGATAGAGGATGTTGTCTATCAGGCACTGAGAATCTTTTTGGTGAGATGGAATGCACGAGATGATGGTATCAGAATGCAAGCTTCAGTAAACATGAGATGCTACCAGAAAGCTATTTTAAACAAAATCAACTTATTAACTTATTTAGGGAAAAGACTGGGCTTTTCTATCATTTGTTTACCTATAGAGCCAGGTGAATAAATGCAGTTTAGTTTATGATGGATCAGATGGTATTACCACTGTGGATCTAGATTAGAATCTTGAGTCTATGAAGCAGGTATTACAAAGACAGACACTATCCCGTGTCTCCATAATATGGCCAAGATCTGTCTGTAACACATAAGGATGCTTGGGAGGTCTCACCCTGTTGGTGACCTTAAATACGTAGAAGAAATGGTATGGTTATTTTTATTACTTTGTTTTTATTTATTCGTTTTTAATTCAGTCTTTCAGTCCAGAAGCTTCAGAGAGGCTTTAAGAACCAACAAAAAAACAAGGAAGCAGCCAAAGACTAAAGCTATTAGGGTTAAGAACAGTAAACTGCAATGACCTGAAATGAAAGCAACATGATAGCAGTGTGGTAATAACCAAAAGAGCATAAAAAGTAATTTGAATAGGAAACACAATGAAATTGTAGAAATGGTAGGCAGCGCATAAAACATAGTTATAGTTGCATGGTAATGCAGCAATGTTATTGTGCAGCAGACCAAATCAGCATTCCATAAGGCAATTCTAAAAATGGGGGGCAGCCCAAACAAAACATAATAACTCTGATCAGCTGGGCAGTGGCTACACAGTCTGACTCTTCCACTAGGAGGCACAGTGGGGAATCAAATTTGCAACTTCTGGTTCCACAGTTTGATACGTATGCCAGCAGTTTCATGCCAGCAGAATTCATACTTCACTTAGTATGGATGATTTTTGACCTTGGTTTCCACTGGCAATCTGCCCTCTCCTAGCATCAATCTTCTGGGATCCTCTGGCACTAGGTAATTCTACACAAGGACTGTTTCTGTTGGAAATTGTGTGTAGGATGTGGAGACTTAAACTTCCATTTTAAAAAGGGTGAAAATTCAATTCTTAAAAAACAACCCTCTGGTTTATGGTTTTGGAATATTGTAGGTATGATTTAAAACACCAGGAAATGGCCCGATATTGCTGCACAGTACCATGTCTGTGTTGCCATCAGGGGGAAAAGGATGCTCAGGTTTACCTAGGGGCTGCCTGAATGTTGACGACACCAATGGCAGTAGTCAAGATGGTCAACAATATAGACTCTTTTGCTCATTCCCATTGACAAAGTAACACTAAGCAAGAGAAGTCCCAAAATCTGTCTTTCTTTTTATTATTATTAAATAATACTCACCCAAACACAAAGCAATTGTCAGAACTACTGCTTGACAAGTATGAATGAACACGTGTGCAGCACTATCAGGCCATCTCCTGGCCTTTTGAATTGTGGATACAGAAGCACAATATTCGACATTCAAGAGAAGGATATTTTTAAAATAATAGAATTCATAAAAAGCTCGGGAGGTCAAAGACTGTTTTAGCTGGTTTCTGAAGACTAACATGGAAGGAGCCAACATAATGTCTAGTGGTAGTGGTGTGGGAGGGTTAACATGGCTGCTCAACCCCACATGGCACTGATATAAGCTCTAGTGGAGGGAGTATTTGGAATAGGGATGAAGTAGCAAGGAAATTCATACAGAATCCTGGTTTTCTTCTAAAAACCAGGATCAGCCCAAACCACCACCACCACCACCACCACCTCCTCCTCCTCCTCTATCACTTCCAAGTGCTCTCCTCTTTTTATGTACCCCTTCCCAACTCTCTCCAACTGTCCAATACGTTCCTTGTCTCGACTCCCTTCTTCATCTCTGTCCTTAGGTTGGATGGTCCCCACCCCTGGGTTCCAGCTGCTTCTCACTTTTTTTGGGGGGGGGTTCATTTTCCATTGGGTCAGGCCAACTCACCCCTACCCACTAAGCAGCTGGTCCACGGTTCTTTTATTTAGGGCTGACCGCGTGCAGGCACAGGGGTCAGTGCTCATCCCACCTTGGCAATCCCCCGCTTCACAAACACTTTTGTGACTAAATACATCTGAAGCTGACCTATGCAAGGCTGATTTGTACTGCCCTGCTTGAGATGGAATACTCATATGATGCTATTTTCGTAACCAGCCTACGAAGTACACTAGGCAAAGACGTAGTGATTTGTCTCAGGCAGATGTGAGTAAGGGTCTTCCCTCAACTGGTGCTTGCTTTCCACTTATATCACTCCTCTTCACTGGCTGTTCTGGCCAAGACTGAGACACACGTCTCAGGTCCTCCTTGAGGGCATCATAGGAGAAGATGG
The DNA here is from genome assembly GCA_023846285.1 of Phrynocephalus versicolor. Classification (NCBI taxonomy): domain Eukaryota; kingdom Metazoa; phylum Chordata; class Lepidosauria; order Squamata; family Agamidae; genus Phrynocephalus; species Phrynocephalus versicolor. The sequence goes on along the minus strand of JAHTLZ010000204.1, from coordinate 15,237,329 downwards.
CATCATTTGCAGCAACATTACTCCATTCTTACATCCACTACTGTTGGCGTTTAACTAGAGATATTAGCAGAGAAAAATAAGTCTTCTGAGTGTTTGTAGTCACACGAAACAACCCGGCAGGACAGAAATGGTTGAATGGCAGTCAGCCCAAGTATATCTCTACCTCTGGCAGCAACAAGGGACACTCACCCACAGCACCCGCTTGCACGGCTTAATAAGGAGAACTTACATAGCAAAAATAGAACGTAGCTTTACTATACAAATATATACAAACGGAAAAACAACAATAGAACAATACAAAACATACTTAGCATATCTCTTGGAGAAAGAGGGAAGGAGGCAACATCAGCATTCTAGCAGGAAAGGCGGCTTCTTTCAGCGTGTGTGTATGCAGCTGGGCAGCTGGCTATACAGAAGGGAAGACCTTCTCTTATAGTAGTTAGAGAGGGAACAGGTGAGAGGTAATACATAATAGCCTGGATAGTTTGGTTCTAGAAAACTCAGGCCGTTAAAGGGAAAGAGTCCTTCATGCATGGCTGCATTGCAAAGAGAAAGAATAACCCAACAAATACATGGCTAACCGCTGCACCACACTAGTTCAGCAGAGCGAAATCAGTTCATAGATTGGAAGACTTTAGAGCAGCTTGCACTTGGAACCAAGTTAAAAGCACAGCTAGGGTTTGAAAAATAAAGGCAAATACACATAGATGGATTGTTGCCTCTTCCTGTGGGCTTATATCAATATGTAAAATCTGTAGAAACATTAGGTTAATTTTTTTGTTTATGTTTTCAGAACTTTATTACTGAAAGATCACTTTGCCAAGCTTATTTTAAACTATGTGAAATAGAATGAAAAAGAGTTCTTCCATCATGACTCTTTTCCAGTGGTTTCATGTTAACCATAATTCATTCAGGGTTCTAATTTAGTTTGATATTATATATAAAATGAAATGGAAAAAGCAGATTGCAATGTTATGGAAGCAGAACTGTAGTTAACTTTTTATGTTTTAAGTTTATTTTTAAAATACTATGTGTGCAAAATAGCCAACATATTCCATTCCTAAGGTGTTCCCAGTAAACAAAACCAGGAGACAAAGAAAGTTCTCAAAGTGCCTGCATTTATTAAAATGTCTGTTGCGTTTTCGCAGAATATATAATTCCTATGTGCTATAGAAGCAGCGGAGATAACAGGATCAAGTGTGTCATCCAGTTAGGGTGCCCAGCACCATTATTTTCCATCACAGTAAAAGTGACTAGTGTTAAGCTTAATTTTTTAAAATAATAATAATAATAATAATAATAATAATAATAATAATAATAATAA
>JAHTLZ010000204.1:15211193-15232059 GCA_023846285.1 Phrynocephalus versicolor | reverse complement strand
TAGATAGATAGATAGATAGATAGATAGATAGATAGATAGATAGATAGATAGATAGATAGATAGATAGATAGATAGATAGATCCAGGTTTATCCCAGTTCATCCCAGTTCATCCCAGTTCACCAAGGCACATGTGCTGCTCTCTCATCTGGCTCAATCAGTGACTCACCAGGCTCAGCATGCTAGCTTTTTGCACCTCCTCAATTGATCTTCCAGTCTGGGCAACAGCTCAGGCTTCTCTGCCCTGCCCTCAGACAAAAGGGTGACTGAGAGAAGTCTGTGCTCTTGCCTGTGACTGGGAGATTAGCCAAGGAGGTAGGAAAATCAAGTAATTTGGGCCTTGTGAGTGGCTGAGCCACAGGGGAGGCAGGGTGCTGCCGCCTTTAAAAATTGTCATTAGCTGGCATGAACTGGTTTGTGCCCATCTCTATAAATGTTTAAAATGTTGTTATTAACAGTATCCTGGAGGCTCAATTATTAAAGGCAGCTTTAAATAATCTGATACTTATCATATTTCTAAAAGGAGGGAAGGATCTTGGCATATCTCTGTCAGCATTTTATTCCAGAGAATAGAGGCCACAATCAGAAAGGGCTGATTTCTTGTATTCATCTTTTTGGCTTCTTCAGTGTAACAACATGCAACATCATGGATTAAGAGGAGTCAGTGGAATGGATAGCCGGTTTCTGGGAGAGACGTTCTGATACACATCACAATCCTAAACTCTTTAGTACTGAAAGCCCTCAATGTGGTGACTGTGTATGCCACTGTAAACACCTTACTGGCAATGTCCTGGTTCTCTGTCTCTCCTGATTTAATTAAAATAAAATTGAATTAAGGAGTTGGCATTTTGCAAAGCAAAGCATTGGCTTCTACCACCATCTTCACTTCCAGACTAGTCTCCAGACACAGGGTCCCTTTGATAGTCTGAAACTCAATGCTTCTCTGAGTATCCTATGTGGTTTGCCTTGTCAATGACTTTCCTATATCATTTTGATGTAAAGCCTTGTGTAATAATGCACTGATTAATTTCTGTTAGCTAATGTCATGAGTTTATGATTCCTGTTAGTCTATGATCTTTGTAGGACTTGCACATGTTATTTCCCATAGACTATAAGTCCCAGAATCCCCAGGTACATGGTTGCTGAGGAATTCTGGGAGTCATAGTCCACGAGAGTAACATTCTTAAGCTCTAGATCTCTTACCTTGTATATTGTTTTTATTGCACTCCAGTACACACTGCAATTTTGTTTTATTTTGACTTTTTTGTTATGTTTTATTTCTACTCCACCCCTCTCCCAATACAAGGATCCAAAGTAGCTTTTGTAGTTATTTTCAAGGAATGGTTTAGTATAGACACCTCCTGGAGAGATTTGATGGCTAAGCAGGGATCTGAACCTGACTCTCCTTCCAAAGTCTTAGTCTGACTCCATCCACTATGCTAAACTGAATCCCTCTACTTCCTACTGCCCACACCTAGTGGAGTCTGGAGGTCAAACTCTCGTCCATTCTCATACACATAGACTCCAGATAGTCTTGCTGTGCAACTGTTGAGTTTATTGATGCAGGGATGGTGGTGGAGGACAACAAAGTCAAAAGTTCCATCCACTCCTGAAAGCCACCCTGACAGCTGACTTATCATTATTTGCCCCTGGGACCACTCAGTCTTATATGGATCTTGAGATGACTCCATAGGGTTCATAAGTCTTTAATCTATGTTGAGGAGGGATTCCACAGAGGGTCAAAGGTAAATGTTCAAAGCAGGGAAGACTTGTGTGACTGGACCCTGGCTACCGGCCAAGCCTTACCAGGATTGGCAGCTGCTGAAGGTGTTGCTGCTGCTCCTTTCATTTCTTCCATCCCCAGTGTGACCTTTGAGTGGCTGTGGGACCTGGATGACCCTCTATAGGGTGTTGATAGTGGGAGTCATAGCACTGGGGCTTGGGACTCAGGAAATATCCAAGAACTCCTAGTCAGCTACACACTTGGAGTTGTATGAAGACTCCTGCCCAAGGATCTTCTGGATGCATACAGTACCAGGCCTCCTCTGTTCTCAAAGCCTCTTGGGCATCCAGTGTCTCCTCCAGCTCCTCTTGTGTGTCTCCACAAGTCCCTTCCCTCTCCGATTCCAAAATGTCGGTGAATTCCCTCATCCTCCACAGCCTCCACCAAGGCCTCTTTTATAGCCCTCAGCTGATTGAGGGCTCCTCCTTGGTCTTTCTTCTCTGATAATGCCAACTCTTAGATAAGGTGACTGTGTTCTGCAGTAGCCTCTGAAGACCCCACTTGGGTGCCTGAGGTGAAAGTTGGTGGTGCACTATATATCCCCTATAAACCAGTTTGAAAAACAGGTGCAGCTAGAAACATATTTGTACATTAATTGACCTTAATAAATATATATGGTCATACTATGGATTCCCAGTGTAGTGCTGTGGACAGCGTGATGGACGAGGACTCTGAAGAAAAAGGTTTGAATCTCCACTCAGCCATGAATCCTCACTGGTAAAACAATTCCTTAAATATCTCACTTACCTTGAAATCTCTGTTAGGGTCCCTATAAGGCGGTTCTGACTTTATGGCACAAACAATAAACATCATATTAAAAGAATTGAAATACGCTTGTTTTTAAATTTAGGTAACAAATACAGCATCTCCTTTTAAAAAAAAATCCACTCCTCAATGGCCTGTTCAGCTGTCAGAAGTGTAAAAGCAAAGTTCTGCTTATATACCGCCCCATACCACTACAAGTGGTCTCTGGGCGGTTTACAATTTTTTAATTACAGTGTGCAGGCTACACATTGCCCCCCCCCAGCAAGCTGGGTACTCATTTTACCGACCTCGGAAGGATGGAAGGCTGAGTGACCCTTGAGCCTGCTACCGGGGATTGAACCCAGGTCGTGAGCACAGTTTTACCTGCAGTACAGGCATTTAACCACTGTGCCACGAGAAAACCACTGCGCCCATGAGAAAAGCAATGGGAGGGGTTGGGATGGAGGCCACCTAGCTGTCCCTGTGAGGCAGTTCCACAGTTGCAGGAACTCCCTGCCAACAGTTCATGACAGTTAGAGCTGTTCGGCAGTGGAATATGCTGCCACAAAGGGTGGTGGAGTCTCGTTCTTTGGAGGTTTTTAAGCAGAAGCAGGATGGCCATCTTTCGGAAATATTGTGATGGGGTTCCTGCATGGCAGGGGGTTGGGCTGGATGGCCCTTGAGGTCTCTTCCAACTCTATGATTCTATGATTCTAAGTTCTAGTGGTGTAGTAGATCAACAACAGCAGCCATTGCTACAACGTCATGTTCCTCTTGCATTTAGGGTGTCTAAATTTGTACTAAGCAAAATTTCGGTAATTTAAGACCAGTGCCGCAGAGAGAATGGCTTTTCTCATGACACGGAAAAGCTGGCCTCACCCTTACCCGTTTCTCCCCCCTCCCTCAACTGCAGGAAGAAGCAAGTGTGCCACTCTTCCCTTTGATTCTGTTTACACTCTTAATTTGAGTCTAACCAGTTCTTTTCCCAAATGCCTCTGAAAACAGATTCAATGAATGAAGAGCAGGCTACTCTGAGCAGAAATGTGACCGGGAACACTCTGTGTAGTTACTGTTGCTGGGAAACCCAGACAAATCCTTTTCAGAGTTTTCTTACTGCTTTGGCGACAGATTTCGTCCTGGAATTTGGTTGGGGGGGGACACAGGACACAGATTGGAACAATCAATGAGAGAGAACATGTTTCTTTAAAATGCTGGGGGGTCAGTAGGTAGAAGAAGAAGCACAGGAAAAGTTACCAAGAAGTGTATTTACTGACTCTGTAAGATAGATTCTCCGTCCATTCATCCTCCTGGAGTGGAAACCAGAAACATGAATGAGTGTAATTTTAATTATTGGGCCCAACGCACGTTGAAAATAGATGTCTTCTGGAAAGCTATTTATTAGACCTTACTAGGCTTTTTCAGAAGTACATGCTGGTTAAAATAATTACAAATGTCAGCTCTGGCTACTTTTGTTTTGAAACGCAGCTCTGCTTCCCAAAAAGACGACTGGAAAAATAGTCCATCGTTTCCCTGAACTTTCTTTGTTTAACATCTTCTTTGGGGGTGGAGTCATCACATCTGGGCCATCCTCTTGCTGATTACTTTCAGAAGTTTCATGTTTAAATCAGGGAGCGCTGTGATTTAGTCAAAAGCAACAATGGGCAATTTGGCAAAGGACCACTATAGCACTAACAGCATCATTGTGCCATGGGTGCCAAAACAGCTTCTAGAATTATTTAGGATTGTCTGTGTATGTAAGGGTGGATAATAGTGCCATTCATGCCTATTTCTTGCCTATAGTAGTGGTCACGCCATTAACAAAATATTAGTTGATTAATGGAATACATTATCCCACCCAGAAAAAACATCATCAGCATTTTGATAACACCTCATTCCAAAGCCATGAAGGACCTTCGCTAACCCTTCCATGTCAACCAGCTTGGGAGAAAAGATGGAAATTCACAGAGATCTGAACAGGGTTTCCCAGGCTCACTCTTTGGAACTGATCCATCAGATGGGGTGGGGCCAATGGATGTCACTTTCTCCCATTCCAGAGGACTAAAGCAGACTCATTTGGTCAGCCTTAGAACTCCAAATCTCTCTATCGATCATCAAGTCCAGCCCACATCAGGAAGTCACAGTGGAGATTCAAATTTATTAATTCCCAATAAGTTTAGAGGAATAATGAAGAAGTACTCCTTCTATGTCTGTCAGAGCAAAGGGAATCTACCAAAGCAACCTGCCAATTCAATTGTTCTTAAAGAAGAGCCTTTGGCTAGGTTTAGAAGAAGGTTCAAAATTAATCCAATACATAGGAGAGAGTGACAAAACTGAGATGGGGGGGGGGGGACCTAGCCACCAGCATTGAATGTTCTGGCAACTGGCAGTGGGTATTTGCCTCCCAGGAATAATGACAATGGAGGTTATGGAATTAGAAAAAGTATTGTGCCCCTCTGTCAGTGCTAGGGAACACCCTTTTGATTATTTTGACTTGAGCAGCCCCCATATCAACATGCAACATTATTCATGGACAAGATGGAGGGCAAGCAATTCCAAAACACACATACTTTCAAAAAAGGGAGGAGCTCTTTGGGTGCAATTCTCAATGAAAAGCCTAACATGAAAGCTGTCTCTTCATCTGTTGCTTGGGGAAAGTCTGGAGGCAAACAGCATCCATGCCTGTTGCTTCACTGAGGTTACTATACAACTTTCTACATGCTGGTAGACATGGGCACGACTAGGCGAAATCCCCGTTTCCGTTCTTGTTCGTCGTTTCCATTACGTAATGAGGAGCGAGAACGACAATTACTCCGCTCCAGCTCGAACCCGACCCGATAAAGATAAATTGGGTCTGATTTGTCGTTGCCGTTCATGGCATCGTGGCGCCGAGTGGCGATCACGCGATGCCAAGCGGTGCAGAAAAAAAGTTTAAAAAAAAACCCAAATTCCCGGCCATAAAAGCAGGCGAAAATCTGCCTGCATCAGTGAGGGCACCTACCAAGGGGTGGTTTCTGGGGGGGTCCCCGGCCTTCCCCCCCTCCTGTCCTGGGTTGCTGGTACCAGGCTGGGGGGGGGGGCATCGTCGTCTCCATTTGCCATGCAGTGGGGGGGGATGCAAAATGGCGACCACAATATTTACTTTTAAATCGTGGTCCAAAAACCCACCAAAGCACCACAGAAACATTTGAAAATTAGGTATTTTAAATGCCTGATTTTTATAGTAACAGCAGTGGGTTTTTCTTGCAACAAAACGTCTCCATTGATTTTATTTTATTTTATTTTTATTTTTATTTTTTTACACCTGCGCACGCGCAATGATATAACTTCATGGACCAGTGTGTTCACTCGGACTTGCAGGTTAACCTTCTGTACAAATTAGTGAATAGTGGTCTTTACAGAAGGACCGTGGTATCACAGGAGATCTGTTCCAAGCTTCCCCTCCGCAAACACCAACTAATGTGGAAGTACTGATTGAATATACTGTACAGTACTAAACAGTGAATGGTTTCTGGTACCCCCTAGTGGCCAGTTCTGGTAAATATACGCTGGAAATGCATATTATTTCGTATTTCTGGGTGGTTTCATTTAATATTTTAAGACATACTGCTGAATACTACTGAATACCACAACATATTTGTTAAATTTCAAGCATTACAAAACTTTTATTTTAAAAAATAATGCTATAGGGCAGTGACGGCAAACCTTTTAGAGACTGAGTGCCCAAACTGTGATTCAAAACCCACTAATTTTTTGCAAAGTGCCAATACAGCAATTTAACCTGAATACAGGTGGCTGCAAAGGGGCAGTGTTGGGTGCCCACAGAAAGGGCTCTGAGTGCCACCATTCAGGGAAAGGTTGACTGAATAGAAAGGTCTTTGCCTGTTTCCGGAAACACAGCAGGGATGGGGCAGTCCTGGCCTCCAGTGGGAGGGAGTTCCAGAGTCTGGATGAAGCAGCCAAAAAGGCCCTTTCATGCATTCCCATGAGATGTACCTCATGTCATCAGTATGCTGATGGCCATCTCTCTCTCTCTCTCTCTCTCTCTCTCTCTCTTACCTCCCCACCACCCATCTGCAGAGGATGCCGTGCTGCCCTCGTGCACTGCCTGGGTACTGTGCTAGAGTGTATGAGAGCAAACAGATTGAGATTGAAACCAGACAAGATGGAAGTCCTCTGGGTGGGGGTTCCTGACATTGTTGGGTTGAGAAATTCCCTCTCCTTTCGGGGACGATTGAGTTTCTCTGTGAAGGCTGGGGTGCGTAGTTTGGGCATCCTGCTGGACCGGCATTTACTGGGGAATCTTAGGTAGCATCTGTCATCCCCTTTCTACTTCCAGCTGTGATGGATCACAGATGTTGGGGTCCTTACCACATTGGTATGTGCACTCATAATCTTGAGATTAGACTACTATAGTGCTCTCTACACGGGGCTGCCTAGGATATTAAAGTGGAAGCTTTACCTAGCACAGAACACTGCAGTCAGACTACGAACAGGGGTAAGAAGACACCACCACTAGGGATGGGCATAAAACAAAAAAATATATGTTTCATTTCTTTTCATTTCCTCCCCTACATGTTTTGTTTTGTTTCATATGAATTTTTTCAAAACAAATTTGTGCAAAATGAATGACTAATAAAATTGTTCGGGGGGGGCTGGAAAGTGGCATAAGGACAAAAAGTTTTTTTAAAAAAGCCCAGAGCTTATTTTAAAAAAACTTTTCCCCTTCCCCAAGCAGCTTAGAGACGGAACGAAATGTTTCAACAACAGCAAAAAAGTAAATAATAGTTCGTTTCATCTGTAACGGAACGCTGCTTCCTCATGTCATTTCATTTTGTTTCATTTCCTTACCTAATGACACGACAAAACAGCATTTCATTTTTCGTTTTGTGCCCATCCCTAACTACCACATTACCTCCACATTGGCCATGCTACACTGGTAACTGATATGCTTCCACACTGATTTCTAGGTTTTAATGATAACATATAAATCCCTAAATATTTTTGGACCTCAATATCTGTCAGAACGGCCTCTTCCACAAAGAACTGTCCATGTCATTCATTCATTTCAGGCTGGGCATTTCAGGGTGCCGATCCCAAGGGAGGCCTAGAAAATGTCAACAAGGAACTGAGCCTTCTCAGTGGTTACCCCAAGCTGTGGAAATAGTTGCCCTCTACATGGCCCCCTCACTTGGATGTATAGACAGGCTTTACCTGATTTCTATGTACTGTAATTAAAATGCTTGATAACCCTCCTTAATCTTCTCTGCGTCTGACTTATCTTACGGTTTCTTTTATTGAGTTTTTTCTATACTGATGTTGTTTAATTATGTGTAATACTCTGTGTTTTGGAGTTTATCATTGTGTCGTATTTGTTATTTATGTTTATTATTTGTACATTTTGCACATTAAATTGTTGTTCACTGCCCACAGTGGCCTTCAGTATATGAGTCAAATAAATAAATAAATAAATAAATAAATAGAGTATTCCTAGCAAAATGCATTGCCACTGATCTGCATTTTAATTACTACCACCCACTAGTCATCCTTGTTCCAACAGCTGGTGTACCTGTCCCAAACATCTGCATTGGTGCCTGATTTTCTGCAGTTCAGTCCACTGAGCAGATGGGTTGGCTTACTTGGTAAAGTCAACCACACAAATATTATCCATGTTCCAGGATGGCTTTTCAAAAAGCAGCCTTCAAAGGGTGCGACTTGACATGCTACATAAGCAGCTCTCTTTCAGCTACCTTGTGTGTCATCAAGTAAAAATAAATATACTTTCCAAATATACCTGTCTATATAATTGGAGGAAAAATGATTCATGTAAACTTCTCTGTAGACCAGAGCAGCTGGAGACGTGGCCAGTGATGTCAGATCACCGTGATTAAATGTGAACATTCAGCCATCCCTGTCTTTTGATGCTACCAGCTTGATGCCTGCCTGCCCTGCCATCCTCACTGGGGAAAAACAAATCTCCTCCTATGTTGTCAACAAAGCTGGCTAGATAGTTTAGTGGCTTAAATATCTAGCTGTAGATCCAGAGGTTGGAAGTTTGATTTCCAGCTGTGCTTCCTGTAAGTAGACCCAGCCTATGTAGCTTTCGACAAGCTGCCCAGTGCCGAGGTATTCCTCAGCTAAGCCTCACGGCTTTCTAATTTAGGCCTTTCTCTCTAGCCTTAATAAGCGATCTGAGATTGTAACATTATGAGAATGGTGTTTGTAAGGTGTCTACAGGGGGAGGTTAAAACAAGGTAAAGGTTCCCACACACACGTGTCCAACTCTAGGGGTGGTGCTCCTCTCCATGTTCACGCCAAAGAGCCAGTGTGGTGCAAGTCCATGGCCACGGGGCCGGCATGGCTGCAAGTTAAACACTTTTACCTTCCTGCTTTTTACAGCAGTACCTATTTATCTACTTGCATTTACATGCTTTTGAACTGCTAGGTTGGCAGGAGCTGGGGTTATCAGCAGGAGTTCGCTCTGCTGCGTGGCACCCAGGATTCGAACCACTGATGTGACAACATTGCAGATAACAGGGGAGGTAGGGAATCCTAAAATGAAGAATTATGGTCTTTTTAGCCCATCCCTATTCAAGCCAAGACCTAAATAAGTTTTAGTGGGAGACAGATGGGAAACAAAAGTTGGCACCATGTGGAGCCAGGTTTTGTCTTTTATCCTTTCTTGCCTGCGTTGCATACCTGTCTTATTACAGCATTGCCTTCACAGTAGCAAAAGCAGCAGGTCAAAGCATGCATCTTCACAATTAGAGGCATGAAGGAGCAGAGGTGGAAATGTGAGTTAGAGGATGCAGAAAGGGTTGGAACTTGGTCAGTTCAGACACAGACCTGTGTTTTCCTTGAGACATCTGAAGAACACTTGTCAATGTGATTCCCCACCCCCACCCCTCATTCTTTTAAAAGTGTGACATCTCCTCTGATCACCTCTAGTCTGGGTGAGCCGATTCAGCTTCATTTTATTAACTGTCAGAGCAATTATGCCATTAGTTCTTAGAATGTAATTTTAATAAGTAGGTCAAACACAAAGGGCACCATCTCATCACTTACTCATTTCAAAAGCTTGGCTATTGTAATTTAACTGGGCGAGGTCAGTTGCAAGAAAGCAGTCAGGAGGGATGTTAAAAATGGAGCCTGGATAGATATCAGAGAATTGTCTGCACTGTTCTTTGGGGATGTTCCCTTTTCGCTGGTTGGAAAGCCCTGAAGGCTGCAATGCTCTAGGCCAGTAGTGGCGAACCTTTGGCACTCCACATGTTTTGGACCACAACTCCCAGAATTCCGAGCCTAGATTGCTAATGACAAAGGACTGTGAGAGTTGTGGTCCAAAACATCTAGAGTGCCAAAGGTTTGCCACCACTGCTCTGGGCATTCCAGAACCAAAAGGATAGAGCAGCTGGCCACCCTTCAGGTAGCTTGGTTTCAAACCATTTATAGCTTTAAGGGTCATCCTGATTTAAAGAACACCATGATCTAAAAATCATCAGTAATGCCTTCCTCAACATACCACCACCAACCTCATAGGAGTGTTGGTAGGAACACAGGCTTTTTCTGTTGCTGCTCCCAGATTTTGGAATTCCCTCCCACAGGAGACCAGGCTGGCGCATCTTTCCACAAGCAGGAGAAGATATTTTTCTTCAGGCAAACTTCAGACTATCTGGATGGGTTTTTTAATGGATTGTGGTGCCTTACTGCTTTAAGTGCGTTTATGGTGTTGCTTTTGTGTACTGTATTTAAGTGTAGTATTGGCCTGTTGTGTACTTTTAAATAGTTGTGTACTTATTGCTTTTAGCTTTAAATATTGTCTTTTAAGCTGCCTTGGGTCTTCTTTAAGGAGAATGGCCGGGTATAAATAAGATGAAGTACTTTTCTGCTGCAAACATAAATGTTCCGACAATGAATGCAAGCAATATATTTCTGTCTGTCTTCATAAAAATGTTTCCCCTTATACAGTATTCTGTCATATTGCAACGTCTCTTTCACACACACATCGACATCCAGCTGTCCTCATTTTGACACCACGTGAAGTTTCCAAAATAGCTTCAAAGGCAGACCCATATAGAATCTATTATGGTGATTAAAGGATGGTTACAGTAAGTTATGGAGAAATGCCTGAGGCTAGATCCATTTTCTCTGGACAAGGGCACAGTTAATGTATTGAACCATTTTTATAAAATGTGTTCTAACAGACACACATACCTTGCTACCTGTGCTTCTATTGATAATGTTGGGCTTTTGAAGGCCACCACCACCATCCGAATCCCACACCATCACTCTGAACTTGGCCTTTTGGGAGGAAACCAGTCATAAGGAATGTGATGCTTCCAGGAGCTTCCTGGTTGCATACCTTCATCCAGATTATCTGAAATTTCCTATCACACTACCTCTGTTTTGTCTGGTTTAAACTTCCGACTGGTCTCTCTCATGCATCTTAAAACGGCCCCAGATGGCAGTTTATGAGGTATAGAACCTCCCTAGGATTAAACTGTGGGATAAATACAATAAACTTGTATCTATGTGTTATTGAGACCATATAGAATGCAATTTAACCATGGGTACAGTAAGCTAAGCAAGGGTACATGAGGCAAGATCAATTTTCTAATTAGCCCAAACTTCTAATTGACATCCCATAGCACTTTTGCATTAATGTTGAAATGAAAAGGGAAGAAAGAGGTGCCTAGAACAGGCATTCTCGAGCTTTCTTTGGCTGTGGCCATGAACATAATATGAAATAAATAGAGGCCAAATCAGAGCTCTATAAGTCACATAACAAAGCATATAAGATGGTGTGTGAAGAACTGTTTCCAGTCTGTGGCCCCCGTCACATGTCCCAGAGCTCCCAGTGGGCCGGCGAAAATGGCTACCCTAAAGAAGCCAGTTAGCCAAAAACAAAAGTATCTGATGCCCCCTAAAAGACTTTCCATGCCACATGGGCTGGCAGCCCAAATCCACAAGGCCAGAGCTGGTGAATCTATGGTACCTGACATCACCCCTTCACAGCCACCTGTATTCAAGTTAAATTGCTCTATTGGCACTTTGTGAAAAATTAGTGGGTTTTGAATCGTGGTTTGGGCACTCGGTCTTTAAAAGGTTTGTCAACACTGCACAAGGCTATGGTATAAGAGATCCAGGAAAACTAAGAGGATTCCATTTGCTCCGTTCATCCCCTGCCAAGACAGCCAATAGTTTGCAGTGGTTCAAGTTAGAATTTGGAGATCTGGATTCCCTTCCCCAGTGAGACATAAAACCCATCAGGTAACCTTGAGCAACTAACTTCCGCGAAGCATCACTTCCTTCACAGTTTTTTTGTGTGAAGATAAAGGAAAGCAATGGAAACAACCTTGAGCTCAATAAGGGACCGTTCCAAAGCATCTGGAATTGCGAAGCCATCACATATTTCTTCACTTTGCTGAAGAAGAATGGAAGATTTCATAATGGGTGACAGGACTCCTAAATCATTGGGTTATACACATGTGTATCTCTCCAGAGCTATTATAGAGGTCCAGTTCTCATGTTATCTTACTGCTGATATTTGCTTCCTTCCATGATGGCTACAGTAATATCCTTAATGAGGAGATTTCATGAAAAGAATGTGCATCATAGTTATTTTTCCTGGAGTTTCTAGATGGTGGGCTTGTACATTACAGAATGCTTTCCAAACAAACTTATTGTTTTGTTTAACTAAAGAGTTTCGCAAAGATCTTTCCAATCTTGGCCTTTTTTAACTCATGCCAAAAAGCAGCGGCTGGGGTGCACAACATGTTTCCAGTGGTGGTTATTGCATATTGTTACATTAATGACCTAAATGTAGGGAACTGGCCACAATTTAGAACTGAAGACAGACCAAGCCAAGCCAGAAAGGGCTAGTAGTCAAAATGGCAACATGCTACTTCAGATTTCAGAAGGACTATGTCTGTGAATACCTGTTGCAACAAAAAGTGCAAGAAAGTTCTACTACCTTCATTCCATGTTTTGCGTAGTTTTGCATAGGTGTCAAGTAGACATGGGCACGACTTGGCAAAATTCTCGTTTCTGTTTCCGTTCCTCGTTTCCGTTACGCAACGGAAACGGTAACGACAATTACTCCGCCAGAACTCGAACTCGAACCGATAAAAGAAAAATTGGGTATGATTTGTCGTTGTCGTTCATGCCATCGCGGCGATCGCGCGATGCCAAGCGGCACAGAAAAAAAGTTAAAAAAAAACCCCGATTCCCGGCCAAAAAAGCAGACGAAAATATGCCTGCCTGAGTGAGGGCACCTACCAGAGGGGTGGTTTCTGGGGGGAGTCCCCGGCCTCCCCCCCTCTCCTGTCCTGGGCTGCTCTGGTGGGGGCATCCTCATCGTCTCACCAAAGTCACCATGCCATGCGGTGTGGGTGGGGGATCCAAAATGATGACCGCAATATTTATTTTGAAATCGTGGTCCAAAAACACACCAAAGCACCACAGAAACATGCAAAAATTAGCTATTTTAACTGCCTGAATTTTTACAGTAGCAATAGTGGGTTTGTCTTGCAATAAAATGTCTCCATTGATTTTATTTTATTTTATTTTTATTTTTATTGTTTTACACCTGCGCAGTGCGCAATGATGGGCTGGCCATGGGATGGGACCATGCAAATTTTTGGAGCCATTCCACCAATCGCATGGCCACTTGGCCAGGTTTTGACTGAGACTTCTGGGATGTGCCAGTCGGGCATAAAAAGCCCACTAACCCTAGCCCTAACCCTAACCCTAACCCTAACCCTAACCCAGACGCCAGTACACTGTCCCTCTTAGTGGGTCAGAGGCACCCAGAGGTGGAGCCCACTAACTCACCCTAACCTTACCCGTAACCCTAAGCCTAGCCCTTGCCCTAACCCCAACCCTAAGGCAGATCTGTACTCGCATTGCACTATACGCAAGTACACTTCCCTTCTCAGTGAACCATAGGGCGCCCAGCAGAGAGGCGTTCCTCTCTCACCTCGCTCACCAGTCCAAGTTCCAAAACCTGTATGCCAGTATGCTGTCCTTCTTAGTGAGTCAGAGTAGAGGCACCCAAAAGAGAGGTGCCTCTACCAGTGCCACTTGGTACGCAATGGCTACACACGGTCATGTACCCTTCCTTTTCCCTTTGTAGCAGGCCAGAGGAGGCACCCACCCCAGAGAGGTGCCTCCAGGAGCCCGCTAAATGCCTTCCCTTCGTAGCGGGCCAGAGGAAGCACCCACCCCAGAGAGGTGCCTCCAGGAGCCCGCTACCCTCCCCCCTAAACCAGTACTAACGACAGATGAAAAAACGACAAACGAAACGACAAATTTTTGAAAAATGTCACGACAAATGGAAACGAGCCGAAACAGGCCGGCTCCGACACATGACAACTCGAAACGTCATTTTTCCTGGTCGTGCCCATCTCTAGTGTCAAGAATATGGCCAAGACAGAGAAGCATGCACAAACCACTCAGCTGCGCTGCCCAGACTTTCCTGGTGTGCGTAAGGTCCAAGGAGATCAATGTGTTGATGACTCGGGGGAAATCTTCTTGTCTGGTATCACTTCCAACACTCTGAGCTGCCTTGATTCCTCAGTGCTTCATTAAGTTCCCAAAAAATTCACAATGTTGCACACATCTTAACATCAATGTTGCACTGGTATTGTACGAATACCGGAATAGCCACAGAATGTAAAGAATCCAGCAGGTGCAATGACATTCTTCAGTAACAAGCAACCATCTGTTTCAATTTGCTGAAAAATTATTACTTTATTAGATATGTTGTCAAAAAAAAAAACAAGTTCCAAAAAGTTTCAAAAAGTAAATTTACTCCAACAGCAGTCAAAAAGTCGTAGAAAAAAAATGCACATTTAAGAAAATGTTTGAGTTTTGGCAGTTTCAGAATAGACCCCAGAGATAATAATACTCACTACTTTAGAGTATTACCTACATTGAAGCAGAACTTCACCATAGTTTCAGAGCATATGCAGAATATAAAGTAGCATGACAGCTGGTGAGCATAGCATTCTCCTCACAGAAACTAGGCTAAACCAAGCAAATTCTCCATCCCATTTATATACCCTCATCCACGTTTCTAGACCTTTCAAGGACATTTCATCAATCTAAGTTTGAGTCACCTTGAATCTTCAGAAGAAGAGTAAATTTTCAATGTAACTTCACTCTTCCCCTCTTCCCTCAAACCAGTTCTCCTAATTACCTGGTACCATCATTGGGTGAATTATGGCCTTGGAAATTATTTCTCACACCTATAAGACACAGCTCGCAAAGCCTTCTAATTAACACACAATTTATCTCCCTCTTTTTTAGCCTACCCATCCCCACACAAGCTCTTGTACCTGAGTTTCAAAGGCAACTAAAACCATCATCCCCTCTTTTCCCAGTTTTTTCTATCAGAGGCATCTGGTGAGCCAACTCCAGAAATAGGTTCTTAGACCAGATAGGCCTTTAGTCTATTCCAGCAAGGAAACAAATAAACAAATAATTTCATCAGATGGAACAGTAAATGTTCCTTTTGTTTCCCTCAATAAAATTAAAGTTATTTCCAATATAGAAATGTACTTTATCCAAACAGAAGTACATCTGTTTCACTCATATGATAAACAACCTTCACTGGGACAAAGATGGAACAGGAATATAGTAAGTAATTAAGTACAGAGGATTGGATATAAGTCAGGGAAAAATATAAGTTTGAAGGGAGCATTCTTTTGTGTTAATATTTTTCTGTTGTTTGTAATTTGTGTGATTAAAATGTAATTCTTTGTTATATATTAGTAAAATAATTTGTTTTGAAGTAAGTACAAGATTTCAGTTTTTGAAAATGCATTTCCATCCCCCCCCAAAAGTATTGTTTATTATCTGACTGACTAATAACGAACCTAAAAGCATTTGCCCAGACGATCTAACTAAGGTGCACTGAAGGAGGGACAGAGAGATGGGAACAGTAGAATGGGAAAGAGCTGTTTTGTCAGTGGTGCTGAGAGCACATTTGTTAAGCACTCCATCTACTGGTTAGTCCTAGGTTGTTTTATAGCTGTGCATATGTCTCATGCTTTCCATCACTAGTATGCACTGAGGATAAGATTAAGTCTTCTGTCCAGCTTGCTTGACATTGGCCTCTTTCCATTCACTTGAAAGAACATTTCATTCTGGATTTAGAGTTCCATAATGACCGGCAGCCTCTGTTCTGAATCTGGAAAAAGTTCCTTTTTAAATACTGCAACTGCCGGAAACCTCCTGTCAGCACCGACTGTGGCCAGGCCTCCTGGGGAATGCTGGAAGTAACCTCTCCACACTCGGTTTCTAAGAAGGTAAAAGCATCCATCTCCTAGATGACCCTTGCAGCAGCTAGCAGAGATAGGCTTCTCCTGAATGTGGAAGCTCTGCTGAATTCATCTGGCCAACAGCCATGATGTCCATGACAGCTTCTGGAATGGACTTTTCTCATACCTTTAATAAAAAACCTTAGAAGCCATATAGCTTGACAGCCTCTTAGGATAGCTCATTTGTCTCCTTACAGCACTGTACATCCCTCTGGCCACGATCCGACCTGGACAAAATATCTGCAAGGCATATGTACCTCAGGAAAAAAAGTGTATTATTTTGAGCCGCTGAGGCAGTGTTTTACTAAACCTGGGTAGAAACACAACATTTAGTCCCTTGCGGAGTCTGACCTTATTCAATATATTTTAAACTGCTTTATTGCTGTTGTCATGTTTCCCTTTTCATTGCTGATTTTTTGTTACATGTTCCTCTTTGTTGGTTTATTGCTTTTTATGCTGGGAACTGTCCAGAGCAGCTCTTAGCCGGATGGGAATCATATTAAATAAATAAATAAATAAATGTCATAGAATCATAGAATCATAGAATCATAGAGTTGGAAGAGACCTCAAGGGCCATCCAAGTCCAATCCACTGCCATGCAGGAACCCCCATCACAGTATTTCTGATATATGGCCATCCAGCCACTGCTTAAAAACCTCCAAAGAAGGAGACTCCACCACCTCCACCTGGCAGCCTATTCCACTCCTGAACAGCTCTAACCATCAGGAAGTTCTTCCTAATGTTTGAATTGAATCTCTTGTCATGTAGTTTGAGACCATTGCCCCGCGTCCTAGTCTCTGAAGCCATGGAAAACAAACCTGTTCCCTCTTTGATATGACATCCTTTCAGAGATTTACATGGCTATCATATACCCTCTCAGCCTTCTTTTTGTAAGACTAAACATTCCCAGCTCCCTAAGCCGCTCCTCGTAAGACATATGTTCCAGAGCTTTAACTATCCTGGTTGCCCTCCTCTGGACCCACTCAATTGAGGTTGTTGTTTGACAGGACAGCATAACCGGAGTCGCAAGGACAATGACCAAAGCTAAAGAATACCTATACTTGAAGAGAAGGCTGAGTGAAGCAAACCCCTAGATCTCTCACTGGGATTTTAAAAGCGCCTCTCTGGGCAGACTTATTTCCACAGTGCCTCTATTTTCTTTTTCTTTTTCTTTTTTTCCTAAAGGAAAGATCAGAAAGAAGCAGTTTAATGTCTCCCCCTTGACAGGAACGAAGTAACATTGCTTTTGGCTAAACATGTCTAATAGCATTCAGATTTGTGTGTGGTCTTGTCTTGTGACTCTCATATCAGAACAAATAGATGTGTGCGCTAGGCGGGCGTGTGTGTTTCTTCAGCAAGATCCCCATCAATCTTACTAGTCAACAAAATGCTTTTGTGATTGAGCACCCTTGATTTATCAAAAGGTGATGAGGCGCAGTTATCTCCAGCCTGTCAAATCTTTCATTCTGCTTCTCTCTTTTCAGACTGGCAGGAAAGAAGGAGAGAAATACAAAAGGCACCCTCTGAATTAAAGGCACCACCAGGCAGTCCTCTGGTTCTGCAGTCCTCACCACCACCGCTGCAACCATCTGTGTTAAACTAAAGATCATGTCGGGCTGTGGCTGCCTCCTTTTACCTGGCTCCGATGTTAGCTCTAAATAGAAGTGATTGTATTCTTGAAGGCTTTCACAGATGGGAACTGATGGCTCTTGTGGGGTTTTCAGGCTGTTTGGCCATGTTTTGAAGTTCCAGAACATGGCCAAACCCACAACAGCCATAGATGTGATTGTTTTGTCCCTATCAAGGAAACACAAGAGGATGCTCTGTGTGCACAAGTGGAGCCAATATGAGACATGTAAACTTCCCCTCTGCAAAAGTTGCATTTTTGTGTGTGTGTTTGCGTACCCATCCATTGCTTGCTTGCTACCCACTGGAATATCCATAGATCAAGCACATGTTTTGATCTCATAAAAAGCTTCTTCCCAAATCATCCCAGATGTGACAGCTAAGACAGAAGAAGCAGAGCATCATTTTTTAAAAAGGGAGGGGGAGACACAGAGATGAAAACAGTCCAGAAAAGGGCAACACAAATATACAAATACTCAGAAACCTGAGGAAACTGACTTATAAAAGGCTGTAATATTTGTGAGGATTTTTAGTTTAGTAATAAAAGTTAGTAAGAGGGAGACATAGCAGTATAGAAAGTTATGTATCCTATAGAGAATATGGAGGGGGCTTGTTCTCCTTTTCATAATGCAAGAAATTAAAAGACATCTAATTGAAAGTCAGCATTTTGAAATGAATTTGGGCACAGAGATGGGTGGCAGCAGGAAGACTAAAGGGCCACAGTTGGGTCTTGGGGGAGCTACACATGTGTCCAAATGTAGGGCACAAACTCTTGCGTTTGCACGTGTTACTAGAGATGGGCACGACTCAGCGAAATTTTTGTTTTCGTTTGCGTTTTCGTTACGCAATGAAAACGAAAACGAAAACAAAAATTTTCCAGAAAACAAAACGAAAATGAAAACGAAATGAAAAATTTTGCCGTGTTTTTCGTTTTCGTTTTGTTTTTTCGTTTCATTTTGTAACGAAAATGAAAACGAAAAATGCGCAAAAAAACCCTGAAAAACGAAAACGAACCGAAACGGACCCCTTAACGAAAAACAAAAAACAAAAAATTATTTTTTTGAGTCGTGCCCATCTCTATGTGTTACATGTTAGGATTTCAACTTAACAATTCCCAGAATTCCCAAGGTGTTCTGAAGGTTCCTGGGAGTTCTTGACCACAAAAGTACCTTGCCAGGTTCCAAGTTTCCTGAAATGAGTGATGGCTGCCAACATGGATGGTTTTAAAGGTGGGATCAATCTAATTCATGGAGGATACCAACTATCAATGAGTCATATAAGCTATATTTTCTCTCCAGAAGTAATACCTTGACTAATTGTTAAGGGCAGAATTAGGGAAGCGGTTTTAGCACTTATGTTCTACTGATGAGCTTTTTCATAGGCAACTGGTTGGCCACTTTGGGTTCACAGCCTTGGGTTTAGATAAGACTAAACACAGCTATTCCTATGTTCTTAATCAACAGGGGTAGAAGAGGTAGACAGTGACAATCAAAGGTAAAGGTAGCCATTAGTGTGTGTGTGTGTGTGTTGCATCATTACTTCGTGACTTCATATCCATGGAGTTTTCTTGGCAGGAATACTGGAGTGGTTTGCCAGTTCCTACTCCAGACAGGGGCACAAACGTTTCATTTTTCATTTTTGTTTTTGTTTTTTAATTCATTTTGTTTGGTGGCCAGCTGGTTGGCGCTTATTTTTATTATTTATTTTGACAAGTGCCAAAATAATAAATGAAAACAAAACAGAGCGAAATTAAAATTTCTATTTCGTTTCATTTTGTTTTTTAAGACACTTCATTTTTTTTGTTCCATAACGAAATAAAAAAGGAAAAATTAAACAAAAAATTAATTTCGTGCCCATTTCTAGTCGCCATATGATCATCCTTTGTTACCAGAACTAGCTGAACCATTCTACACACAGCTGTCCATTCCACACACTGCTGAGGGAGGGGTGAGGTGGGGGACAACATTCTTTAGGAGGAACAGCCAGGAGACTCTTGCCACTCACACCCTGACTGCCCCGATGCAGGAGGGGGGTAAGCGGGTGAGGCATGGAGTCACCCCTCACCCGCTCGCATCCACCTCAGTCAGGGAAGCCAGGGTCTTGGCTGCCCTGTTGCAGGAAGGAGATGAACAGGCAAAGGGTGACCCCACTGCTCATCCACTTGTCCCCTTACTGGTATAGGGCTCCTGGCTGCTCCGACACAGGAAGGGGGCAAGTGGTCAAGCAGTAGAGTCAGCCCACACTCACTCACTCACCCCTCCCCCAGGTCAGGGCAGCCAACAAAAGCCCTTTCCCAAAGATGGGAAAGGGCTTTTGCTGTCTTTGGCGTGTGTGGGTTTTTGAAAGCCTAAACTGCTTTCAAAAAACCCTACTACCCCCAAAGACAGCAGAAGCCCTTTCCCATCTTTGGGGGCAGAGGGATTTTGAAAGCCTTTTCCAACCCAGCCAAGCAGGGGGAAAGCCTCCCCACATTGATGGATTGGGGGGGGGGGGAATCACTCAATCAACCATCACAGCCCAACAGTTCTGAGCTATCAAAATCAGCTGGGTGTCAGGCTGCAAGGAGCAGCCTTCAGCTGCTGGTTGATTGAGGGGTTCCCCCCCCAACCCAGCAAAGCGGGGAAATTTCCCCCCTGCTTTTCTGGGTCGAGGCAGGCTTTAAAAAACCCACCACCTCCAAAGATGGCAAAAGCCGTTTCCCATCTTTGGTGGCAGAGGGATTTTGACACTCTCCTATCACTCCTTGTGATCAGAAGCTGTCAAAACCCCAATGCCACCAAAGAGGGGGAAAGGCTGTTCTCATCTTTCATGGCATTGGGATAGCATTCCCATAGGAATGCATTGAAAACCAATGTAATCCATCCCCCCTTTTTGCCTTTTGTCTGACCTCTGGAATAGATTGATTGGTTTTCAATGCATTCCTATCGGAAACCACATTCTGCAAGATGAAACTTTCATACAATGAAGCGACCTGCAAATTTCGTCTTACGAGATACCACTGTACTTATAATATTGCTTTTCTGATGTAAGAAGTAACATTTCCTAGTAATTTACATAAATTATTTTTAATAGATTTCAAAGCATTTTATAGCCATTTTGAATCTTCTTTTTTGTTTCTTGTTTTTTAAATTTTGTGCTGTTCTATTAACAATTCTGAATGGCAAGGGAAGTATGGTTTTGTTTTGTTTTGTTTTGTATATTTGTATTTTTTGAGGTGCAGTGTCAAAAACCAGACATTAGAAAGAAAAGAATTTCCCCGTATTTTTCTGGCATATTGGTTAAAATGTATTAAAATGGTTTTTAAAAATTATAAAAAGTATCACGTTGAAGAAGAAGAAGAAGAAGAAGAAGAAGAAGAAGAAGAAGAAGAAGAAGAAGAAGAAGAAGAAGAAGAAG
>JAHTLZ010000204.1:15184573-15211183 GCA_023846285.1 Phrynocephalus versicolor | reverse complement strand
AGAAGAAGAAGAAGAAGAAGAAGAAGAAGAAGAAGAAGAAGAAGAAGTTATCTTGCCTTGTGAAACACTCAGAGTTCCTGTGGGAAAGTCTGTGCCTTCAATAAGTGCAATAATAAATAATCAAATTGTGGTGGCAGCAATTTTGAATCCTCTCAAATTCACAATGCATCTCATAACATTGCTCTATCATTGCCAGAGCGTGTATTGGCAATGTAAACTGCAGGATGGTTGCTAATCTGGGCTAAGATCACAATGGGGTTCAGAGACTGAAG
Source organism: Phrynocephalus versicolor (assembly GCA_023846285.1). Taxonomy (NCBI): domain Eukaryota; kingdom Metazoa; phylum Chordata; class Lepidosauria; order Squamata; family Agamidae; genus Phrynocephalus; species Phrynocephalus versicolor. The sequence continues at coordinate 15,210,911 of JAHTLZ010000204.1, read as the reverse complement.
TGCCAGAGTTATTAACCTGATTGGGTAGCCCCATGATTACCTTTAAAAATACAAGATACATCATTAAATGTATGGTTAATTGGGCCTTTGTGTAAACATTGTAAAACTAAGTCGTAAACCAATGATGCAACGTCATACAAGGCAGCTTCCATATTTCTGGATTGATGCTGAGGGATGGTACAGATTTGCAATTTGAATTCCACCCTAATTAAAGGGCAGCCAACGATATACTATAGAAAGTGCACTATTAGAAGAAGAAATGCTATTAATGTTTCAAAGGTTCTACTAGACTTCCAGGTGTGGCGATTATACTAACAAAAACAATCCATGCTTACCTCCAAATGACAAATCAGAAAACAAAAGGAGGTAACTTACTGAGTATGGAAGATGTAAAAAAATTCATGCTATGTCAACCAGGTGTCTTTCAGTACTTGAGGCCTTCCCTCTTCCAATGATCTAGGCCAGTGGTACCCAACCTTGCATCTCCTGATGTTCTTGGACTAAAACTCCCAGAAGCCTTCAACACTAGCTGTGCTGGCCAGGATTTCTAGGAGGTAAATAGCAGGTTTTAAAAAGAAACAAAAGAAATCAGTACGTTCATCACATGCAATTATGCTTTTGTATTTCTAGCTATCTTAAAAAGGATTGCCTATTTCTCCCTTTTGTGATGACACCTGCCTGCCTGCCTGTCCATTTGTCCATCCATCGCACTTCTACACCACCCCATTAGTACAGACACCCTGTGGGCAGTTCACAGCATATAATAAAATCATATCATAAAAGGCCAAGGTTGCTAGATATGCTAGATGACCAATAAACCTACCTTTAAAAGTATCTCACGAATTAAATCACATTTAAACATCTCAAGGTCCTTGCTAATAAGAGGCAGCTTTACATAATTCCATCTTGATGAGCATCCTAGAACAGTGATGGCGAACCTTTCGCACTCCAGATGTTTTGGACCCCAACTCCCACAGCCCTTTGTCATTGGCAATACAGGCTTGGAATTCTGGGAGTTGTGGTCCAAAACATCAGGAGTGCTGAAGGTTTGCCACCACTCTCCTAGAACAGAAGAGGGATGGCACCTGGTAAACCTCTCTAGGAAGCCGATTCCAGAGAAGAAGGTCCACAGCCAAGAAAGCTGAGCTCCTGTTGCTTTGCTGTTTTGGCTTCCTTAGGTGTCACAATTTTTAATAGGACGGACTCGAGGAACGACTGGTACGGGTAGCTATTTTGTGGGAGAGGCACTCTGCCAAGTAGTCATTTTAAAAATGAATGTTGCGCTCCAAAACTTTATTTTTTTGTGCGGGGGGGGTGGCGGGGAGAGATCCCTCTTTCATACAGATCTGGAGAAAATTGGTATAAATGGCTCTTTAGCATGGTGAGAAGAGTTGACATGAGAAGGGAGAAAATTACTTTTGTTTTGCTTTCCTCAGGGGCACGATTGATGGAGATTTTTGCACACAAAGGAAGCGTGGGATTTAGTAAACAGAAGAGAGGTGAGAATGTAAGGGTTTTTTGGCAGGTCTTTCTCTGCAAATGTTAGCTTTCCCCCCACATGGGGTGCACAACCCTAAGCGAATCAGCCTTTTCGTATTTTATTTGGTCACAGACCTAATAGTATGTTGTACAGTGTCTAAAGGCTTAAGATTAGAATGATATGTATCCGGTAGAAGGACTAAGTTAATCCCTACCAGCTGGAATACGGGCCAGAGGGGGCCCTTCCTTTCTGGAAGAGGTTTGAATTAGTATATGAAGTCCTTTCTCTGAAAACCCAGAAATGCTTTGCAGAAGTGAAGGCAGATCACAGTGCCTCGGAAAATTTCATTTGGAAAGCGATCACGTTCAAGAGAACCTCTTTTTCCTCTAGAATCTCACTGAACTGAAGATGCCGGAAAGGTAGGGGGGGGAGAATAGTAGAGGGGGGAGTCCAGCTGGTTTTGCCTCTTACCAAATTGTAGAAGACAGCTGTTCTCTACAGACATCATATTCATTGTCTTCCCCCTTCCTTTAAAAAAAAAACAACAACAACACCTTCCAGATTTGGAAAGAAGTATTACTTTTAGATCTGAGCACTTCCAAAAATACACAAGGTTTTGGGTTGGTGTTGTTTTTTTTTACCCCATTTGCCAAAAGAACATTGAAGCTTTGCTTACATTACCTTCTTTCCTGGTATAAGTTTGAAGAGGAGGGAATAGAGAGAATTAAAGTATCTTACACAACACAACACACACAGAGAGACTCGCGGTTGCTGAAAGCCTTCCTTGCAGGCATTAGTTTCTACTACAGAACCGGGAAAGCAGTCCTCATCAGCACTGTCTTGAAATCCTCTTTTGCACCTCCTTTCTGAAGCATAAATATGGACAGCGTCCAGTTTTCCCATTCCGAACAGCTTTGGCTGGGGGAACTTGGTATGGAAGTCATTTCCCCTGTAGGTGCAGTAGCAACTTTCCACAGACTCAACAAAGACATGAAATATCATTAACATCTGATTCTGAAAGGCTGACAACCACTTCTTTGTTTTAACACAGCCATCCGGGGAAAGCTGTTGCCTATTACCATATCACTAGCAAAACGGTACTTATTAGACTGTGATTGAGGCCAGAGTGGAAGCGTCTCACTCATTTAGGTGGGCACAGGGGCCTCTGAATGCCACAATTGTTTTCCGAAGCTGCCATCCTGCTTTGTTGAAGCTTAACTTTTTTGGCTCCAAATGGAGCAGAACTCAGTGTCCCTCAGGTGGGAATTTCATACAATTTTCCACATTGCAGAAAGCCAATACTTGTTGCAAAACATGGATGACAGCTTGCCAACTGAGTAAACCCCTGCAGACCATAGTTCCACACAAGCCTGAGGCAGAGAAAGGTAATGCACCTCAGTTATTCAAGATTATTGATAGTAACCTCTTGTATTTATACCTGCCTAGATGATCAAACATAAGAAGAGCCATGCTGGATCAGGCCAAAGGCCCATCTAGTCCATCTTCCTGTATCCCACAGTGGCCCCACCAAATGCGTCTGGGAGTGCACGAGACTAGATATCTGTCTCCTGATACCACTCCCCTGCATCTGGCCCTGATTTGTGCATATTATCCAAGGCCAGCCCTACCATTAGCAGGAGTGAAGTAGATACTCTGGAGTGTGGAAGCAAAAGGACAGCAGTGATATGCTGGAAACAAGAGTTGAGTGCATGGTGTAGTCTGCCCATTATTCCCCAAGTTAGAGGGAGACCCTTACCCTCCAGACATCTTAAACTTACAAATCCCATCAACCCTAGTTGTCATAGCCCATTGCGAGGAACTACAGGCTAAAAAAAAAAACTCTACAAGGCTGCTGTCACCATCCCTAATTAAAGATATCCTCCTGTCCTTGGGTGCAGAGGGAAACACGGTCCTCTCACATGTGTTGAAGTCATAATGGGGAGGTGTCATTGTCCTTCACTTCAAGCAGCAAAATATTTTGGAATGACCTTATTGATATACATAAGTGCCTCAGACACACGACTATCTGTTGGTTGGTTGGCCGGCTTTCTGGCTTATTGATTGATAGGTCTGTCTGCCCTTCACCCTAGGACGTCATGACAGAGAGCAAAAAAATAAAAATAAAAAATTCATGAAAGCGACAAGTACACAGGACAAAAAAACCGAAGCATATGCTATACAAAACAGTGTGATCATGGAATAATGGAATTGGAAGGGGCCTATAAGGCCATCAAGTCCAACCTTCTGCTCAACGGAAGGATCCAAATCAAAGCATGTTTTATAATAGAGCGGGACTGTGGTATATACTGGGGATCAGTTTCAATTCCATTGTGGATGCCAAAAAACTGCAGAAGTATCAATTGCTATACAGTGGTACCTCTGATAACGAATGTTATTCATTCTCCAAGGCAGTTCATTATATGAAACATTCCCTATCCGAAACATGGTTTCCCATTGAAATGAATAGGAAACCAATTGATCCGTTCTGGAGGTCCGGAAAAAAATGCAAAAAAAGCTGGGGTGTGTGTTTCAGACCTCTTTATAAAGTTCACTTTAAAGGCATGCAGTGGTGGAACACACAAGCACCAAACACCCCACCCTGTAGTGCAATGCAAACATGGAGAAAAGAAAGCAGCAAGACTACCCCAACCTGTTCCCACCAAAAATGCATTGGGAAAAATGCAAACATACACAAAGACAAGCTGTAAGAGAATCCCAGCCCATTCTTGCCTGCTGCAAATGAGAAAAGATTGCAAACATGGAGAAATGAAAGCAGCAAGACTACCCCAGCCTGTTCCTGCCCAAAGTGCAATGGGGAAAGATGCAAACATACATAAACACAAGCAGCAAGACTACCTCAGCCTGTTCCCACCAAAAAAGCAAAAACAAAAAAAGCAATGCAAAGATTAATAAAAGCTAGCTCCCTACCTTTCCAAGTTCAAAAGGTCCAAAGCCCTCAGTCAAAAATGTCCAGAATGGCTCCAAAACACCATGAAAAAAAGCTCTAACTCCTCCCTCCCCTCCACAAACTATTGGGGGGGGTGCAATGCATCTTGGGTACACTTTTTTGCAAGGCATTATGAAACATTCATTATCCGAGGCAGCCCTATACCCAGAAATTTCCATGCGCTATCTGAAACATTCGTTATCAGAGGCATTCATTATTTGAGGTATTGCTGTACATTGCATGGTCTCTGGGTGTCTCTAGTAGCCAGATCTGATAAATACCTGGAAATATGTATCAACGTTATTTCTGAGGGGTTTTTATTTAGTATTTTCAGGCAGTGGATAAATGAATCAGCACACACTGATCCCGCAGATAGGGATGTCCTACTATAATTCAAACTGTCCGGACAAATTTCACAGGCAGCTCTGGAGGCTAACTTCTGAAATACTGAGGTGAGGAACTCCACGGGCCCGCTGCACAAGCAACCTGGGCAGATACGTATTTATAATCTAGTAACAAAAAGACATCAGTGATGAGTCTAGCTAAGCTTTAGCAGGGAAAGCATTCCAGAAATGGGAGGCCACTGCAGAAAAGTTTTGCACCTGATTCCTAAACCATAAGTTTTCTTTTTTAAAAGAATCCAATGAAGAGTCTCCCCAGAAGCCACAGGCAGGTTGGTAAGTCGTGTGCCAGAGGCAAGAGATGCTACTATCAGGATTTCTGCTAACCTGATACTGTACCCGACACTCTTCCATAATCTACTAACTTATTTCTTCAGCCTATTGAATTCGTCAAGCAGCTGCACTTAAAAAAGTAATTTTTCCAAGCTTTACTGCCACCTGACCTTATAACTAGACATTAGAGATGGGCACGACTTAGCGGTATTTTCGTTTTCGTTTTCGTTTTTTCATTTTCGTTACGTAACGAAACGAAAACGAAAAACGGTTCAAAAATGGACCAAAAACGGAAAAGAAACGACTAATTTTGAGCCAATTTTCGTTTTTCGTTACTGGAAAAACACATAATGGAGCTAAATGGGGAGAAACGAAAAAATTGTCATTTTCGTTTTCGTTTTTTCGTTTTCGTTACGTAACGAAACGAAAACGAAAAATTTTGAAATTAGCTCACGAAAACGGAAACGAAACGAAACGGACCCTAGCCGAAAACGGAAACGAAAACGAAATTTTTTTTCTGAGTCGTGCCCATCTCTACTAGACATTGTATGGCTTGAATCTGTTTTTCTCTCCAGCATGCCAAGCCTTTATTGTACTAGTGAGTTACAGTTTCTTCCTCCAGTGCAGACCCCACCCCTTGTTTTTTGGATTTTCATGGTTCATGTCTTAAGAATTAAACAAAACACATGTCTTTAAACTGAGCATGTGGAGTGCCATATGGAAAAAGGACATGCAAGTAGCATTCTACGCAGTTTCTAAAGCTGCTGCAAACTGGGAAGTGTTTGACACACAATTTAATCACATGGTGGGGTTTTTTTTGGTGTTGTTTTTGAGTGCATGCACGTGTGCATATATTTCTAAAAAAACTGATACAATGGAATAAATCCAACAGCTTGAAAGGTGCATGTTATTTACTGCTATGGCTGTGGTTGTTGTGCTATGGTGTATGGCAGGCATGTCCAAAATCAGGCCTGAGGGCCAAATGTGGCCCATTTTCAAATTTTGAGTGGCCCGCAGCCTCTTCTCCCCACCAGCTCAGCCTGTCACGCATCCCCGCCAGCTGGCCCCTCCCCATACCAGATGCAGATGTCAGCTTGCAGTTTTACAGTTTGCCTGCCCCCCGCCTCCGTCCATCCCCCCAGCCACCTGCTCAGCCTACCTGCCCCAGCTGTGTTACTACAGTGTCCTCCCCTCCACCTTGCCTGTCCTAGAGACTTGCCCAAAGTCCGGCCCGGGGGCCAATGTGTCTGAATAGTTGCCCCCCCACACACAATTTCACCTCATCAAATATGGCCTTCCTTGCAAAAAGTTTGGACACTCCTGGTGTATAGGCTTCTGCGCATCATTTTCCTGCAGTGCTGCACTTTTTGTGTATGCTATTATTTGCTCTATAGATGTACTTGCCACAGTCCTTCCAAGGCACCAGAAGAAGGACAGGTAATTCTTCCAATGAGGGTTGCTGGATTCATCTCCGCCTTTCCCAGACGATCCAGGAGATTCTGCAAGCTTCAGCAGTACTATTCCACTGCCGTGGTAGAAGTAAACGCAAGATGAAAGTCTAGCCTAGGGCAATTTTAATTCCAAAGCTTATTGGGAGGGAGAGGGAGGGCGTGTGAGAGAAATGACACTTGAAAAATTAAAGTGTTCCAGTTTTGAAAGAAGGCAAGGTCTTTTTTCCAAAACATTTTGCGAGAGGCAAAAAAACACACATGTTTATTTTCCCTATTTCCTGTCACCCTCTACTGGGATTAAACAGGTAATGTAGATGAATTATAACACAGGCTATTTTAGCATCACAGGGATTCCCGGTGTGTTGTAGTGGGTAGAGTGCTGGACTAGGACTCTGGAGAAGAGGGTTGGAATCCATTTGGTCACGGAAACTCACTAGGGGAGTGGAACTGGTGAAACTACAATTTAAATATCTCACCTTGTACGTCCTATTAGGGAAGCTATAAACCATTACTAACTTGATGGCACAAAACACATACATTTTGACATTATGGGGTTTTGGCAATATTGCCTGACACTTGCAACCTAAGCTATACCCCCTTCCAGCCCCAAATGAAAGACATGCAGCCTGAAATAACTCCACATGATCACAGAGGAAGATCCAGGGTATGGTGGTAACTCTGGAAGTACAGAGGCTCATCACGACAATTCCCATAGGCAGCCCCCACACACAACTCCATAAGAAGAGTAAAAAAAAAAATGCCAGCCGCTTCATTGATCTGTATGAATGAGGAACCCATCTTTTGTAAAGTTAATGGCTCTAAATAGCCTGTTCAAGACCGAACCACCCTCAACGCTTTGCAACAATATTCTGTTCCTGGCAAGAATCCATTCCTCTCTGACGTAGAAGTGGGTAGAAGTGCTGATCTGAGAGGGAAAAAAGGAATCTCAAGGGGGATGGGTTGTGAAATCATAGTCCTTAGAATCATAGAATCATAGACTCATAGAGTTGGAAGAGACCTCAAGGGCAATCTAGTCCAACTCCCTGCCATGCAGGAACCCCCATCACAGGATGCCCGACAGATGGCCATCCAGCCTCTGCTTAAAAACCCCCAAAGAAGGAGATTCCACAACCCTCCTTTGTGGCAGCATATTCCATTGATGAACAGCTCTGCCTAATGTTCAAATGGAATCTCTTTTCCTGTAGTTTGAAATCATTTCCTTGTGTCCTAATCTCTGAAGCCATGGAAAACAAACCAGTCCCGTCTTCCTTGCTACTCAGAAATTCCCTGGGCTTCATCCCTGTGAACCTCGGCTCTACTAGACTACAGAACCCACTGCCATTGTTGCAGAGGATGATTTAGTATAATGAACTGATGCAAGATTACTTGTGGATCTGGTTTGTTAAAACCATGGGATAATGTGGGGTTGCGATACAGGTAGAGACACATTTCCAAACAGGCTGCAAGAATGACATTCTTAAGTGAAGGAGCCACTTTAACTGTAAATCAGTGGAAACTACTTCCTAGCACTGGAAACTAATGGAAATTACTTCCCAGTACATTACTAAGATGTACATCCCCTCAATTTCAACAAAGCTTACTTGAAGGAAACCTGGCCTTTAAAGTTGCTTTCCTTGTGCGTGGAAGTTTACCACCCAGTGCTTGCATATCTATTAAAACAGAGCTCTCAGTAACATAAAAGAGGTTTACTTCAAAGTATATGTGTGCAGAACTGCAGCCTTAATCTGCAGTTAATTAATTGGTTAAACCATCAAAATACAGGCAATTGGGACAAGTACTTAAACAGGATTGTCTTCCCCTTAGTTAGGTTTTCTTGTTTCTTACAGGTTTCTTATAGGTTTTCATGTTTCTTACTGGTTTGCCCATGTCTTTGTAACTGTTTTGAAGAGAAGGTCATTTTGTTACATCTTGTTATTGAACTGCTGGCTGCTTCTGAGCATGGGTTTAAAGATGGAAAGGCGGGACTTATTTCTCACATATAAAATAAACAATAGATGAAAATATAAGGCACATAAAATATATTAAATACAGAGAAATGGCTGAAATAAGAGAGCAGCTGAAGAACCTGAAGAAAAATGTATATATGGAATAGAGATGGGCACGACCAGAAAAAAATGACGTTTCGAGTTGTCGTTTGTCGGAACGGGTCCGTTTCGGGTCATTTCTGTTTGTCGTGAAATTTTTCAAAAATTTGTCGTTTCCGTTTGTCATTTGTCGTTTGTCATTTCCAATGTGATTTAGCGTGGGTGGGCAGCGGGGGGAGGTGTGGCCGGGCAGCGGTGGCGGGGGGCCATGGGTGGGTGGCGACAACGGTGGGGGGAGGCACTGGTGGGCGAGCGGGCGGGCAGGGGGCAGGCGGGCCGGGGGAGGTGCGGGCGGGCGGTGGTGGGGGGCCATGGGCGGGCGGCGACAGCGGCGGGGGGAGGCGCGGGTGGGCAAGCGGGCGGCCGGTGGCCAAGGGCGGGTGAATGGGAGGGCGGCGGCGCGGGCGGGCGGACGGGCGACATCCAGAAGTGTCAGTCAAAACCTGGCCATGCCATTGGTGGAATGGTTCAAAAAAATTGCATGGTCTCATCCCATGCCCAGCCCACATGGGCAGGTCTAAAAAAATAAAAAATAAAATAAAATGAAATAAAATCAGTGCGACCTTTTACTGCTATAAAAAACCCACTGCTGCTACTATAAAAATTCAGGCATTTAAAATACCTAATTTTCACATGTTTCTGTTGTGCTTTGGTGGGTTTTTGGACCACGATTTAAAAATAAATATTGCGGTCGCCATTTTGGATCCCCCCCCACCGCATGGCATGGAGACAACGAGGATGACCCCCCCCCAGCCTGGTGCAAGCAGCCCAGGACAGGAGAGGGGGGGAAGGCCGAGGACACCCCCCCCCAGAAACCACCCCTCAGGTAGGTGTCCTCAGGCAGGCATATTTTCGCCTGCATTTTTGGCCGGGAGTCGGGGTTTTTTTTTTTTTAACTTTTTAAAACTTTTTTTCTGTGCTGCTTGGCAATGGCATTGCGCGATCGCCGCGATCCCATGAACGACAACTATAAACCCGACCAAATTTTTCTTTTGTCGGTTCGAGTTCGAGTTCTGACGGCTTAATTATCGTTACCGTTTCCGTTATGTAACGGAAACGACAACCGAAAACGGAAACGACAATTTCGCCGAGTCATGCCCATGTCTAATATGGAGTTTTAAAATTGTACTTCAAGTACAAAAAATGCTATATTTGGGAGGGTTTTCCTTTAATTTTTTTTCCCTTTAAAGAAGGACATATTCACTAAAATGAGTCTGGAATGGATTCACGTAGCTTCAGGCAGGGGACAGAAGCTGTATATCAGAAAGAAAGTTATAACAGCAAAGTGTGTTGTATGCATAGAATATACATAGAAAAGTTTATTTTTCCAGATTGAATATCCAAGTCCCTGTGGTGAAACAGTAATGAATGACATCTCACTGACTCGCCAGACAGATCTCATTTTTTGCTCCTAGAAAATATACTCTAATCTGGTCACAGAAGTTATAAAATTACATTTTAAACAATGTTCGTGGAGGCCAAAAGAAAAGAAACCATGTTGCCCAAAATTGGTTTTCATGCTCAGAAGATGAATGTAAAGGTAAAGGTTCCACCAGCACATGTGTGCTAGTCATGTCTGACTCTAGGGGCGGTGCTCATCTCCATTTCCAAACCAAAGAACCAGTGTTGTGCAAGTCTGTGGCCATGAGGCCAAACATGGCTGAGCGCATGTCTACACATGGAACACTGTTTTACCTTTCTGCTTTTTACAGCAGTACCTATTTATCGACCTACATTTACATGCTTTCAAACTGCTAGGTTGGCAGGAGCTGGGGTTATCAGCGGGAGCTCACTCTGCTGCGTAGCACCCGGGATTCGAACCACCGAGCTGCCAACATTGGAGATGACAGGGGAGGTAGGGAATCCTAAAATGAAGAATTATGGTCTTTTTAGCTCATCCCTATTCAAGTCAATAACAAATCATTTCATTTTGGTTTGGTTTGGTTTGTTCTGAAAATTCTTTTAAAATTTTGTTAATAATGAAACAAAACAAAACACTATATTTTCGTTTCGTGCCCATCTCTACTTTCTATGCTTTTATGACAGCAGTGGATCAAGGAACTTTTCTCCTCAGAGACATGCTAGACTAACTTACTAGTTTTCCTAATTTTCTTTTTAAGAAATAAATTGGCCATTAGCCACATTTTGCAAATAACATCTTAATCACCTTTCTTGTTCAGTCAGGACAAAAGGCATTTTGACCTGCTCCTTTCCCTGACCTGCTTCTTTCCCACAGTCAAAATCTGCAGATATGTCTCAGCAAAAAGAAGACTGGCTCCTTTCAAGTCAAGGATTATAGTTAAGGCATTAGAGTCCATTTAGGGCTTCTTTGATATGCACTCTTGATAAAAGATAAGCATTGAAGCTTCAGCTCCTCTCTCAGTTCTTTCTTTGAAGTTAGCCTAGAAGTCCCCTCCCTTTTTTTAAGTGTTCAATAACAGGAGGCAAATTGACAGTGTGGATTGCCTTTTTGTGTGCTAATCTCTTCTCTGGTGTTTGGTCACTTCCCAGGCATTCACATAAGTGGTGGAGTGACCAGCAACTGAATTCCATATTTCATATTCCTTAAGTTCTCAATTTCTTCACATAAATAAATTCCTTCTACTTTCCTTCCTTTTAAGGATTATTTTCAGTTACCTCCAAAATGGATTATATCTTTGTAGCCTAGGTCCTTCAGCAACCTTCTCTCAAAGAAATCTGGTTCCTATCAGGGTATGTACAGTTAGAACTCAATTGTCATGTCAACTGTGGGAGAGAGAACTCCCTAACAAGATTGGGGTCTTGATTTTTTTCACAACTTCTTGTGGTCCATCAATTTACAGCCTTCTTGCCCCTGATATGAAAGCCTGGTTGAGACATAAGAAGGCCCCTGCTGGATCAAGCCAAGGGCTCATCTAGTCTAGCTTCCTGGATTTCACAGTGGTGCCACCAGATACCTCTGAGAGCACATGAGACAACTAGCTACACTGTCCCCTGATACCACTCCCTTGCATCTGGAATTTTGAGGTAATCTCCTTTTAGGTCTGGAGTCCATTGCTCATTAGAAGCCATTATCCCCATCATGGCTTGTAACCTGTGATGGACTTTTCCTCCGGAAATCTGTCCAATCCCATTTTAAAGGCAAGTGGCATTTGAGAGACCTAGTCAGTTTCAGAAGACTAATTAACAGCCATGGATGCTTGGAATGCATGCTGCTGGACCTATGGAGGAGAGGAACTAAACAATTGTACATCACATGAATCCAAGTCACACACTTTGTGTGCATGAACCCTTTGTTCTACTAACAACTGGATTAAAGGATGAAAAGCCATGTCTCATACAAATTCTCCTGAAAGACATAAGAAACATAGACCTCCAAATACAGAGATATCCTCAGCCTATGGTTCCAGTGTATGTAATTTCTTAAGTGCTCACAGGAAGATTTTTAAATTTATGAATAAATCTGCTGGAGGAATAGATGAGAGGCAGAACAAATAATCAGGACCAGTAATAGGAACAGCTGCTTTAGCTTCCTACAGGTGAAAACTATATTGTCATCCCTCTCTGAAATTTTATTCATCAAGTAGTCCTTCTCTCTGGAGACATACAGCTGTCGTATCCAGTGCATATTTTCAGAAGTGCAAAAGCTACATGTATTTATTTATTTATTTATTTATTTATTTATTTACTTACTTACTTACTTACTTACTTCCTTACTTACTTACTTACTTACTTACTTACTTACTTACTTACTTACTTATTTTGACTTTTATACCACCCATTTAGCCCTCTGGGCGGTTTACAACATAAGATAGCACGACAAGATAACAAAGGAATACATTTAAAAAGCTAGATCACAAACAGCATAATAAAAACAAAATATACATAAATCAACAACAATAAACTAAAATTAAGCTAAAATAAAAATAGAAATAGCCAGGGGACTGCTAAAACAGGGTGGGGAAAGAAGATAAGCAGAAAAAGAATAAGAAGAGTGTCTTGCTAGATGTTTAAAAAAAACCAGGAAAGGCCATTCTGTATAACCAAGTTTTCAATGGCTTTTTAAAAGTATGAAGTGAGGGTGCTAGGCCAATGTCTGAAGCCAGATGATTCCACAGCTGGGGAGCAAACACTGAGAAGGCCCTACTCCTTGTTACCACTTTCCGGGACTCCCTTGGAGTTGGCACTCCCAGTTGTCCTGCCTGGCTAGCATGGGTGATCCAGGCAGTTCTAGTTTCTCCACCCTTAACAAGCCATTTCTTTTTGCTTTCAGAAGCACGTGTATTTCTTTAAGTGCAACATATAAAACAATGCATTAATCTTCCTTCCTTCCTTCCTTCTTTCCTTCCTTCCCTCCTTCTGGCAGAACAGCCGTCTAAGACAGGCATATCCAAACTTCGGCCCTCCAGATGTTTTGGACCACAACGCCCACCGTCCTTTGCCGGTGGCAATCTAAGCTTAGAATTCTGGGAACTGTGGTCCAAAACATCAGGAGGGTCGAAGTTTGGACATGCCTAATCTAAGAAATCTAGGCGTTGCTTTCTTTCCCAAACATTTCCACTGGCGGCACAATAAGCTGCCCCTCCGTACTTCCAAAAGCCAACAATAAAATCATATCAGAGTTAACTAAGCTTTGAGAAGAGAGGTCACGCTATTCCCATCTGAGCTTGCTCACTCATGTGCCAAGGTCAGAAATTTCCTCATATTCCATTATCAATGTATCGTGCAACTGATAAAAGTCTGTAGCGACTACTTGGGCACTTCTGCCAAAGTGACACTGCTGGTACTGTTCCAGCACAATGAGGTCAAGAGGATTTGGGCCACAACGTGATGAAAAGCAGAACAGGCACAAACACATACAGTGGTACCTTGTATAACGTAATTAATTGGTTCCCAATTAAATTACGTTATACAATTTTTTCGTTGTGCAAATTATCATTTCCCATAGGAATGCATTGGAAGTGGACTTAATCCGTTCCAATGCATTCCTATGGTGTGTTTTTTGGGCGACGGGGGGCGGTTTTTTTGGGCAGTGGGGGGCGGGCGGGCGGCTCACCCCTCCTCCGTGTCTGCTGCCCCTCCCCAGCTCACCCCCCTCCGTGTCTGCTGCCCCTCTCTCTCCCCTCCCTCCTTCCCTCTTTCCCCGGGCCGCCGCAGGTGGTCGGGTGGAGGTGGCCGCAGGGGTGGGGGGAGGGAGTGGGGTGCGCCGCTTGGCCTGGGGCGGGGGGCTTTGGCGGGGCCTCGCCGGGAAACACCCCCCCCACTCACCTCTTGGAGCCCCGGAGGCTCCCGGCAGGCAGGTGCGCGCACCAGCAGCGGCGGCGGCCTGCTTCCCCTCCCGCCCCGTGTCCGATGGGGTGGTCGAGGAGGAGGAGGAGGAGGAGGAGGAGGAGGAGGAGGAGGGAGCGGAAGACGCGCCGCCATCCCGCCTTTTTCTCTCTCGCGCCCGCTCTCCCTCACCTGTTCCGGGACACACACACCCACTCACCTCTTGGAGCCCCGGAGGCTCCCGGCAGGCAGGTGCGCCCTCCCCCCCCTGCGTCCTCTCCCCCCCGCCGGTGGTGGACTGAGGTGGGGGGGAGAAGGGGGGTCAGATTTTTTTTCCGTTGTACGGATTTTTCGTTAAACGGACCTTCCGTTATACGAGGGTCCACTGTAGAATGAAATCCATTCCTTCACATGCAAATCACTGAGACCACCAGATTGCATGGCATTAAGGACCTCCCTGAGTATAGTATATTGCAGTGGTTCTCAACCTATGGGTCCCCAGATGTTCCTGGACTGCAACTCCCAGAAATCCCTTCCAGCACAACAAGTGATGGAGGCTTCTGGGAATTACAGTCCAGAAACATCTTGGGACCCATAGGTTGAGAACCACTGGTATATTGTCTGCGCTATTTTTCCTCTTCTTTAAAAAAAAATGCAGCTACACTATATGGACTGAGTTTGTATGTGCATATTCAGAGGAACATCTAGATTTTTATGATTAGGTAAAATTAGCACTTTAGGATGGTAGGGTCTCCTTGCTTCTCTTTTGGTTTTTCTTCTCCTGCTGTGACAATGGTGTCCCTGCCAAGGGACATAATCACTGACTCCTGCTTGTCTTTTTGTTGTTTGTTGTCTGGGATGGAGGTGGACAAACCACTTTGCCAGGAATAATTCTGACAGCATTGTGTAACCCCTTCTTCCGACTCATCATAACCATTCTCCCATTCATGGGAACTGCATTTTTCATTGAGTTCCAGGAAAATGCCAATGCTGGTACAGACACAAAGATTGGGTTGGAGTATTTCCAACAGGGCACAGGACGCGTGCTCAGATTCAGGCACAGACAGGGCTGGGGGATCAATGCGCCTTGACAGATTTATCTGCCCAAGTCATCTTGCAGAAAGCCACTTTGTAAAAATAAAAATAAAAAACTCCACCACCAAGGCCATAGCTAACAACCCATACTTTATGGGTTTCAGCACCTTAGGCCATTGTTCACCTTAAGGCTATGGATTGTATTGTCTACCTAACAAGCCTATTCAGGCCATTGTTCATCTTATGAGCCTAT
Source organism: Phrynocephalus versicolor (assembly GCA_023846285.1). Lineage (NCBI taxonomy): Eukaryota > Metazoa > Chordata > Lepidosauria > Squamata > Agamidae > Phrynocephalus > Phrynocephalus versicolor. The sequence continues at coordinate 15,195,719 of JAHTLZ010000204.1, read as the reverse complement.
TTCAGGCCAGGGTGACAAGAGGTCAAGGCTGACTATAAGATGGAGGACTCACACTAGCTGTATTCAGACTGATGAAGCTGTTTGGATGAGCAGCAAAACGTTTCTATAGGAAAAGAAGTCCAGTTGCTATGACTCAAATGCCAGACACCTTGTAAAAATGGTTCGGGTGAGATCTACAATAAAGTCTTGGGTCCCCTGGCATCCTACAGACCAGAGCAGAGTGATGTATTAATTTGTTGCTTCACAAAATAGAAGGAAATTGTGGAAAATTAATAAACGAATGGCTTTGTTTCAGCTTGTAACAGGCCCTTGCATTTCCTCAGAATCCCATGTTTTCCCTTCTTATTTTGGAAACCATGAAGCTGTCACAGCCATATACTTTAGTGCAGTAATATATGTCAGAATTGCTCTTTCCTTCATGCTAATCCAAGTTCTACCATGCACCAAAACCTACACTTAAAGCACAAAAGAAACATAAATTTCCCATTCAGATAATGACTTTAGAGGGGGAAACTCTTCACTGCCCCAAAATATACAGACGTAAGGATCAAAACGGCATTGTACATTTTCCAAATGTTTGGAATAAGGTCACACCAGCTGGGCTTGGAGGACATTGTTTTAATTGGGCTCTGCAATTGCAGTTTTCCCCACCAACTGCAGCTACTTGGGATATATTTGAGTGAACTCCAAGATATGGAGGGACCAAATGTTCTATTGCAGAGAGAACAATATTAGCAACCATGTGCTGTCAAATCAATTCTAGCTTGTGGGAACAGTGACAGTGATGCAATGTCATTATACTTGTTATAGGGCCAAATAACTGACATTGGTTCCCAACCTTGGGTTCCCAGATGTTCTTGGACTCAAACTCCCAGAAACCTTTACTGCTAGCTTTGCTGGACAGGATTTCAGGGCATTGTACTCCATCAACATCTGGGGACCCAAGACAGAAAGCACAGAACTAAATATAATGGCTGGGCCTCTTCACTCTTGAACGTTGGTGCCGAAGAGGTGACCTGATTGAAGTTTATAAAATCATACACGTTATGGTCCAAGTAGATAAGGAAAAACTGTTTTCCCTATTGCACCACACTAGAACTAGGGGGCATTCTGTGAAACCTTTTGGTGCTAGATCTCAAACAAATAAGGGAAAGTACTTTTTCACCCAGAGGATCACTGGTCTATGGAACTCCCTGCCAGAAGTGGTGACAGCTGTCAACTTTGACAGCTTTAAGAACAGATTAGAAAAGTTCATGGAGAACAAGGGCATCAATGGCTATCATTATAGATGCCTAAGGACAACCTCCGGGTTGGAGAGATAGGCAGGATATCTCTCAGTGTCATTTGCGGGGAATCATAAGCAGTTGAAGACATCTGCTTGGGAATACCCTGAAGCAAATGGTGAGCCGCTGTGTGAAACAGAATGCTGGACTGGATGGACTGTGGACTGTTCCAGCAAGGCTGTTTGTATGTTCTTATAATTTGTAAACAATTTCCACCAAGGTGTGCCAATGTATTCAGTCCTATCACGGGGATTTTCGTGATGCTTTCTGAAGTAGCCTTTTGAAGGAGGTTGTTTAAAGGGCAACAATGAGAAGGAACATAAGTAGATTGATTTTTCCTGACTGATTTTTAGGGGGTGGCCTCAGTAGCTTTTTTTTGGAGTGAGGCCAACCTTAGAAGCGAACAGGTTTTATTTGACATGCACTTTTGTGGACATTGATCCACCCGATCACATTCAAGAAAATCAAACTTGCTCTTTCTTAAGGTGCAAAAAGACTTTGTAGATGTTGCCTGTGGCATCCTGTATCCCACGTGTAATTTGAAAGAAAGTGACACGTCACAAATCCAGTTGCTAAAGCCAACTACAATAGGCTTGTTAAATCAATTGGCGACAAGGAATTCCAACACCTACATAAATCCCATTCATTCAATAGTAAGTCAACACATAGGTGCATACCATCCATGGATTGGCTCTATTCCAAATGAGTCTTAGGATCTACTCCAATTGGCACAGCTGACTCATATTTCTCATGGGTGAAAAAAATTATGAGGAAAGCTAATTTGATTTAGGGGACTCATTTACCCCTTTTGGGATGCAACCAAATAGCAAACATTGGACCATTTCGCACTCTGCAGATAGCCATTTTTACAGCAGAGGAACCTTCTTTTCCTGCTTCAGATTCTCCAGTTACTCAAGCATCTCTTGATTTCCATTATATATGGAGAAAGCGGGGAGGAGCAAAACATCACCAAGAGAAACGGGGCACCATTTCTCACTTCATTGCCTGAACATTCTTTGTGTTGGCTGCACAGGGTGGAGTGGGAGGGATGGAATACTAGATACTATTATGTCCAGGCTTGAATCTATAATTGAGAAGATGAGAGTTCATTAGAGGCTTTGGCCTCAACGTGCTTGTCTTGGCAGGAAGCTTGGCTGAGTGTTAGAATCATTATGGGATTGCCTAAATCTAAACAAACACCCACCTTTTCCATTTATTGCAAGGATGAAATGACTGGCCTGGTGTAATGCCTCAAGTTGTCAACTTCTCATCCCACTGGAGTGGTTAGAATTCTCTCCTCTCCAGGCCCGCCTTCTTTACATTATACATTTACAGTACAAACTGCATTGTGGCCTGTGATGGATCTATCATATCCTTATTCATTCCTTTTTTGTGCAATACAGAGGTCTCATTATTCAATGCTGAGGCTCCTCTTGTCCCCCATGAAATGTGGTAAAACAACAGCAATAGGAAGGAAGGAATTTGTCTCACATGGAAACATATATTGTACTCCTCACAGAAGGCACCTCAATCATTGAGTCTGGGGATAGAATTAGATGATGTTCATACAGCAGAAGTTCTTCACCTTAAACTTAAAAAAACATAAATATAACACTCTTATGTTTAAGAGTAATGAGACTAAGTTGGCAATATTCTTCCTTTTGTGGAAGAATGGAAATAGCCCTATTATTCTTCATTTCCTGAGTTCTGAAATAACTGTTTGTGCACATTTGCCACAAAAAGCAGCTCTGGACAGCACCAATTGGCTAGTGCCCACACAGTCATGAAAACACATTCCTTTCAAACCTTAGTATCTTTTTTTTTAAAAAAAAAGTTGATAAGGCTACAATGCAGATAAGTATAAAATGTGTTGGCAATAGAAACTTTAATAACTATTTGAATCAATAATCACTTATTTCTCATGAAGGTAAAAGGGAGGAGGGAGTCCAATAAAACATTATTATGTCATTGACCCTTTTTTATGCTTCTTTTTTTTTCCTTAATGAGGTCGTGGAAAAACATTACGTTGGAAGCAATATGGTGGTCAGGCTGTCATTGCTGTTTTTGTCATTGCCACTGATGTTGGAAAAGATACATTCTTGTGGGGGAAAGAGCAAAGCTGCACTACTGTTCAACCAATTACGAGAAGTTACTCAAGAGTTTCTTCTCCTGGTAAAGTCCAGAGCTGTAGTCTTGCTATCCTGGGCAGGTTTCTCTGCCCATGAGTAAAGTGGAGGATTTTCAAAGGCCATTTGTGGGTAGCTAAGACTTGGAAGCCTGCAGGATCATTTGGGGGGTGGGGGGGGCACATAATGGGATCTAGTGGAGAAGTTCATCCATTATAAGAATCTCTGACTTTTTCTCTTTTAGTACTCACAAGCACCTTTGGAGGATGGATGAATATAAATCATTTTCAAAACATTTAGGAAAATATTAATAAGAAATGCCCCTGGAAGCCTTTGTATATCTATATACTTTGTTTGATCATCCTAATATCTAATGTCCCTTTTGCTCTGGGAAAGCATAATAAGCAAAGATCCATTTGCAGAGCAAAAGAGCAGAAGAATGTTGATGTTCAGCTGCTCACATTTCATAGAATCATAGAATCATAGAGTCGGAAGAGACCTGAAGGGCCATCCTGTCCAACCCCCTGCCATGCAGGAACCCCCATTACAGTATTTCCGACAGATGGTCATCCAGCCTCTACTCAAAAACCTCCAAAGAAGGAGACTCCACCACCCTCTGTGGCAGCATATTCCACTGCCGAACAGCTCTAACCGTCAGGAAGTTCTCCCTAATGTTCCAATGGAATCTCTTTTCCTGTAGTTTGAAACCATTGCCCCGAGTCCTAGTCTCTGAAGCCATGGAAAACAAACCTATTCCCTCTTCAATATGACATCCTTTCAAATATTTAAACATAGCTATCATATCCCCGCTCAGCCTTCCTTTTGAAAGGCTAAATATTCCCAGTTCACTAAGACGTTCCTCACAAGACATTTCTTCCAGACCTTCAACCATCCTGGTCACCCTCCTCTGGACCCACTTCTTGTAACAGAAGTCCATGATCAATATGTCTTCTACCTTAATTGGGTCAAAAGGAGTTACCCTTCTATAGTATGAAAAATGTGTGAATTCTGAATAAATGCAAAGGATTTTCCACACCTTTAGGGGTCCAGAAGGATAACCTAAACTGGCTTCTTCAAAGTATTGGGAGAAATGTAGTTCAATCCTGAAAGGTCCTTAGTACCTCAAGAAGGTTAACATATCTAGGTCGTTTTTGTGCTTTCTTATATTATAAGAAGCTGCATCTAGCTTTCTTTCAGAGGCATGTTTTATGTCATGCTTAATTACCCACTTTACCTTTCAAGATTCCTTCTAATTCTTTGGAGTCAAGCTAATGTTTTTTTTATATTTTATCTCCACTCAGGATATCTCAAGTCTCATTGTCTCTTTGTGCTCTCCAATGCTCTCCACTCCACCCCCACCACCGCCACAACAATCTATCAGGGCCATGCTTGCTCTTGAGAGTTTAGTCTGAAAGTCAAGTTTTCTAACTTGCAGAGCTAGCCTATGCCTGATGCATCTTGACTTCCCATTGGAATATGTAAGAGATATGTTTGGAAAGTTACACAAAGTAAATGAATATGAGAACGTCCTAAAGCAGTGTTGGCGAGCCTATGGCACAGGTGCCAAAGGTGGCACTCAGAGCCCTTTCTGTGGGCAACCGACATCGCCCCTTCACAGCCACCTGTATTCAGGCTAAATTGATGTATTGGTACTTTACAAAAAATTGGGTTTTGAATTGCAGTTTGGGCACTTGGTCTCTAAAAGGTTCTAGCCATCTGCCACTGAGCAATGCCATGTTGTTATACTGGAAGTTGGAGCATAACGCTACCTCTGCTTTTTAGCTAGTTTCTGAAGCAAGGTAGACAAATTTGATACAGTCTGATACACTGATACTTTGCTACTCTTATCTGCTTGCATTCCTGTTTAGAGATACCTCTATGTACAAAAGCTGGCAGTTTGGAAAATCCATGATATGCTATTAGCACCTCTCCTGACTGTAGCAAGTCTAGCTAGAGATGTAAAATTTCAGGAAACAATGGGAAAATGGGGAAAAAACTGTTTTTGTCCCCCAATTCTTCCATTTTTTCCCAAAAATGTTTCCAGAAATTCAGAATTTCAAGAAATGTTACATTTCTATTGACAACAAACATTTCCCACTCCTGTCCATGATAAAAAAATTATAATAATGAAATAAATAAAACACCTGAACCTCCACTTACCTAAACGTTTTACCGCCTTCTTGCAGTATTTGGCCATACTGCAAAATATGCTGTAAAGTGACTGATTGTCTGACAATATTTGATTATTCCTTTGCTTCTTATACCAATCCTACTTTGCATTCATCTGTGTCACAACTTACAATTTCTTTTGCCTCACATGAATAGCTACAGTTTTCCAACAGAATTCTGAGAACTATAACATAAATTGCTAGAGCTGAGTTTTATTAATTGCTGATAGTATTTCAGATCAGCTTTTCCTTATCCTCTTTCTTTTCTACTAGAAAGGTCAACAGACTCACCCTCGCTCCCCAGTCCCACCCTCATCCAAAGTGCCCCCCAAAAGCGGAAACTTTGGCTGGTTATTCTAAAAATCCAAGATTAAAACTAGCAATGGCCTTTTGGCTAAGCTCTAAAAGAAGTTTAACAATCCTGGCAGGTGTTGTATATGTAACATCCTTCACTTATGTCAAAGATCAGTTTCCCCTTTTGTCCATTTTATCTCCTTCAAAAGACTCTGGCTGATACTTCACGTTCCTCTCGCTGCAGTTCGTGGCCCCGCTGGAGACCAGTTTGAAGGAACGCAGCCTCACGTCCTTGTGGGGTCAAACCGAGTTTGAAGGAACAGAACCTCACATCCTTGTGGGGCCAATCCGAGTTCACCCTGACCACGCCCCCTGAACTGCGCTCCAAGCAGGGTGAGAGATTCCCGTCCTGGAGTTCGGGAATCTTTTCAATCAACTTCTCGATCCGTGTTGAAAACCGATTTCAACGCGGAGGCAAGTTTACCTCGGCTTGTGGAAGGACGTGAAGTAACCACCTCTGACTTAACAACCGAAAACACCTTAAGAACTGTCACCTGTTTTACAGGTGCTTCCCACAGAGTTTAACCATTAACATGCAAGTCTCCAGTATGCCATGCATAAAAGACTAATGTTTCTTTAAAAAACACATTGTTTCTTTAAAAAAACAATTATGACAAGAGCATGGACCTTGAAATTGCCCACCAATAGCCCATGACCTAAATAATAAACTCATTTTGGTGAAAAATGTCATTGGCCACTGTCTTTCCTGCTATACTGGGGTAATTCCTAATTCTTCATGAGCATCCTTTCTGATTTTGTAACTAGATCTACAAATTAGATCATCCCCTGCATTAGTGCCTCCTTGTATCCTATTTTCAGTGATTTGGTGTTGTATTTAAAATATTAGATGTGAGGCAGGCAAAGTGAAACGTAGAGCACAGGGCAGTGCATGATTCCCTTACCAAAAAAAACCCCCAACAACTATTTTTGTAGTTCCAGGATGCTGTGGCACAAAAAAACTGAAACAAAATGTCATTTTCATAGACTGAAAGTCCCAAAGACATATAAAACACTTATTCCCCACCCTGTTCTTCCCATCCATCCTTCCTTTTTTTTCCCAAAAGGAAACACAGTCAAACATGTTAGACAAACGGCTGCAAAAAGTGACTGGAACCAAATTAAAACGAGTAGTGTTTGGGTAATTAACGCCTGCCAAATGATGCACAAAGGCCTTATTGCTGATATTAAATCATATCCTTTAATGTCTGAAACAGATGACAGTAAGTAATTCCAAGAGAGTCAAAGCAGGAAACCCATTTTAAGTTCTTGGAAAGTTGAATCCTCTTCAACAAAGTTGATAAAAGGCATGTTTTGATTCTGCTGCTCCTAGTATGGAAAGGAGGTTTTTCCTTTGAGCTTCCCCAATTCAGTAAATGTTAACCTGAATGTTTTGGAATCGTGATTTAAAAGTAAAGCCATTAGGTGGTAAACCAATGATGTATGTTCCACCTGGTTATTGCAAAATCCTTCCAATTAAAAGTGCTAAGAATCTAGTTCCTACACCTTGCCAACTTTCCAATATACAATTGCAATGCCCGATAGGCAAACAAGGATGTCACCCTATAGACAAGAAACCTCTGCAAGTATAAGGGAAAGTTATGCTGAATGGGATCTTATATAAAGCAAAGCAAAGTGTTCTGCTTATATACTGCCCCATACAACTTCAAGTAGTCTCTGGGCCGTTTACAGTTTCATTACACTATGCAGGCTACACATTACCTCCTCCCCCCACCCCCAGCAAGCTGGGTACTTATTTTGCCAACCTCAGAAGGATGGAAGGCGGAGTGAACCTTGAGCTGGCTACCTGGGATTGAACCCCAGGTCGTGAGCACAGTTTTACCTGCAGTACAGGCACTTAACCACTGCACCACGAGGCTCTGAGTTCAGTTAATTCAGGAAAACTCACTGCTAGTTTGCCTGGGAGTGTTTAGGGCTGAAACTTTTTTAAAAAAAATCTAACTTCTTCATTTTAATCCTTCCTGTCCACAGAGCCTGGGGTTGGAAGTTTGAGTCCTCACAGGGCCTCTATGATAGAAGTTGGACTTGATGACCCAAAGAGTCCCTTCCAGCAGTTTTAAGATTATTATGATTCTACTAAGCATGGTAACTGAAGGTAGAACTGAGTCAAATTTGGGAATACATTTGGTAAGACATTGAGCTTGATTTTAGAAGAGGTGCTCCCTCCTGTCCTAAATGACATCTGTTTTGTGATAACACGTGACATCTTCACCTGAGCACTGTCTTCAGATTGCACACTGAAAGGGAAATGTGGGGTGGATTTGCAAGTGGTGGCTGAAGCACATCTTTTTGAGAAAGCCCCTGTTGTGAGTGGAGAATCCGTTTACTTCTAGGCCAATATGCACTCTCTTTAACATCTAGTTGAGATTCAGATTAATTTTCTTTGTAGAAAAATTCAGACAAGATTCTTTCTCCTGCCTCCCTCCACAAACACCAGGAAAAGCAGGTGGTTTTGAAAAAATTGTAATCAGAAGGTGAAGGGAACAGGTCTGTAGTCCATAAGATTTCCAATTTTGCTTAAAAGAGGGATGTTTTATCCATTTGAAAAAGTGTGGTTTTGCTCAAATTTCTCATGGCTTCCCCCCCCCCCCCCCCAACTCCAAATCTTGGGGGGGGGGAATATATCCTGGGTCCCTAGATAGTAGACAGGACTGGATGGGGTAGAAGGCTCACCTTCTTATTCTTTTGTCTGAAATGATCTCTAAGGATGGGGAACTTGTGGCCCTCCAGATGTTGATGATGAAGAACTGCCCCCATCACTGCTCACCACTGGCCATGCACCAGGCAATGAAAAGAACTGATGCCCAATAATTCCTAGAGGTCGAGGAATTAACATTTGGAAGGCCATGAATATCTCAGTGCTTCTTTCAACATTAGCTGGGTTTGTGGGTAAACAGAAGAGAGCTCACTGTAGTGATCATGATACACATACAAGCAGATACCTAGTGTGGTATAACACAGGCCTGTCCAACAGGTAGACCGGGGGCTACCAGTAGCCCATGAAGGGTTCAAAAGTAGCCTGCCAGCCATCAATTAAAAATGTGAGGGGGTGAGTTCTCTACCTCTACATCCCCCACCCCAAGGACCACCACTGCCCCAGCAAAGCTCTGGGTCTGCAAGCCCACTGTCTCAGCCAAGCGGGGCAGTTCAATGACTGCTCTACTTAATGAACATATGGTTGGATCAGATAAAATTCATAAGTAGAGGTTTTAGTGTAGTAGCCCTCAGGCACTTTCGTCTGGAAAAAGTAGACCTCGGCCTGTTCAAAGTTGGACAGCCCCGTGGACAGAGCCCCGTGGTGCAGTGGTTAAATGCCTGTACTGCAGGTAAAACTGTGCTCACAACCTGAGTTCAATCCCAGGTAGCAGGCTCATGGTTGACTCAGCCTTCCATCCTTCCGAGGTTGGTAAAATGAGTACCCAGCTTGCTGAAGAGGGGGGGCAATGTGTAGCCTGCATACTGTAATTAAAACTGTAAACGGCCCAGAGACTACTTGAAGTGGTATGGGGCAGTATATAAGCAGAACACTTTGGTTTTTTTGCTTTTGATGGACTAAGACTCTGAAGGCCCGGGTTTGAATATGCACTCAGCCACGGAAACTCACTGGGGGAACAGAAGTGTTAAAATCACTTCTTAAATATCTCATATTTGAAAGCCCTATTAAGGTTGCTGTAAGGTGGTTCTGACTTGATGGCACATAACAACACCAACCTATTCTTGCTAATGATCAAAGAAAATGGAAAGGGAAAGCCATCTCCCAGATTTCTTCCATCCACTTTGAGCAAACGGGAGCTGTGGTGTTACGAATATCAGCAGACATGGGACAATGATGAATAACAATTGCAAAGTCCTTGAAGGCTGGAAGCTGAAGTATCTTGACATGCAACCTCTTGCTGCTTTCAGCTTGCAGCCAAGAACACCCAAGGAGATCTCACCCAATAGTTTATTGCCGGCTTTGTTGCATTAACCTGCAGGGAGCTTGTTTGATATAAGCGCTCCACCCAGAAGCAGATCAAACTCTGCCTATATATTTCTGAACAAAGCTGAAGTATTTAGCCCTGAAGGAGCTGATAAAAATCCTTTGGAAGGAATTTGCAATGCATTCAATTAGGCTTTTTTTTTTATCTGCGTAGATCTAATTTCATTTTAGGTGCTGTAATTAATCAGATCACCAAGAACTGACATAGTTTAACAAAAGAAACAGAGTTTGTGTCCCCTAGGAAGAAATGAAGATTACTTTTTATGCACTGGGCATAAAAGCCATGATAATCACCCTTGGAGTTTTAAGTACATCTTTTGAAAAATGGTAATATATGAGGTGTTAAATTTGCATGAAGGTTCTTCAGAGTTCAGCACCCAAACTCAGCCATTGATTCCAAAATAATGCTGCAAAACACGGGACAAACAGATTAATTTTGAACATGCATTGAGTGTCCTCTTTAAGAAGCAGGTAGAGGACTCGGGGAAGGTTTGCATTTTTTAGCTTTTGAGCACAACTGTTCTCTGCTGCATTGTCTGTTTGCTACAGCAGAGCGTGTTATATGTGCTGAGCAATCCATGCAGGTTTTTAACCTTCCTAACTGGGAAAGCCTGCTGTCTGGGTGGCTCTGACAGGTGGAGAAACCTGGAAGTTGCAGTGTGAAAAGGGTCTCTTAGCAGCGAGTGAAAGTACAAGGGAGATATCAATGAACAAACTGAACTTGTGATTGCTAGTCAGCAGTTCTGGAGTATTTTATAGACACATTTATAGAGGACATCTGAATACTCCATTGTTGCTTTGGAGATGGTTCAAAGGCATTGGGGTAATAGGGCTGGGTGCTAAATAAATGTTATGTTATGTTTTTCTATTTCTCCATGGGCGCTTTTTCCCAATAGGGCTCCAGGCTGCAACTTAAAAGGGTGGATTTAGCTAGCTAATTGCATCAGAAATTGAGAACAAATAAAGGCTTTACTTAATCATCATAATCTTGGAACTGCATAGCTGGAAGGGACCCTATAGATCAGTGGTTCTCAACCTTCCTAAAGCTAGTGTGTGGTTTTTTATCAATGTCCTTGAAGAATAGTACACCATGGTGGTTGGTGGTTGGTTAAAACTCCAAAATATGTTCTAATATGAATTTTTGACCCTATTTTCTCACAATGTAGCATTTCTAGAAACATTTCAACTCAAAATAGTGTGTGTGTGTGTGTGTGTGTG
>JAHTLZ010000204.1:15145466-15184563 GCA_023846285.1 Phrynocephalus versicolor | reverse complement strand
GAGAGAGAGAGAGAGAGAGAGAGAGAGATGCTACTTTGTGAAAAACATGTAGAACGTATATATTCAAATACATAATGTTTGTGTGGATTAAAAACATTAATAGAAACATGAGAGAACGGGCTGACAAATGAGCTCATGAAAAATTGACACAGTTGAGACGCAAACTGATCCATCCGTCCCTAATTATCATTCACATCCAATTCATGTGGGTTCCCAGTGGGACAGAGATGTGCAAAAACCCATTAGCCTATGTAAACATAGAAAAACAGAAGTCAGTAAAGGTGGTCCACTAGGGTTTTTACACTGCCCAAAGCAGACAGAACAAGATCAGAAACAGAGATAGGCGGAGAAATTATCGCTGCATTCTTCAGTCTTGTTTAGTTCCATACAACTCCTGATAATCATGGCTCTTGACAACCCAGCATCCCAAACAAAGGTCACAGTGTTTTGATACTTTACGCACACAGATGCTGCTGTCAACTACTTTCTCTGCTCACAAGTCCCAGTGAGGAATCTTGCAGTACAGATGTGGTGAAATGCAAGGTAAATCCAACTGGAGAGGAAGACCTGAAGAACACAAGCAAAATAAGAAAGACATACAGCGGACCCTCGTATAACCAACGGTTTGTATAACAAAAAATCTGTACAATATAAAAAATTTCAGAGATAGGGGAAATTTGCTTAACAGAATCGTCTATGGGGCAAATCCATACAACATAAAATGGTTACAATTAGAGATTACTCTGTTTTCAATGCATTCCTATGGGAAATTGGTATAAAGGAAAATTTGCTTAATAGAATTTCATTTGGAACGAATTAATTCCTTTATGCAAGGTAGCACTGTACTTTGAAGAAGAAGGGGGGAAACACTGTCCCAATTTTACTATTAGTTTGACCTTTTTTGAAGCATGATCTTTCTAAAATATATTCTTGGTTACTGCCAGTTTTTACAATCTGACACCATAATCCTGAGTAGGTTCCACTTCCCCCCTCCTCCCAAAGAGTCTCTTCTCCAGTAAGTTGATTTATTTAGAGCATTCATGCTGATTTATTTAGAACAGTGTTCCCCAACCCCCGAGGCACGGACCGGTGCTGGTCTGTGGATCAATCGGCACCGGGCTGCCTGAGGAAGCCAGGCCTTAAGCAGCTGCCGGGAATCCAAGCCAGGCGATCGTGGCCGCAAAGCATGTGGCGGCAGCGGCAGCGGCAGGGGGGCTAAAAAGCGAGCAGGCGGCGTCGGCGGCGTCTGTCTCCCTGCCAAACACATGCATCTCTTCCTCCTCCTCCTCTTCCCCCCCTGGTGGCAAGCGATGCCGTTCCTTGGGGCTGCGGGGAGGAGGGGAGGGCAGGGGGCAGGAGGGGAGGGGGAGAGGCGCTTGATGGGGTGGGGGGGTCAAAAAGAGAGGGGGAGAAATCGCACCTGGCTCAGCTGCAAAAGGAGCAGGAGGAGGAGGAGGAAGGAGGAAGAGGAGCCGCAGGAACCCGTCGCATCCCGACCTGGCGTCAGGGCCCAGCGGAGCCGGCCTCGAGTCTCTCCCCCCCCCGAGAAAGATTGGCGTGTAGTGGCGGCGGGTGCATCTCGGAGAGAGAGAGAGAGAGAGAGAGAGAGAGAGAGAGAAGGATGGGATTGCGCGCCGGTGTCTCAGTGGATGCGTGCCCGAGGAAGACACAATGTGTGTCTGTATGTGTGTGTGTGTGAGAGAGAGAGAGAGAAAGAGTGAGTGCGCACGCCTGTGCGTGAGGGGGAGGCAAAGTGGCTCGGGGTGCGCTGGAAGTGCCTAATCTGGGATTGCAGGGTGGCATGCGGCATGTGTGTGTGCGCGCGCGCCCGCCGGGCGGCACAAGCAGCTGAAGGTGATATATGTATGTGTATGTAGAGAGAGAGAGAGAGAGGAGAAGGATCTCTTCCGCAGCGGTCTTCTTTGGTAGGCGTTTTGCTTTTCTTCCAACTGACGCCAAAGTCCTGCGTTTCCTCCTCCTGTTTCCCTCTCGCTTGCTCCAACCCTCTTTCTCACACACACACACACCCTGAGCGCACGTTTGGTTTCTCTGAGGTGTTTTTGTTCCCCCCCATGAAGGCCACCAATTCCCGCCCCCCGCCCCCACTCTCCGGCCTCATGTCAAGGAAGGGCGAAGGGTCCCAAAACCTCATGGCGGCTCGGTAGCTTTAAAAAAGGTCAGGCTCCCCCCGCCAAGAGCGGCTCCTGTCTTCCAAAGTGGTTGCAAATAAACTCTGGAATTGGAAAGATCTCCTTGCGTTTATATGCTTCCAAACCTAGCCATTCGAAAGCATGTGAAATGCAAGTCAGATAAAGAGACGCCCCGGGAAAAAAACACGAGGAAGTAAAAACAGTGTTTCCTTGCAGCGATGCCAAGGACTCTCACAACACTGGCTCTTTGGCTTGAGTACGGAGATGAACACTGCCCCCTAGAGTGGGAAATGACTAGCACGCATGCGCGTCAGCAGCAGGGGGGGCATTTACCTTTTTTATCTTATTAAATCAAAACAAGTGGGCCAGGGAAAAATTATCAAACATTTACCAGTCCGCGGCGATAAAAAGGTTGGGGAGCACTGATTTAGAACATTCATGCTGATCTTTATATCTCCCCCTTCCATATCATAGCAAGAATGATATAAGGGCTAGGTAAAGAGCACTCAGAAGTGATCTACCATTCCGAAAAAAGGGGGGTGCCGGGTAGATACTCTACCTAAACCTTTCTTATATTTAACTAGCATTTTGCAGATTCAGGACATATGGAGGAGAAAACGTCTGATTACTAATGGATTTACATTCTACTCTGCCCGCCATGCCTCTTTCTCCTGAATAGACATGATCTGGGCCAGTACAGATTTGTTTCTCCAAACACAGGACATTGAAACATTGGTAAGATCATGTTCTGATCACAATCCCATCTTATGGTCTCTAAAGGGTACTAATAAAGTCAGACATTGGAAAAGCAATCATATGCTCTGGTCTAACAAAACATTTCTTAGTAAGGCAGAGAAGGACCTGAATACATATTTTGAGATAAACTGCATGCAGGGAATGCAATCTAAAACCATTTGGGATGCCTCTAAGCCTTACTATAGAGGCATAGTGATACAATATATGGCTAAGAAGAATAGAGAAAGAAAAACAAAGACCACAGAGATTCTGAGTAAAATGGGAGACTTAGAGAACAAACTGATATTAGACCCTGGAAATAAACAATGTCTCAATGAGCTATCACAAGCTAGACACTAATTGAATTTGATTCTATCTGCAGACATTGCACATAAGCTCAGATTAGCAAGGCTAAACCATTTTGAAAATGCCAATAAACCAGGAAAATGGTTGGCTTATAGACTTAAAAACAACAAACCCAAAGAACAATTATAAATTTAAAAGACAGTCAGGGAATTAACCAAACTGACCAAGTTTCAATTATGAAAATTATTGAAGCATATTATCAAAACTTATTTAAAGGAAAAGAGATACACTCAAATTTAATATATAATTATTTAGAGAAACATAATTTCCCACAACTTGATGAAAAACAAAGGAATCTAACTAATGCCACAATTTCTTTAGCAGAGGTAGTTGATGCAATTCAAAGACAAAAACCTAATAAAACACCTGGCCCAGATGCTTTGCCAGTACAATATTATCAGAAATTTTCATATATCTTAGCCCCAAGATTGCATCACCTTTTTAATTCAATTCTAGAAGGAGAAGATATTCCAGACACATGGAAATCTGCCAACATAGTTCTGATCCCCAAGGATGGAAAACCAAAATATGCTATTGAGAATTATAGGCCTACAGCTCTTTTAAATGAGGATTATAAAATCTTTGCAACTATTTTGTCTAATAGATGGTGGAAAATTCTTACTACTTTAATTCACTCAGATCAGAGAGGGTTCTTGCCAAATCGACATCTCCAGTCAAACATTAGAACTTTACTGAATTCTTTAGAGTACTATGAAATACATTCCCCAAAGCAGGCAGCCTTTATCTTTTTGGATGTTGAGAAAGCCTTTCACAATGTTTCCTGGTCATTACTGAAATCTCAATTGAACTACCTACAATGTGGTCATAGAATGCTTAGAGCGGTAGAACAGATATATTCCACTCAAAATGCTAAGATTATTGTGAATGGGCTTTCTACTGATAAGATTACTATACAGAAGGGCACAAGGCAAGGCTGCCCCCTTTCGCTGTTGCTTTTTATTTTATCTTTAGAGATCTTATTGCATGTGATTAGAAACTCAGTGTTGATACAAGGTTTGAATAATTGGGGGGAAATTTATAAAATACAAGCCTTTGCTGATGATTTACTATTAATTCTGGAATAACCCTTACAGTCTTTACCAGAGCTTCTAAGAACCCTAAAGGAATATTCAGAAATATCTGACTTTTTGATTAATAAAACAAAAACTGTATTGTATGTATATTTCTGTGTCTAACATTCAAGGATTAGTGGATCTATCAGGATTCATACATGTGAATAAAGCTAAATAAGTAGGCATAACGGTATCAAATAAATGTTCCACCCTTATTGATAACAATTATACTCCCTTGGTTAAATCCGTAAAGGCAGACTTAGCTACTTGGGCTAGACTTCAGTTGTCATTAATGGGTAGGATAGCTGTCATCAAGATGTCTGTTTTACCAAAGCTGCTCTTTTTATTTCAATGCTTACCTGTCTTATCCAACTTCAAGATTTTGTCCGACCTAGAGAAACATATTCGAATATTTATTTGGCAAAAGAAAAAATCTAGAATTAAAAATGCCTATTTGCAAGATAGGACTAATTTTGGAGGCTTTGCATTACCTAATCTGTTTTTGTATTATAGAGCAGCAGCAGTGACATGGATACGGGATTGGATCTCTATGACGAACGAAAGAGTTTTAGGCTTAGAAGGTCATGACTTAGACAAAGGGTGGCACCATTATTTATGGTACAGAGGAAATATTCCATCTTTGTTCAAAAGACATTGGATAAGGAATGCCCTAATTAAAAATTGGCTGTCTGTTAAAGATTTATTTTATCCTAAGGCTCCCAAATGGTTATCTCCAATGGAAGCAATTAGAGGACCAGGTCCAAAGTCATTCAGTAATATCTTAACATATAAACAAATTCTGTATGAGGACCAGTCTCTAAAACCACCAAATCAGTTATCCCTCGAAGGGTTAAAAATAGACTGGTGGTCTTATCAACAAATATATTCGCATTATAAGTCTGTGCAGAAGGAAAGTGTCTTTATGGTAAATGATAATGTTTTTGATAAAATATTGACTGCAGGTGAGAAAAAACTGTTGAGTAAATTTTACACTATGCTGTTAGTTGAAAGAACAAGTGACTCACAGGTTAAAGAATGTATGGTAAGATGGGCGGAAAAACTGTGGGCACTCTATCCACTTAGAAAAATGGAATACGCTATGGCGAACGATCAAGATGTTCAGATCCACCTCTTATAAAGAAAACTGTTACAAAATGTATAATTGTTCAGCTAAATGTTGGAAGTGTGAGCAAGAAATCGGTTCTTTCTACCATATGCGGTGGACTTGTAAAAAAGCTAAATTATTCTGGAATATGGTAAAGAATTTACTAGACACTGTGCTGGAGGTCAAGTTAAAATATACACCAGAATTATTTTTGTTAAATATTATAGATACTGAGGTAACATATGACCAAAATATGTAATTAACCACATTATTGTAACAGCCAGAATTTTGTATGCTCAACTTTGGAAGAATTCTGAAATACCCTCAAAAGACGCTCTGAAAGGGAAATTATACTCAGCTATTGAAATGGACAGACTTTCCAGCCACCTGAAAGGAGAAGATGAAGATGTTTTGTCAAGAAGATGGCAAGAGTTAATAATTGTGTTAAAAACCTTATAAATGATGTTTGCGTTCTGTGATTGTTATCAATGGAAAATGATCCCACTTTCTTTATAGAATCATAGAATCATAGAATCATAGAATTATAGAGTTGGAAGAGACCTCATGGGCCATCGAGTCCAACCCCCTGCCAAGCAGGAACCCCTTCACAATATTTCCGACAGATGGCCATCCAGCCTCTGCTTAAATACTGTCAAAGAAGGAGACTCTACCACCCTCCGTGGCAGCATATTCCACTGCCTAACAGCTCTAACTGTCATGAAGTTCTTCCGAATGTTCAAATGGAATCTCTTTTCCTGTAGTTTGAAACCATTGCCCGGAGTCCTAGTCTCTGAAGCCATGGAGAACAAACCTTTTCCCTCTTCAATATGACATCCTTTCAAATATTTAAACATAGCTATCATATCCCCTCTCAGTCTTCTTTTTGATAGGCTAAACATTCCCAGTTCCCTAAGCCTTTCTTCATAAGACATTTCCTCCAGACCCTCAACCATCCTGGTTGCCCTCCTCTGCACCCGCTCGAGGTTGTCAACATCCTTCCCAAACTGAGGCGCACAGAACTGGACACAGTACTCCAGGTGGGGTCTGACCAGAGCAGAATAGAGTGGCACTATCACCTCCCTAAAAGAAGAAGTGATCTACCATTCCTTCCTTCTGGGGAATTTCTAAGACTAGGCAGCTTTCCCAAGACCACAGAGGCTGGTTCTTTTGGGATGCACAGTGGTGAATCAGACTTGCACTAGCTGTATTCAGACTGATGAAGCTGTTTGGATGAGCAGCGAAACGTTTCTATCTCTCAAAAAAGAAGTCCAGTAGCCATGACTCAACTTCCAGATAAACTCACCTGGATGACTGAGAATCTTCACAGACATATGCCCTCACCTTCCTTCAAAGCAAAGCCGGCTTCTAGTAAGGGCCTAATCTACATTAGAAATAACCCATCACTGGAATATGGAATTCTAAATGTGCTAAAAATGTCTGATTCTGATAACCTCTTGGAGGTTACAAATCAGCTTGATTTGTGTTGTGCTTGGCCTTCAGACATAAACATATTCTTTCTTGTTAAATCTTGATTTCTCAGACATGAAATACTGCTTCAATGGCATCTCATAAACACTGACATGTTTTCATCTGTAGTGGATTGTTGTTGCCTGTAATATAATTTGGTGCCTTTTAAAAATCCTATTTTTAATTATTATTTTGAAAGAATGAAAGACAAAAACCATGCCATGAAGTAAAACATCAAATATGAATGATCTAGAGTAGGGGTCCCCTACCCTCGGGCTGTCAGTAGGGGTCCCCCTACCCTCAGGCTGCTCTCCCTGTCAGCAACCTATTGAGAGCTGGGCCACATAGCATCTCTGTGGCCAGTAAGTATCCCTCAGGCACATGCCCAAGTGAGCAAGCATGGTTCTCCCCACACCCACACACACCCATCCCAGCATGGGGTTTTTCTCCCCCATGCAAACGTCACAACTATTTTTGTTTGGGTTGTGATGGAACCAGGGGAGGGCATTGTGAGTGTGTATGTGCCCTCAAGCACAAAACCAGTCCCTGGTGCCAAAAAGTTCAGGGACTGCTGGCATGAATATTTGTTCAGATATAATGCTTCTTTTTAAAATGTAATGCTGTCCACCTGCACCAGCCAAACAGGTGCAATGCTAGTGATGGGGATCGGGAGGGGGAGCTGGTTGTCCAATTGTTATTATGACAAAGAAAAACTCAGCAAGACAAGAAAAAAAACATTGATACTCAAATGCTTTCTGTTTTGCAAAAAAACAAAACCAAACACACACAAAAACCCACAGACCCCTTTAGAAACTTGACACATGGACTATAGTAATGTAGTACAATTCTTCTTCTTCTTCTTCTTCTTTAATTTTTTTTTAAAAAGTCAGAGTAAAAATACTTGGCAGACATTTGCTTTCATCCTTAAGATGGGTTTTTCTGGCACTTGCCAATTTCAGAGAACAACTCTACTTTAAATACTCTGCAGACTGTAGTTAAGTGCCGGAGAATGTTAAACTTTCCAGTATGCCATACGTATTTCAATTGATTCTTTGTTCTCCTTCAGAAAAGGTTAATGAAGCTAAAGAGGAGAGGAGATTAAACGTTCAATCAAACTGCAACATATGGAAAATCCTGCCTCGGCCTGGAATCCATGGAAATGTGTGTACCTCCATTCTAGAGAGACCAGTATTAATAATAATTCATCCATCTGCTGCAGTCCCACCTTTCAGATTCTGCAAATATTTTATAGATGCTAATAATTAACCCTCATACCGCTTTCTTGGGGAAGACAGTACGTTATCCTAATTTCATCTTTTTTAATGTAAGTAAGGATGTGTAAAAAGAAAATGATATGGTGGTCAGTCTCAAACTGCTCAGCAAACTTGTTTTGTGATTCCCCCTTGAATATTGCACTCATTTTTAGAGTCATCGGATTATATTCAGTTGGTTTTCAGAGACTGCATACTAAAATTAGTACCCAGTGTAGTGTAGTGGATAGAGTGATGGACTAAGACCCTGGAGACAAGGGTTCAAATCCTCACTTGGCCATGGAAACTCACAGTGGGAGTGGAACTGGTTAAACCACTCTTTTAATATCTTGCTTACCTTGAAAGCCATTTACACCATTCCAACTACTACTAATTAGTCATGTAACCAATTACTGTACAATAGAACCCCAGTATCCGCTGGGGATTGGTTCCAAGCCTTCCCGTGGATAATGAAAACCGTGGATAAGAGAGAACACCAAAATGTCCCCCAAACTGCTGTTTTCTGATAGTAACTTGCTTTATGGCTGCTGTTTTACAACAGTAGCTTGCTTTACAGCTGCTGTGTGTGAAAGTAGCTTGCTTTACGGCTGCTGTTTTATGACAATAGCTTGCTTTACAGCTGCTCTTTGTGACAGTAGCTCGCTGAATTATTTATTTATTTATTTCCTTTGCCAACCATGGATAACTGAATCAGTGGATAATGAATTAGTGCATAGGGGGGTCCTACTGCATATTAAAATTAGACATTATTCAGCCTACCTTCAGTCCCATGTTTTCTCTTGACATTCTGCCTTTAATCGTGACGAGGGAAAAACCTGGAGAATGGCTCTAGTCAGATCTTGAATACAAACCTGCTTTGTTTGGAAAGACTAGGTTTCTACCATGGTGCCTCCAGCTCTTACCTGGAGATCTGCTGACAAGCAGAGTGAGAAATACTAAGTTAGGTGGACCAATGTTTTCAAGTGATTCTTTGCTGGGTGTAATGATGGTGACGGTGAGGATTTCCAATTGTAATAAACCCAGCATGGTGTAATATTGAGAGTGCTGAATTAGAGCAAGTTCAAATCCCTGTTGATACTCAAGGCTGAACCTTTTGCAGTCTGTGCTTCTTTGATGATGGCAAAGAGTTGACTCTCAGGAAAAGTTATGGATCTTTGTAAAAAGAATTGCCTTAATGTGTAACCAATATTGTGAACAAGAGACAACTATTGGGACATAATGTGATGAACCAGAATGGTTTCCCATTGGCAAACATGTCAGACAAAAGTGGCCTTTGCTGCCAGATGAGAAGTAGGTAAATAAATAAATAAGATAATATATTTTATCTCCGTGCCAGTTCAATCAACATCCAGAAATATAAGTTAGATCTGGATGACTGAAAAGAGAAAAATTATGGAAGAAACACCACTAATTTGAGATATGCAGATGATGCCATATTTCTGGTACAAAACAATGGTGACATGAAGTGGCTAGTGAAGAGAAAACTGTGCAAAAGTAAGTTGATAGCTGAACTGCTAGAATACAAAAATGAGGGTGGAAATCCAGTTCATTCTGGCATAATGTTATGCGAGCGGAAGAGTGCTAGGTGTTAAGCCCAGGTAAACAACTTGTACAATTTGAATACACCATCAGTCACATGGTTCTCATCACAACAAATGTGTGTCATGCATGTGGAAATGCTTTGTGAATAGCATTTCTACTCTTCCATGATTTCCAATCCTGCTTCTGCAGTTTTATATTGCACCCCTGGACTTGCGCAGCTGGCTTTCAGCCAATGATTTTGGAAAAGTGTCAACTAAAGTTGACAGTGAAGATAAGGAGATTTTAAAATGTTTTCTACAACTCAGTTCAAGCACCAATCTAAATGGCAGCTGTGGCCAAGAAACTAGAGGAAGGCTGAAACTTGGAAGGGCCACTATGGAAAAACTGGAAAAGATTTTTAAGACTAGGGGTGTGTCACCAATGATAAAGGTTGAGAGATCATACGACATGGTATTCTGGATTACCATGTATAAATGTGAATGCCGAACAGTGAAGAAAGCTGACAAGGGGGAGAGGGGAGAATTCATCCTAAATGTGGTACTAGATAAAACCACAGGCCATATGCTTTAAGGATAAAGAGCTTTTCCGCCCCAATGGAGTCCATCTCTTAGCTAGGGGAATTGGATAGGAGATGTCAAGGGCTCAGTTGTCAATTGGTTGCAGCTGCGGTATTCTGGCAGGAGTCGGGCATAGCCCATCTCTTATGGCGGTTTGCAGACACTGGTTTCAGATCCAGGCGGAGATGGTGGCAGGATGGAGCCTGTTCAGCCAGGAAGCATGCACGGCACCAGCAATCCCAAGGAAGGGGCCAGAACTGTTCCAGATCAGCCTGGGCAGTAGACAGCCCCTCAACCCAGCTTGCAAGGAAACTTTGAAGGAGCCTGTGCCCACGGGGTTTCTGGAAGCTGTTAACATGGGGTTGCTGGCAGAGATATGGTAGACATCAAGGGGCAGTCGGGTCCCTCGATCAGCTGGATCCAATCCAAAGCCTGACCATAGTCCTGCACTCAATGACCAATAATAATAAAGCTGCAGCCTTCTTACTTCTCCAAAAGTAAACAGTCAGTGTGGTTTGTGAACTAATTTCAATCAAGCTGACATACCAATGTAGTGCAGAAAATCTTTGTAACTGGCTATATATACCCAGCGGTGATATCCAATGTGGTCAAGTGATGAACTGTGCTCAAAATCCCTGCTTAGCCATGGAAATTCCCTGGGAGAGGGTTTGGAACCAACAAAACCACTTCCTAAATGTCTCACTTACTTTGAAAGCCCAGCTTACAAGTCTGCTATCAGTTGCTTCCAACTTAACAGCAAATGAAACACATAATCATTCCTGAGAGCCGTAAACTTTAGACTGCCCATGATGATGTGTCCAACTTCTGCTAGGAAAGCAACATGAAAAAGAAATATAGAATATGCTTTTGAATAGCAGATGGTGAACAATAAATAATATGAACACAAATATTTTTTGCTTTTCCATCTTGCTTCCTTGTTTCCCAGTCACAGTTGTATAATCACTGAGGAAAACAAAATGACTGAACTAGATGTCTCTTTGGTTTTCTCGGCTCCAGTAAACAGTTTTACATACATTGAGCTGCAGTAAGAGGCATCAATTTTAACTACTCTCCCGAAAACAGAAAAATGGTGAAAGAAGGCACAATAAATGTAGAAAGACAACAAGAAAGAATGACTGTTGCACCACTTTTGTGTTTGTTTCAGAAGATGGGTCTTTTTGGTGGTTTCAGATATTTAAAAACTCTTATAAATACAAGCACTCTCGTCTTTATCTGTAGCGGTGGCTTCTGCAGCTTAAAAGCAAATCCTCATGCAAGCACATCCTATCAACACATCTGAGAAAGTGGGTGGAGCAAGAAAACAACAAAGAGCATTGCTTCGTATGAGGCATTTCCTCTGATCGCATAATAATAATAGCAGCAGCAAAGGAGCTAGCAGTCAGCCAAAACAAGTGGAAGAAGAGTGACACACAATGGCAGCTTCCAAAATAAAATTCCTTTCCTTCGAAAGAACTGAATATGGAGGAGAACTTTCTCCTTGCCCAGCAGGGAAAGAAAACAATGCCAATGTCATTTTCTACAAATACATTTTGATTCCTGCGGTAACATACCCACATGTCCAGCCTAACACACAACTACTGTACTCTGTTACTATTCAGCCACATAGTATTCTTTAAAACGGATGCCTAATTATCACACAAATGTGAGAGCAACTTTCCATTCTGTGCGTGCGTTGCACAAGAATCAGACAGGATTGCCTGCAAATGTTTTAAGACCTTCCTCAGTATGGAAATCCTGGAAAAGTCAGGGAAAAGAAAAATGATTTGGAAATCCTGGAAAAGTCAGGGGGAAATTTAGATAGTCATGGGGGGGGGGGCGAAATCCATCTGCAAAAGTATTACATTTTGTGACCCAGCTCTTGTTGTTCAGTTGTTCAGTCGTATCCGACTCTTCGTGACCCCATGGACCAGAGCTCACCAGGCCTTCCTGTCCTCCACTGCCTCCCAGAGTTTGGTCAAATCCATATTGGTTGCATCGATGACACCGTCCAACCATCTCATTCTCTGCCGTCCTCTTTTCCTTTTGCCTTCAATCTTTCCCAACATCAGGGACTTCTCCAAGGACTCCTCTCTCCTCATGAGGTGGCCAAAGTACTGGATCCTCAGCTTCAAAATCTTTCCTTCCAGTGAATATTCGGGGTTGATTTCTTTCGGGATAGTATGTTTGATCTTCTTGCAGTCCAGGGGACTCTCCAGACTCTCCTCCAGCACCACAGCTCAAAAGCATCAGTGCTGCAGCAATCAGCCTTCTTTTTAGTCCAGCTCTCGCTTCCATACATCAGTACTGGAAAACCCATAGCTTTGACTATCCCGACCTTAGTCGGCAAAGTGATGTCTCTGCTCTTTAAGATGCTGCCTACATTTGCCATTGCTTTCCTCCCAAGAAGCAAGCAACTTTTAACTTCATTGCTGCAATCGTCATCTGCCCTTCTTGCCTCCAACAAGATTCCTGTCCTGGCTACACATCACCTAGCCATGGATTTTAATAACATCATCTAACTAAGGACTTTAAAAGTAACTTCCTGGTGAAGAACATCATTCACCATGTCTGACCTGCTTTGAAGAAGGGTGATTGACTACACTTGATAGCTTGCAATGTTCCTTTTTTATTTTTAATAGTGGCCTATGAAAGTATCGCCTGTAACTGTAACCTATTTTTGCAATTGTGTTTTGTGACGGCCACACAGCTCAACTCCTTTTTGCCTCGATTGCAGTGATCAAGGAGCCCAAGAAAATAAACTCTGTCATTGCCTCCATTTCTTCCCCTTCTGTTTGTCAGGAGTTGATGGGACCGGTGGCCATGATCTTAGTTTTTCTTTATGTTAAGCTTCAGCCCATTTTTTTCACTTTCCTCTTTCACCCTCATTAAGAGGTTCTTTAATTCCTCCTCACTTTCTTATAAGTACCCATTTAACTGTGTGTAAGAATAAGCTAAGTACAACACTGCAGAGTTTTTCTGGCCAAAACAGGCTGTCCAGTGCAACATGTGATAAGGTTGAAAAAGAGTTTAGACTGTTAACAGCAAAGCCAAATGTTATTCAGTTGTGTCAGGATTACCAACCTAAGGAACAAAGAATTGATCATTTTTGGAGGGAACTCCTTAAAGGCCACTCCAAGTAAGAGAATCTGTGCTGTTTTGTAAAGAAAGTGCTAATCCTCTGCCATGGTCAGGCATTCATGGAGTGTGACTTTTCAATTAATGGTGAGATTATTGTTGAAAATCAGCTTGAGCCTAGCTTAATTGCTCAAAGGCAGGTTTATGATGGGCTCCTGTCAGTGGGAGGTGTTACAAAAGTTACTGTAAATAAAAAAATGATCCTTGCATTTAAAAATGCAAAGTATAAATATGGGGAAGTATTTACTAAGCAAAAGGCTGAAAGAGAAGAAGAATTAGACAAGATAAAAAAATAAAGCCATAAGTTGATAAAATGTCTCAGCTCAAGGCCAAGTAAGCCAAGCTTTTGTCGGTAAAGGCTAGTGAACTCTTAACTATAGAGGACCAATTGATGTCCCTTCGAAGTTCTCTTAATTTAGAATTATTTCTTGATTAATATTTTATAATGGGCAAATATGTTTGTTTTATAACGTTTGACTGATATTTTACTTTTGTCCATGATGTTATTTAATGTTTGACTGATATTTGATTTTACTGATGTCCGTGATGTTACCAATGCTCTCCTTAGCATGTGCCATTTATAAATGCTGTTCGTTATTCTCTTTTCATTAACATGTTTTGTGTGTTCATGCATTTGAGTTTCTTATTTATAATTTTTACCATCCACACATTTATTTCAGCTCTATAATATCAATGGTTTGTTTCAAATGTTCAGAAAAGCCAGTCTTTAAGTCAAGAAATGAGGAGGAGCTGGGGAAAATCTAAAATTTTAGCCTGGGAATTCTGGAAAAGTCAGGGGATTTTTGCGAATAGAAATGTGTGGCAACCGTGTTCCTGTTGCAATGACTGACGCAATGAAGGATGGAAGATGAACCTTATTGCTTGCAATGTAAATAAGGACGTGTAGCATGGCCTCACAAAGCCCTAGACATTAGTCACTTCTGTTGCTTCTCCTTGCCTGTAATTAGTTTAATGAACTGCTTGATGGCTCAGTGGTGGGAGTTTGATTCCCTGCTGTGCCTCTTTGACAGGGGCTTGACTACATAATCCGTATAGTCCATTGCGCTGCCCTAAGCACATTGGATCTCACCTGATTTTGGAAGCTAAGCAGAGTCGGGCCTGGTTAGTACTTGGATGGGTGTCAGAATATGTGCTGTTTGATCAGCCAGCAGAAGCAATACTTAATGAATAAATTGTTAGAGCCAGAGACAGAGTTTTCGTAACACCAAACAGCTATATTACAAATGTACAAAATATGTCACAGCATCACGGAACTTCTACAAAGTTCAACAAAGCATAGAGGGGAAAATCACATTAGTACATTGATACAAAATTCAACAGCATAACAGCATAATAGCACACAGTACATAGACAAAATATATAACAGAGAAACAAAGTGGGTGCCTTTACTCACAGAAGGCAAATGAATGATGATTTACAGAGCATTTTAATACACGTCTGCCCAATCATAAATTACATTACATCATAGCTATTGCAACCTCTTGCATCAGGCAAAATTCATTATGTTAATTCTTTACACCTGTACTCCTTTTGAAAACAACTATACACTGAATCACAGTGACTTTGCACTTTTTACAGACTCCATCTTTAAATCAATTAAATACATATCAAATACATATAGAATATCCTTTCTAATACATATATTTCACTCACTAATACCTAACAATGGGAAACCACCAGGGAATACCAGGTGCTGTAAGCGGCTGGAGTAGGAACGGGCAAACCACTCCAGTATTCCTGCCAAGAATACTCCATGGACATGGAGTCACAAAGAATCGGTCACTACTGTAATGACACAACACACACACACACACACACACACACACACAGCTTGCAGCTCTGCAATTCAAAGATGACAGTGACGATTATCTAAACAACAAACTTCAAATTACAATTAAAAGGGCTTCTAGTTACTGATTAGGAAGAGCTTTATGGTAGTAAAACTCTTTGACAGTGGAGCAAATGATGTTGGAGGGAGTAGATATATTCATTTAAATTCTGTACAGAGGTTGGATGGCCATCTGTCAGGGCTACTTCAGTGTGGATTCCTTACATCAGCCAGAGTTGGATTAGTCCACTACGGGAGTTGCACTCCATTTCTACAGTCTTCAGTTTTGAATTCTCTGATAAAGGCAGCAGACGTTGCTTCATCTTTATCTTCCTTCTGTCACAAAGCAGACATTTTTATTCAGAGCAGCTTTTCACTTTTCACCTGTGCTTGAATAGTGGCTGGTGGTGTTTTTTTTTAAACTAATGTGTTTGTTTTAAAAATGAGTTTGCTTTTATGATTCAATGTACAATTTAGGGTATTTGTACATGACCCCTAAACTCCGCCGCAAATGGCTCCCAGCTCCGGAGCTTAAAATTGTTTCCCCACCAGCTCCGGAGTTTACAGATAATTAAGTGCGACCACGCCCACCTAAGGGCATCCCAGCGCACTTTTCTGGTACCTGCTCTCGGAGGGTGAAAAATCCCAGATCCGGATGTAACCTAGAGTGCCGGGCTCTCCTCGTTTCTGTTTGTTGTTTTTTGCCTCCCACCCCTTTAAGAGAAGGAATCAGGACGACGACGGGGCTCGGGGCGGCTTTGACCAGCAGACAGAGGTGAGCCTGCATTCTTTTGTCCCTTTTTTTCTCCCTCCCCTCACGCAGACAGGAGCAAGGAAGTGCGGAGGGGTGGGGATGCAGGAAGAGCAACGAACCCCCAAGATCTCAGGTCCGAATTTAAGTGGTCAGTTATCTTGCACATGCATACACACATACACCCATGTTCCGTTACCTTAAGTATTACCTGCAGTGGAAAGGCGGGATAGAAACATAATAACATAAATCAAATAAATACTGTATTTATTTTTAATGGTCCCTTTAGATTGGTAGTTCTTAACCTGGGGGTCGTGACCCCTTTGGGGATCAAACAACCCTATCACAGGGGTCACCGCCAGCTGGCAAAGAAAAAGACACAAACGGCTGGTGCTCTTTCCCCCTCTAGTGAGTTTAGCGAGTCTTCATTGTTTTCTCCACAGAAGTGCAAAGCAGGATCACCTCCATTTCAGTCCTTTTCATGCCTAGTGAGGCAGCCTCACCGGCAAAAGGGGGGGGCATCACAGCAAGATCATCTGGGCCCCAGCAGAGGTGGGAAGGGCAAAGGCAGCAACCCAGGAGGTTCATAAGCTTGAGCAGCTGGCCAGCCAGCCTGCCAGCCCATGAGGAAGGAAACACAGGGGGAGCCAGTGAGCAACCCAAGTCAGAGGGAGGGATAAAGAGCACCAGCGGTCTAAACAGACCCCTGGAAACCACGTCGGTGGAGTGACCAGGCAGGCAGGCAGACAGGCTGGGTGGGTGGCCACACACTGCCTCACTCCAGACTCTGAGACACAACACCACCAGCCACTTTGTTTCTGGCTTCTTCCACCCCTTCAGCCGGTCCTGCCATGATGCCTCCATTGTGTGCGTAGCCGCAGCAGCTCCCAATGACTGTTGTATCCAGCCAGCACCTTTTTCTTCTCCTCCTCCTCCTCCCTTTCTCCCCCTCCCCTTTCCCCATAGAAACCGCCATCATGGTCTCCCTTTTCCTCGCCTCCACACAGAGAATGAGAGGCAGGGAATTTTCTGCCACCTGTTCTCTACAATGCCAGTTACAAAATTCTGGATCAAGTATTTGCAGACATATCCTGTTCTGTCTGAGACTGTGTTCCGGCTTCTTCATTTTCCAACAACATATCTTTGTGAAACAGGGTTTTCCAGCTTGTTGGTTACCAAGTCTAAATACAATTTGTTGAAGGTGATCTTCGTTGTGGTCTTGCAAAGACTGGCCTGAGAATTTCTGATCTGGTTAGAAAGAAGCAACCTGAACTTTCGAACTAACATTGGCTTTTTACACAGACTGTCACAAAATGTAGCAATGTCATTTACTGTTGTCATATTAAGACTGTGTTACCTATGCTACACGCCATGTTTCAAGACAAAATTTCATTTATTTGTAATTAGAAATACATATTTCACAATATATAATTACATATTGTATTTGTGATTAATCACTATGCTTTAATTATGTTCCATTTGTAACAATGAAAATACAGCCTGCATATCAGATATTTACATTATGATTCATAACATACTACTACTACTACTACTACTACTACTACTACTACTACTACTACTACTACTACTACTACTACTACTACTACTACTGGAAGGTGCCAGGTTGTCTGCTCTCAATTCTGGTCACCACATCTCAAGAAAGACATAGTGGAACTGAAAAAGGTGCAGAAGAGAGTGACTAAAATGATTACTGGGCTGGGGCACCTCCCTAATGAGGAAAGGCTAAAACATTTGGGGCTCTTTAGTCTGGAAAAAAGATGCCTGAGTGGGGATATGATTGAGACGTACAAAATAATGCAGGGCATGAGTAAAGTGGATAGAGGGAAGCTCTTCTCCCTCTCACAAAAAACCAGAACTAGGGGACATCCACTCAAATTGAGGACAAAAGAAAATATTTTTTCACCCAGTGTGTTGTTAGCATCTGGCCTGGATGACTTCAAAAGGGGATTGGACAGATTCCTGGAGGAAAAGTCCATCACAGGTTACAAACCATGATGGAGATGTGTAATCTCCAGGCTTAAAACCGGGGTCCTTCAAGATGCAGGGGAGTGCTATCAGGAGACAGATATCTAGTCTCATGCGCTCCCAAACACATCTGGTGGGGCCGCTGTGAGATACAGGAAGCTGGACTAGATGGGCCGTTGGCCTGATCCAGCGTGGCTCTTCTTATGTTCTTATGTTCTTATGAGATGCTTCTCTGAGTTGTTCTCATAATCTCTCAGGTAGCAACTCGCACACAGCCTTTATGAAAATGTGATGTTCCAATCATACTTCTACATTAAGAGATGTGAGGAAATGTAAGCACCACTTGCTTGCTTCCATTACTCTTTGCTTATCCACTTAGAATAAAAACAGGCACCTTCAGTATTCTCTCTTTGCTGCTTTTTCTCATCCAAAAGAGAGCAAAAAAAATCCACCCACTCTTAGATTTCTCAGCTCTCAAAGCAAAAGTGGAACACCGGGAATCACAAACTCTATCTTGGATGCAAAACTAAAATTTTCCCAGCGATGTTATCCAGCCCACATCTTCTGCTACCTCCGTTTTCAGCTTCATAAAGCCTCATCCGTCCACAGTTCATAATTCATAAGTAAAAATGATGGCCAGCAACAGGCATTATGGAGGTCTCAAATTGCACAGATTTCATTTTTCCTCCTTACAAAATATATGGCCTTGCTTATACCTGTATGGCCATGATTTTACATTAGTACCATAAATATCTCAAACATTAATGTTTTCTTGCTCACTTCATTTTCTTTCTCTAGCCCTGGATTTCCTGAAATGAGAGGCAGTGGAACCAGCTGGCCTGCAAGGATATCCCTCCGGCTGTGAGATTTTAGGATAGGGCACAGTTTCAAAAAGTTTATTTTATTTTATTTTTTATTTTTTGCAGATTGACCAGTTTTTTGCAGGCAATTGTTGGCAAACTATATTTCTGGGAAAGGCAGCAGCAAACATTTGTAGAGATGCGTGGACTGCTTGTTTTGAGCTATAACTGCCTCAAGCTCGTAAAGTTATATGAAAGGAATTTGTTCAATTTCTCAGAACTTGTCAGCAGTTGGGGTGTCTTACTCATTATCGCTGGTCTAACTATGCAAGCAATGTCTTGCATTTCTTCTTGCTAATTTGTCATTACCAGCAAGCCAGAAATATACAGAAAAAATACTCTTTGGTTTCTTTTAGTGGCCAATTCTGATATTGCTACAAAGACTATATCCCTTGCACTTAAGTTTGGTAAAAATGGTGTGAAACCAGAAACATTCCCACCATGGTGCATCCAAAAGAACCTTAAATGCCGTTTAGAAGTAACATTCAGAAGTAAGTGTTCCTCATTGCAGCCCAATAACTTAAGTGTTACTTTTTATACGTAAGAAGTAACTTAGTATTACAACCTGTATTGCACCTGTCTATAAACAACTAGTGACATGTAGCTGTTACTTGTGACTTGCAACCTATGATACTATCTTGCTCTTACTTCTCACTTTTTCTCCCCCCCCCCCCGATTTTTCATTCTTTTAACACTAGGTTAATTTGAAAATACACTTCATGAAAAGTGCCTTGTGTTTCTCTTTTAATGCAAACTGACTTCATATTTGTACATTCCAAAACTAGATGTAAACTGGGATGTAGTTGCACACTGATAATTTACATTACTCTAAATTTTGAGGTCTATTCTGCTAATCAAAAGGTGTACATGGAAACGTATATTTATGAGAAATATTGCTGCAAAATATTTAAATAAAGAAGATATTCTAATAAGGGGAAATGGCCAGAAAGGCACAATTTATATGGAAAAATAATTGGGCAAAGATTCTGTATGTAGGAAGTATGTCTGTGAAGATTCTCAGTCATCCAGGTAATGTTATCTGGAAGTTGAGTCAGGGCAACTGGACTTCTTTTCTTGTGAGACTGAAACATTTCACTACTACTCCAAGCAGCTTCCTCAGTCGGATGAGTAAATAAATTCAAGTGGGAAAGGGATGCAATGAGCCAAGGGTTGGGAAATAAGAAACTAATCAATTGGAAGAAATGCAACAGAGTTATCCATCCTGTGGCATACACATGTGAATATTCTGTGCATTCACTTGCTGAATAGGCTCCCATAAAACAGTGGAGGACCGAGAAAAAAGAAGAAAGAAAATATTTTTCCATATAGTGCCTGAGTAATTTAGACAAGGAATTCATTGCTTCAAGAAGAAGTGATAAGCACTTTTTCTTGTGAGGGAATTCAGTAGAGATTCAAGGGCTTTCACGGGAGGCTGTCTTCCTCCCTGCTTTTCTTTTGCCAGTAAAAATAACTTTTCTCTTCAGGCAGTCCTCTGGTAATTGCAAGGACCACAGAGGGAAATGATATTTTATTACATGATGCAGGACTGTCTTTCTGTATTTTGTCCCAGCTTGGCATTGTTCCATCCTTGTGCTGTGTGGACCCTGGAATTCAGGCCCACTGTCGTGAACAGGTAACTCAGGGTTGATGGGCTCTAAGGCAACATGATTGGTATTAAGATTAGCATTACAGCGATTGTTTCTAAATACAGTGGTACCTAGACTTACGATTGCTTCAGCAACCAAATAATTTGACTTATGAATGGAAATCCATGGGTTTGGCAAAAAATCAATTTACAAAAAATAAAATGTCCGTTTTGCTTGACTTAATTTTTTTTCCAAAAATGCTTTTCCTAGGGCACATTGCATTTGGAAGGTTTTAAAAACACCTGTGCCATGCATCCAGACCTCTGTGGGTTGCATGAGGTGTGGAGTGAGGATGTGGGGAGCAGTGAGAGAGAGGGAGGGGGGTTGGAGATGTTTTGGAGAGCTTTTTCCTACAATTCTCTACTGCTGAAAAAGCAGGCTGATTACTGTCTTTAAAGAGCACTTTATAAAGAGTTTTGCACGCACACAAAACTGTTGTCTGTGTCTTTTTTCCTAGCCTCCGGAACAAATTAATCCTTTCCCAAAACATTCCTATGGGAAACTGCTGTTAGACTTATGAATAATTCGACTTACGAATGTGCATTTGGAACAAATTAAAATTGTAAGTCGAGGTACCACTGTATGTAACTATGCCTCTCAACTAGAGCATGCACATTTTAAACGCTCTTCTCCCTCTCACAAAATACCAGAACTAGGGGACATCCACTCAAATTGATGCCTAGGAGAGTAAGAACAGACAAAAGAGAATATTTTTTCACCCAGTGTGTTGTTAGTCTATGGAACTCCCTGCCACAGGATGTGGTGATGGCATCTGGCCTGGATGCCTTCAAAAGGGGATTGGACAGATTCCTGGAGGAAAAGTCCATCACAGGTTACAAACCATGATGGAGATGTGTCATCTCCAGGGTTAAAACCAGGGTACTTCAAGGACCAGATGCAGGGGAGTGGTATCAGGAGACAGATATCTAGTCCCGTGCACTCCCAGACGCATCTGGTGGGGCCACTGTGAGATACAGGAAGCTGAACTAGATGGGCCTTTGGCCTCATCTAGCATGGCTCTTCTTATGTTCTTATGCTCTTATGTTCTTATGTGTTGGCAGAGTTTTGTGCTACTGCCACATGATTCTTGGAGTTTTAAGAATCCAAACTCTGAGGACAATAATAGGTAAGATTTTTCTCCAAATATGGGAGAGATATGTTTTGTATTCATGGTCATGGACATAGGTATTGCCTACTAATTTTCTGAGCTGTTAGAAATAAATCAGGACCAGGCATTTGAAAAACACATGTTATACTCACTGTTTTCAAGCTAATGCTTACGTCTAAAAATGTCTAGAAGTAGACATGAAGCTTTCTCTTGTGTTGTTGTAGACGATTCAGGAAACAACAAAATTGGGAAGGAAAAGTGGCAAATTAATAGGGAAGAAATTTGTTGAGGCAATTTTTACAATGGCATTTGAATGATTTGAAACAACAATGATCCAGGAAGAGGTAGAAAGAAAGAAAAGCACAACTTTGAATAAGATTTTGAATACTGTGACTGTGAACAGATTTGTTCCCTGAGATAATGCTAAAGCAGATCACCTGTTTGCATGGCTTTTTAAAAATATTATGCCAACTTGTGGCTTGCACAAACTTAAAAAAATGGTGTTGTGGTAGTAAAAATAAAATAAAAACCCTACCGCTGCAAATTATAATCTACTTCTTCCAAGCGGACTTTAGCTAGAGCATGGAAGTGTTAACGTTTTTGGAGAATATAATTCTTGGAATTCTCAGTGATTCCCAAACTTAATTAAACCATGTATTCTTGGATTGCAACTCCCAGAAGCTTCACCACTAGGTGTGCTGGCCAGAGTTGGGAAATACTGGTCTAGCTAGTACAAGGATTCTAAGAGCTCCAACCCAGTATTCATGCCTCTGTCTTTCTGTTGTTCTGTTGTTTCCACCTACTGTACCACCCTCTCTCATTCTCCATCTTTATTTATTTATTTATTTATTTATTTATTTATTTATTTATTTGTATACCGCGACCTATTTTCCCAAGTGGGAACTCTGGGCATTTTACATA
The DNA here is from genome assembly GCA_023846285.1 of Phrynocephalus versicolor. Lineage (NCBI taxonomy): Eukaryota > Metazoa > Chordata > Lepidosauria > Squamata > Agamidae > Phrynocephalus > Phrynocephalus versicolor. Next base: position 15,162,041 of record JAHTLZ010000204.1, on the reverse strand, counting down.
AAATGGGTTAGGAAAGAGATGTTAATGTTAATGATGGTCCATGACCACTTTTAACAATTACACCGAGATAAGGCATCCCTTCATACTTTATGATAATGTTTCTCTGTCCACTACCCTGCCTGTACAATAACAGGCATATTAGAACAAGTTAAAATAACCAAAGTAAAATGGTCACATCTATGTTAGACTGAATGGAACACAAGGCTAACACAAACCAGTTACAAACACTTTAAGAAAAAAGTAATTAAGCACACACAAAGTCCCATTCCAAAATAAAATGAACATGCCTTAAATTGGGATACCACTGTCTGTTATTCTGACTGCCAGCAGGTTGGCCAAATACATGCATGCTCCTTCTCACCAGCCGTTTAAAGTCATAAAAGGACACTACGCAACCCATTCTACCATTACGTGTGGTGGAACAACTAAGAGAATACACATACAATGGACCCTCGTATAACAAACAGTTTGTATAACATAAAATCTGTACAACATAAAAAATTTCTGGAGATAGGGGAAATTTGCTTAACAGAATCGCCTATGGGGCGAATCCGTATAACATAAAAATGGTTGTGATTAGGGATTACTCTGTTTTCAATGCATTCCTATGGGAAATTTGTATAAAGGGAAATTTGCTTAACAGAATTTCATTTGGAACGAATTAATTCCTTTATACAAGGTACCACTGTATTCCCTTCTGGGTATGCTCTGGGACTGTGCAGCTTACCCAAGGCCACACGATCATATTCTTACCATCTGGCTCTGCATCCAGATACTTAAAACACTGAGCTACACATTCCCTCCCCCTGCTGTAATACAAGCAGTCTGACCAGTTGCAGGCACTGTAGTTGTGACCAGAGTCCCTAGGAAGAGCACTCATAACCTAGAAGCACTGCATGGAAGCAGCTGTTAGGACGCGTAACACATGTCCAACATAAACATGTCCTTTTGTGCAATATAAATCATTGCACAGCCACACTACAATACCATTTTAATACAGATGGATATTCTTACATATAAATCCCAATGTGAACATGGTACAAGCTTCTTTTGTTCCTTGCAAATTTCTGTAATAGTAGCTGGGAAGCGTTTCAATATTCCTTGATTGGGCCCAAACTACAAAGCCTATAAGAGCAGCATTCTCTTTTCATCATCATCCTTCTATGTCTGCTAGACATTCCAGTTTAGATGAGGAAGTGCTGACATGAAAGGGAAAGGTGGAACACTGAGCCAGAGTTCTCAAAATGCCAGAAACAGTTCCAGCTCGAGAACTTTCCAGCTGGATAACAATACCTTTCAGCCAGTTTCTGAGCTTCCGTTGGCAGCAAAATGTGAACATGGCAGCAGTGAAGAAATGCTGGTGTATCTCTTGAGCTGCAAAGAAAGCTCTGTCTTCCCTCTGCTCTATCTGGTGTATCTGGAGGGAGCATCCTGGGAACGCATCATAACGTTCTCACTGTTACAGCGCAGAAGATTGGGTGACTATTGCTTGCAAGACTGAAAACTAGCTTTCAATTGTCCAATTGTTAAAAGTCATTACTACGAAGAAAGAAAGCACTTCCTGGCTTAGAAATAGCAATGTGCCTAATGCTACCAAGACTTGAAGGACAAAGGACATTCATTCAAAGATGAAGATGTACACATATTAGACAGAGAAGATACGTGGCTTGAGAGAGGGGTCAGGGAAGCCATTCCATGCAAGTATTGAAAACTCCTCTTTTAACAGAGGTGGGGGGCTCAGGCACAGTCTATCTGCTACTTATCAGGCAGTGATCTCAACAATCCCCAGACAAATAAAAAAATACTTTACACCTCTACCAGCAAGGCCATAGATAACGAATAGAGCTGGGCACGACTCAAAAAAATTGTGTTTCGTTTGTCGTTTGGTCGTTTAGGGGTCCATTTCGGTTCATTTCCGTTTTCGTGAGGTTTTTTGCAAAAAAAATTGTTTTCGTTTTGTTACGTAACGACCCGAAAAAACGAAAATGAAAACAAAAAATTGCTGTTTCGTTACCATTTAGCACAATTCAATGTATTTGCCGTAACGAAAACGAAGCGGTCGACAAAATTTTTCATGTTTCGGGTCGTTTCGTTTCATTTTGGAGTCAAAATTCATTTTTTGTTTCGTTACGTAATGAAATGAAAAAACGAAAACGAAAACGAAAATTTTGCTGAGTTGTGCCCCTCTCTAATAACGAACCATACTTAATGGGTGTTAGGAAGGTTAAAGGTGGGACTTTCATGCAAATTAGGCCATTGTCCACCTAACGAGCCTATTGAGACTATTGCCCACCTAATGAGCCTACACATAAGGTCAAAGTAAACTATAAAATAGAGGACTCGCAACTACTGTAGCTTTCCTCAGACCAACAAAGCTGTTTGTATGAGCAGTGAAATGATTCAAACTCTCAAGAAAAGAAGACCACTTGCCATGACTCGACTTCCTGATGGCTACCTAGAGTGCCACCACCATTCTTATTTTGAATGGAGAATTACACGTTACATGAAAATATGCCATGCAGGAGGGCCAACTGTTCCACTAGGCACAGAAATGCACTATCTGAGATGTAGCAAAATGTGTTGAGCTTGTCTTTGTTATGTTCTGTGTGGTCAAATCAGACCCAACTTACAGAGACCCTAACAGGGCTTTGAAGGTAAATCACACAGTTACCCACTCAGTGACGATTTAATTCTTTGAGTAAAAAGTGTTCTGCTTATATACCGTCCCATACCACTACAAGTAGTCTCTGGGCGGTTTACAGATTTCTATTACAGTATGCAGGCTATACATTGTCCCCCTGCCCCCAGCTGGCTGGGTACTCATTTTACCGACTTTGGAAGGATGGAAGGCTGAGTCAACCATGAGCCTGCTACCGGGGCTGTGGTATTAAATGGATACAGAGGGTGTGGTATTAAATGGATGCAGAGGGGGATCCAGGTTCAGCGACCCTCTGAGTGGTGAAATTCACTGAGTCAACCTCAGCCTCACTCTGATTTTCCTTCCGAAGTTGTCTTGAGGACAGACCAGGTAGGAAGAGACCCACAAAATGTCAAACTGAGCTAACTGAAAAAAAGGTGAGGAATGAATATATCAGATAAATAACAGAAATAAATCGCCCTGCCTCTTGAAGGCCCCATAACTAATAGTACTTTGGGCAATCCTGGTGTGAAAAGGCAGTGTCCATATTTTGATGAAGTGCTCTACATAATGCTGATCCTACAAGAGTCCTGTGTGCTCCATTTTATTGCACATTAAAAACATGATGCTAATAAATCCCAGCTCTCTATAAATTACCCTGATGGAAGCACTTTTCCTATTTATTCTTAATGGTAAATGCAAGCCATTAGCATATGTTATGTCTACAAAGGGCCACCGGTATGAGTTTTTTGCATTCTTCCCATTAATGATCCACATATGAAGTGCTCTACCCCCACTAAGAACAGCTTAAATAAATAATAATATCATATCTCACTGCTAATAGATTTATGGCTCCATAGGCTGGGAGGGGCTGCTTGGGGATTTTTATTTTAAATTTTTCCTTTTATTTTCATATTGCATTTTTTTTACCTGAGACAGACTAATATAGTTTAAATATAAATTTCATTTTTCCCAAAACATCAATAAGTCCTGGAGATTTATGATGTTCTTATATGTAAGATTTAAAGAACAATGTTTGTTCTGTTGTATTATATAAATTCCTGCCATTTCAAAATAATTACTGATTCCTAGAAATTAAATTAAATATAAATTTAGGGACTGACTTGGGTTCTCTTGTGTGTGTGTGTGTGTGTGTGTGTGTGTGTGTGTGGTTGGCTAGCACCAGTGGTTGTGTGGTTGACTAGCAATTCTCTCAGAGGAAACTTTGTAGAGATACTATTAATTCTTTGAGAGATGCATTGTGGGTAAGTCTAGAAGACTGTATTTGCACAACGGGTGTACGTGTGTGTGTGTGTGTGTGTGTGTGTGTGTGTCTGTCTGTCTGTCTGTCTGTCTGTGTGGTGTTGTGTTGTGTTGTTACTGTTGTGACTGACTCTTTGGGACCCCATGTCCATGGAGTTTTCTCGGCAGTAATACTGGAGTGGCTTACCAGTTCCTACTCCAGGCGCCTACAGCACCTGATATTCTCTGATGGTCTCCCATCTAAGTACTAACCAGGCTGCTTAGCTTCCAAAATCAGGCAAGATCGGACATGCTTAGGCCATCACCCTCAATATGCTGCGCAACAAACAGACTTTCTCCACTGCTCTGATTAAGCCTGTCTTCAGAAGGTGCACTGAATTTTTTTTCAGATAGTGAAATGAAACCCATCAGTACCTTTCCTTTTTCCTTTAGGTATTCAATTTAAACATTAGGAGGAACTTCATGATGGCGAGAGGTGTTCGGCAGTGGAATATGCTGCCACGGAGGGTGGCGGAGTCTCCTTCTCTGGAGGCTTTTAAGCAGAGGCTGGATGGCCATCTATCAGGAGTCCTGTGATGGGGGTCCCTACATGGCAGGCGGTTTGGACTGGATGGCCCTTGAGGACTCTTCCAACTCTATGATTTTATGATTCTATATCATTTGTTACTTTATTATTTAAGGGATAACGTCTGCTTGGGGGAAAATACAGTGTTGCATGGTTCTTCTTTAACCCTGGCTGTCATTGGGAAGCATGCCCTGGACCTGCTGCTAAGTTAACTATTGAGTTTTTCCACATCTCAGAATTGTTGACACTCCCCTTCCAAACTATTGCTTTTTCGCTTGCCACCTTTCCCTTTTTCCTCTGTCTTCTGCTCTCTGAAGATGATAGATGTGTGGGGATTTCTCTTTGTGCTGTATGAAATAAAAGAACAAAAACATACACCAGGCATGTCCAAACGTTGGCCCTCCAGATGTTTTGGACTGCATCTCCCACAGTCCTTTGCCACTGGCAATCTAAGCTTAGAATTCTGGGACTTGTGGTCCAAAACATTAGGAGGGTCGAAGTTTGGATATGCCTGGCATACACGGTAGGGAAATCAACCCTACAAACTCAGCCATGAGTGCAAAACAATCCATAGATTGGGGCAGTTCATGGTCCGTTTCATCGGCAGTTCGTAGAACTGTACTTTCGCAAAGTGAAACAAAATGCCAAACTTTTCCATCACTGATGAAATTGTACCTGCGCTAGAAAAGTAGAAGCCCTTTGACAGGAGGCAGAAATGCATGGTTAGTAATACTCTAGGGGTGGGCCGGTGCATTCTAATAGTGGGATATATAGCCCGTTTCACCAGGCTCAAAGATAGCTGTGCTAGTGTCCAAGAAATGTCACTGGAATTCAATATTACTGTTGTGACCAACCACAGAACGTCACAACCCTTTTTTAATACTAAATCAATAAATTATCCCCAAATATCCCTAAACATATTCTTATTTGTCATTCCCTTTTTTACTTTCATATTATAGGTTAATTTATAATTAATAGCTATATTTCACATTTCTTTAGGCCATTCCACTAAACTTTCTAATTCTTCACTATTATTAATTTAGCCACTGTTACTAGATTTATGATCAGTTACTTCACTGTCCAGTTCAATTGTTCAGTCTCAAATAGCTGCTCGATAGCTGCTATTTGAGAACCTAGTTAGCTTTAATGTTTCACTAATTTCATTAAAAGCAAAAGCTAAAAAGTGTGGATGGTTTACAACTTAATAATGCACTTTACAATTTATCCACCCACTCCATCAGATGGTTACTAATTTTTATCAACCTTGGAAGGATGGAAGGCTGAGTCAAACTTGAGCCAGCTATCCGGAATTGTACCCCGGTTCATGAGCACAGTTTTGATTGCAGTACAGCAGTTTAATCACTGTGCGACAAGGCTCCTTGAGTTTCCAAAAGGTCAATATATACAGTATTCACATTTCCACCACATAAGAATGTTCCCGACCACATCTCCAATGTATCTTAGTTTTATTTTTATCCCTATAGTTCAATTTCACTGGTGTTAAGAACCATCTCCAAACTAATTTCATTTTGTTCTTACAGATATTTTAATATTCTTTTATTCCATATCATCTTCCAGTTCTCAAAAGTTATTTCTTTTCTGAAGTCTATTTCCCATTGTGCTATTTTGGCTGGACCTAATAAAGGTATTGTAAAATTGGTGATATGGATTGAAGGTAATCCCACCGCACATGCGTGCTAGTCGTTTCCGACTCTAGGGGCGGTGCTCATCTCCGAATTCAAGCCGAAGAGCCAGTGTTGTGCAAGTCCATGGCCATGTGGCCGGCATGGCTGCAAGGAAACACTGTTTTACCTTCCCACTTTTTATGGCGGTACCTATTTATCTACTTGCATTTACATGCTTTCAAACTGCTAGATTGGCAGGAGCAGGGGCTAACAGCGCGAGTTCTCTCCTCTGCGCGACACCCAGGATTTGAACCGCCGAGCTGCCGACTTTGCAGCCAACAGTTTTCGGAGCCTTAGTCCACTGAGCCCCACTTCCTGGATTGAAACTTGACTGCCAATTCATCTTTTCCGCTTCTTCTTCTTCTTCCCTGATACGTTGCTCCCCAAACAGCTGCCAGTTACTGAATTAAATATTTAGATACTTTTAAAATGACTGTTTTATCCTTAGATTTCCCACCCCACCCATCCCCTATCCTATGTAGGGATTCCGATGATATGAAATAAATAAAAATATATTAAAAAAATGACTGTTTTAATTACCAGGAGCACATGAAAGAAAATAAATGGCCATAAGCCCCATTCTTATTTACTCCTTTCTTTTATTTTCTTAGGAACCATTTAAATATTAGTGCTGCGAGTCAACGCTAGACATGTTGTTTCACCACCCCTGCCTTGCTGCATCCTTCTCCCACTCTCTACGTAAAATACAATTTACAGCCTGCTACATTCTTCCACAGCTTTTTATGGATTACATCTTGAAATCACATTAATCTAACTCCCATTACTTTGTTCTAATTTCACCTACCGTCATCCAGAGCAACTAAATTCATTTGTTTGGAAACGCTCCCCGGAGGGTGGCTTAGCGAAATGGAGCCATGCCAGAAAAGAAAAGCAACACAAACTAAAGACCAGGGTCTAAGTCTCACTGAGTTGGTAAACCTATGAATGAGGACAGGTGGAAGACATATGTCTCTATGTAAAAGAACGCAGGGGTTGGGAATAGGAGCGATGCCACCTATAACTACAGTATTTTTCCATGTATAATACTATATTTTTGTGTAAAATTGTTAGAGTAAAAAATGACGGTCGTTTTATACACAGAAGTAAGCCAAGGAGAAAACCACGTGGTTAGGAAACTGTAATTTTGGGTTGCAAAAGTGGGGGTTGTCTTATACACGGGTGTCTTATAAATGGGAAAAAATGATAATTGTTACGGAAAGAATGTTCCCCCATCTATGACAATGGAACCAACTGCCTTGGGAGGTGTTGAGCCCTCCAACGCTGGAATCATTCAAGAGAAAATTTGGACAATCCTCCATCAGATCTAATTTGGTCTGGATTCTTGCATTGAGCAAGAGGTTGGACTCAGGGGCCTTATGGGCCCCTTCGAGCTCAATTATTCTATTATTCCTGTTTCAGGGATACCAGTGTCATTTGGGGAGGACAGGCCCGAGTGCTCATTCACTAGCCCTACCCAGGGCTGCAACTGGGACATGTGCCCCAGGTGCCGTGCTGGGGAAGGGCCCCAAAAGGACAAAATATAGCATTTGTACTCTGTTGTTCCATGCACACATCCTGCTGGGGGTAGGGGGAGAGGCACACAGAATCTATGTTTGCCCTAGGTGGCACAGACCCTATGGGCCTGGCCTTACCATATGGCCCCAGGGTCTCTACAACCACCCCACAGAAGTACATCAGAAGCCCCATAAGCTGACCCAATCGTCAGTTCACCTCCAAAAGCCCCAAAGCAAGAAAGTAAGTAGCAGTCACCTCCTCAAAGTACTCTGGTGTGTACAGGAAAGGTGAACTAAATACTACATCTTAGGGTGGGGTTTTACTTGGGACATTCCCGTCATTCCCTCCTGCCAGTGTTTTGTCCACTAGAGCAAGTTAGAGATAATACCTTTTCATATTGGTATGAATGGGTGTTTCTGGGTGACACTTCAAACTGACATTCACATGTTAGTTAATGAACAGTGTTTTGATATAACTTTTGGTGTTGCTTTGCTCTCTTTGGAACAAAATCATGTTTTAAAATGAGCTTTCATATGAAGTATTGGCATTTGAGACCTTTTCCCTTGACAGTGCCCACCACTGCTCTCTGCCCCCCCCCAAAGTTATCTAAAATTGGATTTGACCCTCTGATCATATGGAATTCTTCAGAATAGAGTGGGGTGGGAACAAGGTATAACAGCTCATTTTAAGACTCTAAAACCTTCTTCTTACTCTCTCTCTCTCTCTCTCTCTCTCTCTCTCTCTCACACACACACACACACACACACCTATTTTCTTAGAATGCTTTTGAGGAAAGTTGAAGGCAAAATTCAGTGACCCCCCCCCCGCCTATCGCGGGGGTTAGGGACCCGATCTGATCTGCAATAACTGAAAATCCTTCATATGCGGATGGAGGTTGGGTCAGGCCTGGAGTGCCTAGCTAGGGGCTCTTGTATTCACCCTCAGCCTGGCGCTGCCCCAAATGGGCCTGTGAGGATCTTCCTGAGCCTTCTGGAGGCCCTAAAATGGCCTCCCTGTGAACTGGTAAACCAGAAGTCACTCCCAGGTCATCAGAAATAATTTCTGAGGCCTCTGACAGGCCTAAAAGGCCCTCAGAGGCCTCAGAAATGATTTCTGGCAATCTGGAAGTGACTTCCTGTTTGCAGGGTGGCCCTTTTGGGGCTTCCAGAAGGCCCAGGAAGGTCCTTGCAGGTGCCAGGACCCTGCCTGTCACAGAACCTGACTCTGAGGGGTTAAATGGTGAAGAGCTGCTGGAGGAGCCTTGCAGCTCCACTCAGCAGGCAGCTGGGTCTGGTGACTCAGCTGAAAACATATCTCCTCCTCCTAGAAGGGCCATGAGCAGGATTCTGCAAAGACGTGCTACCAGGAGAGCAAGGGAAAGGGTCTTTGATGCTAGACGGGGAATCAGGTCAGGAAGCCCTGAGTACTAGCAGAAGCTTTTCTAGAAGTAAGGGTGTGATCCCTGTTTTGGGATAAAGCTGGCAAGCTTACCATCAGCTCTCTGTGGGAGCAATATGTCATTTGAACTTGCAACCACATTCCTGTCTGTGACCTTGGCTCTGTTTCCTGACTTCGGACCGGCTTCCTGGACAACGGCTTGATCTGTTCCCTTGGGTTTGGCATCTGGTTTCCGTGAGATATTCTGGTTTTGACTTGGACTGGTAATTGCTGGGAGTTGGATTCTGTTATTTATCTGGCACTTGATTGTTAGCAAAGGACTTGAACTTGCCTGGCTTTCCACTAAAGATCTTGGCAAAGAACTGAACTCTGCTTGTGTGTGTGCTCTGTGTGCGGGGCTTGACAGCAGGACTGTTCGGGGCAGCACCATTCCTGGGGTAAGGGAGGCTTTTTCTCATATACTGCGGTCCCGCGATATATCGGGACTGCAGTATATCAACCACAAATGGGTGGGGGACCTCTGTAACATATTTCTCAAATTCCTAGAAGAGGTTATTATATTATATTATATTATAATTTTAGGGATTTCCTGTTTAATGTTATTTTGATGAGGGAGTAGAATGGGGATATAGGAGGATGTAGGTGACCCATCTATAGCGTAGTACAGTAAGTTCACCATTGGAAGAGATTTTATTGTGTTTGATTGCTAAGCCCCTATAATCTGCAAGTGAACTTGTGTAGTGTTGTGATTGGTCTTCAGGCCATAAGCCTGTTCTTCCCATGTAAGTTTCATTCCTCGCCTATCAGAAACTGCCCTCAATCCTATCTCTTGAACATTAACCTGATTTCTAACCTAGTGGCAGGTTATCTGACCTTGGGACTTGTGAGTTCCAGGTTCTAGAATGTTCCAAGCTCAGGAGACTCATTATGGGACCTAGGCTCTGTCCATGGTCTCTCAGCCTAACCTGTCTCAGAAGGTCATTCTGGAAGTAAAGGAATTTATGTATTTACTTATTTATTTATTTATTTATTTATTTATTTATTGGATTTATATATCACCCTCTAGAAGAGGCAAGTTGCACTGCCTTGAGTTTTTGGAGGATATAAATGTATCTAAGAAATAACAAATAACATGACTTAATGCTTAGAAAGTGCCTAAACACTTTCTAAGGACTCAGCAGAAATTTAAAGGACAATAGGATCCACATACTCACAATCTAACAGATGTAATACAAAAAAAAGGTGTGAGAGAAGAGGGTGATGGGTGCTAGAGTTGATGCTCCTGCACCGACTGATAGAAAGCCTCCCCCCTGTTTGTGATTAAAGTTTTCTTGGGATTAAAGATGGGCACCAAATTAATTACAATTTTGATTTGTTACTCATTATTCATTTTGTTATGTAACGAAATGAATAATGAGCCACCCCATCAAAGAAAAACAAAATGAAATGAAACAATTTTTTGTTTTGTTTTGTTTTGTTTCATTTCATTTTTCATTCCCCCATCCAGCGTCTTGTCCTAGCTGTCGTTCATGGGCCGGTGACTCGCTATTGCCGCTGACCAACCTGCGCTACAGCTGATCAGCGCTGGAGTTTTTTTAAAAAAGTGCTGATCCAGCCCGCCAGCCAGCTGGTTGGCTCTAGTACAATTAAATAAAAAATAAAAAATAAAAAGCTCCAACCCAGCCTGCTTTCAATGCCTTGATTCTATGACTGTGTGGTTGCTAGAGGGATGTAATCCTGAGGCAGACAGATGAGAAAAATGAAACTGTAGGACAGCCTAGAATTAAAAAAACTTGTAGACCTTCCACCCCCTTGCCCAAACTGCGATTTCTTCTAGTACCAAGTAGAACTTTGAGATGTAGTTGAGGGTTGGGAGGAAGCATAAACAAGGAAGAACTGGAGTAGTGTCTCATTCTGAGGATGGAAGAAGACATTACAAATTAAAATTAAAACATGCATTGTTCTGAGCACTGTTTTTATCATCCGTGCAGCACAAATATACAAAGGGGGGAAAGGCCTGCTTTGATGTTTCCTAATGAGAAGTATGGCTTGGCAGTGAGTTGATTTAATTTAGGTGTTTTTTTTAAAAGAAATTAATAACTGAAACAAATTTGGACTGAAATTAGAGGAAGAGGTGGCCTATTTTGGCACAAACCAAGGAAACGTTCACATCTAGCTTGTGCAAAAGAAGAAAGGTGATAATTGCATTTTCCCTGACTAAGCTGATTTTTAAAAGTCTACTTTCAAAATGTTATAATCCCATTGATACAACAGAGCTCATTGACACTGTTTGCAATTATAAATATGTTTGGGATTCTTCATTTCCCCCCACCCTTAAAAAATTGTTTGCTCTTCGATAGGAAACCACATCAGAGCTCTTCAGACGTAAATCTTTTATTGTCTCTCAAAGAACACAACTGGAAACTGTGCAGCGAGGCGCCACTGATAAAATATAAGTATTCCCTTGGAGTAATCTGGATGAGCTCATCGTTTGTGGGAGATAACAGGGTATGTCATGGTTACAAGACGGCAATGTTGCTTTTGCAGTTTGTGGCAAAGAACTACCATACAGTACAGCAAAAATGCATTCCACAACCTTATAGATAACATATGCACAGCTTTGACAACCCATACAGCCATCCCAAAAAGTTAATGTTATTATCTGGCTTGTTGCTTTGGTGCCCTGACGTGATGAGCCTTACCATATAAAAGCACAAACGGTTCTTTTCATTGGTTAGGGGTTGAAAAGAGAAAAGAGAACACAGAACAGTCATGGAAGGCCGGTTCACATTAGGAATGTTTATTTGGACTGGTTTACTTCACACGATCACTTGTGACAGGCCCTGGTTAAACTGAAGACCTTTTATGTATGCGGTAGGCAATACATGGATGCAACAGTGGTTATGGGAATCACTTTTGGGGTTCACTGAATTTGAACAGTGGGCTAAATCTAGTTATGGATCTCATCTAGTAGGGATGGTATTTTCATAATTCTAGGATGTCTAGTCCCAGGCGTTACCCCAGGCAGACTTGTGGGACTGGTACGGGAAAAACAAGAAGGCCAAACAAGAAGTCTTTCTTCTGCCTTTGTCTGCTTTGCTCCATGTGGATTGACTGGAGAGAGAAAAAGAATGTCTCCTCAGTCACACTGCTTCCTGGGAGTTGCCTCATTACTGCATTGGAGGGCAGTTCAGTGAGAGGCTTTCCCTATAGCAGTGGTTCCCCAGCATAGGTCCCCACTGTGGTTTTGGACTACAACTCTCAGAAATCCTGCCCAGCAGAGCTAATAGTGGAGGCTTCTGGGAGTATTAGTCCAAGAGCATATGGGGACCCAAAGTGGAGAACCACTCCCCTGTAGAGAGTCCATTGTTTAGAAAGACCACTCTACCCATAGGCCACTAGACCAATTATTGGGAAGCTGTATGGATGAAGGGGCATTCCCTGCTGCTTCCCTGTTGATATGCATAGAGAGAAGCAATATATGGAGCCACAGAGACATCCGTTTTTCCCTCTCCCAGGCCCAGAAAGCTGCTTAGAGAATTCTCTGCAACCTTTGGGACTGGAAGTCCTAGAATTATGAAAAGAATGTCCTTACCAACTGAATCTATTACAACAACAGAATTTATATACATTATCTTTCCCTTCTTTTCCCTAGTAGAAAACAGAGATAGCATATGATAAGAGTGATCAAGAAATCCCCCTGCATTTTAAATATAAACTCTGTATAAGCTGATGCATTATAACTTAGTGGATGCTATCTACATGGAAGATTCTGTCAATAACAATGTTTTTTTTTAAAAAAAAAAAACTATATTTTCAGAGGGTTTTTTATATTTATGGTTATGATTACTCTCCGTTGTTTCGCCATATCTTTGGATTTGTTTTTTGTTGTTACTATGGTGTATTGAGGGCTGTACATTTTAATTTTGTTTGAACCATCCAGTGTAATGCTTGCACCAATGGGGAAGTGTATAAATTCAATGGATCAGGGAATCAATGAATCTATGAAGGCACACTATTCCAAGACACGTGGAGGTGGCAAACATGACTGGATTGTGTCAGCAAATTGTTTAATCAACAGTTCTCCAGGAGAATTGGATTCTGGAGAGAAGGCTACATAAGCAAAAAGAAAACTACAAAATGGGGGGGAGGTGATGGAAGATGGGGAAGGTTAGAAAATCAAATATAAAAAATAGTAGAAATCCTTGCCGGCAGAGCTAGTGATGGAGGCTTCTGGAAGCCACTGGATTAACACTTTCTCTGCTAATTAGGATTACAAATAGTTGTGTTTTTTTGCCAGTTTATGCCATAGTTAAAATGAAGACAATGACCTAGAATTTGTTATTGTAAAATGTCTAATTATTTTAAAGTGCTTGTGAAGAAAATTACAAGGGGATAGATTTCAAAGTGTGCATATATTTATTGCCAGAGATAAAGTTACTGAAGTATATCTCATCTAAATTATTGCTCTAATTCATCTCTGAAATAATGGTAGTGCCAACAAGCCAAGTATCAGACTTAAATGCTGCAGGAAAAAAAGATTAAAAATACTATGATTTATAAAGAAAACAACTGGCATTTTTTTTTTTAGGAAAAGATAATTACAGTATATACCTTTTTGACTATATACAAACTAGTGCATATGTAACACATCAGTTATTTTAAAAAGAATATATTTTTCTGACTTCTCCTAAAGGGATGATCCAGAAGCCGCCTGCTGCTGAACATGGATTTTGACTGCAGGCAGTTTCTCAACCAGCTGCTTAAGGTGAGGAAAAGAAAATGCATCAGTGACAGTCTACCTAGATTGGGAGGAAAGGTATCTACTTCCTCTGTCCTCTATCAAGCAGGCAAACTGATTAATTTGCCAATATCTCGAAGCAGGATATTATGCCACTTTAGGATACTGGCAAACTGAAGAGGAAGGTTTGCTTGTGATCAGTTCCAGCAATCACACACACTGTAGTGAGCCCAAACCAGAGTGATCCACCAGAAAAAGTACGGCTAGGAATATTCCATGGGTGGGCAAGTATGTTCTAGCAAAGATGCCATTGGTAAGAGTGCACCATCCCATCCTTGCAGAACTCCAAACTTGTTTCCACCCAAAAGTGTGGCAAACACCTTCATAAAGGCTTTCTTGTTAAGAAAGATGCAAGCAACCCATCCAAGGCTTAAAACTCACAACAGTGCATGAAACAAAGGAGCAGTCACCCCAGTTTGCTTTGTTTTGCTACTTTATTCCTATATTGTTTTATTGATTTGAGAGCTACCTTCTCCCAAAATGTGATGACATGAATGTGATGAACACACAAAACATTGAGCAATTATGGAGTAAATATACAGTTGAACATTCTGGAATGCCATCTGGTGTGTGGATATGGGTGGCTGTGACTCTAAATTCCAGAATCCTGCATTATGGGAGTTCTATCTGTCAGGCCTGCACATACAGATCCCTAAATTGTGCTCACCTGGAGAAATACTGCCTGGAAGGCTTGATGGCCCTGGATAGGCTGAGCTGTGCTCTAGTTTCCTGTTTGAAAAGGGAGATCTAGTAGAGTGATGGTGAACCTTTTAGAGACCGAGTGCCCAAACTGCAATTCAAAACCCACTAATTTTTTACAAAGTGCCAACCCTGAGTGTTTACTGGAAGGACAGTTTTTGCAGCTGGGGCTCCAGTACTTTGGCCACCTCATGAGGAGAGGTGCAAAGTCCCTGAGGTTGGGAAAGATTGAAGGCAAAAGGAAAAGAGGATGGTAGAGAATGAGATGGTTGGACAGCGTCATCGATGCGACCAACAAGGATTTGACCAAACTCCGGGAGGCAGTGGAAGACAGGAGGGCCTCCTTAACAACTGAACAACAACAGGTGGCTGTGAAGGGGCAATGTCGGGTGGCCACAAAAAAGGCTCTGAATGCCACCTTTGGCACCTGTGCCATAGGTTCGCCAACACTGATCTAGTACTTCCCCCTGTTTAGAGATTAGTTACTTTTTTGAACTATATTTCTCAGACTTCTACAGCCAGTTGATTGTGAGATGGTGGGAGTAACAGTCCAATGAGTAAATATTTCTATTCTTGTTCACTTGCCTTCACCTCTGTGGTTTCAGAGCAGCAATATTACTCTGGCAAAGTGATGAGCCTCGTGGCGCAGTGGTTAAATGCCTGTACTGCAGGTAAAACTGTGCTCCCGATATGGGGTTCAATCCCAGGTAGCAGGCTCAAGGTTCACTCAGCCTTCCAGTCTTTCGAGGTCGGTAAAATGAGTACCCAGCTTGCTGGTGGGGGGCAATGTGTAGCCTGCATACTGTAAACCGCCCAGAGACTACTTGAAGTGGTATGGGGCAGTATAGAAACAGAACACTTTGATTTTGCTTTGCTTTAAAAAACAGCTTTGTTTACTAGTGCTGTGTAATGCTGGAGCCACAAAGAGAAAGGCCTCCTTCTAAAAAAAGGCTTTGATAAAATATTGAATACATTTAAAAAGAGAGAAAAAGATAACAATCCTTCTTTTGCTACTCTTTTTTGGTTTAGTTTGGTTTGGTTTGGTTTGGTTTTAGGATGTCAATTTTCCTTCCTCTTGTTGGGTAATAATAATCACACCCACAACAAGAGCAGGGAAATGGACTCTCTGCAGTGATAAAATAAGGTTGCAGTTATAAAACATCTTATGTTTCCCCTTGGCATTGAAGCATCTCTTAAAGACATTTACTGCCTCGTATACTCCTCCTCCATCAACTTTTCTGTCCCCTAATTATCTGGTATAAGAAAAGTAATGAATAGTTAATGATGCTCAAAGTGGCGAAGTTATAAACATTTATTTGAACACCTTGAACATTATGGAGCTATTTTATGTTGATTACTTTGACGGTCTGCCCATATTTGTGTGGTGTATGTGTGTATGTGTGTGTTCAAGCCACATTTTTCGTAGCGTGTGAGTGGAGGATGGCCTCCCACTAGGAATCATCAAAAGACTTCCAGTGCTTGGAATCAGGCCATCAGCATGGATCTCCAATGCTGTGCTGACACTGTGTGAATTAATTACCCTCAAAACAAAACTGGGTCTCATAGCTACTTCTGTTCATCAGTGCACACTAACTACCAAACCCCCTGTTGCAGACATGCCCCAATAGCACTTCAAGATGCATATCAAGGGTGGGCAGCCTCTGTAGGTATGGAGGCCAATTTTTAATATTTTAATATTTGCTGGGGCACATATTTTCAAAAACTGGAGTGTGTGTGTGAAAGAGAGAGAGAGAGAGAGAGTGAGGGGAGACAGAAGCTGTCGAAGAATCATAGAATCATAGAGTTGGAAGAGACTTCAAGGGCCATCTAGTCCAACCCCCTGCCATGCAGGAACCCCCATCACAGGACTCCCGACAGATGGCCATCCAGCCTATGCTTAAAAACCTCCATTAACTTTGGAAAAGGTGAATTGTGACACTGGAAAGTTTCTAGCAACAGCAAATGATAGATAGATAGATAGATAGATAGATAGATAGATAGATAGATAGAT
>JAHTLZ010000204.1:15124687-15145456 GCA_023846285.1 Phrynocephalus versicolor | reverse complement strand
GATAGATAGATAGATAGATAGATAGATAGATAGATAGATAGATAGATAGGGGGCTCTTGAAAATATGAAGGTGGGAGCCGACTGAAAAAAATTCTTCCTACACCTTATAAGGTTCATCATGCATCTTGTACAATCCTGATTTGGCCTGCATTTCTTTCATACTGTGTTTATGGCCATGTGGAAAAAACAATTGAGAACAATTGGTCCAGATCAAAGTAAATGTTTAGCAGCCAGCACACTGCATAGCAGTTGGTGAAATTGTGGTTGTCAACATCATACTGGATCAGTCGATTGAGATACTCAGGCTTTTAAAAACTTGTGGAGAGAACTACACATTCAAATATGTTCTGTACCCCAGCCACACCCCATGGTTTGTCAATAGAGCATCCACTTAACTTGCCACTAAAAAAGAGCACCTCCCTCACCAAAGAAGAGAACAAAAGGTGGCACTGATTTGCCTACAATTCTATTTGCTAATTTATTATTTATAGATACAAAATATGAAATGATTTTTTTTTTACAAAAAATGTAGATAGATTTACAATGCATCTTGCTAATTTGGGGGAATCTTACCCTGGTGCAATTCTAACTGCGGATGGTCAACATCAAGGATTCCTGGCCTGCCTTCTTAGGATTCAAATGATCCTTGCACTTGACAACCTTTCAATTAGCAGATCTGTTCAAAAAGAAGAGGACCTTCTGAAAGCTTCTCCAATGGACTTAAAAAGAGGGCAAGCAGCCACCCTGTCTTTGGACAATTTCCTTGATTTTGGGGGGTAGGCAGCAAAAAGGAAATAGAGTGTGATTGTTTAGTTCCTGCACCATCCTACATAGCAAGAAGACAGCTTCTGACTTCCTGTGTCTAATAGACATGGGCACGACTCGGCGAAATCCTCGTTTCCTTTACCATTCGTCGTTTCCATTACGTAACGGGTAACGGAAACGAGAATTACTCCGCTCCAGCTCGAACCCGACCTGATAAATTGGGTCTGATTTTTCGTTGTCGTTCATGGCATTGAGGCGATCACGCGATGCCAAGCAGCACAGAAAAAAAGTTTTAAAAATTAAAAAAAACTGATTCCCGGCCAATGCATAAAAGCAGGCGAAAATATGCCTGCCTCAGTGAGGGCACCTACCAGAGAGGGGTGGTTTCTGGGGGGGGGGGTCCCCGGCCTTCCCCCCCTCCTGTCCTGGGCTGCTGGTACCAGGTTGGGGGGGCATCCTCATCGTCTCCATTTGCCATGCGGTGGGGGGGATCCAAAATGGCGACCGCAATATTTATTTTTAAATCGTGGTCCAAAAACCCACGAAAGCACCACAGAAACATTTGAAAATTAGGTATTTTCAATGCCTGATTTTTATAGTAGCAGCAGTGGGTTTTCCTTGCAATAAAACGTCTCCATTGATTTTATTTTATTTTATTTTATTTTTATTTTTTTACACCTGTGCATGCGCAATGATGGGCTGGTCATGGGATGGGACCATGCAAATTTTTGGAGCCATTCCACCAATTGCATGGCCAGGTTTTGACTGAGACTTCTGGGTGTGCCAGAGAGGGCATTAAAAGCCCACAAACCCTAACCCTAACCCAACCCTAACCCATACGCCAGTACGCTGTCCTTCTTAGTGGGTCAGAGGCACCCAGAGGTGCAGCCCACTAACCCACCCTAACCTTAACCGTAACCCTAAGCCTAGCCCTTACCCTAACCCCAACCCAAACCCAGATCCGTACGCAAGTACACTTTCCTTCTTAGTGGGTCAAAGTGAGGCACCCAGAGAGATGCCTCGCAGAGCCCACTATCCCCTACCCCTATCCCTTTCCCTAATCTGTACACCATCCCAGTACGCTAGTACACTTCCCTTCTTAGTGAGTCAAAGTGAGGCACCCAGAGAGGTGCCTCGCAGAACCCACTATCCCCTATCCCATTCCCTAACCTTTACGCCAGTACGCTAGTATGCTTCCCTTCTTAGTGAGTCAGAGGCACCCAGAGAGAGAGGTGCCTCTGCCGCTTACCCCCCACCCTAACATAATGTAATGTACACGGCGGCTTCGCGTTACGCTTCCCTTGCCTTCTTAGTGGGACAGACGTCAGAGGCACCCAGAGAGGTGCCTCCCAGAGCCCACTCACTTACACCCCCCAACCCCAACCCCAACACCCAAACGACAAATGACAAACAGAAACGACAAATTTTTGAAAATTATCGCGACAAATGGCAATGACCCGAAACGGACCTGTCCCGACAAACAACTCGAAACGTCATTTTTTCTGGTCGTGCCCATCTCTAGTTAAAGACCAGCAATCAGTTACAATTGTACCATGCCTTCATGCAGCACCTGTCGCCCACCCATACTGCTGCAGACCTTCTCCACATTGTTTTATGATTCTGCTGCAGAAATTGCTTGGTAAAAGAAAGAGCTCCCTTGAATATTTTTTTATTTAATGTTGCTTATTCAACGGCGGTCACTTTTTATCCAAAATAAGCACAGTCGCTCATGCCAACTCAGAATAAAACATTACTCCACAGCCTTCATAAATCATACTTAAGTTTGATAAAAAGTTGGTTCTGCTACAATGCTCTCATAGCATGTGGGGATATGGAACTTATTAAGCCAGAGTCTGATATTAGACAGTAAATGAATGAGAACCCTTGTTTGTTAAGGCTGAAAAAAATCCAGTTTTGTGTTGAACGCCTGAAAACAAAGGGAACCATGTGGGAATCTGGAAGAGATGGGCACTTTTTCTGCAGCTCTACACAGAGACAAGGCACACCCATGAGACAGTGTATATCCCAAACCACCCCTAAAGTCAGTAGTTTTATAAGAGTTATAAGAGTTTTCTAAATGAAACACAGGCCTTGCTGAAGTGAGAGAACTCCAGAAATACATCATTTTCTTAGGGTTTACCAAAAAAAAAAAACAAATATATAAATATGTGTGTATGTGTGTGTGCTGTATCGTTACAGTCGTGACCGACTTTTCGTGACACTATGTCCATGGAGTTTTCTTGGCAGGAATACTGGAGTGGTTTGCCAGTTCCTACTCCAGGTGCCTACAGCGCCTGGTATGCCCTAGTGGTCTCCCATCCAAGTACTAACCAGGGCTGACCCTGCCTAGCTTCCATAATCAGGCGAGATCGGATGTGCTCAGGTGCCGTATATACATATTGCACAGGTCATGGACCATGACAAGATAAAACAGTTACAGTCTGTCAGACTGCCATAAAAATGATAAAACATCAAAAATTAAAATGAGAGGCATAATAAGTATACATACATCTTAAATACCTTTACATCAGTACTTGTGTGACAGATTGATCAGTTACAAGTGGCATTTAACTGTGATTATATTGACATAAACTAAAAGTAGTGATTGTCAGATTACATTCATGCCGTTATATTTTAGAGGTCTTTAAGAGTCCTTAAATTTTTCCCTGCATCTGGCTGCCTTGATTGCAAATACAGCAATATTTTGGGTCACAGATTGATTTGTCCCTTGAGTCAGGAAGTCCAATTTTTCTTTCACTTCCCACAGCTTCCTTCTTTTCAGCAAGAGGTCTAGATGGCATTCTCTGTTAGCATATAACTGGCAATTGAGAGTATAATGAGTTACATCTTCCACAGTTGGTGACCTGCAGATACACTTTCTGACTTGAATGCTGTGGAATTTTCCCGTTTTCATCTTTGATTCCATTTGTTCAGAACATAATCTGGTAAAGACGTGCTGGAATTCCATTTTCATGGGTAGAGGTGACAAATACTTTTTCAAAGAATGAAAAGAGAATAGGGATGGGCTGTTCGTTTTGGAAGCAGCACGTTCTGAAACGACCCATGTGAGCCCAGATGCTGTTTGGAAGCCTACAAAAGGCAAGCAGCTAATCACTTACCTTCCTGCATGGTCATATTTATTTATTTATTTATTATTAGATTTATACCCCGCCCATCTTCCCAAGGGAACTCTGGGCGGCTTACAAAGCTGACAGGTCAGCGAATTCAAATACATATACACACAACAGACAACAAGCAACATAGAGTTAAAATTAGGCAGCATGAGGGCACCCTTTCTTCAAAAACCTTGCTGCAAGTGCGACAATTCCCCTAAAAAATGTAATCGATGGCGGGAGGAGGAGGGGGAAAAAAGAGAAAAAAGGGGGGGTTGGTAAACTAAGCTAGGTCACCAAAGGCCTCGCGGAATAAGATGGTCTTCACCGCTCTGCGGAAGGCCAGCAGGGACTCAGCAGAGCGCACTTCACTGGGTAGGCTGTTCCATAAGGATGGGGTGGCCGCCGAGAAGGCCCGATTCCGAGTAAGGGATCGGCTAGCCTCTCGGGGAGTGAGAACCCGAAGTGAGTGCGCCCGCGACTGCCGAACCGGTCAGGCCGAGGTTGACTGCTGGGCGATCCGCTCTGCCACGTAGTCAGGGCCCAGGCCATGGAGGGTTTTATAAACTAAAACCAGGACCTTGAATCTGATCCAGGAGGCAACGGGTAGCCAATGCAGCCGGGCCAGAACCGGGGTGATGCGGTCATAGCGACGCACACCCACCACCAGTCTGGCCGCTGCATTTTGTACCCGCTGCAATCGCCGGAGGAGAGTCAAGGGCAACCCCATGTAGAGAGCATTGCAGTAGTCCAGCCTCGAGATCACCAGCGGCTGCACCACTGTTCTCAAGGAGTCACCGTCTAGGTAGGGATGAATCTGGGCGATCTGGCGCAGATGGAAGAATGCGGTCCTGGTCACTGCCGCCACCTGGGCATCCAGGGACAAGGCCGGGTCCAGGATCACGCCCAGATTCCGAACCCTCTCCGCCAGTTGGAGAGAAACACCCATATTGGGCTAATCTCCAACAAGGAAGAAGTCTCCTGGTGTGATCTGTCCTCCCTGGTGCTGACCAATCAGGAGCTGTGCAGGGAAAGGCATCATTCCATCTCCCTGTCTGATTGGCCAGCGCCAGGGAGAAGGACAGATGACGTCAGAAGACTTCTTCCTGGTTGGACTTTATCCCAATACGACCCTGCAGGAGGGTAAGTGATTGGCTGCTTGCGTTTCAGAGGCTTCCAAACAGCACCTGGGCTTGACTGGGTTGTTTCAGAACGTGCTGCTTCGGAAATGAACAGCCCATCCCTAAAAGAGAACATATTGAAGAGCATGTAGCAGGTGTGGGAAACAACAACATTTGCAGGGTCACTGGTTCCTCATGTCAAGCATGCAGTTCCCACAATAACCCACTTGATGCTTCCTGGAAATTCACGAGCAGGGCAACAGCAACAAACCGTCACAACCGTTGCAAGCATGGAAACTCTCCTTCTGAGGTACACTGCTTTTGAACCTGAAAGTTCACTCCTGTTGTCCACATGCAATCCTGGGGGTGTGGTCACATGGAGATACAGCTCATATTTTCTAGCACTTGTAACATGGTCCTGTGTGAGCCATTTCCCGGTTATCACATGATGCAGTGCTAGTAGTGCTTCAGCCTGACTGGACATCAATGGTATAATTTAAGCAGGTGCATTGGAGGCACAATCAACTGAACTGTCCTATCCTTACTTCCAAATCTGAGTACCCTACAAGTATGTATAGGAATATAATTAGCCAGCCATGGCATTTAAGCCTCAGGTGTTGAGGCTGTTGTTTTTACATGTCATCAAGTTGGAACCAACTTATAGTGAGCTTATTAGGGCTTTCAAGGTAAGTGTGCTATATAAGGAGTGGCTTTCACACTTCCATACCTCCAGTGAGTTTTCATGGCTCAGCATGGATTTGAACCCAGGTCTCCTGAATCTTAGTCTCTCACTTTATCCACTACATGACATGGGTGTTGAGGTATGGCCAGCAAAATGGCCGCACATCTTTTTCAACACGTGAGTGACCAACATATATGTAATGTGTTTACGATTATTTACAGTTCTAATTTCCACGGTGTTGCCTCATTCAGAACTGGCCCTTCCACTAGAAAAAATTATCCAGGTGCTCTCAGCAGCAGAAACCAAAGGTGAATAATCTCTTAATTTTAATTCAATCTCATAATTCATCTCTAAATTGTTCCTCTTGAGCCCCTGTTTATTCTTTGCTCTTTTGGAAAAACAGAACTGTGTTTGGAAAAACAGAACTGCTTCTCTCCCCTCACCTGGTCAGCTGTGCCTAGGTACGGCAGTGTGCATTATTCCCTCTACCACATTCAACCATCAGTCCTGTCAACAGAAAAATATCTAGGGTTCACTCTTTTCTAGTTCTCATTTAAAGCTATCCAAACGATTGGCTTTCAGTTTTACTCCATTATTATTCAACTTCATTGGGGGCGCTTTTACACGACCCCTAAAATCCAAGGCAAAGGGCTCCCAGATCTGGAGCTTAAAATTGTTTTCCCACCAGCTCCAGTTTTTTTTTAAAAAATTAAGTACGAGCACGCCCACCTAAGCGCGTCCCAGTGCATTTTCCAAGTACCTGGTCTCCGAAGGTGAAAAATTTCTGATGCGAATATAAAGCAGTGAGTGCCAGGCTCTCCTCACCTTGTGTTTGTTTGTTTTGTTTTGTTTTGCCCCCTGCCCCTTTAAGAGACTGGAAGAGATTGGAATGCTTCCCGGGGCAGCTCTCGATGGCAGAGTGGAGGTGAGCCTGCATTTTTTTCTCCCCTTTTTTCTCCCTCCCCTCATGCAGACAGGAGCAAGGGAGTGTGGAGGGGTAGGAACGCAGGAAGAGCAACAAACCCCCAAGATCTCTGGTATTAATTTAAGTTGCCAGCGGATCTTAGGGGTCGTGTAAAAGTGCCCTAAGTTAAATAATAATGGAATGGAAAGGCACATTCCCCCAATTTCTTGGCAATCCTCAGTCACCTTCCTGTTTTTGTTTTCAAATCTTTTATTATTTTAGTTTGTATGTTTTGCTTGATTTTAAAATTATTATTTTAGTTTGTATGTTTTGCCTGATTATGTAAACTGCCCAGAGTAGCACCTCACTAAGTTGGGCAGAAGCAAAATGAATGAATGAATGAATGAATCATTGGGCTACAGCTGTCTTCGCATGCCTATCCTTGACTATGGTTCTGTAGGTGATGCAGAAGGCTGGCTTAGGGTGTGCAGGAAGGACACCCAACACACACAGTTCTTCTACATAGATGGGTCACAGGAGAGTGCAGGAAGAACAGTTAGGAAATTTCTGCCATATGCACCTTTGGTGGCAAATGTCTTGGCCTGTCTAATGGTTGGGCCAGACCTTCATATGGCTAAGTACTTATGAAGAAAATCTATGCACTGCATTTTTCCTTCTATGCAGAGATCTAAAAACCAGAATCATTTCTAGCTCATAAAAGTCTGAGGCACTGGAGTTTTTTTTTAAGTGGGTGGAATGAAAAAATTCTTCATGTGAGATATGCTTGTGCCAATATCATGTTTATACTAACCATCCAGATCCAGGTCTACAGCAAACTTTTCCAGCTCTTGCAGTGGCTGAGCACATCTGGGAAGCCTTCCCAGAATTTAAGAAGGGGGAGAGAGATAGCCATTGTCCCCCTCCTATTTACATGTGTAGACCAAACTCATTTCAAAGCCCTTGACATAAAGCCAATTCTTCTATGGCTTTCATGAATCTATGCAGTCTATCCTAGATGAACACTTATCACTTCTTCTGGCATCCACCCGAGTCAAAGCAACCAGACGCTCTCCTGGCCAATGTACAGCCCTGAGATGAAAGCACAAGGCTGCTTAAATCCCTAGACAAATGATGCATGGAATGTGTGTGTGTATGTTGCCATGGAGATGCCATTTGTTGCTTAACATTTTGTAGTGGTTGGCACAGGTCTCTTTTGATAGTCCACTGAGATTGTCTTGGCAGACAAAGGGTTCAACAAGTTCTCACTGTATTACGAGATGCCCCCATTCAGAAGGATATGGCCAGCCTCTCATTCACTGTAAGGCAGCTTTGGCTACCTTGTTGTTGTTGAGTTTGCTTCCATCACAACACCACTTTCACACTGGAAGATCTCATGCTACCTTTGAAGGGAAGAGCTCCTGTAGTGCTTCTCCATCTACTGGGGGATTCTGGCAAAGTTAGGATTAAAAGTACCGGTGTTTTGAACGTAGAAACAAGCACTCAGGCCAAACAAGATGGAGCATAGCAGGCAGTCTGCAATATCAGCTATGTTAAACTCCCAACAGAGATTATTAAAGGTTATTAAGGGAGCAGAAAGTGGTATAAATTAACCATATGTGAGTACAAGGCTATGTAACTAGACTGAGGTTTCATGAAGCCTTTAGCAGTAGCCACTGATGTTCTCCTTAGAGATTCATGTATAGAATGATAGCTTTGAAAGTAGCAGTCGAAAGTAAAAAATAAAATAAAATAAAAAATAAAAAAGCAACCCGAAGGCCACTCCCCCCCCAGTGCTGGGGGGGGGAGTGGAAATTGAAAAATAAAATTGAAAAAAGCACCGACCAGCCCCAGGACGAGCTGGTCAGTGCTGGGGGGGGGGGGCAGAAAACCGGTTCATATGCAAGCTCCCACAGACTTCTGGCTTACATTTTTTACAGGAGCAAAAAATTCCCAACTTCTCCGGTACATCTTGGAAAACTCGCTAAAGGGGGGATAACCATTATTTTTAAAAGCTCGGTGGCAGTGGGGAGAAGATTTTTGAAAATGCTTTATCTTGAAATTTAATCAGCATTTTAAAGGACGTGTGATACAGCACTTAAAGAGTCATATTTTAATGTGAGCTTTTGTGGACAAGTCCACTTTGTCAGACATAAGAGAGGACTACATGGAAAACATTTATAGCAATACTACTATATTTAAGCCAGTCGTGTATATCCCATAAACCCTGAGACTTAAAGCACACACTATACTACAGTAATTATTCCCAGTATAAAGTGGAGGGTCATTCGTTTCCTTTGTTTGTTCATTTTCCCCGCCAACTTATTGTCACTAAATGAGTAGTTGTCTAAAATATATTCTAATATTTAAAAATTACTTAGAAATCTGCTGTTGTACTTGTCTTTTTTATTAAATGGAAGATAACATGTATATTTTAAGGTCCAACTATCTGCATTGCTGAAGCAGTTTTTCTATTCTATTCTATTCTATTCTATTCTATTCTATTCTATTTCCTGTTCTAATGTTATGCTTGCAAATGGCTTGCCTTTTCAACATGCAATAAGACATGCAGACTATTCTGCATGCATTTATACATCCCTGTAAAACTCTAGAAGTTCAGCATTAAAG
Organism: Phrynocephalus versicolor; assembly: GCA_023846285.1. NCBI lineage: Eukaryota > Metazoa > Chordata > Lepidosauria > Squamata > Agamidae > Phrynocephalus > Phrynocephalus versicolor. The sequence continues at coordinate 15,136,246 of JAHTLZ010000204.1, read as the reverse complement.
ACCTGGCTTTTTTGCGAGGTATTTGGTGACTATTAATTTTTTTTGTCCTTGTCCCTCCATCTTGCCAATGACTCTTTCTTGCAATTTACTATGATGTTTTTATTTTGTCTGTTATTATTGTTATTGTTTTCATTTTTGTTGTAAACTGCCCGGAGTTCCTCCGGAAGATGGGTGGTATATAAGTATTAAAATAAATAAATAAATAAATAAATAAATAAATAAATAAATAAATAAATAAATAAATAAATAAATAAATTTTCTTTAGTCGTTCTAATTGTGATTTTGACCATGCACCTATAAATCTATGGGGGATACAACCCCAGATTGTAATTTGGGAGTCATGGTTCTACAGAAATCAGAACCAAATGGTTGCATTTTAAGCCAAAAATCTTCTAATGTCAGTGCAAATTCTTCAGATGTGAAGAATCTGCAAGAGGAAGAATTTTCATATTCACAGGATGCATATCTGTCAAGGAAGGGTGAGGAAAGTTCATTAATACTGACAAAATGAAAGAGTTAATGAGCATATTAGATTTAAATGTTGGACCAAGGTTAGTAATGGATGATGGCTTAGCATATGATTATGGTTTCACTGATACCAATGCATGAACCTCTAATGAAGACCTATGACCAACTTGATTTACCCAATTTTATTGACTGAGGTTAAGAAAGCATTCCTTCAAATGGGAATAAAATAAAAGTACAGAAGCAGGCAACCTTGACCTCAAACTATTTAAAATAATTGCTTTGTCCATAGAAAAATTAGCTGCTGATTAATGTTACCTATTTTTCTGGGCTGGTGAAATACAATAATAGGTTCGCCATAAAATCTACTCATTTGAACTGAGATGGATGCTAATAAAAACGTTAACTGTTTTCACATTCCTGTTAGAGAAGTGATTATTCCACACTCTGTGGCTCCAATAGGCCATGTCTCTTTTATTGTAACCAGTTTTGACAGCAAGGAGATGTTTATAAGCTTATGGTATTTTCCGCAGTGTTACTATTATATTGAATGTTGGCCAGAATCCTACTGGTGTTTGTGTAAAGTTCATATAACTTGCCACCACTAATTGCAGCTAACTGATGAAATGCCTAAACACATCTCAGCTGTGTGTGTGGTCATGCACACCATTGTGTAACCAAGATGCACCCTGGAATCTAAACAATTAGCCACAATTAGCAGGGGCAAATTATGCTAGCCTTATATGAACCGCAATAAAATTATGGTGACTGCAGATCTTTTCTCTTTCTGATGAGTCTTTCATAGCTGAGGGCCGCTTTCAGATATAAAGTTCTTCATAAGTGCCAAAATGAGATGAAGACCTCTCAAAGCCTTCCTATTTATTATCTAGAATCAGGTAAATCATATTTTCCAATCAAGAAATTTGCTAGAATTTTTCCACAGACATTGTGAACGTCACAAAAGTTACATTAAAATAGTAAACACATTTAGGCTATCAGGGGTGTTCCTCTTGCACCCCTGAAATGACACAGAATTTGAACTGCATGAATGTTCCACCAGATGCAACACAGAGATGCACACATAGCAAACAGAACAACTATTGTATAAACTGTATAAATGACAGTTTCTCTAAATGAATCTTGTATAAATGGCAGTTTCACTGAGTCCATAACAAGCTTATGTCCTATAACAAAACGAACCGGCTGGATCGGGCTAGAGTTTAGGATTCCAACTCCCCTTGTCCGTCCCAGAAGTCCCTGTCTGCACAACCTTGAGAAAACTGCACTGTCCTAGGATGGCCCTAGAAGAAGAGAAAGGTAAACCAATGATGAGTAGTCTCTCTACCTAGCAAGCCCAGAATGTTGCCATGAGTCAGAACTGACTTGACAACAAAGGATTACAGATATTTAATTCAAGTATTCTGAATATTAAACTAGTGGTCAATGCCACATTTTCTGTGATTGCTTGTAAACTACCTAAATGTCTTCTTGATGCTCACATTTTCTAAGGACCTTGATACTTTGCTAGTCATTCTGTCAAGGTTTATAACCAAAATGAGTTATGTACTGACCAGAGAAATTGCAGTTGGCGTGGGCTACAGAAGAGCCAAAAAGCAGTGCTTAAAATGAAAACACAGACACAGCGATGATTCCCTTCACCAAACTTATCTGTATTTACAAAATATACAAGCAGCAAACTTTGTAGAATCATCAAGCATAAGCATTGTCAAAGTACAGTACAGTACAGTGATCCAACAATCTAGGAACTCAGCAATCCGACTGGCAAAATGACATGCTGCTCTCCCCAACACACCCCAACCACATGTGCCTCCTTTTATATTCTTGGCTGATGCAACAGTGATCCAGCATTTGGAGAACTGAGCATGTGCAAAGTGTCGCCTGATGGCTATACTTATCAGACAAATACTCCACAGGTTTGCAGCAATTTCTGTAAAGTTATTCTCCCAGAATTCAATATGCCAATTTACTTTGAGAACAAACTTTGACACATTCTATTATTATGTTTATTATTTAATCTAGGCTTTAAAAACATAAAGCTCACACGGGGCATCATACCATATGTGACGCAGTATGCAACAAATAAGAAGGATTTCTTATTTTATGGCAATTCACTTTTGTGTCACTGTACAACAGGATTTCAACCATTGCCAGATAAGCAGATGCTGGAAATGTGCTGAGAAATGTTAAAGAAACACCTCAGCATATAACTTTAAAGTTGTTTTGCAATTTAAAATAATTATGCCAGGTGGTTCAAAGCTTTGCTGCCGCGTGACCATTTGAATGCATTGATTAATTTGATTTCTATAAACTGTATATCACCTGATGGTCTACTGTATCATTTGTCCATCAAAAATCAATGTTCATCAAAGAGTGGCAATTGGAGAGTGTCTGGGATAATCTACAAAAAAATAGCAAGCTTTTATTAAAATTGCCTTACATTTCTGAGGGGAAAAATATCGTCTCAACAGTAGTGTTGGCTTTACTAGTTCAACCGTGCAAACAAATATATAGTTCCATATACTCAGTTTCTCAGAATACTGGCGTAGCTACAAAGCCAGTTCACTCAAATAAAATATCTCCCACAAAGAATAGGAAAATGGCACACATGCAACTTCTGGAGTGCGTCTGTGAAGATTCTCAGTCATCCAGGTGCGTTTATCTGGGAGTTGAGTCATGGCTACTGGACTTCTTTTTGAGAGATAGAAACGTTTCGCTGTTCATCCAAACAGCTTCATCAGTCTGAGTGTAGCTAGTGCAAGAGACCTTCTTATAGTCAGCTTGACCTCTTGTCCCCTGGTCTGATTGGCTCATAAGATGAACCAAGCCTGAATAGGCTCATTAGGGAGACATTAGTGTCCATGGCCTTAAGGTAAACAATGGCCTAAGGTGCTGAAACCCATCAAGAATGGGTCGTTAGCTGTGACCTGGTGGTGAAGGCTCCTTAATTTGCCTGGGTACTGTGGAAAGTACAGCCTGATAAGTAGCAGACAGACTATGCCGGAGCCCCCCACCTCTGTTGAGGGAGGGATTTTCAATGCTAACATGAATGGCTTCCCTTACTCCTCTCTCAAACCACCTTTCTTCTTTGTCTAATATGTGTACATCCTCATCTTTGAAAGAGTGGCCTTTTTCCTTCAAATGGAGGTGTACTGCTGATTCTGGTCCTGAGCTGTTACCTCTCCTATGTTGGGCCATTCTTCTGTTTAATGGCTGTTTAGTTTCTCCAATGTAGAGGTCTGAACACTCTTCACTGCATTGGACTGCATATACTATATTGCTCCTTTTATGGTTTGATATCGGATCCTTTGGGTGGACAAGTCTCTGCCTTAGTGTGTTCATGGGTTTGAAATAAACAGGGATGTGGTGTTTGCCAAAACTTTTAAGCTTCTCCGACACTCCTGCCATGTAGGGAATGACCAGGTTCTTCCGTCGGGTCTGGGTCTCAGACTGATCCCTTGTTCTTCTGGGATGGCCCACTGCTTTGTTGATATCCAAGGTGGGAGCCAATCAGACCAGGGGACAAGAGGTCAAGCTGACTATAAGAAGGTCTCTTGCACTAGCTGTATTCAGACCGATGAAGCTGTTTGGATGAACAGCGAAACGTTTCTATCTCTCAAAAAGAAGTCCAGTAGCCATGACTCATCTCCCAGATGAACTTCTGGAGTGGCATCAAAAATTATGTGTAAAATGTTAAACAGCCATTTCTTCAAAAAGATGGTTTTCAGGGAAGAGGGTTGCCCTTGCAAGATAACCTCACGGGTTGGGAATCATTTGCAGGGGCCACCTCAGGCTTTTCAAGCATAGCTTGAGGTCCAGTCTTTAACTGACTTCTGTTTTAAAATGTTATTAAAAGCAAAGCATGGATGAAGTCTCATGAATGTGTGTGAATGCAGGAAAGTGGATATTGGTGTGCTGTCATCAGAAAATGATGATTGGGTGGAGCTCCCCTCCCCTCTCCTGCCACTTCCCTTTAAATAATGTATACTATGACTTCTATAGACTACAAGTTTGTGGCAGATTATGAGATCACAAAGAAGGAAAAACACCCACAAGATTTTCCATGGCTGCTTTCCGAGGTTTGTGTGGGAATCACTCACTGGGCTTATTTTGGCCTTCTCTTGAACAGCTACAATGAGATGTTTAACGTCATTGCTTCATGTACTTTCCTTTGCCTCTAAGAATTTGACTCATGGGAGGCAGCCTCTTCAAGAGCTCCCCTCACTGCTGATAAAAAAGGATTGTGCCGTATCACTCCATGCAATAATATGCAAAGCAGGCAGAAATGTATTTTCATAACTACCCAGTTTTCCTGCGGTTGAAGATCTGGAGAAATCCCATTCCATGTAATGGATGCTAACACTAAAAATGAATTTATTTTAATATTGCAGGACTCTGTGTGGTAGAAAACAAATACAGTACAGTAGGACCCCTGTATCCACTGATTCATTATCTACTGATTCAGTTATCCACGGTTGGCAGGGGGAAATTAAATAAATAATTCAGCAGCTGCAAAGCAAGCTACTGTCACAAACAGCAGCTGTAAAGCAAGCTACTATCATAAAAACAGCATCCGTAAAGCAAGCTACTGTCACAAATAGCTGCTGTAAAGCAAGCTACTGTTACAAAACAGCAGCCGTAAGGCAAGTTACTGCCACAAAACAGAAGTTTTGGGGATTTTTTTGTGTTCTCTCTTATGCACGGTTTTCATCATCCACGACAAGGCCTGGAACCAATCCCCAGCAGATTCCAGGGTCCTATTGTACTCATTCTTTTCCTTGGGACTGTTTTAGAATATTTCCCTCCTTGGTCCCCAGAAGAGGGGAAATGCTGTATATCCCCCATCTATAGGGAATCCTTGTCTACCAGAGGGGAGAGAGAGGAGAGAGAGAGAGTTAAGCTCCAAAAGGATATATCAAACTCAGGAAAGATGCACGATGTTTTACAACTGATGTCCCTCCACTGAGAGAAACCATCCAATGAAGAGAGAGTACATAGTTCTGAGAATTTCCCCTTCCTTCCCCTCACAGCCCCTTAAAAATTATAAGTTAGAAACCATACCACACAAGTAAGGAAATTATACGTAATATGTCCCAAGGCAGGTAACAAGGGCATGGCAGTAATTCTTTTACAAATAATGTAAAGACTGGTAGCAATTTTGATTGAGACAATCTGATGGGGATTTATAATTACTTTTATTGTGTCATGTTCCTTCTACTCGTCATGTTTTCCATTACTTTGTGGAAGCTCAAATGCCTGGAGAGCATGTTGAGGAGACATTTTCACTCTTAGGCTATTTTCTGACTTGTTTGGACATATTTCTTACAGAAAGAAAGAAAGAAAGAAAGAAAGAAAGAAAGAAAGAAAGAAAGAAAGAAAGAAAGAAAGAAAGAAAGAAAGAAAGAAATGATTAATTCAAAGGCCAAGAAAGAGTAGCATTGAAAAAAGAGAAAGTGAGAGAGAGTATTGCAAAGTGTGAGGACACAGTAAATTCCTGTCCCCATCCACTGCCTGTCCCCATCTCCATGCTAAGAAGGCCAATCTGAAAAGCAAACCATTTTTCATCCATGTAGCCATTCCACACAGCCAAGAACCATGGCTTCTAGAATTACCAGTTCAATGAAGAGACTCTACATGACACGGCAACGTATCTCTTCAAATAGTCTCTCTCTGCTCATGGAGACAGCAGCAGGCAGGGAGGTGGGAGTAGAACATTCACCCTCTTCTAATTAATATGTTCACATCAATTACAAAGTTTCAGATTAACTTTTGTCAGAAGGTACTTGAATCGGACTTTCCTTTTTTTGGCAATGTGCTGGCAAAAACATGTTGGAAAGCACGTACAGCGGTGCTTCTACTTATGAGTGGCTCTACTTATGAGCAATTCGACTTATGAGTGGAAAACCGTTGCCGTTTTAATTGCTGCCCTTCCAATTTTAGATGCAGTCTGTTCTCCTTACAATTTGTTTTATTATTATTCTAATTGTTTTAATTTTTAATTTTTAATTTTTATATACGGCGGCTCTACTTACAAGTGGTTCGACTTATGAGCACGCACTTGGAACGGATTAAACTCGTAAGTAGAGGTGCCACTGTACTATACATTCTAAAAGGAAAAGGACCGCAATTTCCTAAATCAATGATGGGTCAAAGGTAAATCTGAAGCTACTGGTAATATCGCCCGGTATATGTTATACAGGTTTAAAGCAAATGACTTTAATAAGAGGCAGATTGCCCCTTATTAAAGAATGATCACTTTGATTATTTGCTGTTTTAATATCCAAGAGTCCGAAAGGGATAGTGTTTTGGGGGTACTTGCACAAGTTACAAGAGTCCTTGCTTTGGTTCCAGGTCACACACAAAGCCATCCAGCTCCAGTACAATGAGATTGCATTTAAATAAGGAGAAATTGAAGCAGGGACTCTTTAATTAGTGGCAGGTGACATAGTTTCTCTGAGAGGATTTTTCCCATTCTACAGAAATATTTGTTTTATCTTGGTGTTGTATTGATTAATGATGATTACAAGCTGTTTTGAGTCCTACCTACTAGAGATGGGCACGACTTAGCGGTATTTTCGTTTTCGTTTTCGTTTTTCGTTTCCGTTACGTAACTAAATGAAAAACGAAAAACGGCTCAGAACTGGAACGAAAACGGAAACGAAACGACTAATTTTGAGCCAATTTTCATTTTTCGTTACTGGAAAAACACATAATGGAGCCAAATGGGAAGAAACGAAAAAAATTTGTTTTCGTTTTTGTTTTTTCGTTTTCGTTACATAACGAAACGAAAATGAAAAATTTTGAAATTAGCTCACGAAAACGGAAACGAGCCGAAACGGACCCCTAGCCGAAAACGAAAACGAACAATTTTTCTGAGTCGTGCCCATCTCTACTACCTACTAGTGAAAAGGTGGGACAGAAATGCTACAAATCAAAAACAGTAATAATAGTGCCATGAACTTGAAATACTTGTGGAGCACCTTAGGCCATTGTTCACCTTAAGGCTATGGATACTCTTGTCTCCCTAACGAGCCTATTTAGGCCATTGTTCATCTTATGAGCCTAATTCAGACCAGGTGACAAGAGGTCAAAGCTGACTATAAGATGGAGGACTCGCACTAGCTGTATTCAGACTGATTAAGCTGTTTGGATGAGCAGCGAAACATTTCTATCTCTCAAAAAAGAAGTCCAGTAGCCATGACTCAACTTCCAGACTCCCATTATGAGCTGACTCAGGTGTTAAAATCCTCAGAAGAGGCCTGACTCTCAGTCCCAATACCTTTATAGGTGCATTGACAAAGGAGAGGACCTTCTCTGTTGCTGCTGCCAGACTTTGGAACTCCCTCCCACAGGAGACCAAACTGCCCCCATCTTTGCTGTCCTTTCCTGAGCAGGTAGACCTTTGTCTTCAGGCAAGCTTTCCCCCAGTGACTGGCTACATGAGTGTGACTTTTAGATGGATTGCTATTGCATATCTCAGAGTGCTATTTGTTTGTTCCCTTTAATTACTTGTATACCTATTGTTTCAGCTTTAATATTGTCATTTAATAATGTAAGCTGCCCTCTCTATATTCATCCTTCTTAGTATCAAATGCTGTCTTTTGGTTATGTAAACCACCGTTATATAATCTTCAGCTTTAAGTATTGCCTTTCAATGATGTAAGCTGTCTTGCATCATTTTTAAGGAGAAAGGCAGGGTAAAATATTTTAATACATATTTAAATACAATAACTAGGCAGAATTCATGAAAATGAGGAATGATGGCACTTCACATCACTTTTGGAAATGTGACAGATTTTAAATAGGGAGCTAAGTGTGGTTGCATTTCAGACAGTCATGTAGTTTTACAATTAGTGGTGCACCTGGACTGTTGACCAGGACTGGTTGGTTACGCTTATAGCTCGTAAGTACTGGTTAGGATCTATACAGGCCTATACTGCTTGCATCCAAGCTGATGGGTTGTACGTCCCCATACAACCCTTCTCAGGTTTTAAGATCTTCCAGAGAGGCCCTCCTCTTGATCCTATCATCTTTATAGGTACATTTGAAAGAAACCCAGGAAAAGCGTTTTCCAGTGGCCACTCACAGGTTATGAAAAGCTGTCTGCCCCCCATAAGGCTAGACGGGTACCCATCACCTCTCCTTTCTGTGAGCCAGACAGACTTTTATTAAGATAACTAGATATCTTCTGTTAGTTGTCATTATACCCTGTTTAATGTGTGTTTATAATGTTTTCCATTTCTCAATTCTGTTTTTAGAAGACACTTGCAATATTTCCATTTTTAAAACTTGTAATAGTTCATGTATCTTATATTAATTTTTTTGTTTTGTTTTCCTGATTTGTAAGCTGCCTTGATTCTGTCTCCAGCAGAAAGTGGGCATAAATGTGGTAATAAAATAAAATAGCTTTCGGGAAGGTGCCTCTTTCTTGGCTTAGAGCAGAAACACATGAACCAGGATGCCACTCTGTACATATCAAACAGTGAACATCCTTTGGTTATCAGGTTAAAAAATAATCTAATATAAACACTAGACAAGACATGCCTATTTTCTGGAGGAAAGGGAATTCTAATTGTTATTTAAAAGGTTTTAAATTTAAAAAATAATAGCATACTATTGATGCATTTTCATAGCACCAAAAACTTGCTTCCTGAGGCAGATGGCCAAAATTTAGAAACATCAGTTCCACAACCTACAATGCCATGAATCTTCCACTTACTGCTACTACTATAGAGAAACTGTAGTCATAGAAATACCTAGTCTAGGATCTATGCTGGTTCCACTCTGTCCTATGCTAGCAGAGTGGAGTAATTCCTCCATTGTGACTACAGTATACATGCTTAACTATTGTATTATTTTATTTTATTTTCTCCCAAGCTCCCAAGGCAGTTCACATTGTTAAAACATTTCACACTAAAAACAATAAATTACAAAATTAAGGGGGGAATAAGCATACTATAATAATTAAAAACCAAACGATTAATTATAACATTGAAAACCCTTTAAATTCTTTAAAAACACACTTAGAAGAATTAAAAGCCCAGCATCTAGGGACTCAACCATAGTTAATTAAAGCCCACCTTAAGAACTGGCTCTTGAATCATCAACAAATGGATAAAAGGGAAGGAGCCAACCTAACCTTTTAGGGATCAGCCATAGAGAAGTCCCTCTCTCCTCTTTCCATCAAATGCGGGGGGGGGGGGAGAAGATTCCCCTGAATACCTTAAGGGCAGGAATGCAATAGCCTTAATGGGGAGAGATGGCCCAGCCAAAAACCACATAGGGCAGGCATGTCCAAAGTCCAACCTGGGGGCCAAATGTGGCCCGTTTTTCAAATTTTGAGAGGCCCTGTGAGAGGGAGAATAAAGGGGGGGACCAAGCAAGTGTTCATAGCAGCAGCCGGCGATTATGTGCTCCTGCCTTGGAGAGACAGACGGAGCGAGGTTGGAAGGGAGGCCACCTCCCCTTCCTCCTCTTCCTCTTCAGCTGACTGGCCCCACCAGAAGATGGAGAGGGTGCCCCGCTGGGACTTAAATACCCTCCTCCTCCTCCTTTTCCCCCACCAGACACCTGAGCTGGCCCGATTGGGATATTTGGCCGTGGCTTGTGCTCTGGCTTTCATCTGATTTTGTGGCTGTTTGAGGCAAGATCTGGGCCAAGGGAGTTCTTCAGGGGTTTTGGCTGTTGTTCTTTTGCTGGTGGTGCTGGCAAGGTATGGGATCCAGCAGTCGCTCTTGGAAAAGAAGACGAGGGGGATCACTGGCACACAAAAACTTTCCAGCTTCTGTTCCATGTGGCCCGTGCTGAGCACCTCTTCTTCTGAGGAGGCCAAACACAGCAGGTGGGTCAAAAGAGGAGTCCAGAGAGGGGGAGCCGGTGGCGAGCTGTGGGGCAGGAGGACCCCTCGCCCAGGCTCTGGCACGGAGCACCTGAAAGCCAGCCCAGAAGAGCACCAAGAGCCGGCATGGTGAGGGAGCTGCTGCTCAACTGCTGTTGCTGCTTCTGCTCATGCTGCTAATGTTAATGTTTCAAAGAATGTCAGGCTAAATGATTGGCCCCCACAGATTTTTGCCTCACCAAATCTGGCCCTCCTTGCAAAAAAAATGGACACCATTGCTGTAGGGATTTTTAAGTAGAGATGGGCACAAAACGCTAAAATAGCATTTCGTTTCATTTTTCATTTCGTTTAGTTCGGTTTCATTACATTTCATTTGAAACATTTTTTAAAAAAAATTCATTTTGTTTTTTGTTTTGTTTTGTTTGTAGTGTACTCTGTGTGTGTGGTGCTTGTGTAACTTGATCGACGTAGGGAAAGGTGGGAATTGTAAACTATTTTTTTGCTACCCCAAGCGCCTATCAGCTGTAGCTTGGGGTTGGGGCCACACAAAAAATATTTTTAAACCCTTCCTTTCCCCTCACAACAAGTTTTTTTTTGCTGCCCCAAGCCCGAGCTACAGCTGATCGGCACTTGGAGCGGCAAAAAAGAAAGAAAAGAAAAGAAAAAATGTTTTAAAATCATTCCTTTCCCCCCACTCCATTGGGGAAAAGGAAAATTCATTTCGTGCCCATCTCTATTTATAAGCCATCATAGGCCATTTGAAGTGGGCTAGCAAATGGACCGGTAGTCAATGTGGCTGTTGCAGCAACGGAGCAATATGCTCCCTGTAGGTACATCCAATACCGAACCTTCTCTCCTTCCCCCCTTTTACCATATGCTGTGTCATATACTACTTTCATATACTTTGTTCTTTAAGCAGGATTTTCACATCTGACAAAGGAAAGCATATGCTTTCTTAGCCTCCTGTCACTTTCTACATAAGCTGTGGGGAAGCATTTGGAGGAGACTTGGCTTCAGACTGATTTTTCATCCATCCCAAGTTCAAAGCCTCCGCGTTATCTCTTGTATTAAAAAATTTTCCACTGTTCCCTGAGGATGATATCTTACACATACACATACATACACACACACACACACACATATTGCCATTCCCCTCCTGATAGGCTTCTTGTCAAGAAAGAATTGCCTGCAAAAGAGAAACCTTTGAAAAATGATATGTTTTATTCATTGCTTATTTT
>JAHTLZ010000204.1:15092407-15124647 GCA_023846285.1 Phrynocephalus versicolor | reverse complement strand
CATACTCTTCTGTAGAACCCGTACCTTTCATCCACTTAACAATCCCCGCAGCACTAGCCGTGAGTCACACACACACACACACACACACACACACACACACACACACACAAACACACACGTTTAACGAAGCACATCAAGAAGGGGCAACTGTGAAGTGTTTTGATAACCACTACTGTAAATATTATTATGAGATATACAGGTGTGTAATCACACACTGTAAGGGATGGTTCGCACAAATGCCAGCAAGCAGTTGACAAATTCATTGAAGATAAGCCTATATCAGTATCTATCACTCATGGTGGATACCTATACTGTCTCCATACAACCAGATGCTAGACAAAATGGGTGGGAGAGTGCTAATCTATTTTTGTTCTCCTTGAGTTTTCCCATGGAGATTTCTGGATGGCCAGTGTGGAATCAGAACACTGGAATAAATAGGGTTTCGGTTTGATGCAGTGTGACTTTTTCTTATATCCTTTTGTCTTCAGAGTGTGAACCTCAACAAGTGCTCTTCATATACACTGCTTGGGATAAACTTATCCCAAACATATTTAAGATCAGTCCTGTAATGGTTGGTATTCACTACATTTCGCCTGCCCATTAAACTGGAAATGGGATTTCAGTTTTGCATACTGTATCCCAGGGATAAAGTTTTTATATGAGCATGCACCTATATCTGTTCATAGTGGCTCACAGAACGTCCAGTACATTCACCAATGCAGATATCATATAGTGTATGATGGCAGGAAACAGGAGGTGTGTAGCTTGTTTACTGTGAATCCAAACCCAGCAAGAGCCGGGTTTTGTGGCTTATCTATTTGCTGACATGCCCAAGAAAACAGCATAAGCAGTTGGTTCTAGGGTTAATTCTCTGGCTTGCTGGGAAGTTAGAAAGAGAACACATGCTGTATTTTTACTTCATATTAAATAAATAAAGGAGGAAAGATCCATATTTTATCGGTTCCTGCTGCAGGCAGGGGAGATCAGGCAGCATGCTGCGTGACTAGTTTTAAGCCAAGCTTTAGATTCCTGGTTAATCTAACAGGAACTTTGGGTTTTAAAGTGGATCAGCTGAAATCCATAGGACTGAAGTTATCCATTACCAACTTGAGCCACATAGATTTCACTGGGACTACTGTAAATATACTAAGGACACAACTACAACGCAGGGGAAAAATTAATGAATCTGTTGCAAAGCTGTATCTGGGAAATTAGATTTCCCTGTGCTATTTTACTTCAGCTGATCACACAGGAGTCCACAGAGAGAGGGGAGTAAATCAGCCTTGTTTAGAACTTGTTAAGGTAACTTTACTGTGGCCATACAGATTTGCAATAAGCATAGTTACACCAGTACTTTTTAACAAGCTGCAAACAAGGCTGATGGATTACTTTCCCCCGTTCTTTGCTGATTCCAATTCCCACCACCACCTTTGGTCACCTAGCTGCCCAAACAATAGGCAGCAAGACTTTAAAAGAAAAAAGAAAAGAAGAGCAAGAAATGGAATGTAAGAGAGAAATGAGCAGATCCAGGCACCAGCTTTGGAGTGGAGAAGATTCAAAAAGTAACCTGTTTCGCCTTGCCCCCTCTCTTTAAACTGCTGCTGTAGCCAGATGGAATGGCTTCAGAGAGCTTGACTATAGACTCCTACATATCAGTTCAAGCAATCACACTGCCTGAATCAATATGAAAAGCAGAAGTCCCAATGGTGGAGGAAAAAAACTACAGATGGGGGGGAGGGACACCAGGCTGGTTTGCATGTACACGTGCTTTGAGTAGTCATAATGCAAATATGAAAATAATATGAATCTGACTATCCCAGTCCTGGAGTATTTCCTGAATTATCGGTCAATGTAGTCACCCGCTAAGTTTGAAAATCATACTGATACTGTAGGTGTACAGTGAAATAATTAAAACACTATGTGTATCTCTGTGTTCCCCCAAAACATGAGGGGTATGGAGCTTCATGTCACCAATATGCGGATGACACCCAGCTCTATATCTCCTTTCCATCTTCTGCAGTGGATGCCATTCTGTCCTTTGAGTGCTGCTTGTCAGCTGTCTTGGACTGGAGGGAGACGAATAGGCTGACGTTGAATCTAGGCAAGATGGAGATCCTGCATGTGGGGCACCCTGGGGTCTGTGGATTGGGAAACTCCCTCACTTTTGAGGCTGTGACTGTCTCCGTGAAGTATGGGGTCTGCAGTTTGTGTGTCCTATTGGACACTTACCATGGAAACCCAGGTGACTTCGGTGGTCTGTTCCGCTCATTATCAACTGCAGAGGATTGTGCAGCTGTAAGCCTTCCTTGATGTCAGGGCGTTAACTGCGTTGGTTTATGTGCTTGTAACCTCGAGATTGGTCTACTAAATGTAGTGCTCTCTACGTGGGGCTGCCCTTGAGGTTAATGCAGAGATTGTACCTAGTGCAGAATACAGCTGCCAGATTATTAACGGGGCAAAAAATGCACCATCATATCACCCCCATGCTGGCAGCTCTGCACTGGCTGCCAACATGCTACCACATCAACTTCTAGGTTTTGATGTTAACATACAAGGCTGTAAACGGTTTGGGACCTCAATCCTCCCAAGAAGAACTGCCCAGATTACTCGTGTTAACCAGGCAGGATATTTGGGAATTCTAACCCCAGGGGAGGTCCGGAAAGCTTTCTTAGTGGTAACCCCCCCCCCTTGTGGAATCATCTACCCTCAGAAATTTGCCTGGAATGGTCTCTTCAAACCTTTAAAAAACTATTGAAAACATGGTTTGACAGAATGGCCTTTCCTGACTTCTGAAACATCTAGTAAGATGCTATTCTTTTTGCTGCTAATGTCCTTTTTTGTTTTTGTTTTTGTTTGATCAATCTCCTAGCTATTTTTACTTTTATTTTAGTTTATTATTGATATATGTAGTTATATTTGGTTAATATTATGTTGTTTGTATTTTCGTTATTTAAATGTATTATTGTTGCTATATTGCAATTTCATGTTGTAAACCGCCCAGGGTAGCCCTAGGGCTAGATAGAAGGCATAAAAGTAAAAGAAAGAAAGAAAGAAAGAAATCCTTTATTATGTGGGTTTCCTACACCAGTTGATAGCTATGTGGGACTTCATTTTTCTTTGTCTTTCTTCAAGTAACTCCTGCTGTGATGCTTGCAAAAAGAAATCAAGCAGATATAAAAATTTGTGTTTGAAATATTCACTATATTATGAATATTATGATGTGTGCATGCGTGCACGCACACACAAATGCGCACACACACAAACACCCGTAGAACTAGAGTATTATGTACACACAAATGCATATATATGCACCACAAAAGGAAAGCAGCAGACCTATGAACAAGTGACTCCATACATTTCAGCAGAAGGAATAATGCTATAATCAAGAAGACTATTAACATATACGACATGCTGAAATGGTTAAGTATAGCACATGGTCTTCGCCTGGGACTGAAATTAGCACCAGACAAGCCTCTCTCTTAGGAAGTCATGACATCTATGGTGGCCATATGTCTCCTTTTAAGAAGTACATCACACCATTTGAAGGTATGCCAAAGGATAATCCTCTTTTTAAAGATGAAAGGCTGCCCAATCCAACTCTGATGTAAAGATCAAGAACCGTAAAGCTGCCCGTTCATAGTGAGCAGCACCTGGACAGCAGACAGCAGGTGACTCGGTCCCGGTTGTCCTCACTTGACCGAGAAGCACTACTGTTGCACATTTCCAATTTTTGCATTGCACAGATAAAGTGGCAGGTGCAGGTTTCTTGTTTTGGGTGTTAAATGCCATCAAGTTGCCTTGTACATACCATGGCCTTATGCAGTGTTCAGTCCTACAAAATCTCCTGGCTTCATTAGCCCTGCTTAGGTCTTGTACATGCAATGATAATAGGGAGTCATCCCATCTCATATTTGATTTTCCTCCTTTCCTGCTGTGTTCTACCTTTCATGCATTGTTGGTTTCCCCCCCAGAAAATCCTGCTTCTCATGATGTGTCAAAGTTGGATTGCCTTAACTTCAATCTTCTTGCCCCCAAAGATACCTGTACCTCAGACTCAATTTGACCTAGGATCCACTTGTTCATCTTTCTGGGCAGTCTCATGTATCCTCCAGCACCACATTACAAATGAATCATTTTTTCCCCCTGTCAACTTTCATACCTATCCAGCTTTTGCACTTATGCATCATGGTTGGCACTACAAAAGTGTGGATGGTCTTGGTCTGCAGTGACACAACCATGCACTTGATGATCTTTACTACTTCCTTCCTGTATGCCCTTCTGAGTCGCAGCCTTCATAATATTTCTGGGTGCCTGTCTCATTTGGATGGATGGTTGAACAAAGTTATACAAAATCTCTAACTATTTCGATTTCTTGATCTGTACCAACACAAATTTGTGTAGATCAGTATCTCCCTTGAATTCTCCATTGGGCAGTTTCTGGGGAAAACATTAGCCTTAGTACTGACAGAACGGCTCCTCCCAAGAAGAACTGCCTGGATCACCCATGCTAGCCAGGCAGGACATTTGGCACTTCCAACCCTGAGGGAAGCCTGGAAAGCTATAACAAGGAGTAGGGCCTTCTCGGTGGTCGCTCGATGGAATCACCTACCACCAGAAATTCACCCCGCACCCTTGCTTCAAACCTTTAAAAAAACTATTGAATACTTGGTTTTGCAGAATGGCCCTTCCTAAATTCTCAAATATTGAGCAATACACTATTCTTCTTTTTACCGCTTATCTCCTTTTTTGTTTGTTTCTTATTTGATCAATCACCTGGTTATTTTTACTTCTATTTCAGCTTTATTTTAGTTTCTTGTTGTTGGTTTATGTAACTAAACAGTGGATCCTCGTATAACAAAGGGTTTGTATAACAAAATCTGTACAACATAAAAAAATCCTGGAGATACGGGAGATTTGCTTAACAGAATCGCCTATGGGGCGAATCCGTACAGCATAAAAATGGTCATGATTAGGGACTACTCTGTTTTCAGTGCATTCCTATGGGAAATTTGTATAAAGGAAACTTTGCTTAACAGAATTTCATTTGGAATGAATTAATTCCTTTATACAAGGTACCACTGTATTTTGTTTATAGTATGTTGTTTGTATTTTTGGTTATTTAAATGTGTTATCATTGCTATACTGCGATTTTATGTTGTAAACCGCTCAGAGTAGCCAAAGGCCTAGATGGGCAGCATAAAAGTCAAATAAATAAATAAATAAATAAATAAATAACCTTATATTCAGAAGGAAGGGGCCAAAGGAAAAGTAATTGTTATAGTGTTGTAATTGTTTTTAGTGCTGTAATTGTTTGAATCCTTTAAAATGTTTCTATACTTATTATGCTTTCAGCTTTGAAGTATTGTCTTTTACTGATATAAGCTGGCTCAGGTTTTTTTTCAGAAGAATAGCAGGATAGAAATAATTTAAATAAATTTTTAAAAGAATCAGTAAATGCAGGGAATCAAATTTTGATTCAGTTTAGGAAATTCATCCAAAATCTTAGGAAATGTGGGATGGTAGATTATGTAACACTGGTAAACGAGAAGCTCTCTTTTTCTGGACAAACAGGAGCTAAATGTTATCACAGATGTCGGATAAGCTGCAAATGTTGAACTGTAGAAAAAGTGGCTTCAACAATCATTGTCCAATGCACTGATGCAGAAGGAAATTCACATCTAAACTATGTTTGTTACTTGTTTTGGTTTTTTAATTGATATGAATATGATTGTTGCAAACTGCCTGGAGTTCTGCTATGGAAGACGGGCAGTATAGAACTAACTAACTAACTAACTAAATAAATAAATAAATAAATACATGTCTGACAGATGTCCACTGAATCTTCATAAAAGCCTTCAATTAAGAAAGTCTATCAACATCCAAGACCTGTGCTGATGAATGCAAAGTCCCCTTTGAACCAACAGAAGTACCTTGCTTCATAGTTCATTTTCTACATCCCTACTACTCCTATGTAGGGCTTGGTGGCTCAGTGGGCTGAAACTGTCAGCTGCAAAGTCGGCAGTTTGCCGGTTCGAATCCCGGGTGCCACGCAGTGGAGCGAGCTCCTGCTGTTAACCCCAGCTCCTGCCAACCTAGCAGTTCAAAAGCATGTAATGCAAGTAGATAAATAGGTAAAAGCGGGAAGGTAAACAGTGTTTTGTTCACAGAAATGCATTCAGCCATGCCAGTCACATGGCCACGGACTTGTGCAACACTGGCTCTTAGGCTTAAAAATGGAGATGAGCACCACCCCTGGAATCGGACAGAACCAGAACACAAGTATGGGGAACCTTTACCTTAGCACTCTTCAAATTTCTTGGTCACCCTTATTTGGGTGTACTCTGCCTTTCTGGTCACCTTCTCAAACTATGATTCTCAAAACAATGCACTTATTTGAGTTCAGATCTGACCAATGCACAATTGTGTGAGGGTGCAATTAGATGACTATAACTGCACTAAAAAAAGTTTGGTTTAAGGGGAGCCATCTCCCTTAAAGTGACCTTTTTCTCTGCTGGAGAATTGCTCCATCCTGGCTCAGAAAGTATTTCCCTATGTGTCAGATGATCACCAGGATATGGATTGCCCCAGACCACTCCAAACAAGGTCCAATTTGTGATCAGTTTTTCCATGTGATCGCACTCTTGACGCTGTTACTTACCTGAATCTGTTTGTTGTATTTCTCTTGATGCATGCTAGAATTGCATTAGCTTTTGCACAGCTGCATCACACAGTTGACCCGTGTGATGGTGGAACTAGACTGTATCCGAACTCTATGATTCGGTGCTAGGGTGGAACTAGACTGTCTCCGAACTCTATGATCATGAGATGAAATCTGAGGACCCTTCACTCACTCATCTTGTTTCTACCTCACTTCTAGGCCATTTACTGAGGGGAAAAGTGCTCCATTGTTGTCTTCATATGCCTGCAGAAATGTGTCATTAATCTCTCTATATAGGGAGTTGTTTGTCCCCTTTCCAAATTCTCCTCTCTTGAGCCGCTTAAACATCATTTGTCACTTACATATGTTTTCACTTGATTGAGAAGTTTCTAAAGTCCCCCTATTTCATTTCTTTCCAGCAACAAATAATAAACAGAGTCACATATATCTCCCGGGTTTGGCTGAAAAATACCTCTGCCACAGATCTGCGGGCCTCAAGAAAGTGATATGTTTTCAATGCTGAAGGGTTAAAAGAGGACACTCTGGAAATCATCTGGAAATCATTAACGTTACAAAGCCCCGAGAAGATAAAAGTTTCCATTTTCTAAAATGTAAATCAAAAACATATTCATTAGTATTGCAAAACAAACATGCAAATCTTTGCCACTTCAAGAGCCTGGCTAAATATGTACAAGGGCAAAATCAAAAAATACATCTGGTCCTTGGTTAGGAAACTTGCCTTTTCATTTTTTTTTTTATCTAAAGAGCTTGTCTGTCTTCCATGCTTGGCTTCTTGGAATATAACAGTTCGTAATGAGCATTTGAACTAAAGGATGGAATAAACAAAGATAAAGCCTGTCTCCTGGTGAGTATGTGCGTGCGTGCGTGCGCATATGTTTACAAAAGTGCACGGATGAGATTATTCTTCCTAGGGCCTTCACACACGCCCAATGTTTATGAATTGTTCCACACAGGCTCTAGGAGATTATAAGGGCTTTATGGCGGTGTCCAAATGAATAAGATGTATGGTTTGTATATAATAGACGCACACCTTTTTAATCTCCCACCAGTCCAATGTTTTCCCCACTCGTTATGTGTGTGTGTGCTTGTTATAAAGCAGAGGAGCTCTAACCAATTGAAGCAAGGATTTGCTCTCCAAATTTGGATACAATATTGGGCACAAGGAATGTCTTACATCATAACAATGACAATATGGGGAAAGGTTGGCAGTGCATGGCTTGATCTCCATGGTGGTGATTTACTTACAGTCTGGCAATCTGATTCTCACATGATGTTTGTTCCCCCATAAACAGTTTCAACAGGAGAGAGCTCAGTGTCAAGACAGCTGCCATCAGCCATTATGGCAGAAAACTAACCAGAGTTGGCAAGAAAGCAGGACATCCTTGGGGGGGGGGGTACCACTAAGAAAGTCAGAACGGGCTTATAGAGATCTAACATAAGAACATAAGAACATAAGAAGAGCATGCTGGATCAAGCCAAAGGCCCATCTAGTCCAGCTTCCTGTATCACACAGTGGTCCCTGATAGCACTCCCCTGCATCTGGCCCTTGAAGTACCCCGGTTTTAAGCCTGGAGATTACACATCTCCATCATGGTTTGTAACCTCTGATGGATTTTCCCTCCAGGAATCTGTCCAATCCCCTTTTAAAGGCAACCAGGACAGATGGCACCACCACATCTTGTGGCAGGGAGTTCCGCAGACGAACAAAATGCTGGGTAATAAAATATTTTCTTTTGTCTGTTCTTACTCTCCCAGCCCTCAATTTAAGTGGATGTCCCCTAGTTCTGGTATTTTGTGAGAGGGAGAAGAGTGTCCCTCTATCCACTTTACTCAAGCCCTGCATTATTTTGTACGTCTCAATCATATCCCCCCCCCAGGCGCCTTTTTCCAGACTAAAGAGCTCCAAATGTTTTAGCCTTTCCTCATAAGGAAGGTCCCCCAGCCCAGTATAGGGCTAATAGGGCTTTCAAGGTAAGTGAGCTATTTAAGGGGTGGTTTCACAGTTCCACTCCCCCTGTACATCTCAGTCAGCAGCAGGCATTCAAATTCCATTCTAGAGATGAGCACGAACTGAAAAAAATTGCAATTCGTTTTGGTTCGGTTCATTTTAAGGTTTGTTTCATTTCATTTCATTTTTAACTTGTGTTGAAATATTCATCTTGTTCGTTTTGATTTGTTATTCGTTTTTTTCCTTCAACCGCCGACCACGTGGCCCCTGGGGCCAGGTTGGTGCTCCTTTTTTATTATTTGGGGGGTGGGTAAAAGTCCCCAGCGGGGGCCAGCACCTCAGGTTTGTTTGTTTGTTTCCAAGCATTGACCGCGCGGCCCCTGGGGCCGGCTCAGCGCTGGTTTTATATATTTTTTTCTTTATTTTAGAACACTGATCTGGCCACCCCTGGGGCTGGGTTGGTGCTCCTTTTTGTTTTTTTATTTTTATTCGTTTCGGGCCCATCTCTACTCCATTCTCCAGCGTCCTAGTGCATCTATCCTCTACACCATACTGTCCAATGGGGACCAATATCAGTAGAGAAAAGTCATCAATAGATTCCAATTTCTCAAAAATATGCTCTGCTATGGCAAAAAGTGAACCATCACTTTCTAGGCACGTTGTGGTTCTCTAGTCATGGTTGGTCCCCAGGTACCATCAGTCCTAGTCAACCAGGAAAAGTGGTCCAACATTTGGACCAATGCAATTTTTCCACCTCCATTCTAGATTTTTGTGTGGCTTGAAAACTTACTGGAATGACATTGATTGAATGTCGACCACCTGATGTTTTCCAAAAAAGCTAGAATCCAAGTTTCACGCACGCTGAGGGATTGACAGACACGCAGACACAAAGACCTTTCCTTGCTGAAAGCTGTGCAAAAAAGTCGGGTGGGGAGGAGAGAAGAAAAGCTAGCAGAAATAGTTTTACTGTTCTATACAAGGTGATGTTTCTAATGCTGGCTAGCTAGAAGGAGCCTCTGGCAGCTACAAGCTATGCTGGTGCTTTTGTGATTCTGCCACTGCCTAGCTGTTTTCCTCCTGTTCAGCCTACCAAATATCTGTAGAGCAGTGGTATTACGACTCGAGTTCTTGTGTCTGTAGTACTCCCACCTCACAATGTAGCTGGATACACACGGGGCTGCCTTGGAAGTGGGCAGCATGAAACAGTAGCATTCTACTTGTGCCTCCTGAACAATTTTGCCTCTGATCCTTGGCTGCCCTAGCTGAGCTTGTTGGGTTCTTCTGTCTGCCCCAACCTCAAAGCCAGTCTGTCAGGGAGCAGGACACCTGCTCCTTTTTACTGGGGAAGTCAGTAAGGCTGTTACCCCACATCCACTTTGTTGCTCTAGAAAGTGCTCTGAGATACGGATCTTAAAATTGTTCATAAGAACATAAGAACATAAGAAGAGCCATGCTGGATCAGGCCAAAGGCCCATCTAGTCTAGCTTCCTGTATCTCACAGTGGTCCCACCAGATGCATCTGGGTGCGCACCAGACTAGATCTCTGTCTCCTGATACCACTCCCCTGCATCTGGTCCTTGAAGTACCCTGGTTTTAAGCCTGGAGATTACACATCTCCATCATGGTTTGTAACCTGTGATGGACTTTCCCTCAAGGAATCTGTCCAATCCCCTTTTGAAGGCATCCAGGCCAAATGCCATCACCACATCCTGTGGCAGGGAGTTAAAGTGCCACATCCATCACACTTTAAGCAAAATAAAGTGCGACCACTCTCCCCAAAGCGCGACTCAGCACATCTTCCTTGTACCTGGCCTCGGGGTGGTGGAATCCTTGTTGCTGTTCTGTTGCAGTTTTTAAACCAGTACATGCACCATGGGGTACCATTTAATCTGCAGCATAACTGTTCCGTCACCATAGGGCCACCTAGTGGCACTACTTGGAGCAGCCACATGACAGTAAATTCACAGTATGAGAAACCACTATGCATGGAAAGAAGCCAAAAAAAGAAGTACTGTGTTCGAAGTTTGACAAATGAAAACCGATGTACTGATATACCTACTTATTGGGTTTTAATTTTTTTAAAAAAAATAGTGCCACAGGAAAACAAAACAAAATGCATTTTGATGCGGAATCCATCCATCGGGTAACAGAAGTTACGTAACAATAAAGTGCGTCTTTGGGGACGCAGGAACAGCACCAAACCGCATGAGCGCAACAAGATTTATTACACATTTTAGTTTGTTGCGGTACGAAGTGGACATGGGATAATGGCCTAAAACAGTTAGTCTGAGGCTATATTCATTGTCCTTCTGTTGCCTTCCTAGGACTTGCGACTTGGTGAAACACTTTAAACCCTCTGCTCAGGTAAGTATAGCAGATGATTATATATTCATTGCTAAAACACATTTCTCTCTTTTTTGGGGGGAAATAGCCCCCCATTTGAACAACAGCTACAAGAAAGGCGTCTTTTTAAGGTGTTCGGTCTGTGCCTCATCTAAAGATGAAGAACTGAGAGTTGAAAGCAAAGGCTCTGATGTTGCCCATCAGCAGGTAATCATCATAGCAGCACCACAGTAAGCAAAACAGGTCAGATGGTCCTTGTTTTGCCCACTTGAATGAGACATATTGTAATCCTGTTTAAATTATTAAAACCATTCCTATT
This sequence comes from Phrynocephalus versicolor, assembly GCA_023846285.1. Lineage (NCBI taxonomy): Eukaryota > Metazoa > Chordata > Lepidosauria > Squamata > Agamidae > Phrynocephalus > Phrynocephalus versicolor. The sequence goes on along the minus strand of JAHTLZ010000204.1, from coordinate 15,113,358 downwards.
TTAATATATAATGCATGTTAAACTTAATGCATATACTTTTATGTAAGCCATTGTCCTCAGTTGAGTGGCATGTCACTGGCCACCCCACCAGTACCCCCTAGAAAGGAGCCGTAGCATTAGAGGGGTGCCAGGCTGCTACAGCCATGGACCGTAGAGACTTTCTAACATCTCCATTTTCATACAATCTGTGAAAAATCAGTGGCTATCTGGGAGAGAGCTGGGTGGTCCCGGCCTCCTTGCATGTCCTGCTCAGCTTTGAAAAGAGCAGCTGATGTTCCCTGCTGGTTGAGGCTTTGGAACGGCAAAGCCGCAGAATGGATCCGTTCGTGTGTATATCTTGAGAAGCGTCTCAGCTGGGGCTTACGACAAAGCACCCACAGAAGACCATATGTGCACACAGCTTTAAGTCGATCTAATCTAATCAACTCCCCTCCCCCCCTTAACGTTGTTGTTTTTAAAATAACAGACTGCCCAGTCTTTGGAGATGTTTGACATTTCTCCTTGGCAACGGCATGCCATCACAAGTATTTGTTAAATCCTGCTAATCTTTCCCAGAGATTCAATATCTGAACCCCCTGCAGTGGGTAGATTGGTGGTGTGTATGCATCAGCCAAAGAGCTTTTTGCGAAGTGAAAAAAAGAAGAGGATTGCCACACTTAACAGAGCAACAAGCAGGTGAACCTTTTATGCCAACCATTTATTGCTCCTTTAACCAGAACCTTCATTACAGGAACACGATAAGGAGAGAGACCGAAGAATTTCCCAGAAGGATCAATGTGGTCACTCCTGCATAGGCAGAATCCTGACTTTCACTCACTGCTGAATTTTCAGAGATCAGGCATGTAAGAATATAGCATTAACAAATGTAGAAACTGATCTGAACCAGCGAGACTGATAGTCCAGTAGGCGGATAGACAGCCCAAGTGTTTTCACAAGTAGTTTTATTTAGATCTACATGTACAAGATTGGTATGCTCCTTCTTTCTCCGAAGTCACTTCCCGACTCTTCTCCCAGCTAGAGAAAGGTACTTGACTCTTCATAATGGCTGAGTATACACAGAAGACAGTTTTGGCGGGTCTTGAAGTAAGTTTATGGTGATTTCTTCTGCACTGTTCATGAATTGATTTCCTGAAGCAATACATGTACAGTAGATTTTCTAAATCTACTTAATAATGACCAAGGTCCTGTTATATAATGAGTGCAACTATCATTCCACAGCATATATTTCACAAGTGTCATTCACAAAGTGGCAGCACACATGGGAGAATCCCACAAGTTGACTCCTTGCTCCCCCCCCCCAATCAATTAACAACTTGTCAGGCAAATACAAAGGGATTGTCAGGGATGGATACCCTCTAAATGAGCATTAGAGGGTCTCCTGTAGACCAGTGGTGGGCAAACTTCAGCCCTCCAGATATTTTGGACCACAACTCCCAGAATTCCAAGCCTGTGTTGCCAATGACAAAGGACTGTGGGAGTTGTGGTCCAAAACATCTGGAGGGCCGAAGTTTGGCCACCGCTGCTGTAGACTATCTTGACTGCTGCTTATAGCTGTTATCGTCATTCGGGGTGCCCTTTGCTATATAAAGCTTGACATCCTTTTAACTGCTGGCAACACAGGCATTATATTGTACAGCAGTATCTTCTCTGCTTTTTAGACATACCTTGGGCCAGTGGTTTTCAAACAGGTTTTCTTCTGAGCTTCAAATTTTCCGGAAATTTTACATCTCTAGTTAGGACAGTCCATTCTTTTCACTTCAGATGGGTTTCTTGTTGGAATTTAAACTTCAAATGTGCTATACAGCTCAGAAAAAAAGTGTAAGGGATGGAGACAAACTGGATGAAGAAACAGCAGGAAACATCTTGATAAGGAAAACAGTGACAATGCAATTCAACAGACGACAATGGGAGAAATAGTGCTATCTGGATTTCTTTGGTCACAACAAAAATATATATTTCCTCCTAAATTACACAGCCAAGTCAAGAAAGTCGGAGGGAGAAACATGCACAAATTTGCGAGGAGGGAAATATATGCAGGCACTTCACTTATGCTATTGAAAAATTCCAAGGATGGGCAAGTTCTCAGAGATACTTTTTTCTGAAATCTTTGCCTGACTTTCAGAGTCAGTCTTTTTAATCTGGATTGGACTGCTGTATTTTAGGATTCTAATGAGAAACAAAGTAGATGCAGGAAGACTAAAGTGATCCCAAAGCTTGGGAGAAAGTTGTTAAAAATAACCAATAATTTATAACTATTTCCTTTTTTCCAGTAGCAAAGAAGTTATGGAATGTGCTTTCATTTTTCTTATTTTTTTGTTACACGTTTGATCCTTTTTTGTATTTATATATTAACTGTCACTTTAAATGCTGTCTTTTTAATGGTGTAAGCTGCCATAGGTCCTTTTTAAGGAAAAAAAAGCTGAGTAAACCATATTTTAAACAAACTACTTACATTATGGTTGTAACCAAATGAGGAATAATTTCACTCTTTTTTGTGGTATGACAGTAACTTTTAAAGTTACTTTTAAAAGCTAAATCGCAACAGAGGAAGGTCACATGATTCCAATGATAGCTCATACTTTGTTCCAGGAGCAAAAAACATTCATCAAAGGCTAATTAAAAGTAATGATTTTTGCAAATTTTGAGAAACAGGAACACAAAATTAATTTATTAATGTATTAATTTAAAATATTTTTATCCTGGCGGTCTCCGTAGAAAGGACCCAACTAACTGATTGGGGCCCTAGAATGTACAGTATAACTAATTACTTTTTGAAAGTGACTTTATTACTTTTGAATCTACTTGCTTCTCACCTATGTGGCTTTTGAAATATTTGAGATTTTTTTCCCTATCCTTTATCTTCTATTGAGTTTTAATTGCTTTACACATCCAATAATAACCTGCAGACCATAGGACTCTATAGCCATATAAAAGAATCCTGGCTCCTTAAAGCAATATTAGGGTTGGGCTTTTCCCCCCTAACAAATTTTCCCACATCTGTAATCTGGAATTTATCCAACTACCAATATCCTTATACAATATGGGTTTAATCCTAAACAAAATGGATAAAGGATGTTAGTTATAGAATTGTTTTATTCTCTTTAGGCATTGCATTCATTTTAATTCTTATTTTTAATGGGAAAAGGCTGGATTAACTCATAAAAAGCAACATTAACACAATCATTGATTGGGACCCACAAGGTTTGTGTGCAAGCTGTGAAATTGCCTTTGGCAAACTCATAGCATTCTGAAGTTTCCCCAACTGCGTATATTATATGGAATATATGATCTGCAAGTCGGAAAATATGCAGGTTAAAAATGTAACAGTTGAGTCTAGACTCATTAGAGGCATTATGGAACCCCTGGAACTTCACACTTATTATAGGTTTTATGCAGCACCCTGATTCTTGGCCACCTTCCATGCAACGCACCTGAATTCTATTTCATTCCAGGCAGGCTGGATCGTGTTTTCTTGAATATACCTGGCTTTTTTCTTTTTCTTTTTTGGGTACATCTATGATAAGGGAAGTATAAGACAACTCAGGCCAGAAATGTAATAGTCAAAGATGTCAGGGCTGTGAGAGTAAAAACAGACAAAATAAAATATTTTTCACCCAGTGTGTTGTTAGTCTGTGGAACTCCCTGCCACAGGATGTGGTGATGGCATCTGGCCTGGATGCCTTCAAAAGGGGATTGGACAGATTCCTGGAGGAAAAGCCCATCACAGGTTACAAATCATGATGGAGATGTGTAATATCCAGGCTTAAAACCAGGGTACTTCAAGGACCAGATGCAGGGGAGTGTTATCAGGAGACAGAGATCTAGTTTTGTGCGCTCCCAGATGCATCTGGTGGGGCCATGTGGGATACAGGAAGCTGGACTAGATGGGCCTTTGGCCTGATCCAGCATGGCTCTTCTTATGTTCTTATGTCAGCATAATTTTGGTTCCAAGTCCCAAGTCCAGTTCTGAGACTCTAGGATCAAATCCTAAAATGGAAATCCCAGTCCCTATTAAAAACATTCTCTTTTCACCAGGAAAAAAAAAGGATGGCTGAGTAGGTGTCAAGGTGCAAGTCAAGTCCAAGTCACTGAAAAACAAAAACCCATGTCAAGTCACTGGTGTGACTTTTCTCCCACACACTCCCTGCTGCCAAACTAGGCGCAGTCAGCTGAAACCATTCATTGGGGCCTGTTCATTGGTTCCCAGTGCAGAATGGAGGAAGCTGCTCAGTACTTGGTTCCCTGATTGGTCATGTTGCTCACTAGATGACTATGACCATGAGCCTCATGGCACAGAGGTTAATTTTCTGTACTGCAGCTAAAACTGGATCACAACCTGGGGTTCAATCCCAGGTAGCTGGCTAAAGGTTCACTTAGCCTTCCATCCTTCTGAAGTTGGTAAAATGAGTACCCAGCTTGCTGAGGGGGGACAATGTGTAGCCTGCACAATTACTTGTAAACTGTCCAGAGAGAGCTTGTAGTGCTATGGGCAGTATATAAGCAGAACATTTTGCTTTTGCTTTGTTTGAACACACACAATAATGGATTGTAAGGCACGGGCGGTACCAAATCAATATTTTCACATGGAAATGGGTTATCCAATGTATCTCCTTCCATTGTTTAAGGTGAAGAATTATGTAGGCCTTGAAGCATAACCCTTTGAGTTTGTTCTTTTTGAAGGCCACACCTCTGGCTGTTGGTCCATCCAAATTCCTCATTACTTGTGCCCCCCCAATCAAAAAAAGTTTAGATCAGGTTTTTTTGTTTTTGTTTTTTTGTTTTTTGTTTTGAATAAGCAACCTATTCTGGTGATGTGTGCACTCATCCATATACCATGGGTTACTCCCATGCAAGAAGCAGAGATCTATGTACTTGAAAGCCCATTTTCTGAATTTGGCTCAGCACTTCATCTTTCTGTGCAGCTAGATTGTGCCAAAACCGGGGCTCTTTGTCTCTTTGCAGAATCAGGCCCCACTCGGGCTGTGGAGTGCAGCTGGCAGGCAGAGGAGAGGGGAGCTCCCTCCTCTTTGCTTCAGCAACATGAGACCTCAGACTCTGGAAGCTTCAGCCCTGAACTCTGCTGCTCCGTAAGTCTGCCTGTTGGGCATCCCCTCCCTGATGGACTGTATTTACTGTGTTCTAAAATTGGACTGGCTGATGACCCACTCTGTGTATCTCGACCCCGGACTGGTTGGCCATACATCTGAAATCACCCTGGTCCTGGTTTTCTGCTGATAGCCTTGTTGCTGCCCACGCCCTGGCCTTACAGACTGGCGCCATAAGCTATTCCAAAATACACAGGTGGAAATGCTAGGTAATTTCAACAGAGCAACTGGGTAGCAAAGGCAACTGTATAGGATCCATATGGCCATAAAGAATGCTTGACTTCCTAGTGATGAGAGACTTGGGTCGTGGGGGAAAGGCAACACTGAGCAATCTGGAGAGTAACGCCGAGTGGGCTGTGATGCAGACCATATGATTTGCCTGTAGAAAACGAGAAGCTTTCTTTCAAGGAAGTTAAACAGTAATGCAAAACATGTTGCATCCTATTCTGACGTTTCATGAACTAACCACAAAAATACTAAGATTTTTGTTTCCCTCTCATTAATATTCTATTAGTTAAATGTACACCAGAGACAAGCTGCTCCGGAACATTCTTCTCATCCCTCCCTCTCTCTTGAAATGACAGAACCAAACAGATATTGTTGCTTGCTGGGAAAGCAGTTTTGGCTTGCGTGTTTACGGCTCCAGCGTTAGTCTCCAGTGTTAAAAGATGTCACATAGAATGCCTGGCAAATTTATTTTTAAATGCATCTCTCAGATTTCCTCAGGATAGATGTTCTCAAAAGTAACTTTTCCAAATTCTCCTCAGGTAAACTTACCGTGAAAGATCTCATTACCCAACACTGTGGTCAAAGCTGCTGATCAAAGTAGACAATGCCATGTTAATGGCTGCCATATCTATCTTGTTCAAACTGAATATGAGTTGCCACATCTCTTTTTATGAAAGGCTCATTTTTGGGGGGTAGGGGGTAGGGGTTGGTTCTAGATGCTGCACATTAAGAAGGATTCAGACAAACTGTAAGACGTTTAGAGAGAAACAAGGGTGAGCAGGGGAATGGAACCCAAACCCTTAAAGGAAAGACCAAAATAAATGGACATGTTCAGCTTTGAGAAAAGAGGACTGAGGTAAGTTGTCATACAAAGAAGAGGTGAGGTCTGTTCCAAATCATCCCAGAGTGCAGGACTAGGGATGGGCAGGAAACAAAAAAATGAAATGCTGTTTTGTTGTTTTGTTATGTAATGAAATGAAACAAAACAAAACAAAAAGAAGAAGGAGCATATCATTATAGATGAAACAAAACTGTCATTTTTTCCCATTGAAATGAACCATTTCTTTCCATCATTTTCAGAGAGCTCCTGCCAAGCTATCAATGGCTGGACCCCTTTAAACATGGCGCATTCAGTACCAGGGGATCCCCCTGGTGTCACCTGGGACAGTTTTAAAGGGGTCCAGCCAATAACAGCTCATCAGGAGCCCTTTAAAAATGGCTCCCAGGCACCAAATCTGGTGCCTCTAGAACCCAGGGGATATTTTGTTTTGTTTCATTTCATTTTGTACATTAAAAAAAAACATAAGAAATGAAACAAAACAAAACAGGGGTGAGCACGAAATGAAACTAAATGAAACATTTTCCTGTTTCGTGCCTATCCTTATGCAGGACACATACTAAGGGGCTCAAGCTACAGGAAACCATCAGGAAATGTTTCTTAACTGTTAGAACAGTACGACAATGGAATCAGTCAGAAGATGGTGAGTGCTCCAGTGTTGGAGGCATACAAAAGAAAATTATCTGTCAGATATACTTTGATCTGAATTGGGCAGTGGGGCTGTTTTCAATGTTAGGCCACTACTGCACTTCAAACAGCAACCGCTTTTTGTTTTGAATGGTCTTCTGCCCTCCCCCGGTCACATGGTTGCTGAAGCGATTCAGCATTCTGCACTTGGCATTTTCTCATGAACCGGTTTCCCTGTCTGCACTTTGCTAAACCTCTTTTTGTTCTGATTTTGTCTGTCATTTCCCCATCATCTGCTTCTATTTCGGGGGGGGGGGATAGGGTAATGTTGCGCCATTGTTCTTCCATTCTAAGTAATGTAGCTAATTTTCTGCTTCTCCGATGGCAGGATAAAGCATACAGAGGGGAAACCCGGGGGGGAAACGGTGCATGGTGTCCGCAGTTTCAGCCAAATCACTTCAAAAAGTGGTCTAGAAATCAGTTTTAAAAAACACCACCCCGGTGGCCGTCACAAGAAAAACTGACACAGCGGCCAAAAAGGGGTGTGACCAAGGGGGCTCCACAGAAAAACTGATTGGAAATGTGGTAAGTGATTTTTAAGGCGATTTGACTTTAAGCAAAAGTCTTATGTTCTTATGTTCTTATGATAAGTAAGTAAAGTCAACATGAAAATAAAAGATGACTCAATAATAATTTTATTTATATTTCATTGTTCCTTCAAGAAGCTTTGAACAGTGTTATTTTGTCCTCTTTACACAACTTTCTTCACAATAATGCTGTGAAGTGGTCTGCAGTGAGAAAAGTTGCTTGTCTCATTATCAATGAATGAATGAATGTAAAGGCTGAGGTAAGATTTGAACCCAGATCTCCTTTGTTCTGTGGGTGTGTTGGCTCAGCAGACTAGAGCGCTGAAACAGTCGGCTGCAAATTTCACAGCTCAGTTGTTTGAATCCCGGGTGCCATGCAACGGAGTGAGCTCCTACTGTTAACCCCAGCTCCTGCCAACCTAGCTCTTCTTATGTTCTTATGTTCTTATGTAAAAGGAGATTCAAAACCTAAGTGCGGTAGGGCTCATAATAGTCACCTTCCAACTCATGATTCTATGATCTGCCTCATCCCATCATGTTCTGTGATCAAATATGTCTTATAGGCTTTCTTGAATAATTATCATCCCCCCCCCCAAATAAGCTTATTTTCTATAACACTACATGCCCCACTTCCCAAAAAGTTGTCTCTAACTTCAACGGGAAAATAGGATGGTGGGGTTTTTTTTATTTGAAATCAGTCCCTTTTTGTGAAAAGACTACAATTAAACCAACCCTGCTACAATTTCATGCTGCCACCAGAGCGGAGATCACATTTTGGAAAATGATTGGGAAACATTTCTTATAAAACCTGGGCACTATTTGTTCCCCCGGCAAGCCCCCACCCCTCCAGGAAAGGCTGTATCATATTAATATCAATACCAAAGGGAAAGGGAAATGTGGAAACAAATACTTGGTTAAGGCAGCATGGGAAATGTTAACTAGCCTACAGGAACGGAAACTTTTTCAGATGTAACTCTTCCTTTATGTTAATAAAGACTGGCTGTTCTTTGAACTATCCTTGGGGCTCCTGCTGAGGATCCCATAACATGCATGGATTACCTCTTAGCACTTTTTAATCATCATAATACTGCATTGGCCTTTATTATTGAACTCTGCACTCCTCAAAAGTGGAGATGGGGAGTGTCTGCAAGCAGATAGATCAACCTCTGGCTCTGTTTCTGTAGATCTGGGATTCTGTCAGAGAGATCACGATGTGTATGCGTGAATCTGCACCTTGTTCCCTTGTGAGCTTATCTGCAATCAGCATATCTAGGGAAGAAATGCATTTTTCTAAGCATCTCATACCTTGAAAATCCCAATAAAGACACCATAATGTAGGCACGACCAAACTTCGGCCCTCCTGATGTTTTGGACCACAACTCCCAGAATTCTAAGCTTAGATGGCCAACGGCAATGGACTGTGGGAGTTGTGGGCCCAAACATCTGGAATTCCGAAGTTTGGACATGCCTGCCATAATGGAACAGAATAAGAAAAACACAAACAAAAACCTGTGTCATAATACAAGATGTTTGAAGGTGGTTTCATCTCAAGTAGTACAGCTTCACTTATTGACATGGACTAAATCGAGCTACTTATATTTTAGGTCTCTCCTTGTGTTGGGAAGAGTGGCGATCTAGTTGGTCTTGATACTATGCCGACAATGAGGTTCCCTAGCCGGGTTGGCTCTTTTGTTTGTTTGTTTGTTTGTTTGTTTGTTTGTTTGTTTTACAGCCCCAATGCTGGGGCTTGGTTTTTTCCTTTTCCCACAGCTGAGAGGCACTTGCTTCCCTGGGACGCTGGGAGGCACCATTTATATATATATTATTATTATTATTTCCAGGAGGACCCATTGGGAGTCTATTCCACAGGAAGGTAAGTGTCTCCCAAACAAAAAACAAAATGAACGAAATGGAAAATTCCATTTCATTTTGTTTCATTTTTCTTTCATGGGTTAGCTAACAAAACGAATAACAAATAACGAAACAAATTAAAAATTCATTTTTGTGCCCATCTCTAGAAACCAGAAACAGATCAAGAAGTCTCCAACTTTAAGTTGTGTTGTTGTTTGTTGGAAGATGACCTCCATATCCATGGGATATTACTTCCAAGTTCCCTTCCTCAGTGGATGCTGAAAACCACAGATGATTATACATAGCATGGTAAAAGAAACAAAGCCAGAGAAAAGAATTTTCACCATCTATTACCAGAATTAGCAACCAGAGGGAGGTAGAGGCCATTATGTGTAGACTTCTAATATAAGAACACATACTGTAGCATGGTCTCTGCCTCCATCTAATGGCCATTTCTGGTAACTACATCATGAAAACATGTATTTCTAGTTTTGTCTTTTTATATATTTTATATTTATTTACAGAATGTAGATAAATGAAAATGCAGATACCAGTTCCGTGGATATGGGGGTCCTACCGTACATATATTGGACTGATTAGCAAAAAAGTATATGAATATCATGGCAAGATGTTTCAGCTTCCACCTTCTTCGTTCTCTCTGAGTACCATTATTTACATAGCACAGAGGACAGATTGTTTCAAAATGGATGGATGATGGTGGGTGTTGGTGCCTGTCTTCTTGCCACTAGTTGCTCCAATTTCCTGGTGAAAATGGCAGACTAACAATTCCAGAACTGTAGACACAGGTGGGTCGTTGCTTTGCTTGCATAATGGAAATGGCAACCTACATGTCTGCACTCAGAGGCATACATAGATTAAACTGCAAAACCTGCATGGGATGGTTCTGCTTAATATAGTAATTCCTGCCAGACACGAAATTGTTAAAGATGATCACCTTTCCCAAGATACACACCGGTGAGGTAGATTTGTGTTTTTTAACTACTATAGCTCCCAACATTCCCCAGGCTGTATGATAGGGGGAGAATTCTGAAGGCTGAAGCCTAAAAAGACAATTTTGTACAGTTTTGATATTCATTTATTACTTCCATCAGTTACACAAAAATCCTGTGTTTTCATTACAAATCCTCAGAGAAGCATGGATGGCCCTCCTTTGCATTTATTTCAGTTTCTATTTTTGCACCCCTTCATCCCTATACACGTGGTTTCGGCTGAGAGATAGTGATTGGTTCAGGCATAGGCTTTTAATGTTAGTATTGTTTGTTTGTTTGTTTTTGTTTGTTTGTTTGACTTTTATACCACCCATCTAGACCTAGGGCTACTCTGGGCGGTTTACAACATGTGATAACATGACAATTGACAAAGGAATACATTTTAAAAAACCAAAATACAAGGTGCATAATAAAACAAAGTACACATAAATCAACAACAAAAAACTTAAATGAAGATAAAATGAACATAAAAATGGCAGGAGATTGATAAAATGGGGGGGGGGAGAGAGAGAAGAAAAGTGGTAGAAAAAATAGTGCCTTACTAAATGTTTGAGAAATCAGGGAAGGCCATTCTGTACAACCAGGTCTAACAAGTCTTGTGGGTCCACCATCATCCATGACTCACTAATGCTGTGAACAACCAAGTCCCCCACCCCCAAAAAAGCTGAGCCTGTCTAAATATTGGATAGAACCAGGGAAACATTTTGGACAATATCACCTATAATCCCGTATGTGACTGGAGCTTATGGAAGTCAACCTGAAGAGCCAAAGCTTTCCCACCAGGAGCTTCAAACATTTACTTTGGGGACTAAAACATCCAGAGTCCACCCCAGGCAAGGTGGCCAGTGCCGTGAGATGGAAGACAACAATGTTGAGAGTTTTAGTTAAAGTAAGTTGCTTTTCTAAGCTTTGTTCTGCTTGAGAATGATTGCTAAGATCCGATGGCAGTATATCAGTGAAGAGATTGTTGTTGTTCAGTCGTTAAGTTGTGTCCGACTCTTCATGACCCCATGGACCAGAGCATGCCAGGCCCTCCTGTCTTCTACTGCCTCCCGGAGTTTGGTCAAATCCATGTTGGTTGCATCAATGACACTGTCCAACCATCTCATTCTCTGCCGTCCGCTTTTCCTTTTGCCTTCAATCTTTCCGAACATCAGGGACTTCTCCAAGGAGTCCTCTCTCCTCGTGAGGTGGCCAAAGTACTGGAGCCTCAACTTCAAAATATGTCCTTCCAGTGAACATCCAGGGTTGTTTTCTTTCAGGATGGATAGGTTTGATCTCATTGCAGTCCAGGGGACTCTCAAGAATCTCCTCCAGCACCACATCTCAAAAACATCAATTCTGCAGCAATCAGCCTTCTTTATAGTCCAGCTCTCACTTTAAAGATATCATTCTGTAGGATATGAAATAGCCATTCTGTACTGTCCTCTTATTTCTATAGTAGCCAACCAGATGATTCTGGAAACCAAGAAGCAGAACATGAAGGATCTTTCTGGTTCTTGATCTTTCTAGCTGTTAACATCTCACAACTGGTATACATTAGCACACAGTTTCCCAGAACTCAAGAGGTTCCAGACAGATGGCATCTCTTTCCTCACAATGAATTCTGAGTTTAGGAAAGTTACTTCGTTTGACTGCAACACCTAACAGCTTTATTCAAATAGAACTATTGGCTCGGGGAATCTGGGAGTTGTCAGCAAAGTAACTTCTGCTACTAAAGAGCTTGACAAATACTCTCCATTTGTTTTTTTTCTAATCTTCTTTTAAAGTGATTTCATTCAGAGGGCCCTGCCACAAGGGGCGGAGAGTGTTGTCAATCAATTATGCCTCGCACAAGATGTGTTTCCCCGTTATGTGCCCTAGAGGCCAATTTCGCCGGCTAGTTCTAATTATTCTTAAGTTTTCCACTCCTGGCTCAGCAAAGAGCGTGGAGAGAGATCCTTTAACCTCTTGCAGACCAGGAAAGGATGTGGCATACTTTCTGCGGAGGTTTGACCCAGAACAAAAAAAAAAAAAAACCCGAAGGGGAATAAAACAAAGACTAGACTCAGAAAATCAAAAACATGAAAACATTTTCTGGATGAAAACAAACAGGAAGTTAGAAGAATGATTGCGATCAAATGCCGTGGAGAACCTGGAAGCTATTTATGCTCCCCTCGAAAGTTGCTTTGCCCCTGAAATGCATTCAAGCCGCACATTTTACGTCATTCTCACCAGGCTGCAACTGATGGTAATTATTCCAAATTTTCAATTACTACACTTTCAGTCCCCTCTTTCTTTCCCCCTGCCAGCACCACTGTTCCTTCTCCTCCTGGTTTCCACTTCACGCCTCCCCCCGCCCTCTCTCCGCCCTCCCCCCCTTTAAGAAGTAAGAAAAATGAACACGCAGCCATTTTCTATCTCTGGCTAACACATCCCTGAACGTCGAGAACCACGATGAAAATCATGCCTGACGAGGGCTTTGATGCCTGGAAAGAGAAGATCATTTTGTACACTTGGCCACTGAAATGTTAGCTTCTGAGAGCAAAGGTTATTTTATCAGGAAACAAAAATCAGAGCTCTCTTTCACTACCAGGGTGTTGTTGCTTTGCCAGCTCATCTCGGCGCTGAGTTGAGTGAGCGTTGAGACCACAGGAATCTGAGAAGCCACCCAACCTCTCCCCTCGACTTACCAGACTCAAGGCTCAAACAGTACCATCCCAAAAAGCGTTTAAGATTTTTGGCCTTTCTTTCTTATTTGGTTTCTTGGCGGTGCCTAGGTTTGGAACGTCCCCTCATTTTTATAACCTGAGCGATGATTACAGCTTGCTTTGAAAACTCACCAAGACAAGGAATCCCTGGTTTTTCTCCAGCAAACTCCCTGGTGCTAAACTAGGCACACTCAACTGAAACCGTTCATTGGGGCCTGTTTATTGGCTTCCAATGCAGAATGGAGGAAGCTGCTCAGTACTTGGTTCCCTGATTGGTCATGTTGCTCACTAGATGACTATGACCATGAGCCTCATGGCATAGTGGTTAAATTGCTGTACTGCTGCTAAAACTGGATCACAACCTGGGGTTCAGTCCCAGGTAGAGGACTAAAGGTTCACTTAGCCTTCCATCCTTCCTAGGTCGGTAAAATGAGTATGCAGGTTTCTGGGGTGGGTGGGGCAATAATTTAATTACGAACTGCCCAGAGAGTGCTTTAAGTGCTATAGGGTGGTATATAAGCAGAACACTTTCCTTTCCTTTACCAAAGCCAAAAGCAAAGTGGCCTGCTTATATACCGCCCCATACTACTTCAAGTAGTCTCTGGGTGATTAACAGTTTTTAATTACACTATGCAGGCTTCATATTGTCCCCCCACCCCAGCAAGCTGGGTACTCATTTTACCAACCTCGAAAGGATGGAAGGCTGAGTCAACCATGAGCCGGCTACCTGGGATTGAACCCCAGGTTGTGAGAACAGTTTTAGCTGCAGTATAGGCATTTAACCACTGTTCCACCAAGTTATCTGCATTTAATTTAATGCATATTTTAACTGATTCTTTTTTTTTCCATTAAAAAACTATTGGTTAAAAAGCAGATGCAGAATAATTTGGACCAGGTTTATTCGTACAACTGATTAACATAAAACTTTTTAAAGTGTAAAAACTTAATTAAAACTTTGTTTGGAAGGTGTTAGGTATTGTGTTCAGAAACAAGGAACTATTAGAAATAAGAATCCAGATGCACTAAACGTAACAGATATAGTACTAAATTCAGATTTACAAATGTGCACATGGCCTATCAGAATATGTTCCTTACCCTTTTCTTCCTCTAGCCCCCTTCTAGGTGAAGGTTTAGAAACCATGGTACAAAAGAAATGGATATAACCTTACAAAATTGAGCTGAAAAACAAATTACTTTTCAAGACCACACATTTCTAAATCCCCTGGTCAGCACAGGTGCTATCTGAACTATCAGACTGGCAGCAAGGGAGCTCTGCTTAAAATCAGGAATAGGTAGTTTCCCCTGACTTGTTTTCACAGAGGGCAGAGCCTGGACTTTATACTTACTGTCTTATTTTATAGCCCCCTTTCATGAACTGAGCTACAATATTTTCTTTCTTCCAGAATTCGTCCTGCTCAGTAAGGTTTTTGTTCTAGATTGAAATAGTCTGTGAGCCACCCCGAAATTCTGAAATCCTAGCTCAGATCCACGTCTGCCACAACCACTACAACAGGAAGCATCTGTAGTAGGGTAGAGGCATTATCCTTTTATTGTTCTACACAGGAAAGAATGCCCTCCTGCTGCAACAGCAAAGGAAGTGTGTTCTGTTCATACCTGTCAAGTTTTTCCTGGCTTTGGGTGGGACGGGACAAAAATTCAATACACACCTGCACCTGCACCGCACCTAAACTGCCCTTCCCAACACACTGGCCAAAGTGGACATGGTCCCATAGAAGCCACACCAGGAGGGACGAGGAGGGCAATAACGACAAGGAGGACATCGTGCAGGATCCAGGCATGAGAAGACAAAGAAAGGGAGGCGAAGAGAAAACAAACCCTAACACGCAGCCAGCCTGCCTGCCTGCCCAGTGCCCACCTGCAGCCCAAATGCTTGGGCTGCCTGGATCCTGCAGCTTTACCAGGAGCGTGCCTGAGACATTCCTCCCTGCAGGCTGCTTGGAGTGTGGCTGCCAGAGAGGATCATGGGAATTGTAGTCTTTCTCTCTCTCTCCTGTCAGTAGCCGGAGGAAGCTCTCACCTCCGCCTCTGCTGCCTGGGACATTTCCAGTAAAAGAAATGTTCTGGGAAGACGGTGGGACAAGGGCTAGAAAACTAGAATGTCCCACCCAAATCGTGACACTTGACAGGTCTGGTCCTGTTCTTCAAAGCTGTTGCTTGGGTTTTATAGAAATGGTTGAACAAATTTGCCTTAGGGCAGAATCAGGTTTGGTTTTACTTGGTGCACAGTGGCCAGCTGGGCATACCATGGCTCTTTCCTGACATTCTTGCAAGGGGGGTATTCATTACTCCTTGAGTAACCCAACTGCCTCTTTGGTTCAAATGGGATTGTCCCAGAAGCTGGAGATCCTATGGAGCACAATACCCAAGGAGTGTTCCACTTGCATTTCCTCAACAGGAATCTGGCCATAGTATGGTACTTTAACAACCTGGCATTTAACACAATGATGTAGGTTGGGAGAGCTGATAGGGTTGCTAGTACTTGCTGGGGCCTCCGAAAATAGCTGTGCATTGAGGTCTTCTAGCAAGGATGCAAATCTCATGGCAAGCATGACTGGAAGAAAAGATAGTTAGATTTTTGTCTGAGAAATAATGTTAAAGCTCAGACACTCTTCTACACCCATGCCCAACTAGCAACAACAGTCGCTGTTTCATCACGATGGTATTTTTGTGGTGCTGCACTTATACACATCAGAAAGTCAGGAATGAGGGCAGGGGAATGGGGAACGTAGCCAGTGGTGGAGGGCGGGGGGCGGGGCGGGGTGAGGCGGGGGGCAGGGCGGGGGCGGGGGGGGGGGGGGGGGGGGCGGCGGCGGCTCGGGGGGGATGGCGGCGGGCATGGGGGGTGGGCAGCGATGGGCACGGGGCGGCGGGCGGTGGCAGTGGGCAGCAATGGGCAGATGGCAACGGGCAGCAGACAGGCAGTGGGGGGACGGACGGTGGTGGCCAGCGGCAGGGGGGGCGGCAGGCTGTCCAGCGCCCTCTCTCCATTTTGGCGCTCTAAGCAACTGCCTAGTTCACCTTAATGGAAGCGCCGGCCCTCTCTCTCTCTCTCTCTCTTTCTCTCTCTCTCTCTCTGTCTGTCTCTGTGTGTGTGTGTGTGTGTGTGAAAGTCACACTTACACAACCCTTCCCAATACCCATTGAGTATGGGTCATTAGCAGTGGCCTTCCTTGTGAAGGTATTAAGTGGTTCTGATTTATCTGGGGATGGATGAAAGGCAGCTTCTTTTGTTCCAGCACACTTGTGCCAACAACAACAACCTGTGTATAAGGGGAATTCCACAAAGGGGTGCTGTAAGTATTTCTATTTTGAGCATTTACTCCAGGGAAACCAGAAGGGATCAGAGTATAAATGTTTGCAAATCCAAATAGCTGAGGACAGGAAAGTATCTTAAAGCTACCTTTTCCAATCTGTTGGATTCAGAGGTACAGAACTTCAACCTCCATGGTCTGTATGATTTTGATAATGGAGGTTGTATTCCTACACAACTGATAAGTGCCAGACTAGGGAGAGAGGGCTGCACTAAAGGACTTTTAATTTTAGTTTAAGATTTTTAGTTCTTTGCTGGGACTGTGGCCTGGAACATTTCATGATCTCAAAACCTGAAATCAACTCAGGCACCACACCTTCAAGACAAGTTATTTATGGACTTTCCATCATTTGCTTTGATGCTATTTCAATCCCAAAAGATATAATTTAGTTTGGGAGTTTTTAAAAATGAATGCGAATGAAAGAGAAAGACAGAGACAGAGGAAGCTGAAGATAAAAAAAATGAGCTTGAGAATGATTCTGTTTGCACATTTCAGCAAAAGTCTGCATTCAGATCCTTTTCAGGGTCCATTCAGAAGATACCAATAGCATATCCTTAGAAACTGATAATGATTCCACAGACGTTGGACATGAGCAATCACAGTTGCAATCAAAGGCTGTGGAACTAAATTGTTTTGCATTATTTTGGCATATGTGAACATCTCTCTTGGTGTAAATTGTATCTGTGGGGTTTGTCAAATAATGGAGGCCAGGATCATGAGCTTTGGGCTGCAGGAAAACCTTGCAGTCTGAGCAGCAGAGAGAGAGGTTTTGGATAGGTGAAAGCACTCCCTCCTTCCTAAGCCTAGAAACTGGTCAGTTTCTCTAGTGTGCCTTCCCTTTCACCAGCCTCTCAGGTTGAAAGAAAGAAAACTTGTGTTTTAATTGTTTTAATCTGTCATGCTGAATTAGCACTATACCAGATTGCAAGAAATAAATCTCTATTAATATAGTAAACATAACACCAAAGCAACAGAGACTGGTGACTATGTGAGGCAACTAGTACAAGGGTGGGTGGGTGCAGGACAAAGTATAAAATGCAATTATTCTAAAGCTCTGTGAAGTCCCCTCAACCAATATACAGCACAGTTAAAAACAGATTAAAAGTTTTCCCAAGAACACACACATGAGACTTTAAATCAAGTTCAAAAACTTTGATCCACTTCCCAATTTATTTTCACAGTATAATGCTGCCCTAAACTACCAAATTTTAATGTTTTGTTATTCCAAAAGAAAAATCTTTAAAATTTGTAACAAATTAAAATGATCACTATTTTTATTTTTAAGCCATTGGCATTGTAAAAACAAGAGCTCCTATTTCCGTGCAAATTTATTGTGGTCTCTACAAAACTTCAGTTGTCCCAAGAACACCTTCTGGGGCTCCAAACGAGAGCTCAGTCAAGAGTGTATAACTAACTACTATTGCTCCTTATAGCTAACGAAGGTGGAGGTGGCATGGGGAAAGCAACCATTTAGGTAAATTTCAAAATGTTACAAATTAAAGGAATACAAGTGGACAACAGGATTGTTACGAACGGATTCTTTGTGTTTCTTCATTTTAAGTAATACTAAAACGGCCCATAGGAAAAGACACATCAATGTGTTATCAATTATTTCTCCTGTAGTCCTGAGAGGCAGTTTCTCCAAAACTATTTAGACCTTTCTGCACTGTAAGTGTCTGGCAGTATTACAACCTTTTAACAAGCGCCACTTCCTTCCCCAAAGAATCTTGAGAACTGTAGTTTGGCCTCAATTTGTGCGAGGTGCACATGTGTTCTATCAAGGGCCTGTCCTGCCCTTTCTGCATCAATCAAGGGCTTCTGTTTTGAAATGCATGACTATTTGGGTTAGTTTTGTATGCATTTTACCCTGTACCAAAATATGCATTTTAACTGAATATTTATTTTGATAACTCTTCTGAGCTGTTACTATATTGCAGCGTTCCGACAAGTGCAAAAATAGAAGGGCAGCTGCCTCACTTGGGAGAATAATTCCAAAATCAGGAGCATAGGAAAATGTCTTGTCCTGACTCCAACCCACAGGTTTTAAGAAAAGGGAGAGAAGCATGAGAGAAACCCTTGTTTCCATTTTTGTATTCTTTTGTCGATTGGCAAAAGACAGACTCTTAAACAGGCGGTCTTTGGGTTAATTAAAGAGGTTTACACAAAAGCTCTGAGTTTTACCACATTTCCCTCTTTTGTATAACATTTCTTTTACCCTTTGCATGTTAAATGACCCAATAAAGTTTTCATCAATGGCAGCAAAGGATCAGAACATTTCAGGGGAGGTGAATTTTAATCTGTAAATGGCATGGAAGCTAGCTGGTTCCTCTAGCCCAGTGGTGGCGAACCTTCAGCACTCCAGATGTTTTGGACCACAACTCCCACTTCCCTTTGTCATTGGCAATACAGGCTTGGAATTCTGGAAGTTGGGGTCCAAAACATCTGGAGTGCCGAAGGTTCGCCACCACTGCTCTAGCCTAGTAAAACCACCTCTTGCCTGACAGTGGGTCTCTAGGATCTCAGACAGGAATCTTTTTAAGCTCTACCAAGATGGTGTCTTTTGATGGTCTCCCATCCAAGTATTAACTAGGCCAACTCTGTATAGATTAGCAGATGAGAAAAGACAAGGAATGTGCGTGATGGTAGAATTTGGGGACTTCAGTAGTCATTTCAGTATTAGCTGTGTGAGGTCTTCTGTGTAATCATCATCATTTTAGAACTGCAGAGATGGAAGGGACCCTAGCAATGTTCCCTGAAATTTTTTTCCTTCCTCTGCGTTGGAGCCTCCTCTGTCTATGCACAAGGGGCAGGGTTTCAGCTAAAACCCAGAAGTAAATAGGCACTGGCCTCAGCTGCTCCTTTGCAGCACTGATGGAATTCTGTGTGCGCACAGGTGTCCATCTTCGATGGAGCATTAGACCCCATGGACTGTTGAGGCCAGCCCTTTGTCAAGGAATTAATTTCCCAATCTCTGTCTCCACAGCATGACACTTAAAACACTATTCGTTCTTTCTGGAGCTTGAACAAAAATGCATCCTTAGAAAAGTATGCTGCCTAAGGATCTCAGTCAGATCAGAAAAGGGGCCACAAGATTTAACCGCCAAAACAGTATTGTGTACAATTCTGGTCACCACATCTCAAGAAAGACATAGTGGAACTGGAAAAGGTGCAAAAGAAAGCAACTAAAATGATTACTGGGCTGTGGCACCTCCCTTATGAGGAAAGGCTAAAACATTTGGGCCTGTTTAGTCTGGAAAAAAGGCGCCTGAGGGGGAATATGATTGAGACATACAAAATAATGCAGGGCATGAGTAAAGTGGATAGAGGGACACTCTTCTCCCTCTCACAAAATACCAGAACTAGGGGACATACACTCAAATTGAGGGCTAGGAGAGTAAGAACAGACAAAAGAAAATATTTTTCACCCAGTGCATTGTTAGTCTGTGGAACTCCCTGCCACAGGATGTGGCGATGGCATCTGGCCTGGATGCCTTCAAAAGGGGATTGGACAGATTCCTGGAGGAAAAGTCCATCACAGGTTACAAACCATGATGGAGCTGTGTAATCTCCAGGCTTAAAATCGGGGTACTTCGAGGGCCAGATGCAGGGGAGTGGTATCAGGAGACAGATATCTAGTCTCATGTGCTCCCAGAGGCATTTGGTGGGGCCACTGTGAGGTACAGGAAGCTGGACTAGATGGACCTTTGGCCTGATCCAGCATGGCTCTTCTTATGTTCTTATCGCCATTGACTGGAGCCTGGGATTCCCCCTGACCATCAACCTTGACGTTCAGTGACATGGTCCCTGATGATGACTGGATCAGAGCACCCTGCCTCATCCTTCAGTGAAGATGTCCTGTATGTCCACCATGTGCCTTTTGTGCAGAAAATTACAGATTACTCCCATAGCATATACCCAAGGGCCCACGACCAATCCACATCAACAGCACCTGGGTGGATGTGTGCAATGCCTTGTGTCAGTAAAGACAGCTGACTTGTGAAACAGTGCTGCATTGTTTTCAAGCCCAACTACAGATATTTAACTGCTCCCCTTGTTACATCGTATTCCTTTTGTCCAAAAGCAAACATGTGTTGGAGCTTCCCCGTGCCACTTCCAAAGCCCTTGATCTATAGATTAAATAGTTGTTCTTCCTCAGTACACATTGGCTGGTGAGCAAGAGGATTAAAATAAGACATGCTGGGAGGAATTAGGAAGTACTAGTTTTCATAACTCCTATAATTTGTAAAGACGGAAGGTGGGGGCGGGTGGAATCCTAGTGGAATTAATCTATTTCTTATGTTCATTCCAGCTGAGTTTAATTTACCCTTGGCTATTTCTCTCCTCTGATCAAGGAATGCTGTGTTTTACACTGGTTTCTTCGCACACAGCCCAACACGATTCCCACTTTGAGCTGAGTTATTATTAATTGTTTTAATATGTGTTCAGAAACAAGGAGAATTGCAACAAAAGAAGAGCTTTTCCCACCACCCTTACTCAGTTACATCAGAGTCCTAGCTGGTAACATATCATACCATATCTCAGTGCAGAGTCCTGCTCTTTTGCTACCTTGCTAAAGACCAAAGATAAGCAGTTGAAGGTTAGGCTCTAGAATTCTAGGCATCATCATCATCATCATCATCATCATCATCATCATCATCATCATCATCATCATCATCATCATCA
>JAHTLZ010000204.1:15072540-15091171 GCA_023846285.1 Phrynocephalus versicolor | reverse complement strand
AGATAGATAGATAGATAGATAGATAGATAGATAGATAGATAGATAGAGATACAGTGGTGCCTCAACTTACGAATTTAATCTGTTCTGAATGCATGCTCTTAACTACTCTTATGTCGGGGTACCTACCTAAAAACTTGAGGGGGGGAGTTAAAAAATAAAAATATGAAAAAATATTCGTAAGTCGAGCAGGCCATAACTAAAATTTGTAATGCGGCAGTTAAAATGCTAACAGTTTTCCACTCTTAAGTCAAATTGCTCTTAAGTGGAGCTGCTCTTAAGTTGGGATACCAATGTATATATATAGAGAGAGAATGTGTGCTGGTTTTATATATATAGGTTACATTACAGAATCCCCAGCCATTCTATCTCTATTTGGAGTTTTTTTTAAAAAAAAAAACTAGACCAACTTTTCTAAGCTCTTCCACAAACCACTGGAGAATTCATCCTCCTTCTGAAGAAATTTGGTGAAATGCCGATGAATAGGGTAGAGGCTTCTGAATAAGGCTTTGTTTGAGCTTTGGCTTCAGGCATTGACCCTGGTGCTTGATTATTATTTTTTTCGTCAAGTCTTGCCCCATCACTTTCCATAAGAGCTGTCACTTTTGCTTCGACATGACAAGCCAGGAAGCATCCTCCTTATGCGGCATGATTTTCCTACCAGATGCCCATCAACACCGCGATGGGCCACGGTTAAGGCAAACAGAGGCTTCCCGTCTTCCCCAGCCACAGGTATGTTTCACCACCGTCTGGCCAACGGCTGCTGTTTATTTCGAGCCGTTCTAAAATTGTGCCTTCAAGGCTGGAAGCCAAAACCACTGCCAGGGTCCTTTAAAAAATATTATTAAAAGTAACAACTCACAGGTACTGAAGAAAACCAAAACTAAAAGAAAAAAGAAATCACAAGATGTACTGAATCCTTTACGGGTGGGAAAATAATTGAATAGACAAGCTGTTGTTAATTTAAGCCTTAATTTTCAGACACACTTCATGAGTCAAGAGTACTTCCTGTTCTAGAATTCCTGCAGGGTTACAGGTGGTCCCTGTTCGCCCTCTCTGTCTACTGTACATTAAAAAAAATACATTTCTAACTATGCTTAAACATTTCTGAAATCTCCAGTTTATGTCTAGACTATTTTAATCAGCTAAATGTCATAATAAGCCATATGCGGCTCTTGATGGCTTACATACCCCAGTCCTGCTCGTAAAGCAGAAGAGGTGTTTTTCTTTTTCTTTTTAAAGGGGCCTGTGTTTGTTTTGCCATGAAAATAGGCCTTTTAGCCTATCCTATCAAACCTGCTGGCAGAACTGAAATGGGTCCTTCCTTACGTAACTCCTGGATTACAGCTCAGTGAGGGAGACAAGAGATGATGAATCAACCTTCCCCAGTCTAAGGACGGGCACATTTTCCATGCAGTGTTTGTGCATCAGACAGAGATGTCACCCTTCCATCCTGAAGGTAACTGATCTTGGCAGATTTTTGGAAGCTAAGTAGGGTCAGGCTTGGTTAAATATTTGTATCAGAAGCAATTTGCTTCTGATAGCAATCCATGAATACCAAGGAACTCCAGGTAGGGCTAGGAAAGAAGATTGCCTAAAACCAGTTATTGTCAATAGACAGGTGGCTTCTCAGAATATCACCTCTCCCTGTGTTTCTAAGAACCTTGCTGGCTCAGACCAAAGCACTGTTCAGTTCCTCTGTACTGCCTCTGACTGTGGCGTACCAGGTGGCCCAGAAGCAGGAAGAGACATCTGTCATCCCCAGCTGTTATTACTGTAGCAAGAGATGTTTTTCAGAAACAATCATCCTTCAGGCTTTTTGAGAGGTTAAGCATTCTTTCTCTTAGCATTCAAAGGCACGTATCTTTTCTATGTGGTTTCCTTTTCAGTTCTCTTCGCACACAAAGGGTGATCATAAATGGCCTCTCTTCTTCTTGGAGAAACGTGACCAGTGGGGTACCCCAGGGTTCTGTTCTGGGTCCAGTGCTGTAAGAGCACTCCCCTGCATCTGGTCCTTGAAGTACCTGGTTTTAAGCGTGGAGATTACACATCTCCATCATGTTGTACCCTGTGATGGACTTTTCCTCCAGGAATCTTATGAGGAACGGCATAGGGAACTGGGAATGTTTAGCCTTTCAAAAAGAAGGCTGAAGGGGGATATGATAGCTATGTTTAAATATCTGAAAGGATGTCATATTGAAGAGGGAACAGGTTTGTTTTCCATGGCTTCAGAGACTAGTTCGCAGGGCAATGGTTTCAAACTACAGGAAAAGAGATTCCATTTGAACATTAGAAAGAACTGCATGACAGTTAGAACTGTTTGGCAGTGGAAAATGTTGCCACGGAGGGTGGTGGAGTCTCTTCCTTTGGAGGATTTTTTAGGAGAGGCTGGATGGCCACCTGTCAGAAATATTGTGATGGGGGTTCCTGAATGGCAGGGGGTTGGGCTGCATGGCCCTTGAGGTCTCTTCCAACTCTATGATTCCATGATTCTGTGATTCTATGATCTTTTCTTTCTTCTATCTGAATATCCATCAGGGCCTTTTCAGTGGCCGCTCCCTGCCCATAGACCTCTTCTCCATGGAGAGTCTTCCTAGGACAGCTAGGTTGGTCCTCTTCCTGTTGTCCACCCACTCAAAGACCTTCTTACTGTGATTGGTATCTGGCAGTTGACTAGCTGCTGAGGAAAATGTTTTGAACTGGGAAGTGATCGTACTTTTTAACTATCTTATATCCAATATCTTATTAACTAAATGGAGCTTTTATTTGTTTGTTTGTTTGTTTGTTTGTTTATAACCCTCCTTTCTCCCAAGGTGGCTAAAAATAACAAGATTTAAATGCTAAAAGTAACAGAAATGTTTAAAAAAGAATTAAACAACTGTAACAATTAACAGTAAAAAAAAGCCAGTACACATTTAAAAGCAACAGAGCACAACAATCTAATTGGGGATGGGGGTGACCTTTCAGAAAGCCAACCCCAGAAGGAAAGCCAGTCTAAAGAGAATAGGGCCTTTGCCTGCTTGTGGAAGGATAGCAAAAATGGGACCAGTCTAGCTTCTTGTGGGAGCGAATGCCAGAGCCTGAGGGCAGCAACAAAGAAGGCCCTGCCCCATATCTTCACTAAGCATGCCTCTGAGGGTGGTGGGACTGAGAGAAAGACCTCTCCTCATGATTCTAATCCTTATTTATTTATTTATTTATTTATTTATTTATTTATTTATTTATATACCACCCCATCTTCCGAGACGGAACTCGGGGTGGTGTACAATAAAAAGAAGAGAAACCACAGCAAGCAAACATAAAATCAGAGGCATCAGTAAAAATAGGAGGGTACAATACCCTCCGCACAGAATGGCATGGTCGGCAACAGAGAGAGAAGAAAAAAAATACACAAAATTAAACAAAAAGGTCGCCTTGGGCAGGCTGTTAGAATATTATGCTTTTAAGAATGCAGTTTAACATTGTAACTTTTGCTCTCTTTTTTTAACCTGTGTTCTTTGTCCATGTTGTGAACTGTCCTGGGTGAAAGACAAAACTATAAACCAGATACATTATAAATGAATTAGGCCTAGTAGCCATTTCTGGCTTAATTCTGCATGCCTTTGTCGAAATTGCCACTCAAAGTGATGACCATCCATCAAGTTGTAGTCCGCTCTTATAAATATCCACTTTGACATTTCCAAGCAATATGATGGTTCTTCTTGCCAAGATTCTGGCCCGCATCAATTGGCCTATTCTAACACCTTTTCTTATGGTGTCAATATATGTAGGGGCTGTCCATTTTAATCCTGGCAAAGTACTCTCTTTGTGCATGCTTAATATTATTTTTTTTCATATATTATAAACCAGGGAGGGAGAAGAGCCACAGGGACTATGTTTGGACCAAGAGGGCCACATTTACTTCTCCATGACACCACTGTCTACCACTGGTGGCTTCCCAGATCTTCTACACCCCGCCCCCTATTCTGAAGGACTGAGGCTGAAGGTGTTGAGTTCAGGCTAATTCCAAACTTTTCTTGTATCAGAATAAGATAGCCAAAAAATTCTGAGACAAGCAGAGATCCAAATCATCATTCATTTATTCAGCTGGATAAAGGAAGGGGTCAAGCTTTCCCCCTGAAGCAGAAGGAAAAAGTCGCAACTAGCAGAGGCAGGGTACACATTTAAGTACAGAAAGCATGAGATGCCCCTCCCCAATGAACAACATTCTTTAGGCACGCTGTAACTCTTTGTTAGAGACATCCACCTAACCCATTCTCCTTGCACCCCCATTGATGTCCTTGAACATATAAGACAGGCTCTTCTTTCTCTCTTGCCAAGGCACAAACATTCCAGTAAAATTGAAACAGTTTCAGACAGCTTACAAAGCACAATAAGGTTCAGATACAAGGCATACAGAGGAATCAACATGGCATCACTTTGGTTCACTTGAATCTGTTAGTTTTTATTAATTCCTGGTCTCAATAAAGGCTTACCCAGTTCCAGAAAGAACTTCAGTCTGAAAGTTACAGAATTTTGACTTGATCCTTTGTTTGCTTGGCCCAGCCCGTGTAACTGTGACACTTGCCACTCATCTTGAGGAATGGTGTGGCTATGGACATCACCTCTACCGCAGGCAGCATGGGCTCCAGACTTTCAGTTCTGTCAAATCTTTGGATCTTTGAAGGAACGCATCTCTAGAGAGACACTTTTTTATCACTTTTCTAATTGCGAAGCTAGCACTGATTTCGTTTCTGCCTCACGAAACTATTAGACTTTCTCTTTCATCCCGAGAGAAATTGGTCCCTCCAATTCCTTTTGCCCATAAACAGGGATGAAAATGTTGACAGCTGATTTGAGCACAGCTCTGTTTCATAAAGTACGATAAACTGTGCTAATTAAGCACTAAACAGTGAATGACTGAAACTGGAAGCAAATGTTTCTAAGTCACCCACATCTGGTCATGGTGAAATGGACGAGGGACCAAGTGAGTCAACAGCCTGCCCTGGCACACATTTCATTTTGTTAAGCAACTAACTGGCTGCTAACCTTTAAAATGGCATCAAAATATTGCTGTAACATATTTATATCTCGCTATTTACCTGTGACAATTGAAAGTTGGCCATCTAGTCTTACACTCCCACCACAGTTTCAGCACCTCAAGCATAATTGGATAAATCACACCATACCAGGTTGAAAGAATCTCACTGTTTCTACAACTTTTTGATGAAGGATGAGTCAAATATCAGCACCCATTATTTGCTTGGCAAGCTATGCCTTGCAAATCAAATGCAAAACTATACGTCGCTTTCACCTAAAGGGAACAATTTACAGTCTACAATTTCTTCACATTGATATTAGAAGTGCTTGTTAATGAAAAAACCCTTTAATGTAATTTTGTAAAACTCGTGAAACATATATTTAAGGATTTGTAAATCCCTGCAGCTTTCAGTTCCGTAAGAATTATATTTCTAATATTGCTGAAAAGAATAAATTTTGTGCACAGGAGGGCCTGGTTTTTCCTGACACATCCATATATCTGAAGGATTACTATTCTTCAGAGATCATAATGTAATATCTAACCCGAATTTAGCTTTTAATTTTTTATCATCATATGTCTCTTTTGTAACAGTGGCATATTCCAGCTTAGACAGTTTCTGTAGTCGGATGAAATATAAGTACAGGCATAAAAGCTTAACCCTTGAAGTGGGAAAATAAATGCGAATACAGTAACTAAAGACTTTTGTTCTCTATGTACATTTTCAATAGATAATAATAAGCTAGGGAAGCTATATGTTTAGCTATGTTTTGTTTTGTTTTGTTGTGTCCAGTTCTGGATACCGTACTTCAAGAAAGATGCTGACAAATTGGAACAAGTTCAGAGGAGGGCAGCAAGGATGATCAAGGGGCTGGAAACGAAGCCCTTTGAGGAAAAACTGAAAGAAGTGGGGATGTTTAGTCTAGAGAAAAGAAGAGTGAGGGGTGATATGACAGAACTTTTCAAATATTTGAAAGGCTGTCATACAGGGGAGGGGCACGATTTGTTCTAAGTCATTCCAGAATGCAGAATGTATAACAACAGGCTCAAGTTAAGAGAACCCAGCATTTGGCTGAATTTGGCTGAATATTAAGAAAAACTTCCTGTTAGAGCAGTATGGCAGTGGAACCAATTAGCTCAATTGGTGGCAAGTGCTCCAACATTGGAGGCATACAAGAGAAAGTTGGACAACCAACTGGCAGATATCCTTTGATTTGTATTGCCGCATGGAGATGGGGGTTGGACTTCATGGTCTTATAGCCCCCTTCAAACTTCACTATTCTATGATTCTATGACATCTTAAGGCTGTACCTAGAGCAGAAAGACTTTATAGTGTGGGCATCAACCATTTCCCACTCCTTCAATTATTTTCTTTGTTCACCATCTTGCCTGTTGAGACTGAATGAAGAGTTGAATACTTCTGAAGAATGCAAAAACTTTCATGCTGTTCTGGAACCTTAGGATGGCCTAATAGGGAATTTGGAATGTTTACATATGTGTTTTAATGCATATTTAAATGTTTTGATTTTCTCTCCAAATAGGCAGATGCATATTTTATTCTCTTTAAACTGCCAAGAGCCACGTCTCCACATTTGGAGGAAGTGCAGAATCCAATAAATAATAAAGTTTATTATTAATCTGAGATGCAGAGTTCACTTCATTCTGCATTCGAATTTCCACATCACTCTTAATGTACTTTAGTTTAGTCTGTAAGAAAGACTAGAATAAGACTAAGAATAAACCTCTCCCTTGAATTGCATGGGTCTGAGCAGCACGGTTTTGGTTGTGTACAGATCCCCCCCATAAATGATTACATAAATATTTAAATAAATATTCAATAAATACTGTGCCTGAGAAAGATGAGTCTCAGATTTACTGAGGCCCTTTTGTTGTTGTTGTTGTTGTTGTTGTTGTTGTTGTTGTTCCTGCTGCTACTGCTGCTGCTGCTATTGTTGTTGTAGTGGCAGCACCCAGTTGCATGGGGGCAGCCCAATGGAACCCCCTAACCCTAGCACTGTTGATGGGAGAAGTGTAGCAGTTGTCTCTTAACAGACGTACTAGACTTCAGATACAAATTCAGCAAGTAAACTAATCTCACTGACTTCTGCCCTTTGTATGTTGATATCAGGAGAATAATCTGTCATGATACATACTTGATACTCATTAAAACTATGTATCAGAGATAGTCAAGTATAGAACTACAGTAGAAATCTTGGTGTCAACCCAGTGTGCTGCAGCGGTGAAAAAAGCAAACTCAGTGCTAGAGATTAGGCAGGGTATAGAACAGGGGTCCTCAACCTAAGGCCCCGGGGCCGGATGTGGCCCCCCAAGGTCCTGAATCCGGCCCCTGGGACCAATTGCAACCCCCACCTACCCCCTGTTTTGTGAGCAAGCAAGCCTCTGCAGCTGCTTTTGGACTGTAATCCGGCCCCCAGTGTGTCTGGGTGGTGGTGGACCGGCCCGCTGTTTGAAAACGTTGAGGACCCCTGGTATAGAAAATAAGTCAGCAAGTGTCATTTTGCCTCTTTATAAATCTATGGTGTGCCCCATCTGGAGTACTGTGTACTATTCTGGTCATGATACCTCCAAAAGGATATTATGGAAATGGAAAAAGTGCAGAGGAAGGCAACCAGAATGATTAGAATGACTGGAACACCTTCCTTACCATCTGAGGCTGGAACGGCTGGGCCTCTTCACTCTTGAACAATGGTGTCTAAGAGGTGACCTGATTGAAGTTTATAAAATCATACACAGTGTTTACAAAGTAGATAAGGAAAAACTGTTTTTCCTATTGCACAACACTAGAAGTAGGGATGTCAAGTATTTTGCAATTTGTTCTGCCAGCAGAAGCAAATACTTATTGAATAATTACATAGACAGAAGCAGAAACAGACAAAGTCAGAGCTTACTTAAAAACAGCAAACAGCTATATTAGAGATATACATAGATAGGTTACATGGAGATAAATCAACAGCATAACATCATTTCATTATACATGACATGCATAATCAGTACATAGTATAGAGAGACAAAGAATGGGTGCCTTATTCACAAAGACCCATTGAACACTAATAAACAGAACATATATACATTTGCCTGTCCAATCAATCAGGTAACACATTGCATTATGACTATTGTAGCACCTTGCATCAGCCAAACCCATTTAAGCCCATTCTTTTCACCTGCAGTCTAATAGAAAAAACCTTTAGACTGAGCCAATGTGATTATGCACATTTGCAGACTCCAATTTAGAAATCAATTAAATACATACAGACCATTTAGATATGCACCTGTCCAATACATAGTTTCATTAAGTAATATCTAACAAGGGGGCACTCCATGAAACCTTTAGGTGCTAGATCTCAAACAAATAACAGAGAGTACTTTTTTCACCCAGTGGATCACTGGTCTATTGAACTCCCTGTCAAAAGAAGTGGTGACAGCTGTCAGCCTTGACAGCTTTAAGAAAGGATTAGACAGGTTCATGGAGAACAAGGGTATCAATGGCTATCATTTTGGATGCCTAAGGACAACCTCCGGGTTGGAGAGATAGGCAGGATATCTCTCAAAGACATTTGCAGGGAATCATAAGCAAGTGAAGACATCTGCTTGGGAATACCCTGAAGCAAATGGTGAGCCGCTGTGTGAAACAGAATGCTGGACCGGATGGGCTGTGGCCTGTTCCAGCAAGGCTGTTCTTATGTTCTTATACACATACAGCCGTGGGAGTTGAGGCCCTTTGTGGCTGCAGAAAGGCTGATAGATAACACCACAAATTTGTCTGTCTGCCTGTGTTTCCTTCCTTCCTTCCTTCCTTCCTTCCTTCCTTCCTTCCTTCAGACTTGGGGCAGTTTATGTAGTTGAACAAAAGATACAAAGTAAAATAATGCATAAACCACAAACAACAAAAACAGAACCAGGGTAGCCATCTGGTGGCTTAGGTGAACCAAGTTAAATAAACCATAACATGATGAAGCAAAATGTCCAGTAAGATAATGAAATAATCAATCACGACAATAAAATACGGGTCTCAAAATTAACCTTAGGTGTTGTCCAAGGCCTCCTGAAATAATTCAGTTTTTACTGATCTTCTGGTAGGGAGGGGGCCTGTCAGATGCTGGTGTCAACATAGAAAAGCTGATGATGCTACAGATCTAC
This sequence comes from Phrynocephalus versicolor, assembly GCA_023846285.1. NCBI lineage: Eukaryota > Metazoa > Chordata > Lepidosauria > Squamata > Agamidae > Phrynocephalus > Phrynocephalus versicolor. The sequence continues at coordinate 15,081,999 of JAHTLZ010000204.1, read as the reverse complement.
TTGTCTGCCTGGCACAAAGCCATTACCCATGCCATGGGAAAAAAGAAGGAAGACTTATTTTGAGAGGGGAAAAACTTTCCTCCTGAACTCAGGAACTCTGCAAATATCACTACCTTTTCTCAATCATCTTCAAAAGGTGAAATGTAAAAGCCAAGTGCACGTTCTTGCTAAGAAATGTGCTCTTATTTTCCTTTGCAAAAACAAACTTTTCTTAAAACATCAAGACCTTATCATTTCTATTAGATATTATAGTGGGATTTTTCTAATCAGTTTATCCATTTTTACACTAAAGCTTCTCCGCTATGCTTTTGTGGCAACATCTTGTATTTTCCTTTCTTATGTTGTTAGTTGTGGGAGGATCCTGATGAAGAAAGACTCAAGTCCAGTTATCCGGCCAGCAGAACGATCATGCCCCTTGCCATTGGCATGTTTTATTACATATCATTTACATCCCAGTAGAGATGGGCACGAATAAAAAAAAATGGCATTTCATTTGTCATTTGTCGTTTAGGGGGTCCATTTCGGTTTGTTTCCGTTTTTTGCGAATTTTTGCAAAAAATCGTTTTCGTTTTCATTCGTTTCGTTACCGTTTCATTACCATCTATTTCAAATTTTTGTGTTTTTTCTTAGCATTTAAAGCAGTTCACTGTATTGCTGTAACGAAAACAAAATGCACAACAAAATTTCCGGTGTTTCTGTTCGTTTTGTTTCATTTTAGAGACAAAATTTGTTTGTCATTTTGTTGCGTAACGAAATGAAAAAACAAAAATGGAAACAAAAAATTGTTTGTTTCGTGCCCATCTCTACATCCCAGAGTATGCACGACATCAGTGATTGGTTACAGGGGTAGAGGTGGCATATGCTGGTTGGATGCTCTATAGGGAATCGCCTCATGAACAGAGCATGCTTTGCACAGTTATTGATACAATAACACATGTCCTTGCTGTTTATAGACGAGAGGTGTGTTAATGAGAGGTAGACAGGAATAGATGAAGGGAAATGAAAAGTAAACGGAATTAGTCCAGTAACCAAGAGTAAATAAATGGAAGATGAGCAGAGCAGAGTCAGAGTGAGTAAATAAGCTGAGTAAATGAAAAGTAAATAATAGGTAACCCAAGCTGGCTTAGAGGGATTCCAAGGTCTGGAACATGTGGATTGAGGCAGAGTTCCATCAGGAGGGTCTCCCCTCTCCTGAAATGGCCTCTAGGCCCCATCCCAGCTGTCTGAATCAGACTCCATCAGTTAGTATTACTCTTTTTTCTCTGTTCTCTCTACTTTTGTTTCTCTCTTCTTGCCTTCAAGTTCATCATTTACTTTGAAACATTTTGGGACTTAAACTTTAAAATACAGTAGTCAAGCAAGAGATGTTAAAAATCGTCCAGTCGGTGTAAGATGATGCCAAGAATTCTGGAAATTGCTGATACTTAAAACACTTTCAAGTTGTTTAATTTGTATTCACGATTAAACACTATCTGCCCTCTAGCACCACACAGCCAGTCCTTGTCAGAGTTTTTACAATCTCACATGCTGTCTGCAGAAGGTGTGACTGGGAGGGGCCTTTCATGGGCTGTGGTGACTGTCAATCTATCCAACACTAACCACTTGTTCCCATTCCATTCCATTCCATTATTTCTGTCTCCCTCTGAATTCAAAGGCAGCCCTGCCTCTCTGCTCTGTATTCCCCCCTCTGTTGTTGAAAGCAGTCATGTTTGTCAGTTTGCTGTTGATCTGAAGGTAAAGGAAAATATTATTATTTTTCTCTACTACTGTCTCAGAGTGAGCTAGTGAGACTTTTAATGAGAAAATAGGTGGACTGCTCTGAGGAAGCTGTTCTGATAACTGAATCTCTGCAGTTCTGCTGCAAAACTAGAGCACTGAGCTAAAAATTTAAAAATGCAACAGTCCTCTATGCATTTTCTTCTGTCATCTCAGGCAGCTGCCTGACTCTACCTAATGGGAGGTTTGGCCCTGCTTTTTCTTGTTAGGGCCGATGGTGCCACTTGTCCACGATAACAATATTTTCATTTGTGAAATGCCAAGTGATCTACATTGTGTGTGCTAATATAGCATGGAGAAGAGCAGGGGGGATTCCTCCCAAGATTCCTGTTCTTTGGGATGAGGGTAAATCAGATGAGCTGGACATTTTAGCCTTTTTTTTGAGGTTCAGTTCCTTCCATTCCCTTAGGGATAAATTCTCATCTCTCACACTGCATGTGGGCCTTTAATTGTGCACATCCTATTAGTGCTAATGGGACTTAAGCACCTAAAGCCCTCTGTGTGAAATGAGTCTAATAAATCTAGGGTTACAACCTCATTAAAGAAAGAGTTGCTTATTTCAAGTGTAATGGGCCTTTAGCCTCTGTGATCGGGCAATGTGTGTCTTTATTTGTCCTTCCAAGAGGGAATTCAGAACTCTTCCTGGCTAATAAATATTTTCTCACAATTCATCCTAAGGGGGGCCAAAAGAACAACAACAAACCCCTGGGAGGCTTGTGTTCTGGCTTCATGATGCTTGCCCCCAGCTAATGAATGCAGTGTCCCTCAGGTCAGCCAGAAATGGCCAAGGCCACTCCTGAGGGATGGCTGAGCATCACTGGCTCCTAATTTCCTATTTGAAATGGCTGTTGGGTCACCCTGTTGCTTCCTGCAGTGCTTTTATCTTTCCTTTGAGAAAAATCTAGCTGTATTCAGCAATTCTGGTGCCAGTTGCAGATCCCTTGGGATAAAAAAAAAACCTCCTTTCCTCACCTGAGGATCAAGAGGAAATTGATTCAAAACTCCCAAAAAGGAAGGGGTGTGCCTTGACAACAATGGAAAGCAACCTTGACCTGCTAAAATGGTTTTTAAAAGAGATCAGTTCAAAGGCACCAACAAAGGGCGCCGTTCTTCATTCCTCTTTGTGAAAGATCTGAGGCACGGCAAAGCATGCTGCTTATATACTCCCACATTATATTAAGTAATGCCTCAATATACAAAATGAATCTGTTCAATGGGGATTTTCGCATCTCAAAACGTGGTTTCCCAGAGGAATGTACTGAAAGCCAATTAATCCATTCTAGAAGTCAGAAAAGTCAGAAAAGAGAGAAGAGATTACATTGGTTTTCAATGCATTCGTATGGGAAGGCTGTCCCAATGCCAGGAAAAATGGGAACAGCCTTTCCCCCTCTTTGTAATACTTATATATTGCTTATATTACTTATATAACCACTTTATGGGCGGTTTGCAAGAAATTATGCAGGCAACACATTGCCCTACCCCTCCAGGAAGCTGGGTACTCCTTTTAACGACCTTGCAAGGATGGAAGGCTGAATGAACCTTAAGCCTGCTACCTGAGATTGTACCCCAGGTCGTGAGCACAGCTATAGCTGGAGTAAAGCAGTTTAACCACTGTGCCACAAAGCTCACGTAGCATATGGGAATATCTGAACCTGGCATTCTTCCCTTGGCCATCTCTCCCGTGTTTTCATACAGAAACAGCTTTCGTGCAAGACAAAGTAACCTTGTGGCAAGTGGGAGGAGCCCCAAGTGTTGTTAGATCCAATGCTTGTCAGCTCCAACCAGCAGGCACAAGGGTCTAGGAGAGTGGTTTTCAGTCTCGGGTAATCCATGTGTTCCTGGACTGCAGTGTTGGAATGATTCCACATAGACACATATTGTTGGGTTCAACAAGTCAGGCCTCATGCAACAGCTTCCTCCGCAAGCATGAGTCCTCTTTTATTAGTTGCAAAGGCAGGGCATCAGAGGTGGAGCGAAGGTCTACGTGTCAGGATGGTGCAGGCTGATTCATTCCTGGGAGGACTGGGGTGCTTTTTAATCTCTTCCAAGGGGATATCTCTATATTGCAGTACCTAGAAACCCCCAGCAGCATGACTAGTAGTGAAGGGTTCTGGGAGTTGTAGTTCAAAGACACCTGGGCTACCCAAGGGTGAGAATCCCCACGGTCCCCAATCTTGGGTCCCCCAATGTTCTTGGACTACAACTTCCAGAAGTCTTCACCATTAGCTGTGCTGGCCAGGATTTCTCAAGAGTTGTCCAAGAACATCTGGGGACCCAAGGTTGGGAAGCACTGGTAGATACAGTGATGGGAGCTGCAGGCAGTGGTCTAGTCCCGCCACCCTGTGTGGGGCAGAAGCACCAGCACTTCTCAAACTAGGATCCTGCTAGATCTCTTCCTACTGGCTCTCTCATATCACTATGCCCTTTCCTTTCAGGCAGCTGCCGTATTCCCTTCCCTTCAAACCACATTCTCGTTTGGTTGGAAAGGGATTTTGTCCCACTTCATGCTCCATACAAGGCAGCGGGAACTTGCTCACCCTCTCACTTCCTGACAGCCAATCTCCTTGCCCGATTAAGATGCCTTCAATGCTGGCTTAGATTTCTGCACCCCACTTTGTCAGCACGCCTTCACAAGTTAGGAGTTAAAACCTGGAAAGGTTAAGGTTAAAACCCAGAGTTAAACCCTGCAAAGTAAAACCCTGCAACTTAAGCCATTACCTCACATCCCTCTCATCGCTGTTCGCTTGGGACCAGTATGAAGAAATTCTACCGCACGTCCATTGCGTGACAACGGGAGTTCGTCCCGATCACGCCCCCTGAACAAAGATTAGAGCATGATGAGCCATATCCCTCCCTGGCCTCGGGAATCTGCTTGTCTCGGTTCTCGTTCTGAGACGCGAGCCCGTGAGGTCATGCCTGTCGCGGAATTAGTGCCGAGTTTTGCAGTATCCATCTGGTGGCAGGAGTGCGAAGTGCCATTCACCACTAAATTCCCTACGGAGTTAGCAATGCAGTGCATAGAGATTAAAAGACAAATGCCTCGAACTTTGCTCCATAACGCATTGAAGGCAAGGCTGAGGAGATTCGAAACATCAAAAAACGGAAGGTTGGACCAAAAAAAAAAAAAAAAGGAGAACGAAGGCAGAGAATTTCAGATCTTAACATGAAACAGGGACGTGCAGTAACAGTTGTCCCGGTATCATCCATCAGTCACGCCCGTGGGTACAAGGAAAGAGGGACAGCACTGGTATAAGACCACGTGACCGCAAATATTATCACGCAACGAACTTCATCTCGGAACGAGGAAGGACGTGAAGTAACCGTCTTATTCATGGGGCTGCTTGGAAATCTTAGCTTCTTGCCCTCTCCCTCACCTAAATGCCCTGCTCATGTGTGTTTCATTGTTTCCCATTGAGGAGGCCAAGAGGGGGAAGAAAAGGGATCGAAGTAGGGGGACATAGTAGCAATGCCCCAGCATTTGCCAATGCTCCCTCTGCCCCTGCATTTCATATGATGAGTAAGAGGTAGTATGAGCAGGCTTTGGATGGCAGCTTCTCCTTTCTCTCTCAATGGATTCCTGCTTTCCTTGCCCAATAGTTGCAGATAAATTGTAATTTGGAGAACGTGAATGTGTGTGCACGTGTGCTCAGGATGAAGGGGCGTGCACATGGGAAGTGCATGCATACGTCTCATAGAAGAACCCTGCACTTATGAATGTGCCTCTACATGACGGCACAAGATCCTGCAACAAGTCACTAATAGAATATACAAAAATTTCTCTATTGTGCACTTGCATGTAAATACAAGTAATATACCTTTACTTAAGAGCGGCTCGAGCAATTCGACTTAAGAGCGGAAAACAGTTGGCATTTTAACTGCTGCCTTACAAATTTTAGATGCGGTCTGCTCTACTTACAATTTTTTCCAATTATTTGTTTATTTATTTAATTGTTTAGATAGGGCGGCTCTACTTAAGAGTTGTTCGACTTAAGAGCATGCATTCAGAACAGATTAAACTCATAAGGAGAGGCACCACTGTATATGTGCAGGCACCCAGAGCATGTACATACACACCTTCCTGTATGTAGTTATTGCAAGGTCAGCTGTCCCAAAATAGAGCCCTCCAACTGTTTAATAACCCAGAGTGCAATCCTCTGTTTTATTCCCTTGTTGCTATGTAAAGGATTGCAGCCATACTATCTTGTCTGTGGAGTGCTGGCTACCAATGCCAGCTCCATACAGGTTTTGCCAGTTTGACTTCACAGGGTTTCATACAGCAATAATACATGGAAGACACATTCTGAGTTCAGAAACGTCACTTTTTTGAATGATGGCTTTCATTCCCTGATTTTTCCAGCCAACATGGCCGGAGATTTCGGGGACTTGATAGTCGAAGCAATGATTTTTTTCCCCAAGCTGTGCAGCTTGCAGGGTAACTATATAACATCCAGCCATCCGAAACATGTAATGCAGGATCAGAACAGGGGCATAAAGTAGCAGAATACAATTCAAATCGCAAGACAGACTTTTACATTGTTGTTGTACTGTATCATCTTTTTCCCATTAGGTTTTAATGGCTTTTACAGAAGGGTGGAATCGTTTTTGGTTGTTGACTATATTATTAGCTTTAAGGTAAGGAAGATCTGTATGTGAATGATTTTGGTAGAATAACCTAGGTAATATATGTGATATTTTCCCTCAGCAGTGGCCAAAGCAGTTACAGAACGGGTTTAAATGTGGAAAAAAATGATCAAATGGCCTTTTTATGATGGTATTAAAGACCTATCAGTGTCGAGTAAAATAAACAAGAGCTAAAAGATATACTTATCCACTCTACGCAAAGTGAAAGGCCGGCAGCTTTTAATTCACAAACTAAAAGGCCTGTGAAAAGGATTTAGGCTTTCTTTCCTTTTCTTCACACAACTTCACCCCCATGTTCCTGAACTGGAAAAACTCTTCATGTTGATATGATGCATTAGGCCTTTCAAATGCATGTTTCTCCCATTAATATAAGTAACATTCTGTGGAAATGTATACTCCAGCACCCATTCTATCCAGCATTCGATGGATGGGATTCCGTCTTGAGTGCATCAATAAAACTGACAAGCATGAATTTAACCTTCCCATAGGTTGAAAGCTGAGCTAATAGTTTGGGCCTTTGGAAGACTCTGGGCTGGTGGCATGTTTGGCCTTCCGTACTTACATGGCTGCTGATGCATGGTTTTGTGACTGGGCAAACCTAGTGGTCCTGCTGTCGTGGGGATTATTATTACTGGCGTCCCACATACTGGCTGCAACATAAAGTTGTCAAACTAGCTCCACTTTCAACAAAAGTTTAAAACAAAATGGAATGGAATCATAGAACCGTTGAGTTGGAAGCATACAATGGGTCATGTACTCCAACCTCCTGGCAGATGTTAAAGCATCTGGCAGGTGGAAACTTCCAAAGGAAGATAATGCACCATTCTCTGAGCCTATCTATTCCATGGTTCTTGCTCTAAACCCTTTCAAGATGGATAGATTTTGCCTGGACTTCATCAATATTGCTGATGTATTGCTGAAGAAATCACTGGAATTCCATCCTCCCTCATGGCACCAAAGCATGTGATGGAAACATGGAAGACCATTTGTGTCTTGAGTCATCCCTTTAGCTGGTGCAGTGTTACACCACAGTGGAAGTTCCAGCCAGTGAAGATTAAGCACATCATTTAAACTTAGGAACACTTGCCATCCCTGGTGAATTATTTTAGATATTAAATTCCAAGAGTTTAAGCGTATAAAATAAGTGCTAATTTTACCTCAAAGGTCTCATCTCAAAGGTCTGTCTCTCTAACCTACCTAACCCAGCATCTGTCTATAAAATTCTCTCCTTACAAATCCCACCTCTGCAAATAGCTTAAAACAGTACTAAGTGTATGGTAATTAATCAACAAGACCCACAAATCAAACTTAAGGCAGTTTGTTAATACACTATGTACAAATTATAGCTTTGCAGTTATCATCCCCGGCCTGGTGTTGTCTGGTTGGGTGCTAATGGCTGGAGATCATGGAAAATGTAGTCCAAAACAATGGGATGACACTTGGTTGTAGAAGGCAACTGTCCAGGTATGATGGTCTCTCACATAGGCTTCAGAAGATGATGCTTTTTCCTCTGGATTCGTAAGATTTCTTGCAGTTCTTTATAAACTACTAGCTCTTTGATTTTCAAACCACCCGGAATTTCGCCAATCCTGGCCAGCACCAGCCTCATAAGAACATAAGAAGAACCATGCTGGATCAGGCCAAGGGCCCATCTAGTCCAGCTACCTGTATCTCAGTGGCCCTAACAAATGCGTCTCCTGATACCACTCCTCTGCATCTTGCTTTGAATGACACTGTTTTTAAGCCTGGAGATTACACATCCCCATCATGGCTTGAAGTTGTAACCTCTGATGAACTTTTCCTCCAGGAATCTGTCCAATCCCCTTTTGAAGGTATCCAGGCCAGATGCCATCACATCCTCACAAGGGAGGTCCCCCAGCCCAGTAATAATTTTTAGTCGCTCTCTCCTGCACCTTTCCCGTTACGCTATGTCTTTTTTGAGATGCAGTGAGCAGAACTGTACGCAATACTCCAGGTGCAGCCTCACTATTGTTTTTTACAATGGCATTATAATGTTGGCTGTTTTATTTTCAATCCCCCTTTTGAGGATCCCAGGCACGGAATTGGCCTTCTTCACTGGGACCGGGACTAACAGGCTCAGGCTCAACCTAGAGTAGACCAAGGTTCTGTTCCTTGGGGAGTCCACAGATGGGTATAGTGGCACTCTTCCTAGCTGGGGGGGGGTACTGCCCTCCAGCTGCTTGAAAAGAGTGATGTCTGGGCGTCATCTTGGATCCAGTGTTGTCCCTGGAGTCCCAGGTGGCAGCTGTTTCCAAGGCACCCTTTTACCAACTTAGATCTCACATATTCACCTGTACCTTGACAAGGACTCCCTATGGACACTTGTGCAAGCCCTGGTGATCTCGAGGATAGATTACTGTAATGCTCTCTTCATGGGGCTTCCCTTGACCCTTTTTTGGCGACTGCAGTGGGTGCAGAATGCGGCGGCCAAGCTGGTGGTTGGTGCGCACAAGTATGACCACATAACCCCTATCTTGGCTCGTCTGCATTGGTTGCCCGTTGCCTCCCAAATAAGGTTCAAGGTATTGGTTTTGGTTTACAAAACCATGGTTTGGGTCCTGATTATCTGGCAGAATGTATCTTCCATAAAACAGCTTCATCCTGTCCCACCAGAGCATCACTAGCCCTCTCGCTCCGGGTGGCCGCAGAGTTACTATCCGTAATCTGGCTTTCTCGGTGGCTGGCCCGGCACTTTGGAACAAATTACCAAGCGAGATTCGGCTAGCGGAGTCTTTGCCACCTTTTAGGAAAGCCTTAAAAACATGGCTTTTTAAAGACCATTTTGGCAATCACTAATTGTATGTTTGTTAGCCCAGCTGTTTGCCCATCTTGTTGTCTTACCAGATGTATTTATGGTTGTTCCATATTGAGTTCGTTCATTCTTTTATTGGTTCTGTATTTTTGTATTTCTTATTTATGTGTTTGTTCACTGCCCACAGTTCCCTTTGGTTAAGTTGGTGAGATCAATAAGAGCAATAAATAAATAAATAAATAAATAAATAAATAAATAAATAAATAAAT
>JAHTLZ010000204.1:15058508-15072530 GCA_023846285.1 Phrynocephalus versicolor | reverse complement strand
AATAAATAAATAAATAAATAAATAAATAAATAAATAAATAAATAAATAAATAAATAAATGCAGGAACAGCTTGCCAAATGTATAAGAATTTAGATCAAGGTTCCTGAGCGTAATTTGTGTAGAATGTGGAATTCACCGCACTCACTTTTTGTGCAGTGCAACAAGATACTTCATCAGATTCAAGGATGCGATAAGCAAATCCAGAAAAAAAATCCTATGAATGCTCTGAACTTTCAAATTCTATAGCCTGCTTTGACATTTTGCCAAGTGCCCGGGGCTTGCAAACAATTTACATATCTATTTACATAATGTGAACAATCCCTAAATGAAAGGCTGGGAAGTGGGGAAGAGAAAAGTTCAGGACATGGTTCGATTCTAGGAACCGGATTTTACTATCTTGTAGGTTTCCCTGTCACAAACCACACCCTACTTCTCCTCAAAATCTGCACAGTTGTCCTTTTCAGAATTTGAATTAATCCCCGCTTTAACATTTTTGGCTGAAAGTAGATAATAACCACATTTTCCCCAGTGTAAAATATCTGCCCTGGATAATAAAGGTACACTGAATAATTCTTTCCCCTTCACTGGTGACTAATTTTTCCTCAGATTTTTTTTTTTAATTTCAGAGAAAAATCTCTGACTAACCACCAATCCAGTTTGTTCATTTGTTACCAAAACAAGCAGAAAAGAAGGTGTCTGTTCAGAGAAGAGATTTTCAAACATTAAAACCACTCGTGACATTTTACTTCTGTTAAACCACCATGGCAACAGTCAGAAACCCTATCTAAGAAAACCGTATGTGATCACTGGTAAGTATAGTTTTATCTTGAGAAAGAAGGACATGACAATGGGTTTTTTTATTAAAACTGTTCAGTGCATCTCTCTCTCTCTCTCTCTCTCTCTGTGTGTGTGTGTGTGTGTGTGTCTATATGTCTGTCTCTGAGAGAGACACAAACAGAAAGAATTCATAACCAAGCCATGAGCCCTAATTGTTCATTACTCAAAGAGGGAAAAAATTGAAGCAGGAACTCTGGAAATCCTGATACATGCTTGCACCTAGAGTCTAAGAACAATCAGAGAAGTTTCTTCTTTTCAGACACATTGCTCTCAACATGGAGAAGGTGATGAGAGGAGCTAGCTATTCCCCCTCAGTGTGTTGATAGCCGCTGGCAGTGTCTGAACAGGGCAATGGGTTTTTTTTTGGGGGGGGGTATCTACCCAGAACAATTTTCCTGTTCATCTCTCTCTCATTCTCCAAACTTCTACTTGATCCATAGGGAAGACTGTGTGTGTGTGTGTGTGTGTGTGTTGTCTTGTGTCGTTATAGTTGTGACCGATTCTTTGGGACGTCATGTCCATGGAGTTTTCTTGGCAAGAATACTGGAGTGGTCTGCAGGTTCCTATTCCAGGCGCCTACAGCACCTGGTATTCCCTGGTGGTCTCCCATCCAAGTACTAACCAGGGCCGAACCTGCTTAGCTTCCGAAATCAGGAAGGCATACATCAGGGTAAATGAGTGCAATTGACCCTCCCAATATTTTGGCCTACAACTCACCATAATCATACCCAGCATGGCCAAAAGTAAGGGGTGTGCAAATTCTTGTCTGAAGCATCCAGAGGGTAACAAGCTCCCTATCTTAGATAAAAGAGCCAGCATCACCTTTATTTTATTTTTTCTGGCACTGCAACTCTGATTCAAATCAAGGCGTTTCTCACATCTGGAAATCCAATTCACCAATTTCCCAAGAGCACATCTGATTTGGCACTCACGCTTGGCTCTGAAAAAAACGTGCCTGCTCCCTCGGTTTTGAGCCAGCTTTGTAGCACATTTCTAAAATGCCAAATGAGAAATTCAATTCAGAAGAAGTCTTGGCTCTGTAACTCTTTCCAAAGGTGTTTCTTCTGTTAAGCCACCTTTGTCACTGCATAACATGAACAACTTTCCCCCCAAGGAAATGACAAGCTTAAGGCCTCTATTATGAAGCAATCTGCTAGACAAAAACACGAGCATGCAGGTTAACAGCCTGCAGCCGTATAGCTGTCCAACAGTCAATAAGCACATTCTAAACACTTTAAATTGGTCGCTTTTTTATTTTCTTTCAGAAGAGGGATAGCTCTGTTCAGAACACATGAGACTCTAGTTCAGGGTTCATTTTACAACGAGCAATGGAAAACATCTCAAGCAAAACTGAACTCAGATTCAGAGCATCTCCTTGCTGGGCAGGAGATGACAAATACTTCATCCTCCTCCTTAGCTGTTGTGCTGTTGCAGCGCCTGAGCCATGAAGAGCTTGCCGAGGTTCTGTGCGGTGAACTCCTTGACGTTCTGGCTGTAAGTGTTAATTTGACCTACAGAAGATCAAACAAAAGGAAGGAGCAGGGTGAAAGGAGAGAAAACTTAAAATGTGGATTTCTTTGCTCTGGAGAAAAGGTTCCTATACAAGTCCACCAAAAACTTAATTTCTGACATGCTCCCTTCTCTCAACAACCTGTCACAATTTTGTATAACTAAGAGACACAACCTAAAACAGTGTACAGTGGTACCTTGTATAAAGGAATGAATTTGTTCCAAATGAAATTATCTTAAGCAAATTTCCCTTTATACAAATTTCCCATAGGAATATGTTGAAAACAGAGTAATCCCTAATCGCAACCATTTTTATGTTGTATGGATTCGCCCCATAGACGATTCTGTTAAACAAATTTCTCCTATCTCTGGAATTTTTTATGTTGTACAGATTTTATGTTATACAAACCGTTTGTTATACAAGGGTCCACTGTACTGATTTTCATGAGGTAAAATATTGATTTTCATGAGGTAACATAAGCAGGATGCCATCTGGGGTGCTTGTGAAGTGAGGCCAAAATGTCGATTACTAGGATTACTTTGCTTTTCCCTCTCTCCACTTCTAGGGTGTGAAGACTGTTTGGTGTGGGGACACTAAATTGTGCTATATGTTACAGGAATTTTCAGTAAAGGTATGACAAGAAATATGCACAACCCATTGGTTTCTGCCTTGCCCAGCTTTGTGGGTCAAAGTTTCATCGCAGCATGTTGTGGAAATGGTGTCCAAAATGCTATAAAAATAATTTAAGACATCATCATCCATTTCTATGCACATTCTGCCATATATATATATGCATATGTTTGCCTTGTTAGGAGCAGCAAAGAGACAACCGGATTAACAAAGTTAAAACTGCTTAGCAGACCAGTATACTTTCAATTTAATGCTCTACCTTAAAAAACAAACTGATTTTTAAATGCTTCAGAGACAAAACCAGCCAAGTTTCAGCTTTGATCCTCATCTTAATTTTGTGTTAATTTAAAGAGTGAATGCTTTCAGGGTTTTTTTTCCCCTGACTCTGCTGAAAAGGAAAAAGAACCATTTTGGTTGAAGGCTGCTGGAGCTGAAACTGAAACGGACTGTTCCTTGCCCTAACTCTGGAAAGATGGTCGAACTGTGACCCATAAGAACACAGCTATAAAAGTGCCAGATAATTGAAAAAGTGGGAATACTTCGCTAGGGGGCTTTTCTTGTTCTCTCTTTAACATGCACTGAGTCGCTGGGGGGATTAGCAATGTATTATCATTTGCTCATACTTATTAACCACCTTGGGGGAGGGCACAGATCTCAAACAGAAGGACCTCGTATATATCACTTTCAAACTGTGGATGCAACTGATGGCAAGAGGTGATTTCTGTGGCACGCAAATGCTTCACAAGAATTATCTGTCTATCATACTTCCATTTCATAGCACATCTTCAGTCTTTCTGCCCTGTCCTTGATTTCTGGGGTTCTTTACAATGGCAAAGTATTTCATCATCAGTCAACTTAGTGCTTATATGTTAGACAGATAAGTGGAATGAAGATCTGTGTTTCATCCCAAACCTCATGGGTTCAGCCAATTAGCTGTGTGAGGGTAACGCAAGGAATTGATATTAACACAACAGACAGAGCCACATCCCTCTGGAAACAAGTCTGGCATGAGGACAACCAGATTTGAACATCTCTCAGTAACCTGCAGTATCTAATTAAGGATTAAAACTCAAATATATATTTCCAGGGCACAGTCTGAAGGTACGCAGCGCAGACGTATTAGTGAGGCTAAGCAGGTCTGGATCCAGTCAGTGCCTGGATGGGAAGCTCCCCAAGCACCCTTTGCATGTTGCCTTGCGATGAAATAGAAAATGAAACAATGCAGATGCACAACACCGCACAACTAGCTTTTGCCCTTACTATTTGGATGTACAGTGACACCCCCGTCGCTGCCTATTGCAGGGGTTAGGGACCCGATCTGACCTGCAATAATTGAAAATCCGTGATAGGCGGATGCAGGTCAGGCCGAGCCTGGGGGGGCTTAACTGGGGGCTCTTGTACTTATCCCCAGCCTGGTGCTGCCCCAAATGGGCCTGCGAGGGCCTTCCCAGGCCGTCTGGCCTATAAAGGTCCCCAGAGGCCTCAGAAATGATTTTTGGTGACCTAGAAGTCACTTCCAGTTTACCAGAAGTCACTTCCGGTTCACAGGGAGGCCCTTTTGGAGCCTCCAGATGGCCTGGGAAGGCCCTCGCAGGCCTGTTTGGGGCAGCACCGGTCCTGGGGTAAGTACGGGAGGCCTGAAACAGGCCTTTGCCCCTTACCCCAGGGGGCCTTTTTTCATATACTGCGGTCCCGCGATATAGCGAGACCGCAGTATATGAACCGCGAAACACAACTGTAACACAGATATTGCTTTTTAAGATGACCTTAAAAAGCAAGACTCTCTGCCCACGGATGTCTGTGAAGGTAAAAAAAAGAAATGAACAAAAACAAAACAAAATTTTAAAATCTCTCTGACGCAGCCCCACTGAACGGCACACAAGAACACAAGATTTCTGAAAGGCACTTTAAAAAAATGCACCAGCCATCCGTCTGGTAATTCCAGATTATGTACAGCACCAGAGCCACATAAAGGGAAGGTTCCTTAACCTCTTACTAAACCATTACCTGCAATCAATAGTGATTCCATCCTGGGAGGAGGCTGTGGTGGCTTGAACAATTTGTTCAGGTCCTCTTCAGGGAGGGGTGGCTCTCCTCGACTTTGACGCTGCAAGTTTTCTTGCTGACGCCTCTGCTGGTACTGAAAACAAACAGAAAACACAGGGACAGGTTATCAGATCCAAAGAGAATCCACACTGTTCCTATGAGGAATGTGAAGGAGCTGCCTTTAAGTGGTTTAGTCCATTTCATGACCCAGCCCTCAAAAAGTTTAGAGGCATCTGGGACAAGAAGCACAACACCGCATTTTACAGAACTGTGCCAGTGGGGTTCAAAGACAGAGGGTTTTTTCCTCCCTCCCTATGGAACAAAGATTCAGTCCTTATAACTGGCTGATTGAGACACCTCTAAGGATCTTCCCTTGCCCAAACAAAACTGGATGGCTAGAATTTTAAAAGACGATAAGGAAGAAATTACTTCTATACAAAGAAGATCTGAAAATTTGTAGAGATGCCCCTGGACAGACTTGAGCACAACTCCAAAGCCAAACTTAGGGACGTTGCTCTCTTTGGACAACAGGTCCAAGCATCTAAAGAAGTAACTGCTCCAAGTCCTGTCCCAGAGGCTTGTTCCAAAGAAGCAATAATGAACTGCCTCCAGAACTGTCTGGGAAGATTCTTAATAGATGCTGGGAAAGGCTGAATAGGTGCGACTTTCATACACTCCAGGCCACTGTACATCTAATGAGCCTGTTCAGGCCATTGTCCACCTAATGAGCCTATTTATACCACTGTCCACCTAACAAGACTATTGAGACCAGAGTGGTGTGAAACCAAGGTGAACTACAAATTGGAAGCCTCGCTCCAACTTTCCTTCGACTGTCAAAGCTACTTGGATGAGTAGTGAAACATTTCAATCTCACAAGAAAAGAAATCCAGTTGCCATGCCTCAATTCCAGATTCCTCCAGAACTACTTCTCCAACAACCAAGCACCTTGGATTTTAACAGATTCAAAACATTAAAGCTTCCAACATTCAAAATGGATTCCAGATATTTCAACAGTCATATTCTGATTAAACATCCAGATGCATCTGTATTTTTCTAGGACATAATTTGTTTTTCAGTATCTCTATAGCTGGTCTCAGAAGTGACCAACTTCCACATATAATACAGAATCTTCTAGTTATGGAGGAATGTAGAAGAGAGGAAGAAGAACTCCACCACAGAGTATTTCCCAATATTCTCCTATTTCAGCTTATGTAATGAACCAATAAGATTGTTGGCAGGAGGAAAGTGTTCCAGGATGGTATAGCAGTTAGGATTCAGAACAGCCAAGTGGAAGCTGCCAACTGAGCCATAAAACTTATTGGGTGAGTCTGGGCTAATCCCATTCTTGCAGACTAATCCATTTCCTAAGATTATTTTTTCAATTAGGGATGCTACCTTGTACACTAGCTTGAATTCACTGGAGGAAAAGCAGGTTATACAGTAGGACCCCAGTATCCGCTGGGGATTGGTTCCAAGCCTTACTGTGGATAATGAAAACCGTGGATATGAGAGAACACTAAAATGTTTCCCAAAACTGCTGTTTTGTGACAGTAGCTTGCTTTGCAACTGCTGTTTTGCAACAGTAGCTTGCTTTACAGCTGCTGTTTGTGATGGTAGCTTGCTTTGTGGCTGCTGAATTATTTATTTATTTTTCCTTTTCCAACCGTGAATAACTGAATCAGTGGATATGGGGATCCTACTGTAAATGCAAATAACAAATGGCTAGGTCTGTCTACTATCTGGGTAGGATCAACCGTGCTAGGTTTTATTATTTCCATCAGGAACAGAGTTAACCTCTTCAGGTACATTTTCTTAAGCTATATCTGGCAGAAAGGAATACAATTCAACAGAATGTGCATTCTCACTCATTTAACTTTTAACAAACAGCAATCTATTGTAACGAGTTATTAAAGAGAATGAGAACAGAATTACAGAAGTGTCTTTATAAATGAGAGAGAAGCTTGTGTGAAGTCTTTTTTTTTTTGCTACTCAAATGGCATACATTTTAAAATCCAGCAGCACAGGGTTTCTTTAGCTACTAATTGTTAAACAAATAAATGTGTGGTGGTATTTTAATGTCTGATAGCAAGATTCCAGATTTAGGAAATGTTAGCAAATAGCAACATGTAATTTCTGTTATCTCGGAAAGTGGAAAGAAATTGAGGGAAACTGATGAGTGGAGAAAAAAAGGGAAATTTACTCTTACATTTTGCAATGAGTAGGTACATTATTTACGAAAATTGCTTGCTTAATCACATGACTGTTCTATATCTACATGTAAAAATCAGATAGTCTACACTGTAATGAACTACATGTACAGCAATTATAAATATAGCAAGAACTGATGGGGAACAATACTATATTTCCCAGCATCTAATCAATTTTTCTATCTCTACGTTTCTCATATATTTGCTCCTGACAATTTATATTGGCAAGCAAATAAGCTAGAAGGAATCACGGCACGTTTGCATATAATGAATGTCTAGAAGAGGAAGATTAGCTTTCTGAATT
This sequence comes from Phrynocephalus versicolor, assembly GCA_023846285.1. NCBI lineage: Eukaryota > Metazoa > Chordata > Lepidosauria > Squamata > Agamidae > Phrynocephalus > Phrynocephalus versicolor. The sequence goes on along the minus strand of JAHTLZ010000204.1, from coordinate 15,064,996 downwards.
GGAATGTATATTTAGGAGATGCAATATAAAGATCCTGCAATTTGCATCCAATTATAGAAGCCACATAATATGATGTTTTAAGCCAACATGCTACAGTCTGCCCCCGAAAACCAACCTGATGTTTCTGCTGTTGTTGCTTGCTGGTATTCCTTAGGTAAGTGTTGTATTTTACGATATCCTGGCTCATCTCATCCACTCTGTCCATCAGCAACTGCAGACTCTTCCCAAGATGGTTGCTGAAACACAGAAACATTTGTGACTGCGATGACTAGACAGCATCTTCCTCCTTAGTTTATCCTTCCCATTGAATTCAATTTAAACTTAGCCACAGTATCACTTAAAAGAGCAGCACTGGTACTTCCCGGTTAGTTAACTCTTCCACTTATCAGGAAATAGTTGAACATTGCTGCTTTAACCAGATAACATAGGTGCATTTTGCGGAACTTCAAGACTGGACTATGATAATTACCAAAAAAAAAAAAAAATCCAGCCACCTTGGGCAACTCAGGCAGTGGTTGACAAAAAGAATAATTTTTCTAAATTTTGGTATTTTCCCCTTAATCACACTCTCCCCCTTTCCAGGACAATGTTATGCACTCAAGTACTGTGTCACACAGATACAAACAGCAAGCTACGATCAACGTTGCTATGCAGAAGGCCAATATTACAGCACAATTTATTTATATTTATTTATTGTTGAATTTGTATCCCGCCCATCTTCCCGAGGGGAACTCTGGGCGGCTTCCAACAGCAGACCAAACAACGGTCCTCAATACAAGTACAATAGGCAATTCAATAACAGTAAGTACCATACACACAATTACAATAAACAATAGGCAATCAACATACAAGTTAAAAAGAAGAGTGCTAGGACCCTTAGCACGTAGGCAAAAGGCTCAATAGCCTAACATCTTACTCAGCAGGTAAGCAGTGATGGCAAGAGGTGGCGGGGGGGGGGGGAAATAACTGAGTTAAACTGAATTAAACTTGGTCACCAAAGGCCTCTCGAAAGAGTAAGGTTTTAAGGGCTCTACGAAAGGCCAACAGGGACTCTGCAGAGCGCACATCGCTCGGAAGGGTGTTCCACAACGAAGGGGCCGCCACCGAGAAGGCCCGGTTACGGGTGACAGTTTGAACATTAGGAAGAACTAATAACGGTTAGAGCTGTCTGGGAGTGGAATATGCTGCCACGGAGGGTGGTCGAGTCTCCTTCTTTGGAGGTTTTTAAGTAGAGACTGGATGGCCATCTGTCGGAAATACTGTAATGGGGGTTCCTGCATGGCAGGGAGTTGGACTGAATGTCCTTTGAGGTCTCTTCCAACTCTATGATTCATTCATTTTAACAACAGGTCTATGAGTGTGCTTAACTTCCTCCAAATGTAATCAACGAGAGATATGAATATTTTGCCTTGGGTGAATTGTGCTCTAGGTTCTATGGACAGCTTTGGGAGCTAAGATGTCTTTGTATACACAGCCAACTGCAAAAGGAATCAGTAGCTAAGAGTGTTCCGCATTGTCTCTTACTGCCAGATATTTCCATTTGAAAACCATCTCCTTTTTAGCCATCAGAGAACTTTAGACACTTCTTAATGACTGGGATTTTTAAAAGGGATACTTGTGCTCCTTAAGAGAGTGCCTCAAACAAACAGCAAAACAAATCAGTACACGTAGCATTATTCTGCAGCCAGACTGCCCTTCCTTATCCCTATCTGTCTTATTAACTTAACTGACTCTACTGCATCCAATGCAAACATAATTTATAAACAATCAATGTGAGTTATTATTTCTGATGATGTTCCGAATCATGGGAGTATTTAATAATTTATATCAGTGAGCTACTACTAGGCATGGATGGGAATGATGTAGATCGATGCCTCTGCAAGACACAGGAATCCCACAGCACTTATTATTTTGTAGGCAGAATAAGTGAGAAAAAGAACTGGCAATGGATTGCCATTTCATAGGATTTTCTCTAGTGTCAGTCGGGGCAGGATTCTGTCTCATAAAACTATTATTAAAAGCTGCAGCCCACTCATTTCCCTTTGGAAATGACAGGAGATACCTCTCACACCAAAGAAAAGGGAAGACACACAGGGTGACAGCTGAGAGAAAGTGACAAGCGTTATTAGTTACAGGAACGAGTTTTCCACAGTTTGCCACCGAGTGCGAGTCTTGACTTACACCCTTCCAGAAATCAAATAAAAAACAGGTTGATACATATGAATTATTGAGTGTTTGCATGCACAACACAGACTTTGGGTGGTTTTTCTGTTGTGTGAAACAGAAAGGAGCAACTGCCATATATGTATGTAAGGCCTACAGACACCCGACTATAGATCTTGAAAAGCCAGAAACCAGGTCTTCTTCCACGCCTCACCCACACACATCCAGATGCTAGAAGATGGCTTTTTGAAAAGACAAAACATTTCTCTTCAGTGATCTAGGGCTGAGGGGACATATTTGGGCCCCAGGGGCTATGGGTGGCCCACAGCCTGCACTTTGCCCAGACTCACTTTAAAATTTTCCTGAACACAGTGTTTAATAAAAGGGTAAAAAAATAAACCTCCAACCAAAAGGGAAAACTGTTGATCTCACTGTCAGCGTTCACCCGAATAAGTTGTCTATGGTGAAAAGCATAAGCAAAAACTTTCTAATGGAAGAAAGCAGCTGCACTGCTCATCACACATTATGTTTCTGTTATGCACCATACTGAGTAGACTGGTATGACTTGGAAAACCTATAAATAATATCCCAAATGCCAATATAAAACCCAAAGATTTCAGCCACCATTTATCCCCAGTGGCCAACTTCTAAGTTTTACACAATTCAACATAAATCTGAGGGGTAAATATATTGAGACCAATAAAGATATGGTGGATTAAACTGGAAGCAGATAACTTACCTCTGAAGGTAAGGGTGTGTGAGAGAGTTTTGTTTGCAGCCCTTTTCTACAAAAATAAAACCCAGACTCCTGATAGTCTTCACATGGAAATTCTATGTGCTAGACACAGGCTATTTACCAAGATTTCATAAAGTAATTGTGTAAGCCCAAATACTCTCCCCAGTCTACTCCAATATGCACACCTTTGGGTTGTAAACTAGTATGTCTGTCCTCAGTGTCTTTTAACAAAGGCCTAATGCATAATGGGATGTGTGTTGCACTGCATCTTTAATTCTTATGAGAACATACTTGCTTGCAAGACTGAGCAACTCGTGTCTATCAGTTATTGCAGACTTCTTCTCCAACTCCCAGAGGAGAACATTAATAAGGTAGGAGTTCTTGATGATGATGGGCACTTCTTCAAACATATTTTCAAAGGTGATGTTTGATTTTTTCAACCTGAAACGAGAGATCTTATTTTTAGCTTGAAAGAAGGGGAAATAGACAACACATTGGCTTATGATATAAATATTGCAAAACACAGCAGGTAGCTTTTAAACTGTGTTGTGGCCATACCTGGTTTTCCTGAAAGCTTAACAAGGATGTTAAAAATAAGAAAATCAGTAATGATGGACAAACCATTTGCCTACCATTGAAAAGCCACCCTGTCACTCATAACTGAGGGAACAATTTTCATCAAGTATATTGTGTATATTCTAGCTTGTGTGTGTGTGTGTGTGTGTGGTGTCGTTACAGTTGTGACCGACTCTTCGTGACTCCATGTCCATGAAGTTTTCTTGGCAGGAATACTGGAATGGTTTGACAGTTCCTACTCTACAGTCCTTTTAACCATGGCAAAGCCCACCAAGTCTTGTTTGTTTGTTTGTTGGGTTTTTATACCACCCATCTGGCAGCGAGTTCACTCTGGGCGCTTGATGACGTGATGCAAAACTAAATATTTGCATACATGCATATGCCTGACCTGGACTCTAAGATGTTCCAAATCTGAGGCTTTAAGATAGTGAAGGTCTTTGCTTTGGAACACGCTATTAAGAACGATTCTCATGGTCCTATTGCCTATTGTCTTTTTGCTGCTGAATAAAAATCCTCCCCACCCACCTGAAGATTTACAGATTGTAGTTTTTAATCTCTGATTTATCTGAGCAACTTTACTGTGCTTCCTGTCAGTTTTAGAATATTAGTTTCATATCAGAAACTGCTCAAGTAGCTTGTCTCTGGAGGAACTTGAAGGGGATGAGTGGGGTAGGAAATGCTTCAACAAAATTGTGAGAATCCCTAGTAAGCATTGCTTAAGTAGTGAATCACTATGAAGCAGTGATCTGAAAATAACAACAGCCATTCTCTACTTTTATTGTGCCATGGAACACTATCCTGGTCTGATCCTCCAGCAATAGTCACAAATCACATCTTATATGTACTTAGAAACCTTATATGAAGATACTTGAAAGGTTTCTAGTATAAAACTCAACTAAATTGTTGTTCATATAATTTTAAGTGGCCACTCCACTATTTTGCCTGATGGTGCTAATACTATTTGCTGTACATTCCCATGATGGCCAGATGGTACTCATTCCAGGGACCAGGCTTGATGCAATAGGAATCAGCTACTGATTCCTAATACTATATCCGATACCCCCAAACCAGTAACACCTGAAGAAGAGTGATATGACTAGAGATGGGCATGAACTGAAAAAATGGTGATTCGTTTCGTTTCATTTCATTTTAAGGTTCGGTTTGGCTTTAACAATTTTTTGGGGAAATATTCGTTTTGTTGGTTTGTTTTGATTCGTTATTCATTTTTCCCCATTTGACGGTGTCCGACTGCCCCAGACAAAATACATGTTGACAGCTGCATAAACTGGACTGGCATCCTTCTCCTCCTCATCATCAATCATCATCATCACCATCAATCATCACATCTCCTTGTGTGTGTTATAAAATGGTCGGGACACAGGTGGGAGAGCTCCAACAAACTGGCCTCCTGACCATTTTTCAGACCTCTCCTGCCGACCTGTCATCGGCTGGACCCCTTTAAAAATGGCCCAGTCTACACAAAGGGTTCTCCCCAGTGCCGACTGGGCCATTTTTAAAGAGGTCCAACCGATGACAGGTTGGCAGGACCTCTCTGAAAATGGCCCCGTTGCCAATGTGGAAGCTCCTGCATTGGCAACGGGGCCATTCATTTCGTGCCCATCTCTATGATATGACCTTTATGCACAGGTATTTGAACTTTAACTTGTAACCATGAATCAAACCGTGCAAGCGCAAACCATTTTTCAGGCCTTCCAATCAGTCCCTTCTCAAGTATTTTACCACTTTATATTATTAGCATTTTGAAAGGGGGGAAAATCTGGGATAATGGTGGTTTCTTTTTGAAAGTCCCCAATAGAGAGCGTGTTCCCGGATGATTATTTCTAGCTCCCCATCTTTGCTTTTTTCTTCTATTTTGTTTTATTATCTTCCTGGTTTTCAGGAACTGCTTTTCTTTAAGCTATAACTCTCTGACTATGATAGAAAGAGACAGTCTGTTGGATTTGGATGAGAATAAAGCATTTGTGCAAATATTTATTTCAATAGTGGAAAGTGAAGTGTTTGCTTTCATATTTTTTTTGGAAAAAAAACTGCAAAAAAAATCAGTTTGTATTTGAGGATGGAAATAAAAAAAATGCATTTTGACAGTAAGTGGCAAGACCAATGACTGGATCTGCCTTGGGGGGAAAAGATATCTTTGAAAGTCTAATGGTTAAAATCAAACTAACCATTACTGGTTCAGAGAAGGGTGCTACTTAAAAAAGAAAATAGCTGCATCTCATAATAAAAGATATCAAACCAGAGGGACATGTTCTGCTACATCCTGTGAAAAATACCACAATTTTTTGTGGAAATGAGAATGATTTAAGAAATATTTATCTATCGTTTTTACATGGGAAAACATAATTTATCAAGATTTCTCCTTAAAATGCAGGGAAGTATTCAGTTTAGTTTACGCTATGAATGCCCTTAGTATCAATGCACATGCAACCAGTGGTGAGAAACATGGAAGTAGTCCAAATGGTACATGAAAAGTGTTAAGCACTCTTTCATTCCCTGGGTATTCTTGTTGATTCTATCTGTTTGCACTGAGTTTCACTTCTATTCCTATGCTTTCCCTCTCCACCACTACGAATGATACCAGTGACTTGACTGCTCCTAATTGCACCACAATGTAAAGAGCTCCCTTAAGCTCATTCACAGGGATTTTAAGCACCCAGTATATTTGAATATCAGCTTCCTGTTAATTATGGATGGCCTCTCAATCTCTTGTGTTCCAGAAATTGCTTGTCAATAGAAAGTGGTGGCTTTAGACTCTGGAGAAAGAATAGGCTTGTTAGGTGGACAATGGCCTCAGGTGCGTCAAAGTCTCACCTATGCAACATTTCCCAACACCCATCAAGTATGGGTCCTTAGATATTTACTTGGGGTGAAATCTGACACTCTCCGATGGCAGTAAGGTAAATAATGCTTTTTTAACCCTAACATTAAAATTCCATGGACATGGGGTCACAAAGAGTTGGTCACAACTATAACGAGGCAACACACACACACA
>JAHTLZ010000204.1:15032680-15058498 GCA_023846285.1 Phrynocephalus versicolor | reverse complement strand
ACACACACACACATTAGTATTGACTCCAAATGTTTCTCACATCCCAAGAAAGCATACATATCATGGCAACCACACACCAGATCTCTACACAGCCTTTAATGCAAATGATTCAGTCTGCTTGCTCTCTTTTTACCTGCCACCCGCTACATAAAAACATCCCCTCTCACTTACGCTTCGGGAGAGAAATCCTTCTCTTTGCAAACTTCCATCAGTTTGGGTGTCAACCTGTATGCTTTTAGGGAAAGATATCCCTGGGCAGTTTTTAAAGGATCTGAAAAAGAACAAGTTGGAAACATAAACTGCATAAAATATTTATCCAGAACAGTTTAACCTGAACACTCTAGAACGGGGCATTTTTAATCTGAGTAAACATCTACGAGCTTTATGTAGAAGGCAGTATACAAAATTGGAGCTACAACAAGACATTAAAAAGAAATAAAAATATTACCAAACGCAAAGCATTTGTACGAAATGCAAAAGAAGTACCAAATGCAAAGGAAGGAGTCGGTATTTCAAAATAATAGTAGAAAATGGAATTTTGTAACACTATATGGTGCCCAATATAGTTCAGGAAGACATTGAGGGACACAAGAACATTTTACTATTATGGCAAAATTCCTTTTAAAGAAGATGCTGCCTTTTATAGGGGAAAAACGTAATCATGAAAAAAGGTCTATTAGTATGGATTCCAAAAACTCATCTACTAATTGCTGAAAACTCCATCACCATGTAAAGGAACCTCCGTCAGTCACACTATCTTGACCTGAGGTTGCATTAAAGCTCTACAAGGACTGCACCTCTAATATTGTAAAGGTAAAGTAAAGGTTACCCCTGCACATGCGTGCTAGTCGTGTCCAACTCTAGGAGTGATGTTCATCTCCATATTCAAACCAAAGAGTTATGTAAGTCCATGGCCACGTGGCTGGCATGGTCGAACATATTTCTACGGACGGAACACTGTTTACCATCCCGCTTTTTACAGCGATGCCTATTTATTAACTTGCACTTACATGCTTTCGAACTGCTAGGTTGACAGGAGTTGGGGTTATCAGCGAGAGCTCCCTCTGCTACATGGCACCCAGGATTCGAACCGCCAAGCTGCCAACTTTGCAGCTGACAGTTTTCGGAAGCCTTAGTCCACTGAGCCACCACACCCCTTCTAATATTGTATAACTGATCAAAACTGCATTCTGGAAGCCATTACTGATAGGAGGGGGGTAGTCCAACCCAAAAGCTGTAACTTTCAAATGAGTTCCTTAATCAGGACCATGTTTGGCAGAGTGGGAGTAAACAGTATGGACTTAATTTGTGCCAACTTTGAAAAATCTTGGCAAAGTATTTTTTTTCAAGTTCTAACTTCTGCTTCCTAAAAATAAAAAAATAAAAACCCTCCCACCGAGCCTTCAGTCTTCATTTGCAACCATTTTCTTGTATCTCCTAGTGCATTCAGTAGGTCCCCCCCCCAAATGTCTCCCATTCCTTCCTTAAAAGGAAATGATTCGTGCTTTTCTTATTTGAGGTTGGTCCCTCCTGTTGTTTACAAGATAAAGAACCTTAAAGATGCATGTTTTGCAAAGGAAAATTCTCATAAACTTTGAATGCACGTCCTTACTGAAGTCTTCTGTAGTAATTACCCTTTTTACCAGTATTTCCTGAAACTAATGAAACTTTGTGAGTCTTGCTGAACTGAATGGCGCTTACTTCTGGGTAAGATGATAGACTAGAACTCTAGCCTTACCCGCAGGAGTAAACAAATATACACAAACATGGAGAAGCCAAGGAAAGAAGAGAAGAGAGCCAGAGGGAATGACAAGCAATGGAGAAGAACCAAGGAGACAGGGTGCAAAGAGAAATAAAGCAGTGTTTCTCAACCTGTGGGTCCCCAGATGTTTCCAGACTGCAACACCCAGAAATCCTGGCCAGCTCAACTAGTGATGAAGACTTCTGGGAATTGCAGTCCAGGAACATCTGGGGACCCACAGGTGGAGAACCACTGAAATAGAGGATAGAGGGGAGAGAGAAATAGAAGGGAGGGAGAGAGAATGAAGAGGGGAGACTACAGAGGGTGAAGAAAGAGAAAAAGGAGCCATGGAGTGGGGTACTTTGCTTGTTGGAGCAGTTCAGAATGTTCAGTTCTGTATCAAATACTACTTTACTTCCATGCAGTCACAGCCCTATCTATGCCAAGTCCTTTAAAAACACAATTAAACAAAATAAATCCTCCGGTTTATGAATATGAGACATTGCTTCTGTGTCTGCAGTTCAAAATACCAGGAAATGGTCCAACATTACTTTGGAGTATTATGCACACATTGGCAAAAAGAAAAAGGATGCCAAGCTTTACCCAGCAAAGCTTTACCCACCACTGTCAGCAGTCGAGATAGCCTACAGGATCCTCTCTTGGGCTCCATATCATTCACAAAGTGGCACCACGCCACCGGGGGGGGGGGGCAATCCCAGAACCTGACTCATCAGTTAACCACAGCTCACCTAAACACAAAGCAATTCTCTCTGCTGCTTTGCAGTAAGTTCACTAGCTGTTTATTTTATTTCAATGAGAAAACAATCAGAATGCTTAGAAGAGTGAAATAATGTGGCTTTCAGTTGAGTGTGTTCACTCAAAAACCAACGCTTTTAGGTGCAAAATATTTGATTGCTCTTCCCATTATGGAGTATTTATTTATTTATTACACTTTTATACCGCACCATTTCCCAGAGGGACTCTGGGCGGTTTACAGATAAAAACATCAGATAAAACAGTAACAAAACGTCAGTGAAGGGACAGCAATAAGGGCAAAGGGGGAAACCCTCAACAAGCAGCAGCGGGCGCAAAAAAAAAAAGAATTAAATAGAAATAAGGTCACCATAAGCCTCCTTAAAAAGCATAGTTTTTAAAGCCTTTTTGAGTAATGTGAACTTCCAAGTGTTTGTGCCGGGGGCAACTCAATTCATGATAATCCTAGGCTTACTATTCTCTATATGTATCACTTTTGTGCCATCAAATTGTTTCTGTCGTACTGAGAACGTAATAGAGCTGTTTTTGAGGTATGTGGGATGTTCAAGGAGTGATTTACCATTATCATGCCTGGGTGAGTTTCCATAACCAAATGAAGACTTTAAGTCAGATCACCTGAGTCCACTAGACACAAGTGTTGCATCTCTCTCTTCCTAAATTGCCACTTGCTGTTCCATGAAAAGGCTCAGAGTAGCAAGTATTGTCAACTATTCCCTGGGCTCTTCCCTAATAAAGAAGTCAAGACAGCATTACTTTCTGTTTAGCGCACTTATGGCATTTCAGATTTCAAAAAGGAGAGCAGTAGCAGCAATTACCAAGCAGCAGCTACCCAAGTCAAATTCTGCTGCTTCCAATCGTCAGCTAAGAGAAGGACGGTTGTTCATGGAGATGTAAAGAAGGCAGAAAGTCCTCTAGAAATTGAAATCTGAAATCAAAACTGCATACTTAAAGTCAGACTTAATGATCAGTTAACATATAAGTCTGATTATTCACCTGAGTGAATCAAATACAGTACAGTGATTTAGTGACTATAAGCCAGGAGTGTCCAAACTTTGGCCCTCCAGATGTTTTGGACCACAACTCCCAGAATTCCAAGCCTGTATTGCCAATAACAAAGGACTTAGGGAGTTGTGGTCCAAAACATCTGGAGAGCCAAAGTTTGGCCACCACTGCTATAAGCAGAACCTTGAGCATAGTAATCGATAACTCAGATGTCCATGCTCAAACAGGAGACTTTTTCCTAGGCATTCAGATTCTGTAGCATGCTGAGAAGTAAATACCGAGAACATATGCTGAAAAGCTGCCATAATAATTGCTTTGTGTGGGGTGAGCTGTAACGAATGAAAAAACGAGTCACATTCTGGGACTTTCCCTTGGTTACCATTATTCTGTAAACTGGAGTCAACACAAGGTAGGGCACCTTGATGCATTATCAATATTCAGACTGGAATTTGCTATGTAAGGCTTGGCACCCTTTTCCCTACTGACCATGTGAGCATAATATTTGCAAAGCAGTGCTGGACCATTTCCTGGTATTTTGAACTGTGGATATACTGTAGATAGCAATAGCCCACCTTCATAAACCAAGTTACAGTATTTTTTTTTTTTGCAGGACTGAATATAATCACTTTGAAAGTTCCAGCTCCTTCTGCTAAGTAGTTTCCTGTCTGTATTCTACTATTAAGACAAGCAAAAACATAGGCAATACCTAATGTGCACATGGCAGAATTACAGTTTTGTATGTTAGGGAGGGGGTAAGAATTTCATTCCAACTTCTCCAGGGCAAAGCAACATGGGCATGAGTAATTCAGGGCATGAGTAAAGTGGATAGAGGGACGCTCTTCTCCCTCTCACAAAATACCAGAACTAGGGGACATAAACTCAAATTGAGGGCTGGGAGAGTAAGAACAGACAAAAGAAAATATTTTTTCACCCAGCGCATTGTTAGTCTGTGGAACTCCCTGCCACAGGAGGTGGTGATGGCATCTGGCAAGGATGCCTTCAAAAAAGGGATTGGACAGATTCCTGGAGCAAAAGTCCATCACAGGTTACAAACCATGATAGAGCTGTGTAATCTCCAGGCTTAAAACCGGAGTACTTCAAGGACCAGATGTAGGAGTGGTATCAGGAGACAGATATCTAGTCTTGTGTGCTCCCAGAAGCATCTGGTGGGGTCACTGTGAGATACAGGAAGCTGGACTAGATGTGCCTTTGGTCTGATCCAGCATGGCTCTCCATATGTTCTTATGTAAGTAATGGGAAAGACTGGTGTTTGAGACCATGTAGAGTTTTCCCTACTCTCCTTTCAGAAAGCCCTGAAGACCTATTTATTTGCAGGGGTCTTCCCGAGTTAGTGGTGTTTGTTGTTGTTTTGTTTTGTTCTTCCATTCTCCCCCCATTTCCACCAGCCATCTGAGAGGGGGCACATTTTTATTATGGTATTTATTTTGTCATCGTCGTCGTTGCTCCCCCCCCCCAGATATCTGGGGATATTTCATTTTTAAATCTCCCTTTTAAATTTTCATGGGCAGGATGAGGCGTTTGACATCTAAATAGGCTCTATTAATGGCTGTTTTAAATGTATTTTATAAGACCTTTTAATTGGATTTTAACCGTATTAACTGTACTTTAATTGTAGCGGTATCTTTTTAATTGTGAACTCTATGACAATTTTGTAAACCACCCTGGGTAGTGCAGTTTGCACGAAGGGGAGGCAGGAAATAAATAAATAAATAAATAAATAAATAAATAAATAAATAAATAAGGAAGAGGATGAAAACCTGGCAGCCTCATCTATTGCTACCACTGGCCCCAACCCCTCTTGACATCTGTGAAAGATTTTCCTACAACTGGCTTGCCAGTAGACTGGGGAGGTGCTGAAGATAAACTGGGTGGGGGGAGGGGAAAAGAGAGCCAGAAGGGAGACAACAAGGGAAGATTCTAGAGCAGGGGTGGGGAACCTTCAGCCCTCCAGATGTTTTGGGTCACAACTCCAGGTCCTTTACCATTGGCAATATAGGCTTGGAATTCTGGGAGTTGCAGTCCAAAATGTATGGGGGTCCAAAGGTGCCCCACCCCTGTGCTAGAGGAAGGAGGAGCAACCCTAGAGAAAGCGGGGGCAAAAACGAACAGAAGAAAGAGGTGGACTGCTGGCAGAAGACAAAGAAGGACCTGAGCCTCTTCCCAAGAGCTTGAGAGAAAACTGAGAAATGGTTGAAAGGGAAGATTTGCGGATGGAAAAACGGGTGTAGTTCTGGGTACCATGGAAGGAGGGAGAGCAAGTGTGACAGGTCAAGCAGCCACAGAAGCCATCCTTTTGGGACAAGCAGGAATGGCAAGAGCAACACTGGCCAGGCAGAGAGAGAAGAGGGAAGAAGACAAGTTCTCCCCAGAACTGACAGAGACTGATATCCCAGACCTGCAGCCCATGCACGTAACCTTGCCAGAGATGGAAGGAGCTGGTAGCAAAACAGCCACTCTAGCTATCAACCATCCCTGCTGTGGCACCTCCCATCTGGCTGACCTCCACGGCATGCTGCAAGTCTTGGAGGAACGTGGGATTCCTCCACCCAAAGGACCCCTGGAGTAAAAGTGCCAAGGCATCATTTTAGGAAGGAGTGCAGTGACGGTTAAGGTCAGGAGTTGTCTGCTTATGTCTCTATTTGTTCCAAGTAGAAGTAAACCTTATTGGATGGTGCACCCTTATCTTGGAATATGGAACCTATCCAGAAAGAAGGCTTGGTGGGGCACCTTGGAACAGCTGAAGGTGGTTACCAGTTTTCTACATTTATGAGAACTGCACAGAAATAACGGGAGAGGCCCTAACGGGGTCCTGCACTCAGACCTACACCTGGTCTGCCAAGCTCCTGGCATTCTATTAGGAAATTATTTATTTGGGTAAACGTTTCCAGTTGCATTAGATTTTTAAAAATAATTTTCAAGTTGACACTGTACATTTGGGAATGGATTTTTTTGGAGGGAGGGGAGGTAGAAAACTGACAATGGAGCTGAATATCTGTAGCAAGATAACAACCAAAGGAGGCTTGCCAACTTGTAAACTTTTTTTTAAAAAAAGGAAGAAGACGTTAACATTTGTGTTGTCTGAAACGGACTATAGTAAAAACCTTTAGCAATCAGTGATAAACTGAAAACCAACACAGACTGAAACAAGTGGAAAATTCATCAAGCTCTGATGATGCAATGTTTCCAGCCAGTATAAGTATACTTTAACAACTTGTTCTTTACTGTAATCCAATTGTTAACATACTGAAACAATTTTAGGGCAGCTCATAAGATTGATCGTATTCATTAGTATTTTTTCTGACAGATACTCAGGACGTTACATTTACTTCTCAGCTGGAAACTATACGCGAGCCTGCCAGATATGGCAACGCTGTGAGTGTTTGGGGAGGGGAGAGCTATAAAGCTGTTAAATTGCCTACGGTTCTGATACAGCGCAGAACATCTGGTCTGGAGAGCTGGAGGAAACGCCATTAAAAAAAAAATCAGCCGAAAAGAAAAAAATCTTTGTGCTACGAAACAGTCCAGGTTTTGTGCGCTTCTGTCAGATGCATAAAAAGGGGAAGAGAGGGGGGGGGAAAGACTTGGCAGGCAGCATCATGATTGGTCAGTCACGTACAGAGCCAGACTGCTCTCGCGAGCTGAGTTTGTTAAGACATCTGGTCGAGTTTCACCAACCCCTTCCAGAAGGGAGGGGCGAGACGGAGGAATAAAAAACAAAAAACGAAGCAGCTACTCCAGCATTCCAAAGCGTACACTTCAGGGCTCTGATAGCAAGAAAAATAAACAGAAAGAAGGAAACCCTGTCTAGACTTCACTGCTGCTGAGGCTGCTTGCAGACACAGGGTTGGTATTTACTTGGAAAAGGCCTGCCAGGGCCGCTTCTCTTATAGGCAGGGAGATCGCAGTCAAAAATAGCCTTAATAATATCAGGACGGAAGGGAGGGAGGGGAGTGTAGGGTGGGAGTGAGTGAGTAATAAGACAGGAAGCGGCACACTAACCGTAAATGAGAACGACAGATTCCTCAATCGCATGCTGGTAACTGAATTGGGAGTCCAGGAGAGCGCGGGTGACAAAAGAGCCATAGTAGGTAGACTGGTACCAGCCGACGTGCAGGTGATCAATGTTGACATGGCGGAGGCTTCGCATCATTTCCATCTGATATTGAACTGGGGGAGAAGAGAGCAGAGGAAGACAATCAAACATTATAGAGGATAACCTTTTAAATGCCCCAATGTACGGGAGAGGGACCTGCTTGTTTTTAGTATCTGCAGGGAGTCAAGTCAGGAGACCCTGAGGCCAGAGTGGGGGGAAAGGCTGTTCTGTATCGAGAAACTTTATCTTTCTCTTTCTCAAAAAAGTATGATTTTTCATAGTTATTCAGAGGGACTGTAGCTTGCTGGGTCCATTCCCTATAACTTCCAGTAAAAAAGGAACAGGTAGCAGGTGATGGGAAAGGCTGCCTTTTGATCCTCTGTGGAACACCTATTCCTTAGAGGAGACCATCCTAAACTTTATGGATCAAGAGTCTGAGCCCAGTACAATGCAGTCATTCCATCCAGCACAGAGATACAATGGTACCCCGACTTCAGAGCAGTTCAACTTAACTGAATTTTAACTGCCGACTTACAAATTTTAGATATGGTCATTTTCTTTTATTTTTCAACTTATTTTTTCAATTTTTTAGACAGGTACCCTGACTTAAGAGTAGTTCGACTTAAGAGCCTTCATTTGGAGCTGATTAAATTTGTAAGTCAAGGTACCACTTATGGGTAGCAGGGTCATTCCCTTGGCTCTTAAACCTGCAAAAGAAGACTTGACTAAAGAATGGTGTTATATACAGTATATAAAAAGATAACTATCCCATTGAAAAAGGAATCCTCTCCAAATGTATTTTTAAAAAAGGATGATGTCTCTTCCTATATGGTGACTGCTTTTTTTCAATCACAATTTGTGTTTTAGCTTAAATTCATTCATTCATTCATTCATTCATTCATTCATACATACATACATACATACATACATACATACATACATACATACATACATACATACATACATACATACATACATACATACATACAGTTTATATGCCACCCACTACCCCAAGGTCTTTGGGCAGCTTATAACAATTAAAATGAAGAATTCAAACAATTAAAAACATTAAATGAATCTGTGCCCTGCACCCCTGAAAAGCAGACCAGTTTCTCCTGAAACTTGGCACATATATAAATGCTCTCAGGCCAGGCCTATCTCTTTTCTCCCTAGACTTGCTAATAGGGCCACTCTAGTTTGATCTATGTAGCTCTGCTTCCCTTTTTGTCCTCTCTCCAGTGATGGCAAGTTTCTCTCTTTTTAAGCTTCCCATTCCCTTCTTTGCCTGCATCCTCATTCTGATGACTTCACAAATGGGATCTTCGGTGGGTCTTCTTGTGATCAGCCCTGGCTTGGCCTCCAGGTCTAGCCTGAATCTTGCCAGGACTTGCACTTCAGCTTCCCATGATTACTAATGGTCTCCCCCTCAAATGGCGTAGCCACAACTATCAAGTAAGCTTGGTTTTGGGATGTCTAACAAAGAGCTTGCTTTTGTGTGCAGATTAAATTTACCCTAGCTTGGAGCACACACTATCCTGAACAGAGAATAGGCGGATGAATATTTTTCAGGTAATTCTAAATATCTCATTTTCCAAATAACAAATTCAGATGTCAATCAATGACGACCTCGTGAAATTTATCTGCATTTCATTATATACAAAACCCCCTATCCATGTCTGCATGCAGTCCTCCCTAGAGCAGTGATGGCAAACCTATGGCACGGGTGCCAAAGGTGGCACTCAGAGCCCTTTCTGTGGGTACCCCTTCACAGCCACCTATATTCAGGTTAAATTGCTGTTTTTGGACTTTGCGAATAATTAGTGGGTTTTGAATCACAGTTTGGGCATTCGGTCTCTAAAAGGTTAGCCATCGCTGTCCTAGAGTATGTGCTTCTTTCACCCTTTTCTTAATTACGGTCATTTAATTACTTGCTATGGTTTAAAACATTTTATATTGTTTGTATATTGTACTAGAGGTGTAATTTAATGCAAGTCACTTAGAGAGTTTTATTACCTTGAGACACATGTTAAAATGTATGCACTTTTATATATAACTTTGGATGGCAACCTTGGTAAACTATAAATTTTGGAGAAAAATGAACATGGAAAAGACTATCGTCTTTTAGATTGTGCAACAGCTTTGGAAAGTAAAAGGCAGGTCAGTTCAAAATGAAATGCTGAAAGAATGAATTTTGCTCTAAGCCTGGATGAGACAGATGCCCATACAAAGAATGTCCTGACATCCAGGTGGGAAATGGTGGAACTGGGGAAGCATTGACACAATATGGCCATGTGCTGAAAATACAACACATATGAAACTTGAAAAATTAGAATATCATGCAAGTGTTAACTTATTTCAGTAAGTCAACTCAAAAGGTAAAACTAATATATGAAATAGACTCATTACATGCAAAGCAAGGTATGTCAAGCCTTACTTTGGTATAATTGTGATGATAATGGCATCATTATGTATGGAGTTATTGGTAGGGAAATAAAGATGCACAAGATACAATAAGAGGGAAGTCTTAATTGGATATCTGCCTAGGAATCCCAAAGGTGTGCATAAAAATTGAACTACTGTATATCTATATAAATACAGATTTTGTGGGAAAGTGGAATACTTTAATTTAAAAAAACCACAGAGCATGGGATGCAAATTCAAAATATTTGTTTTAACACAATGCAAAGAGATAGTATTTCAGTCCTTTTTATTTGCTTATTTAACTATGTTTAATTGTGGTCTTCATTTCTTCACTTCATAAGGAAGGAAGGAAGGAAGGAAGGAAGGAAGGAAGGAAGGAAATATAAGCTGTTATTAAAATATTCGAATTAAATAAAACAAATGTTTTATAAAACAGAATGCTAAATCCAACAGTTAGTACAAATCAGAGTACACCTAATGAACGTCGATTGTTACATTAAATTATGTAAATCTAATATATTATTTTATTTATTTATTTATTTTAGAGTATTTTTACCGTGCCTTTCTCCTTGGAAAAGGACCCAAGGCGGCTTACACAGTCCAGTACAATTAAGATATGTTCAAGTATTTGAGAACAAGGAATTGTTCTTACAACATTATATTAAAGCTACAAGGTTATATAAGTAGTTACAAATACAAAGTCTATGTGAACCTATAGATTCATATAAAATGCACATGGTAGTCCATCATTCAGGGAAAGCTTGCTTGAAGAGAAAGGTCTTTATTCTGTTGTTGTGCGCTAGCAAGTCAGAACTAACTTACAATGACACTAAAAGAGTCAGCATCTTGTCAAACTGACTCCAAATTAGAGCAACCCTTTCTTCTCAGGTTCTATCGGTAAAGCGCATAAGCTCCATATGCTTCAGGGTTGACTCTGCATCTTCTGGGTCAGCCATGAACTGCAACAACCTTGAAAGTTTACTTCACCCACAACTGCAACTGGATATGGGACAAACTTGACTCCTTTTCCTATGCCCCTGCAACTTTTTAGATACCTTTACTGTGCCTAGATGCCCTCAGCACATCCGATCTCGCCTGATTTCGGAAACTAAGCAGGGTCGGCCCTGGTTAGTACTTGGATGGGAGACCACCAGGGAATACCAGGTGCTGTAGGCGCCTGGAGTAGGAACTGGCAAGCCACTCCAGTATTCCTGCCAAGAAAACTCCATGGACATGGGGTCACGAAGGGTCAGTCACGACTGTAACGACGCAACACACACACGCACACACACACACACACACAGTTATCAGCATCTATATTCACTCTTGAAAAGAGAACTGACTGCAATTGGACTTTAGTTATGTTTGAGAACGAGCACAAAAAGTCACTTTAAATTGGAATTTTAACAGCAACTATTTTGGGTGTGAGAGGAGCCCCCCCCCGGACTACAACTCCCAGGATACCACAGCCAGCATGGCCAATGAAGTATTTCATAAGCTGCATTTCCCCCCACCCCACCCCCAAATGAAAACAACTAATCTTTGATCTGATCCTATTTCATCTCTACTGTTCTATTGCTCAGAAACATTTTTATTTAAATAAATTACAGTCGGGGTTTTTAATGCCCTTCTGTTTATATTTATTGCTTTTAAGTTTTGCAGCATGCCCATAAAGTCACGGTGCAAATTTTATTGTTTTGAAGCAACGACAATAAAGTCCATTCTTCGTTCAATGGCTGATTCGTTCGTCAACCTGGAACCACAGTTCAAGCAAGTTTACAACAAAAACAAGAATGTGTGGTAGAAGGCATCAGCGTCCTGCCTGCATAAACAAGATCCAGACCGAGAATGGAGACAATTAATATATTTTTATATAAGCTTCACACGCGCTTCTCCAAAAGGTAATTAAATCACTGCTAACTATTTCCAGAGGACAAATGAAATAGCATTTGTATGCTAGACCCACAAGAATCTTTCTTTGTTAAATACTTTAAATGCTAAGCACATTAAATATAGATTTACAATTGAGAAAATAGTTTGAAAGGAAAACAGTGTAACTCATTGAAAATGGAGCTTATTTGTGCTTAATTTTGCTTTCATTTGAAATTTCACATTTTTTAATAAAGGCAATTAGAATTTGAGGGGGATTAGCTGCTATTCCTTTGACTGCACTACTTGCACAGCGCCTGGATCACCCTACGCAATAAAATTATTTCTTCTCAATGTATAATTCTTCTGATTTTTGCTCTACAATTTAACAGCCTGCAGGGGTGCCTAATGTGACTGTAACAGTGAAGCCAGGGATTGGAACCAAGCCACGGGGTCACACTTGCATTTTCTAGAGGCATACAACTTTTGCAAATCTTGAAGCAGAGGTGGGGTGAAGATTCCAGGGGGAACAAAACAGGAAAGCTGAAACATGCAATACGGACATTTTCATCCAACCAGACTTTATTGCTGCAGCATAAAGTGCCTCATTATAAGTCAGCGTTTAAAGTCAAGTTTTCTGGCACAGTTACAAAAATTTATGGAGCAATCCTAAGATTATTTGCTCAGAGTAAGCCTCATTCACGTTAGTGGCACTCATTCCCAAGTACATACCCACAGGACATCACCACGGAAAATATCCATCTCTTGTAGTGCATATTTCCATTGCCCATTCTGACTACCAGCTGCCCCCGAGTACCACAAAACATACTTCCAACTAATTAATATACTAAAAACAGGGAAGATGCCAGGAATGGATGAACTGAGACCAAATTATTCTAAAATATTTAAGAAAATGTTGGTACTTAAACTAAAATCCTTTCTCATTAAAATAATAGAGGAAGAAAGGATACCGTTATTATGGAAACAGCCGATAACTATATTAATATTGAGAAAAGAATAAAAACCCTACTGACCCTGAGGCTTATAAACTTATTTCTTTAATAAATCCAGATGATACAATATTTACGGTGATACGAGCAAGGAGAATAAATTTTATTAGTGAATATACCGACGAAGATCAAGCTGGTTATATACCAGGAAGGCAAATGTCTAACTTGGTAAGGAGAGTATTAAATGTAATACATGGAATATCAAAATAAAAGGGCAGACAAGTATAATTTTGTTAGATATTTATTAGGTACGTTGGAGGCATTCAATTGGTGGAAAGGCCAACTTTAAAAATTATAATTAATTCAAGGAACAAAAGAAAAGCTGTATTCAGCGAACACTGCAACAATGTTAGTCAATGATGGGATAACACAACTGATCTCTCTTGGCCAAGTAACTAGGCAGAGTTGTCCACTGTCCTGTTTGTTTCAGTTATTAGCATTTATTATTAAATGAGCATTTATTAGTAAATGCTATTAGAGACAATAGAGATTTTAAGTACTGGTATTAAGGAGAAAGCTAAACTTATTTTATTTGCTGATGACACATTGTTAACAATAGAAAATCCATTACAGGCTATACATGGTATTAAATTGCATTTCAAAGAATTTGAAGAGGCGAGTTGCTGATAAAGTGGATTAAATTCAGAATGTTGTTTTTAACTATAATAAAGAAGAAGAAGAAAATTAAAGGGAAATGAGTGTTAATAGTCAAAAGACTATTGAATATTTAAGCAAATATCCCATGAAGTTGGGAAACATTGAAGTAAGAGAGCTTTAAAAATTTGAAACAGATAATTATGAATGGAGCATGTAAATTTTATGGTGGCAAGGTTCAACCCTCCTTGTGGTGTCACTGGAAACTCCCTGCCCCAAACAGGGGGAGCTGAACTTGGACGAAAAAGGCCCCTGCAACAGGCTGGCTCAATTATTCAAAGTCGTATCAAACAATGTTAACTGATCGAGTATACTTCAGAAACGATGCTCCCAGGTATGGCCCCACCTGTGTGAAAAATGGACTAGGGTTCTCAAAGCAAGGACAGCACTGAGACACAAGTAAGCAAGTCCAAGTCTGTGTCACAACCATCAACATCAGCACACTGAGCGGAAGAGCCACTGAGTTTCTAGCTGTACTCAAACAGCTGTGAGTTAACATCTGCACTTTTCAGGAGACAAAATGGAGCAGAAGGAACTCACGCAACATCATCTATTTCAGCAGACCCAAGACACACAAAAAGGTGCTGTACGACAATGGTTTTGTGATGCTGTAGCAGAAGTTGAGCAATGACCAACTGATGAAGATTGTCATCGTAACAACAGAGTGATGCATCCACTGATGCATCCACGGCATACGCACCACAGACCAGTTGCCCCACGAGAGACAAAGATTTCATCTGGAACCTTCTCAAGGAGAAATTTATCTAGCACCTTAAACAAAGCCATGGATTGTAAATGTGTGGTGACAGACAGGCATGCAAAACTGCAGCATAGGGAATCAGCGAATGGGGTCAGTAAGAGGCTTCACTTCATTCCCAGATCACAGCAGCAAATTTTATGTGTTTGTGCAAATTCTAAATGTATTATAGCAAGACAGTGCAAAGACCTATACAAATGTAAAAAAACCTGCCCAACACTTGTTCAAAAGTTGGTTAAAGAATCACAAGTGACTAGAAGTACCTGAAGTGCTGATTGTACAAATTCCAGTGGATACATTTCAAAATCTTTCGAGACTTCAATCCAACAAAAACACACTACAGTCATCCCCCGCCATTTCACGGTTCAGGTACTGCAGTCACACTACATCGCGGGATCGCAGTACCTGCACCTCGGGGCCGCAGGGAGGCGGCGGAGGGCGATCGGGTCACTCCGTGCTACCCCCCGCGCTCCTCCGAGAAGCCTCGGGGCCGTGCGGGAGTGGCGGCGGGGAGGGCCGCAATCTCCATTGAAATGCATTATCAATGCATTTCAATGGAAAATTTTTCCCCATTGGAATGCATTGAACCAATGTTTTCCAATGGGGAAAATTTTCTCCATTGAAACGCATTGGCAATGCATTTCAATGGAGATGGCCCCGGACGAGAAGTCTCGGCGGCGCGGGCAGGCGGCGGGGGGAGGTAAGATCCCGCAACACCGCCTGCGTGCCCCGCCCCAAGACTTCTCAGACCCTAACCCTAACCCTAACCCTAACCCCACCCGCTTCCGCATATCGCGGATTTTCATGCATCCCGGGTGGGGTGGGTCCCTAACCCCCACGATCAGCGGGGGGTTACTGTACTTCAATGCACACCTACCCATGGCAAGATTTATTTGCCTTGATCTCATTGGCCAAATGTTGACAAAAGAATTTATTTGCCATATACTGCCAACTTTCCTTTGATTGTTAATAGTTTTGTTAATACTATATAAGATACTTTTACTAAAACCTACTTTTAGCAATACACCTTACTAAACTTCAGCTTCATTTAATGTTACAAAAATCAACAACTGGTACCTTCTGAAAACACACAGAATAGGAAAGAACAAGATTACTGACAGTACCAAATGACAGCTCAAATATAGGAAGGGTGTAACATTTCATCTCTTTATTTTGCTACTTCTTTCCAGCATAACTGTTTGGAACAGAATTAAGATTCATCATCAAGATGATTCATGTCTAGAGAAAGTCATCAGTTACTTGGGGACTATGGGAACAGAAGAAATACCAACCAAAGGAGCAATGTAGATTAGATACATTTCATGGTCCAAAGAAATAGGCTGGATTTTCAAAATCTAAATGTCACATTTTAGTAGATCTGCAGAACACATCATTGGTCCTTTTTCAAATAAACAACCCCCCCCCATCTGTAATTCTGCAATTGAGGGCTAAAATGTAGGAGACAAGGAAAAACGAGCAAAAAAAAAGGAGATAAACACACACACACACACACACACACACAAGGATAGGAAATATTCCTCCCTTCTATTTAGAGTCTATAAACCCAAGCAAATATGGCCAATGGTCAGGAATCATGGAAATTTGCAGCTCAAGACTTCTAGAAAGGACAAGTTGTCTATTCCCAGCTTAGAGTCAATTCAGATTCTTCAAAAGATGAACTATCAACTTCAGTTAACTCTGCTAGGCCACATAACAAAGACGGATTCACATGAAAACATCTGTATGCAATTACAGGATCAACCAAATAATCACTGCAATCATTCGTGAATGGATAACTCATCTAAGAAGGGCTGTGTTAAAAATAGCTTCACTAAATCAGACCAAAGCCCTATCTAGTCCAGCATTCAGTTCCCACAGTGGCCAATGAGACACTTCAGGAAGACCACATGATACCCATGGATAAAATTGCACCCTTCTGCATGTGTTCTTCAGCAATTAACTAGCATTCAGAGACTTATTTTCTCTAATACTGGAGAAAATATGTTGCCTTTGTGGACGTTAGCCATTGATAGCTTTATCTTCCATTAAGTTGTCTAACATTTCCTAAAAGTGTTCAAATTGGTGGTCATTATCTGCAGCTTGACAGGACTGTTGGGTGGGATCTAGAAGTGACACTCAGCATCAGATCTCAGAATCATAAGAACATAAGAACATAAGAAGAGCCATGCTGGATCAGGCCAAAGGCCCATCTAGTCCAGCTTCCTGTATCTCACAGCGGCCCCACCAGGTGCGTTTGGGAGTGCATGAGACTAGATATCTGTCTCCTGATACCACTCCCCTGCATCTGGCCCTTGAAGTAACCCGGTTTAAAGCCTGGAGACTCCACATCTCCATCATGGTTTGTAACCTGTGATGGACTTTTCCTCCAGGAATCTGTCCAATCCCCTTTTGAAGGCATCCAGGCCAGATGCCATCACCACATCCTGTGGCAGGGAGTTCCATAGACTTACAACGCGCTGGGTGAAAAAATATTTTCTTTTGTCTGTTCTTACTCTCCCAGCCCTCAATTTGAGTGTATGCCCCCTAGTTCTGGTATTTTGGGAGAGAGAGAAGAGCTTCCCTCTATCCACTTTACTCATACCCTGCATTATTTTGTACGTCTCAATCATATCCCCCCTCAAGCGCCTTTTTTCCAGACTAAAGAGGCCCAAATGTTTTAGCCTTTCTTCATAAGGGAGGTGCTCCAGCCCGGTAATCATTTTAGTCGCTCTCTTCTGCACCTTTTCCAGTTCCACTATGTCTTTCTTGAGATGCGGTGACCAGAATTGTACACAATACTCCAGGTGTGGCCTTACTATTGTTTTGTATAATGGCATTATAATGTTGGCTGTTTTATTTTCAATCCCCTTTTTGATAATCCCTAGCATGGAATTGGCCTTCTTCACGGCTGCCACACATTGGGGAGACACCTTCATGGAGCTGTCCACCAACACACCAAGATCTCTTTCCTGATCCGTCACGGATAACTCAGAGCCCATGAGTTGATAAACGAAGTTTGGGTTTTTTGCCCCAATATGCATTACTTTACATTTGGTTACATTAAAACGCATTTGCCATTTCTCAGCCCACTCCCCAAGTTTGGAGAGATCCTTCTGGAGCTCTTCACAATCTTCTCTGGTATTTACCACACGAAAAAGTTTTGTGTCATCTGCAAACTTGGCCACCTCACTGTTTATCCCTGTCTCCAGGTCATTTATGAACAGATTGAAAAGCACCGGTCCCAGGACAGAGCCCTGGGGCACACCGCTTTTCACTTCTCTCCATTGCGAAAATTTCCCATTGACACCTACTCTTTGTTTCCGGGATTTCAACCAGTTCTCAATCCATAAGAGGACCTGCCCTCTTATCCCCTGACTGTGCAATTTTCTCAGCAGCCTTTGGTGAGGGACTGTGTCAAAAGCTTTTTGAAAATCCAGATAGACTATATCAACCGGTTCACCCAAATCCACGTGCCTGTTGACCTTTTCAAAAAATTCTAAGAGGTTTGTCAGACAAGATTTACCCTTACAGAAGCCATGCTGATTTTCTCTCAGCAAGGTTTGTTCTTTTATGTGTTTTAAGATTTTCTCTTGGATGAGGCTTTCCACCATCTTCCCTGGGACAGATGTAAGGCTAACCGGCCTGTAGTTTCCCGGGTCACCCCTCCTTCCTTTTTTAAAAATTGGTGTGACATCTGCTATCCTCCAGTCCCCCGGCACTGTGGCCGTTTTAAGAGACAAGTTGCATATAACCGTTAAGAGATCTGCAATTTCATTTCTCAGTTCCCTAATAACCCTTGGGTGGATGCCATCTGGGCCCGGTGACTTGTTAATCCTCAATTTATCAATTAGTCCTAAAACCTCCTCTCTTTTAACCTGTATTTGATTTAATTCTTTAGTCAAGAGGGGCGGCTGAGGCAGCGGAATCCGCTCAAGGTCCTCTGTCGTGAAGACAGACGCAAAGAACTCATTCAATTTCTCTGCAATGTCCAAGTCTTCCTTAACCTCCCCTTTTCCTCCCTCACCATCCAGAGGGCCAACTGGTTCTCTGGCAGGTTTTCTACTTCTAACATATTTAAAGAAGCTTTTATTATTACCCTTTATATTGCTAGCCATTCGTTCCTCAAAGTCTTTCTTTGCCTCCCTTATCATCTTCTTACATCTCACTGTGAGTGTGACCATCAGTATTATAAAGTACTACACATTCTTAACACATAATGTTTAATATATACAGATAGCGGCCCAGCAGTTTGGAAGATCTGAGTTCCAATCACAACTCAGGTATGTCCCTGTATGTCTACTGCAAGCATGTCCAAATGTCAGCCCTCCTGTTGTTTTGGACCACAACTCCCAGAATTGCCAATGACAAAGGACTGTGGGAGTTGTGGTCTAAAGCATCTAGATGGCCAAAGTCTGGACATGCCTGGTCTACCGAATATTAAGTTCCTTCCCAACTGGTATCCTGTCTTTGCTTGCATGACCTCACCACCTCAAAACAGACACGTTCAGTGCATTTCTAAAATTAGAAATAATCTCTGAGTTTGAAAAAGAAGCAACACGAAGAGCTAAGAGTGTCCCTGTTGAAAGGTTACTATGGGCATAGCAGGAAATAACTGGCATGAAAGAGCCAGAACCACCTTGGAAGAAGAGACACGAACATAATAACGCCCCAGAGGAGATATGCAGTGCAAGATCATCAGTAAGCCTTGTGCCTTCATGCCGACTTGACACTATCTCCTCCCCCAATTTTGGATGTGTTTCAAGGAGCATTTTCAATTGCATCTTTCACAATTTGTGCCTTGTCTTCCATCTTGGCAATCAATTTCATTTGACAGTTGACAACCACAGCGCTTTTTAGAGACCACCAAAACTTCTTGTCCTTTGGTTCATATGTAGTTAAGACGCGCCAACCATAGAATACTCAAAGCTTATTGGACAAAAAACAAATGGCAAACAAATTTAAAAAGCAAGGCCAACCTTGGCAGAGCTGACTGCTACCATCTAAACCAGAGAAACTCAGGTTTAACTATTTAAGGGAAGAACTGATATTTCATCTGTCGGATAAATTATGCTTATGCATTTAGGTTAGTGGTTCCCAACCTTCAGTATCAAAGTTTATATGAACTGAAATTTCCAGAACCCTTAATCACTAGTTGTGCTAACCAGCGTTTCTGGAATTTGCAGTCCAAGAACACCTTGATTTCACAAGGATGGGAACTATTGGTGTAGGTATTCTTAGAAGGAATTTTGGAAACGGAATTTTGATTGATCAGCGAGTTCCAAAAGGAGAGAGGAAAAACCATGCAGGAGAGTTTGTCCACGAGGCACATCCCAGGTTCAGAGTGATGGGACCTTTGAACCTGGGACATCTTTCATTGAAAACACGCTTATTTGGGATGGTTTTCAAAGTTTGCATTATACTTGTTCAAGGCTGTGCTAATCTATATAATATACCCAGTTTGGTATATGTTCTGCAAACATAAGCATGTCTGTTAACTTGGGCCACTGAAGCCACACGGAAATGAAGGATAAACACAATGTCTTCCTTTTCCACTTCTCAGAAACCACCAGTGGCTCACATGCTACGTAAAAGTAAAAAAAAAAAAAAACAAAAAAAAAACCTCTGGGGTGGCAGCTGAAAGCCCAAGCACAGCAGAGGAGGCTTTCTGATAATATGATAGCAAAGCTGTCTTCCCTTCAGAAATCCTTGAACGCTTATTGCGAGGCTGGTCTCATAAGCGTTTGGTCAAACTGCTGAACAAAAAAGGGAGCAGTACCTCAGAACAGGACATTGAAAGAGGGGGGAAAAACCCTCTGTGTTTTTGCAACAAGGTTCTGTATTTGTACAGCAATTTCAAAATGAGCCTCTTTCCCGATTTTATAAGGGTAATACTGGGGAATTTGTCTAAAGAAAAAACTTCAGACTGGCATTTGCATCTTTATCACAGCTAAGGAAGATGTTTTACAATAACATCAGAGGTTACATTTTCAGTGTTTTTATGAGCAACTAAGTTCAGTGCAGTCATGTGTTTTATCTGCAGGCAGTGATTACCTTGCCTTGCACTCGTACGCCTATGAACAGCGTTTCCTGCAGGTTTAAGAATAACTGGCCATTCTACTTCTTTATACTGTAATTTTTTTTAAAAAAGAGCCTTACATTTTTCAAACATGCTTCTCATGTTGCACAGGGTGCACTTTTAATTTCTATGCAAGCAGCAATGCACCTCCACTTCTATTTTCCCCCACATCATATAACATGAGCAACAAACCCAAGATGACACCAACATTTGTGCAAAACATACCATAAACTCTGGGTTCACAGGTGCTATTGCATCCAATATCTCTATTCTACAACTGTATGATTTGTTCAAAATTCTGAAGAAAATGAACCCCAAAAATATAAACTTCCCTTGATCTAGACGGCTTCTACAATTAAAAAAGAGACAATGTTGTGCTTACACAAGAAATACGATGGAGCCTTCACTTTTTGCTTTATTTTTGTTTTCATGTTTGAATTAATTAAAAGGGGGCAAGCGACCCTGTGTGATATTTGCAGCCAAATAACTTCCATTACTTAACACAGTACAAATATCCTTTATTATACATCTCCTCTGAAAATTTGGTCTAGCGTGCCTCTTTCAAAAACTGGATAAGGTAAAAAATGAGTAGAAAATAAAATGTTTCCGTCCTTAATATTGTAAACTTGACAATACAACATAAGCAAGGCTATTCCTTAAGGAAGTTTTGTAAGAGCTTTTGAGAGAACACTTAAACAGTGTTAACAATTCACTGCAGATTATTAAAATTTGAACCAGAAACCAGAAAAAGATGGGTTGCTGCAACAAACTGCTGCACATTTTGCAATTTTAAATAGCCTCTATAGTGCTACAAGGAGATTTGAGAGGGAAAAGAGAGAGACGGACAGAAGGAGCACACAGATCTGGAGAGGGAGGAACACACACTTGTATTTCCAACTAGCTGTGAAAAAGATCAGCCCTTTGGTAAAATGAATCTATAGGAAATGTAAAAACAGCAAAAACATAAAATATTCCATCATCTTACTGTCACCCACTTAAGGAGTACCGATGTGGAACATTTTAAACACGCAGGCTGCTTTTTTAATGACTCCATAATTAATTACTGTATATATTCGAATGTAAGTCTAGTTTTTCAGCCCTACTTTTGGGCTGAAAAAAGGGGCCCTCGACTTATATTCGGGTCAATACTTTTAGCCACTGAGGCGAGTGCTTGGGTCGGCAGCTAAAAGTCATTTTAAACATCGTGCACTGCTTCTCCTGACCCCCCCACCTCTGCATCACAGGGGAGCGGCACACGATGTTTAAAATGACTTTTAGCCACCGAGGCAAGTGCTTGGGGCAGTGGCTAAAAGCCATTTTAAACATCACACACCACTCCCCCAGCTCATAAAGGAGGAGCTTCCAGGCCCTGCTGCATTTCCTGCCCTAGACTTATACTCAAGTAAATAAGTTTTCTAGGCAGTGTACACTTTAAAAATAGACAACAACAAACAAGCATAAAATTCAGAGGCAGACTACCAGTAAAAATAGGGGGTACAATACCCTCCACAGAGGATACGTCTACGTTTTGACTGTCTACCACCCCTAAATTCCCAACCCCCCAGCAATGCTGCTAGGAGATTCTGGGATTTGTAGCCTACCCTAAAACATACCATGTACAAGATATGGATATACCCTTCAGTGTGTTTAATGTATTTATCAACAACAACAATACCCCGGTAAGAAGAAAGTAACAGAAAAAGCAGAATAGCTGAAATTGGGTTGTATATGTTTGGCCCAGTTCAAACATAACAATGTGTGGGGCAGGCGCTGGTTTCAGAGTCAAGTGAACTTGTCTTCAAATATCCTCAATTCCACAATTCATTTAATATGCATTTTGCCTATCAACATGTGAGCTGTCAATGCGCCAAATCTGCTACTGTCTATGTACCATTTTATCCGTCATAACTTCCTCCCCAAGTATTTGGAAGGTAGCAGCAATCTGGACCAGGACTTCAAAAATGATCTAGTAAAGATGCCTAGGCCTCCACTGGGTTATATGTTCCAGGACTGTGTGGTTAAAACAAATAACGATTAAAGCAGTTTGCATAGTGTAAATATGCCCTCAGTATCTGAGCTAAAAAAAAATGGCTATGGAAGCTTATCCCCCCGCCCCGAGTCAGATAAACTAAAATACTATACAGGTATTTTTCTTGTATTCCTATGTATATTTTTAAGACATTAGTATTAAAGAATTACAGCAATTTTTAATGTAACATTTTCAGCTGCTTGGCTTTTTAGTGCTATGCCAAGGATATAAATCCTTAATTCTTACAGCAGTCTCTCCATGATTCCCCTACCCACTAACACAACCAAAACACTAGACTTGTGTAGAAAAACCCTGTCATGTTTCAGAATGCTGCAGTTTTAAAATCCCTCTTAAAACCTCAAATGGGTCTTTAAAAAAATATTTCAGTGTGTATGGTCTTTAAAAAAACCCACTAGACATGAATATATTTCGGTTTTGTAAAATTATCTGTGTTTCCCCTCAAGTCAAATTAAGGGGTACCAGCCTATTTTTCTTAACACATTTCTTCTCAAGAGATTACAATACAAGCTACCATTTTTCAGTGTTCTGGCACAGTGGCTCTCAGTAATAAATTACACATTGTTAGCAATTCAGCTACTTTTGCTTCTTTTGTTTCTTATTAACTTGGATCAATGCCATCTGGTTTCCCCTGATTTATTGCTAGTTACCTTTGTTTCCACCTGTAGGCCCCCTATGTCATGCAGACTGAGCTTCTGCTTACATTCCTAGAAAAACAACACGCTAACCACCTGGGGATGGAATCGTGTTGTGGGCCCCTTACCTCTCACTTAGACTTCGCTACCTGAGAGTTTGGGTTTCACCAGCTGCCTCAAGAGCACTGAGGTCCCATTGCCAACAAGCCTTTACAAACTCTGCACCAGAAAAAGAAGATTTATGAGATGCTAATTCTACCACCACTCCAAAGATGATTGAAATAAACCACTCCCATGCTATGTATTTGCATACAAAGGACAACATTCAAAGGAGCCAGGTTTCATTTATTTGTTTCATGCATCATTCTAAGAGAAGCTGGATAAGTAACAGGCCATTTAAAAGTCAACAACTGTTGGTACAGATTGGAAGACTGGAATTTATGTTAGGTGAAAAAAAGCCTAGTTAAAAGCACTAAAATATATCATTACAATTTCTGCATACCAAATTATTTGGACCAAGGAAAACTTCATTTCCTGTAATTTCACTGTAAAAAGAAACACATACACCCATTTTCCATTCATTTTCCTTGCTCCTAAAACATTTGACGAGAATAAATCAATGGTTTCGTTTCCTGTTCCTAAATATACTCAAAACAGGACCAGAATAAAAAAAGTTTGACCCTAATGAAAATTATTATTCCTTACCCTTTAAGTAAGCTACCACAAGAGCTGCAAGTGTTTAAAACTTTATTTATGCATTTTTGTACTGTACTGTGCAAATCGTTTGTCACAGATGTTCATACATTGACAATCTGCTTCTGAAAAAGGGATTCCTTTTTCAGAATGGCAGCAAAATACAGCTTAGAAATAAGGTTCAATACAGAGTATGTTTGCAAAGCCTTCAAATATACTGCTTCACCCCCATACATTTTCTAAATATCTTTGCCAGTTACTTACAGTACGGCCCCCACACCTGCTGATTCTTCAGTTATCTGTAGTTGGTGATCGGGGGGGGGGGAGCAAGGAGGGGGAAAATTAAAAATAAAACTTACATCTGCCAATGCCTTCTGCCCTTCTCCACCTCACCACCGCTGTGGGCCAGCCAGGCACCCTCTGGAGGTGTGGGTGGAGACTCACCTGGCTTGTACCCCCTGGAGGTTGCCTGGCTGGCGGTGTCAGCAGCAGTGGTAGGAAAAACAACTTACTGCCACTGCCACTGCCGCTGGCCAGGCAGCCTCCGGAGAGGTGAGGTGGGGACTTTAAAGTCCCACCTAGCCACCCAGCCTTTGAATTTCCTGCTCCGGTCCCAGGTGATGGATTGAAAGTTTGAGGAGGAAGTTCAAAACTTCTACCACCTGGGACCCTACCCAGAAGTTCAAAGGATGGTTGAGCACCCAGATAAGTTCACTGTAAGCTTTCACTCTGGCACCCCACCACCCCTATCACCGCCATCAACCTGGATAAGAATGTTTGCTCTTATCCACATATTTTACTATCAGCAGGAGGTCCCGGAACCGATCCCCCCCCCCGGGATACAGTGGTCCTACTGTATTCTAATGTAATGAATTGTCTCACATTAAATTTTGTAATTATCTGAAAATGTTAGAGACATACATTATAGGTAAATATGATATCTCATTTAAACTGGATATGAGGAGTGGATCCTAACAGGCGTGAATCTATAGAAGTTGTTTAAGTCACTAGAGCCCTTAGTGCTATTTATTGCTCCAGAAAAACTCCTGAACTTCCAGTGAAATTTTGGGACTGTAGGAGAGTAGTGTAAGCATGCATAAGTCCTTATTCAAGGCCACACACTACATTATGAATCCCAACCAAAGCAGAAAGGGGGCAAAGACAGAAGCACACATCCTCCAGCTCTGGATTCAACCATGCAAACCTAAACATAGAAAAGAGAAATAACATTCTTACACAGGTGTATCATTCACAGGAGTCAAGGAGAAAGTACTCTCTTTATTGCCTGTGTACCTGAGGAAACCTCCCTTTAGTTCCAACTGAAAAGAGGATTGAGACTCAGCATCCATGATGCTCTCTCACACTATCTATCATTATCAACAGCCTTCACTAGTAGATATGCCAGTGATGGCGAACCTTTTAGAGACTGAGTGCCCAAATTGCAATTCAAAACTCACTAATATTTTTTGCAAAGTGCCAGTACAGCAACTTAACCTGTATACAGGTGGCTATGAAGGGGCGATGTTGGGTGCCCACAGAAAGGGCTCCGAGTGCCACCTTTGGCACCCGTGCCATAGGTTCACCATCACTGAGATATGCTAACTAGGTTTCATGCCAACTGCAAGTCCACAATATCTGGATAACCATACATTTCCTGTTCATCAATAAGGGATTTCATGGGAAATGTATCTGTATTTGGAAGCACAAACTGGAGGTGTGCACCAGAAGTTTGATGTCAGGGTAAAAACAACAGAAATATCCTTCAAACTGTTCCTGAAATTTCATCCTTCAAGAAGATCATAACAGCTGTCCTTGCCATACCAATTTTTATACTAAATAGACTGGCATTGGTCTACCAGGGAAGATTCTGAGATTTCCACTGGATATACATGGACAAATTCTACAAATGCTTGTAATACACTACCATATACATGCATGCATGCATGCATGCAAACATACATACATACATGCATACATACATACAACTATTATTATTATTATTATTATTATTATTATTATTATTAT
>JAHTLZ010000204.1:15008771-15032640 GCA_023846285.1 Phrynocephalus versicolor | reverse complement strand
AAAATTGTGGGCCAACAGCACCATCCCAACAGAAAAGCATTTAGTAGGTCTGCTGAAATCCGAAACAGCTAATTCTTTACTCAGCATGGTATTCGTAGGCATAAAATTTAATAAAGTGACCCCAATAAAAGTTAATCAGAAGTGCTTAAATGTATCAGCAATAAAACAAATTTTATGGCTAGCAGAGTCAGTTATCTTCTGTGACAAATTAACCGGGCACTCAAAATGAGATGCATTAGTGCCATTTTAATTTTAAAAAAAATGAATGTGAGTGAAACATAGCAGAATTGATCAGAGCACTGGCTCCCAAATAGAAAACCTTTTCTCACAGAAAAGGGCCTTTTTTGTACCAAGCAACTGATTTTATTATATCTGATTTTGAATCTTTTTACCCTGCCTTTATCCAGTAAAACCAAAAGGGACCCAAGGCAGCTTACAATAATGAGGGACAATATACAGCCCAGAACAATTAAGACATAATCAATTTAAGAACAGGGAATTAGAAGATACATCTTCCAACATTCAAAGGTAAACATTAAAGCTACAAAGAGCACGTGAAAAGAAAAAGAAAATCCATTATGAGGAATGGAAACTAACATGGAAAACACTGGTGCGCGTGCATAGTAATACATCTAAAAGTCATCTAAAAGTAATAGGTAGTCCATCATTCAGGGAAGGCTTGCCTGAAGAGGAAGGTCTTTGCCTGCTCCCGGAAAGACAGCAGAGATGAGGCAGTCCTGGCCTCTAGTGGAAGGGAGTTCCAAAGCCTGGGAGCAGCAACAGAGAAGGCCCTCTCCTGTGTTCTTATGAGACGCACCCGTGAAGGTGGCAGGATGGAGAGAAAGGCCTCTCCTCATGACCTTAGCACCCGAGCTGGTTCACACTGCAAGATTTGGTCTTTGAGGTAGCTTGGACCCAGGCCAATTAGTACTTTGTAGGTTAAAACCAGTACTTTGAATTGTGCCCAATAGCTGATTGGCAGCCAGTGGAGTTGCTTTAGTAGGGCTGTAATGTGTTATCTGTAACCTGACTCACTAAGCAATCTTGCCACTGCATTTTGGACCCGTTTCTTGAGACTTTCTATCAGTAGTCCCATAAGTGTATTACAGTAGTCCAGCTGGGATGTCACTAAGGCATGTGTCACAGTGGCCAGAGCAGGTTTCTCAAGAAACAGGCATAGCTGGCTGTACAAATGAACTCCTGCCCACAGCTGTGACCTGGGTATCTAGGCTCAAGGATGAGTCCAGGACCATTCCCAAGATGTGCACCTCTTTTTTCAGTTTCGGGACGGTGTAATCCCATCCAGTACAGGTTGCATGCCTATCCCTTGATCTCCATTTTGGCTGACCAGAAGCGCCTCTGTCTTATCTGGGTTTAGTTTCAGTTTTGTTCCTCCTCATTCAGTTCATTACCAAAGCTAAGCACTGATCTAAAGTCGAAATAGCTTCCTAGGAATCCAGAGGTGATGAGGGTGTCATTGGCATACTGGGGACACTTTACCCCAAAACTCTGATTAATCTCTCCCAGTGGCTTCATATGTTAAATAACATAGAACACAGAACAACACCCTGAGGGACCCCACAGGTCTGTGATTGCGGTGCCGAACGTGAGACCCCTAACATCAGTTTCTGCATTCTTTCCTGCAGGAAGGACTGGAGCCACTGTAAGACAGTGCCCCCAAGTCACATTTCAGAAAGACTAGTCAGAAGGATGCTGTGGTCGATGGTGTCAAAAGCAGCTGAAAGGTCCAATAAAACCAAAAGGGACACACATCCCTTTCCATTTCCCTGCATAGGTCATCTACCAAGACAACCAGTGCCGTCTCAGTCCCATAGCCAGGCCTAAAGCCAGATTGAGCTGGATCCAGATAGTTTATCTCATCTAGAAACCTCTGGAGCTGCAAGACCACAACCCGCTCCAATACTTTACCCAATAATGGGATGTTGGATACTGGTCGGTAATTATTCAGTATTGGTGAATCTAAAGAAGGCTTTTTTAACAGTGGTTTTACTACTGCCTCCTTTAGGCATGCCAGAATCCTGCCCTGCTGCAAGGAGGCATTCACTACTCTTCCCAACTAATCTGCCATTACCTCTCTGGCAGCTTTTATGAGACAGGAAGAGCAAGGATCCAACAGACATCTGGTGGCCCTCATCTCCCCAAGGGTCCTGACAACATCCTCAGGCTGTAGGACCTGAAACGCATCCATTAATACAGGGCAGGAAGGGGGGACAGTTTTATTTATAGGCTCCGGTTCACTAGCAGCATCCAACTCAGCCCGGATCTGTACAATTTTGGCTGTAAAGTGTTGTACAAATTCTTCACAGTGAATAAAGTGGTCTGTTATCCACCTGTGGGTCAGCATGTAGCAGACACTTGACTATTCGGAAAAAGTTCCACTGAGTGATTCCTTGCCAAAGCAATGGTGGTAGAGAAGAATGATTCCTTTGCTGCTTCCATAGCCTTGGAATAAGCTTTCCAACAGCCCTTCACTGTTTCTTTATCTGTTTCACTCTGAGTTTTCCGCCAATGCCTTTCTACTCTACAGCCCACCCGTTTCATATTTGCCAGTTCCTCGGTAAACCAAGCAGCCAGCTTGGCTCTACTTCGAGGAAGGAGATGTTTAGGCGCGATCAGGTTAATGGCTTTGCTCATTTCCCCATTCCATAGATCAACCAAGGATTCAATGGAATCAGCTGTCAAGGAGGTGGGAAAATTTCCCTAGGGCAGCTACAAAACCAACTGGATCCATCAACCTTCTTGGATGAACTGCCCTTTTCTGACTCCCACCCCTGCCTAGGTTCTGAGTTCCAGTGAGCTCAAAGGGCACCAGATAATGGTCTCTCCACGACAATGGGACTACAGAAAGTTCTGTTACCCTAAGGTTCCCAATATCAATAGCAGGGCAGTGTGTGTTTCTGTGTGTCAATCCACAGTATTTCAGCTACAAAGATGTGGAGTCAGCAGAATCCCCCCCCCTCCCCGCACAATATAAGCTACTAGATGATTAAGGGTTCTGGGATTGTAGTTCAAAAATTTTTCCTCCACTTTGTCCAATTCTGAGATCCATGCCGCAGATGAAGAATAATCCCAAGGAACTCTGAAGCCGAGCTTGATGTAAATCTCCCTTTCTCCTGCTCCAAGGTGAGGGGAAGGGTAGTGAAACAAACCCTGACTTTTGCTACCAGGGAGGACGGGTGGACGTTGACCATTTGACATTGCTCCTCCAAGTCTCCTGGAGTACTTCAGATATGTGGTGGCCAAATGGGTTTCCGCCACCTTTTCTATTTCTTAAACTAGAAGCAGGGTGCTTGCTCACTTGACCCCATGTTTCTGAACATTCCAGAAATGAAGCTACCCAAACCACCACCACCCCTGTGGCCCTTTCAGCCACATGTCAATGTTGACGTTCTGTTTCTTGTACGGATGGTGTGGAAAGCTGGGGCTGTGGAATTGCACTGGTGGCAGAACAAATAATTATATTAGACACACACACTTCAGGTGATCTCCCCTTAACCCTCTTTTCGAAGGCACAGTGGGAATCTATACTTCCACTTCCTTGCTCCATATGCAAGTCTTCCAACCTAGTAAACTTGACCAAATCTCTCCAAATCCAGAAAAAGGTAGACCATTCTTTATGTTTTCAAGCTATAGTAGGTTGACATTTCCTGTTTCTTACTGTTACCTATTACAAGAAAAGTTTGTTCTATGCTATACTAAGAAAAATGAGCTTTAAGAAGAAGTCATGTCCTCTGTTTAACAAAGATCACTGGGGTTTTTCCTAAAGGATTGGGATAAGCAAAACATGATGTTTACATACTGTCCCATAGAGCTTAAAGCACTCTCTTGGCAGTTTACAATGTAATTTATGCAGGCCACACATTGCTGCCACCTCTCCAGAGACCTTGGAAGGATAGAAAGGCTGAGTCAACCTTAGGCCAGCTACCTGGAATGCAACGTCAGGTCAAGAGCAGAGCTTTGGCTGCAGTATAGCAGTTTAACCACTGTGCCACAAAAACAGAAAGACAAGAGAGCCCATACGAAAAATGAATGTAAAATCTGAGCCACTTACATATGCAACTGGCCAGTTATGCTTGGCAGCCTGATCTACATCACTGCTTATTAAGAAAGAAGGAAAACTTTCTCCAGGGCACAGAAATAGCCAAAGTGAACCATTAACACCAATTATCAGTCTTGTCAAATCTTCAGGATCTTCAGAGAAATTTGTTCATTTCTATCTAGAGCAAAATGAAGGTCAAAGCTGAATTTGGGAGATATGGAAACAGCATTTGGCATACATAATAGATACAACACATCGTTTTTAAAGGGGGGGACTTGGTTGATATTCAGACAGGAAAATCCCAACTACAGTATGTTTTTAACATGTTTTCAAGGCATCTTCTATGTTACAAATGTCCACTTATTTTTTATTTTATTTTGTCACCTCCCTAAAGTTACTGCTGCAGTATAATAAGCATAGGTTCACAAACACGAAGCTGTTTGGATGAGTAGCAAAAAGTTTCAAACTCACAAAAAAGAAGTCCAGTTAACATGACTCTACTTCCAGATACAGTACATCCACTTGCTATATTTGTTAAATGGGCATATTACTAAAAGCATCAATGTCTCAGTATTAAATAGTGATGTATTTTATCCTCATTACATTTAACTCAGTCTTGACAATACATCTGTGGTTTCAGTTATCCGCAGTCACTGCTGCTACCACCCAACCTGAAATGGGAGAACACACCTACTCCTCTCACCTTTCCCCCTTTCTCTTTCTCTCACCCATTCTTTTTAATAGGTTTCCTCCTATCGATGACTGATCCTGGAATGTGAGGGACTACTGTATTTGACTTTGAAATTGTATGGGTGTTTTGAGCAAGTCTGAAATCTTTATATCAGTCAGAAAGAGTTGGGACTGACTATAGAATCCTGCATAGAAACCACATTTTAGACAATCTCAGTTTTCTTTTTAAAATGAAGTGGGCTTCTAGTTCCTATAGATGTAACATTATACCTGAAACGATGTTGAAAATGCTTCCCGAAATCTTAAGAAAGGCTGGTTAGTGATCTCTGTCAGGTAAGGGCTCCTGCACAGTCTAAAGACCAGCAAAACAAGATTATATAGAATAGTTTGAAATGGGAGGGGGGATCCCTCATAAAATTGTACTCTTCCTTCAATTTGCCTAATCCATACAACTTGCAGAATTTTGCTATTGCTGCAATGGAATATCAACAGAAGTGTAGACTATTAATTCACAAGATTCTGAACAATTAAAGAATCCAAATGGAGGATGATTAGAAGACAAAGGTGATGCATTCTATGGCTCTTGAGGCCAAATGTATACGCATGTCTGTGCCAAGAGGAACTCATTTCTACAACCCACAACATTATTCATATTAGGTTAACGCTATGCATTTTGCATTATCTTTTCTCTGACAGCTATTCATGTGGAAAGTCAAAAAGCACCCTTCATGTATGCACTCAAAGAATAGGAGACAAAACATAAGAACAGCCTTGCTGGAGCAGACCACAGCCAATCCAGTCCAGCATTCTGTTTCACACAGCAGCTCACCATTTGCTTCAGGGTATTCCCAAGCAGATGTTTTCACCTGCTTACGGTTCCCTGCAAATGGCATTGAGAGATATCCTGCCTATCTCTCCAACCCAGAGGTTGTCCTTGGGCATCCATCATGATAGCCATAGATACCCTTGTTCTCCATGAACTTGTCCAATCCTTTCCTAAAGCTGTCAAGGCTGACAGCTGTCACCACTTATTCTGTCAGGGAGTTCCACAGACCAGTGATCCTCTGGGATCACTTTCTCTTATTTGTTTGATATCCAGCACCCAAAAGTTTCATGGAGTGCCTCCTAGTTCTAGTGTTGTGCAATAAGGAAAGCAGTTTTTCCTTATCTACTTTGTCCACGCCGTGTATGATTTTATAAACTTCAATCTTAGGTTAGGCGGCCAGCCAGTGTGAGGTAATGGTCAAAGTGCTTGATAGGAACTGGGAGACCTGGGTTCAAATCTCTCTGAACCATGGAAACTCATTGGGATCTTGAGTACTTCTGCTGGTGAGCCTCTCTCACAACTGTTGGGAGGATAAAGTGAGGAGGAGGGGGGGGCAGGGGAGAACTGTATGCCACAAACTCTCTCTAGAGGAAATGCAAGACATAATTTGGATAGATTGATACAGCAGGAGATTTCCCCATCCCAAAATCTTTAGCTTACCTCTCCTTTTTTCCTACTTCATATACATACACTTGGAACTGAGTGGGACGAGAAGTACAGTTTTGCTTCTCCAAGCACTGAGCACAGACATGGTGGGGACTCTTGTGAACAGCTCCAGAATCCAGAGTAGCTCCATCCCACCAACATCACACTCAGTAAGCACTTCACATACATGCCACATTGAGGCTTCAAGGGCTTTTTCTGGCAAGATGCCACCCATCTCTTAACAAGCATTTTGAAGGCAGGAGAACTAGTACTAAAATCTACGCAGGAAGTGCCAATTTGAAAACTTGGGGCTCGATGCAGCAAATGCGTATAATGCACTTGTGGATACTGAAAAGCATCGCCCAGCAAAGGTGGCATTATATCAAGAAATGCCGTGTCTTTTCACCTTAAATGGCACAAAATTCCTCAGCTCCTAACAAGCTTCTTTGTTCTGGGGTTAGCTTTGCTGTTGAACTTGCACCTCATCAGAATGGCACACCGGGTTTAAAACAACGCCTTCTCTTTCACAAGCCTCTGTTGAATTATATCAAGCCAAGGTCTAAATCACAAAGATGACAAGGAACTGTAGCAGTTTAACACAGACATGTCTTGAAATAATATTGTGATCAAAGTAGA
The DNA here is from genome assembly GCA_023846285.1 of Phrynocephalus versicolor. Taxonomy (NCBI): domain Eukaryota; kingdom Metazoa; phylum Chordata; class Lepidosauria; order Squamata; family Agamidae; genus Phrynocephalus; species Phrynocephalus versicolor. The sequence goes on along the minus strand of JAHTLZ010000204.1, from coordinate 15,025,783 downwards.
AGGCAGCCTAATAAAACCCAGGTGGTTTGGGCTTATCATACATGGTATTCATTACTTCAATTGCTCTGTTTAATAGATTGCCTGGTGTCAGCAGAAGGGGGTTTCTGCTATTAATTCCTACAGTTATAACCCTACATGTGTTTTCTGGATCTCTCTGATAAATCAACGTTGTCCAGGAAAATCTTAAGGGTGGAGGGAGTCTATTTTAGAAATCAGTCCTTTTGCCACTGCTGGCAAAAGCACAGAAACAACTGTGAGTTTGCTTTATTCACTATTAACACAAGACTCAATGAGTTTCTTGGGTGGTTCTGGATGACTCACACTTGCCAGTGCTTTGTGGGGTTGGCACATCCCCCCAAAAGCCACACAAAAATGCTACCTTCTTTGCAAGTCATGTTCTATAAATGCTAGATAAAGGTGCTCTGTTATTTTCACATTTTTCCTTTCATTCGGGTTGCAGTTTTAGATTGCTAGTGATTGACTCCATGCTATAAAAAGTCAAGTACAGGAGAGGAAAAACCTTGCCTTCTGTTTGTCAATTTTCTTTTAAAAACACACATACTGAAATGCTGAAAAAGCTACCAAGTTCAAGCTTATAACAATTGTGCATTTTGACAAATGAATTTCTACATTTTACAAAGAAAAATAACAGAGTTGTGGCAGAAAATACAGTGAGTAAATAAATCTATATTCCTCCCATGCCAATCTATAACAGAACAGGAAGTAAAAAGTACACAATGGTGTAACCAACAATCAGTATATTTTATTCTTACTGATGGCAAGAGACCTATGTATTTGTTTCAGATTTACATACTACTTCCCACTCAATGACCAACACAAAAATGCTACTAATACAAGAATAAAATCACAATAATACAACCCTGTGTAAGATGTGAAAAACTGAATCAGCTAAAGGTTTGGAAAGGAAAAATAAAAAAATACATTTAAAAAGTCAAAAGTATGATAACCAGTGGCATATCTCAGATGGGATATCAATCCAGATATCTCTGCTGTACCGGTGATAGAGCACACTCTACAAGAGTGACAAAGGGCAGGATGTCACATCCCTGAAGGCTACAAACCAACTGAGAAGATAATAATTAAGGTTATCTGGATATGTTCAACTGGGGAGATATATCATAAGTAATGTCAGTTTCAGTTTCTCTAGTTTGCAGTGACAGAAGCTGAGACGAGCAAAATTACTAGATTACACCAAGTTCCAAAACGCCCCAAACAGCATGGCCACTAGTATTCTAGAAAATACAGTCCTTCAAAGCAATTTTTCATATATCTGGATGAAAAGAAGTTTTTTTTGTATACGTTATACATGATGGTCATGATGGTCATTTACACACACACACACACACACACACACACACACACACACACAGAGAGAGAGAGAGAGAGAGAGAGAGAGAGAGAGACATCCTGATGTTGTCACTGTTAATTAAGACAGCTCTTTCATCTGCCTTGAAATGTTTGTGTCATTTCTCAGCACCATTAGGCACTTGGATGAGGAACCACTTCATTGGGGCTTATAGCTGGCAAACCCCTTACTCAGAAAACACTTGCTAATGCACCATGACAGGATTTCTTCCAACCGCTTCAACTGCTTTTATTTTCAACCCATCCACAAGCTTATTTTAGTCGACAATGGTTTTATTTCAACTCTGCCCACAAGGTGTCAGTTTAGGAAAAATATGTCCTTGGAATCCTCCAGTTTTTAAAGGCTATTCTTAAACCCGTGTATATAAAAAAGAAAGAAAGAAAAACCATCAAGGAGGAAAGCCAGTGCTTCCACTGTATTTCACACATAACTCTGATTTGTACAAACCGCTGCCTCCTCACTTCACTGCATAATCCAGTCTAGTCACGACTATGGCCATTTTCCAGACAGGGAACTGAGGCTGAATGACATGTCCTCTGCTGCACAATGAAAATGGGGTTTAAGGTGCCCTACTTTAGTGTTCCTTCATTGCACTGTAAACTAAAGAGGACGGAGATCAGCCTCGGTTTCCAGGACAGAAACCTCTTGTGAGTCACATACAACTTTGCAAGCCGTATTGAAGCATTTCAGAGGTGACATACTGCCCTCTCTCGTATCAATGCAGTTTGCTCTGCATTCAGTTTATTCATAGACTTTTTATTTTTATTTTACAGGACAACTATTCTAAGAAGTCTTCAGCATTCATAATTCATCTGAAGTGCTTTGTCCTGGACAGCCCAGGCACATTTACACAACTGTGTCTTATACTTTAACATATTCTGCTGTAAAGCTCTCGTCCCATAATGTAATAATCTCAGCTTGAACAGTCATAAATACACTAATAAATATTAAATATATGTTGGAAGGAAATCTGGAGTGTTTCAAACAAAAGCTGCCAATAAAACTGATTTTTCTCTCTTGAGCAAAAACGTAGTTTTCCAAGTTATCAATGGCAATGAAGTTTAGAAGACACTGTATTTTAAATTCACTCTTCCTACAAACTCAAAGATTTACCATATATCCATAGACATTAAAGAATTCCTAAATTGAAAACAACCAATGGCTACAAAATATAGGTTTATTAAAAGAACTGGATACACCTGTAAACATGGATGGATAGATAGATGGACAGACAGAGGGAAGGGTGTCTGGATAGAGTCTTTACTTTTGATTACAAGCTTCTCCCCCAAAACAGCTCACAAAAATTCCCAAATACCAGATGGAAGCTTTTCAAACTGTGTGAAAGGCTGCATTATAAAAACAGTCCAAAGAACTAGTTTAGGAGCCCTGTATTTATTACTCAGTAGTTCAGGTACCTGGCTGTAGTTACCTAAACTATGGAGTTTAATTCCCCACTGTGCCCCTGGGAGTAAAGCCAGCCTTCATGACCTTAAGCAAGCTGCATAGTCTCAAGTAGCCCCCGAGAAGAAGGAAATGGTAAATCACTTCTGAATACGGTACTCCCTACCTGGAAAGTATAGATTTACTCAATAGCATATCACCACCACTACCAAGTACTGGCAACTACCAGTCTGATAACTACACTCAAGAAATTAACATTATCTTCTGAGCCTTGGACCATTCCACATTTCTACATTCAGTTATGATTATGATAAGGTAATCATTACAAGCAGACGTGGCGTGAGGAAAAGAAATCACTGGTTGAATGTAATGTTAACATATGAAATGATGCACTGAGATTGAGAACTCTTTGTGAACATACATCACCTTATTGGAAAGCTACTACGCTTGAACTATTGATACTCCACTATTGGGGCAGAGAGCATTTGCTAAGTGTTTGATTTACCTTCAATATCCTATTAGTAGATTAAATGCCGCCATTTGCACCTCTTCCTCATCATTTTTGTGTCATTATTGACTGGTTCATCCCTTTAAAAGAAAAATCTGTTAGATTTGCTTTAACTACACAATATACACGGGGCAGCAGTATATGAAATACAAGGCCCACTGGGGCGAGCTGCTTGGGCCTGTTTGAGTCCTCCTGCATTTACCCTAGGCCTGGCGCTGCTCTGAATGGGCCTCTGACGGGCTTCCCGGGACTATCAGAGGCCCTAGAAGTGGTTTCCTGCAAACCAGAAGTCACTTCCAAAAACCGGAAGTGACTTCCGAATTGCTGGAAACCATATCTGGGGCCTTCCATGGGCTTCCCAGGCATCTTGGAGGCCCGAGAAAGCCCGTAGGAGACCCGTTCGGGACAGTGTCAGGCCTCAGGAAAGTGTAGGAAGCCCAATAGCCCCCCCCCAGTTCCGACCCAACATCCAGATATTGAGGATTTTCCATTATCACAGATTGGGTCCCTAACCCCCACAATAGGTGAGGGATTACTGTATTAACTGCTAACTTATAGCATAAGGTGTTAAATGAAGCAGTCTAATTTGAAATTCCAATGAATGAAGGAAAATCTGGGGGTGAAAAAATTTTTACAGTAGAAAAAACACTTTATGAAGTCCTAACCTTAATTCACTGTTTTGTTGCTAAAACAGAGTTATTCACACCTTTTGCAATTCATCAGTTACACACTAAGGACAACATATACTTTAACTGAGTAAAATAAAAAAACCTGTTATTAATTTCACTTGATTAATCCTCACCCGCCTAGATTTCAAAAACAGCTTTGACCAAGTTCTGAAATCTTTTCTGATACCACAGAATTTCTTTTGCATTGAAATTTAGCAGCAAGATGGATTTCGGTGGAGAACAAAGCTTATATTTGCACATTTTGTATTTCCTGAATCCACTGAGTGATGCAGACTCACCCCCATCTTATGTGGTTTGTCTACTAACAAACAGATTGTGCCACTTAGGATTAATAGTGCTGGACAGTTTGTTCTAGTTCCCTATCTTGGTTACCTTATTGTTCTTGGACTACAACTCCCAAATACCCTGTCTAGTACAGCTAGTGGTGAAGGCTTCTTTTAGTTTTATTCCAAGAACATCTGAGGTCTCAAGACTGGGAACCACTGCCCTAGTGCGTTGTATAGACCTGGATGAAACATTGCTTCTAAAGCAAAAGGCAATGGACTTATTAGGATAATTTTTCTCAGACCCATTTTCTCTCTCTCTATAAACAAAAAGCTAATAATCAGAAAGTGGCTAACACTAGGATACAATGCCATTGGCTGACCACAAATTTGCAGAACACCTGCTGTGTGTGTCCAGTTCTATGTGAATTCTGCCACAGCATATCATTCTGAGAGTGTAAAATGTACCAACTGAGCCAATACCCTCAGTTAAAATATTTCCATCCCCAACCAAACTACCCTATGCCCCTCACCTCACAATAATCCATCAGCTATTGAAAGATTTAAGATGTGGACTTCTGATGCAAAGTAATATTTATACATTGTTGAATGAACGTTCTCTGTACTCAAGAGTTTACCCCACTGGCAAATATGCCAAACAAGCTCCTACTGAACAGCTTCATAAAACAAGTCTCCTTCCATCTAGCTAGCTATGGAATATTTATCTACACTCTTTCTTCAATCTAGTTTTGCTACAATCAAATGTTTCTATTCCTCCATTTGTCATGATCATTTATGTACAGCAGGCCTGCACAATGTGTCGACCACGGGCGACCAGTAGCCCGTGGGGCTGTTTGAAGTAGCCCGCAAAGTCCCCACCAGCCTCCCAATCTGGCATGTTGGGGGGGGGGATTTTGCCACCCCCTCACTCACCTGCTCCATAAAGAGTCTCCACCCTTGCCTGGGGTGAAGCGGAAGCGGAGGGGGCAGTTGCCCCCTCTCCTGCAGCCAGGCAGCTGCACATCTCTGCTTGCCAGGAGACATCTACGAGAGGACAAGGTGCACTTCCTGGGTCTCCCCAACAGCAGGAGGGGCTTTCCTTCAGTGCCTCAGCTGCGCCATGCCTGGGATGGGACCGTGAAGGGCAGCAAAGAGGCAGCGGCAGCGGCAGCCTCTGCTGTCCTCAGTGCGGGGTGCTCACTGCCAGCCACTGCGTGTCCTGGAGCCCCGAAATGGCCGGGATTGGTTGCTCTCACTTGCTGTCTGAACAGAGGCACCTGCAGAAGCCCCCTCCCCAAGCCACTCCCAAATCTGAAGCACAGGGGAGGGGCACGTGTACACACACTTCTGAAAGTAGCCCTCAGGCAGTTTAAAGTAGCCCGCAGGCTGTTCAAAGCTGAACAGCCCTGATATACAATAGTTAAAGGAAAACCTGTTATCTTTACAGGTTAACCTGTAACAGGTTATTTGTCATTTCTACCAATGACAAATAAAGACAAGGATAAGAAACACTGCTGGCATACTTCTAATGCCAGATGGCCACCATACAATTCCTACTGCAGAAGTTTAAGAACAGATAGCTGTGTTAGTTTGTGCTAACTGCGTATCATGCCACAAGTTTTTTTACTACTTCTGAAGGTGATTTTTTTTTACTGTAATAATCTTTTTCAGGTCATCTTAGGGGTCTCTCAGAGTCCAAATTGTTATTCTAGATGAATATACATAAAATGCACGCACGCATGCATGCACACACACACACGCACACGCACGCACACACAAAGTGCAATGGATGTTTTTGTAAAAATCAAGAGAGGAACAAGAACTATGCTGGATAAGAGGCTTAATTTCTCTGAATCAAATTTATAAATTTTGCCTTTGTGTAGAGTGGAAAACAACTTCAAATTAACGAAACTAAGCCAAACTAACCTGAACTAGATAGATTGACAGACAGCTGAGTAGTGGAGATGATAACAAAACTCTGTCAGCAGTCAACCATATGGTTGATAAATAAGGGAGTGTTTCCCACTCTAATTAACCACCACAGTCTTTTCACAACAAATCATTTTATTTATTACATTTTTATTCTACTCTGCTGTCATAAATATCATTGAAATTATGGATCAATTCATTTCAGCAATTAAAATACTAAATACTTGCTCTTTTATAAGGCAGCTGAGGGAGATACATTATGAAGGAGTAAGAAAAATGTTAATGAAATGAGCTGGTATGTAACATTAAAACTAATAAATCTGCCAAACACTCTGAGAACCTCAAGAAAATAATCTTTTAAAAATAAATGAAATAAATGGGCAGAATAAGAAATGTTTTCAACAAACAACATGGAAGAAACCAAAATGATACTCTGAATTACGTTTGTTCAGATTGATCCTGAAACTTCATATGACTTCAATTTTATTCTTATTAAAATTAGTATTTAACCACTTTTATATAGAAATTTGTCCCGTACCGTATTACTACAAGTTTGGAAATCACTTCCATGTGCATATTATCCCTGATTTCAGATACGTTCCTGAAAGTTTATTGTTGAAATCATAAGATTCAGAGCTTATGGTTTCAAAAACATTTTAGATATTTAACTTTGACATTATAACTGTATATTAGGGATACCAGATCTGAAAATATTTTTGATCGGTATGACAGCTGGACACTTCATAAATCCTAACATGTAAAATATTTCCATTCTGAAAAACTAATTTTATAACCCTTTCCTTATGAAACTATGTATAAAAATATCAATTTATGTATACTTTTTTCTATGAAAGTGATATTTTAATGCGCCTAAATTTTAAATAACTATAGGCATATAAAAATGTGCAACTCTTTCCTTTTAACATATCCATAGTTCAAGTAAGAACACATGTAAAAGTAAAGCCATTAATTTTACTCATATGTCATGGTTTAGTTTCAACCTTCATATATTTCAACCTAAAAGTTATCTCAGCTGCCCCAAATGAAAAGGTTTCTATAAATTTTCAGCTAACCAGAGCCAAGGTCTTTCCACAACTTATCAGAATAACTTAAGAAGAGAAGATTTAATACATTTGTTATCCTGAATTCCTAGCAAAAAAATCAATAAGCTGTAATAACTTAACATTTGTAAAATATCGCCATACATAGCAAATACCCACATAGGACCTAAAACAAGATTAATATAAATAATTTAGCATAAAGATTAATTTTAGTTACATGGCAGCATAATTTTTAAGAGCTGCTAAATTCCCTCGTGGTAGTACTTTCTATCCAGAAAGTCATTCTATCCATTTTGAAAAGATGTGGGTTTAAGGAAAAGAACAATGGAAGATTAATGCACATTTATATTTTTTTCCCCCACAGAACCATAGCCACTAAAAGGTGATGATGTTTTGCGTTAATGTCTTAGGCCACAGGAAATGAAAAGATTCTTAAGCAGTTTTTTTTGTCTTGTAAGCCATGAAATGATTTAAAAATAAAAATAAAAATAAGTAAATCATAGAGTACACCGCCGGCTTGTATGTCGTATAATTATGACTAATGGGTAGGAATTTTAACTTAGTTGGGACAAGTATGTAACCAAGACAGACCTGCAGGCTATGATTAGATGAAAACATGCACAGACTGCAATGGAATCAAATAAAAGACACCATCGCTTTATGATAAAAGCTGTGATAGCCACATTGGCACAAAACTCAAATTCTACACCACAGTGAAGCTTTTATTAGCTTGACCAACCAAAGAAAATGCAGAAAAGTTACACAAACCTGTTGCATAGTTGCCAATGTCCCAGTTCAATGACTTGGGGGAATGGATGGGAAGCTTATCCAATGTCATTCGTCTGACACATAAACCTCAAAGACATGCCACAAAAGCTACGACAGATGGTGTGTCTCCCTGAAAAATGGTCAAAATTCTGCCAATATTCTATTATCCCGCTATTCCTCCAAATTACATTAAAAAGAGGACTACAAGTGATGGCCACAATGGGCATAGATATTCTTTGAAGTGTGTCCCTTGCATTCCACAGCATGCAAACATATCTGAGAACTGAGCTGGCATTCCCTTACACCCAACTACATTAAAACAAAATGGTTCCACATTTTTGTTCTTCATTTTATATTTCTTTAGAATTCATAGTTACGGTACATACGAAAAGCTATTACAATGAGCTTCAAGTACTCTCTTTGCATATTGCCACAAGGTACAGGATACAACTTGGTAAACGGTGCAGGGAGTGAAAAAATAATGTTAGCGTGAGGGAAGTTTCCGACATAATCTAAAAATAAGAATCAGCTAAGGTGCTAAAGAGGTAACGCAGTGTGGTGTAGCAAACAGAGTAATCGACTAGGATTCAGGAGACCTTGCTTCAATTATTCGGCTTTGACACGGAAATTCACTGGTACCTGTAAAACCACTCCATCAATACCTCAAGTACCTTGGAAATCCTATTAAGGTTGCTATACGTTGGTTCTGGCTTGATGACATATAACAACAAGGGGCTGAGAACTTTTAAGGTTATGATTCATAGGCAGGGTTTCCTAAAAATAGAACCTAATGCAACTTTCACAGAAGTCTAAAAAAACACCTGGTAATTTGAGCAGGTTGCCAGGATACGGATCTCTCTGCACTCTGGATTGCTATGCAACCAACTACACGCGGAGTGGAAGAGTCACATCAAAACATACTACTTGAAACAGTCCCAGTTTGCCAGAGACCAATTAAATGCTATTGTTATTAAAGAGTCGGCCATTTTAGGATCGAATGCCGGAGTTACAGAACAGCAGCTCCATGTCCCTTCTTCATATCATGTTATAAAAGTTGATACGTACACTTGCTCTGCAGAACCTGTACCCAGCAAAGTGGGATGGGTGTCAGAAAAACCTGTGAATGCTACCCCACGTTACTAGGAAGAAGTAGGAACTAGTATGCAGTCATACTGATCTAGTCTGGGGTCCCAAAAGACATAAAAGGAAGTTAGCAAGATAGAGAAGGATTATATATCCAGGATTTTACAAAGAAATCTGTAGTAAAGAGATACTGGTTGATAAAGCCAAACAAAGCACTTGGATTGTTGAACCCAAGCAAAATCTGACAGAAAAGGCAAATAGTAAATTTTCAAATTTGTATTTATCTCAATGCACTATAGTGCACTTTGCACTGTATTTATAGAATCTGGTAGGGCAAAACAGTATTTGAAATTTAGCAAAAGAAAATAGCCTCGTTTTCCTTCTGGAAGCCTAACTTTATGGAGGGAAATTGTTTTCAAACTGGATTAACAGTGCCCCCTAATGGAAATTTGAATAAGTAGCTCCTTTTAAAAATTCTGCAACCAGTCTTGCCTAATTGCCTGAAACAGTTTTATTTTGTAGCTTGTCAAGAGGCATATGAAGCAGATGATCACTAATCTTTTGTTTTACAAAAAAACACAGCAGAAGCATGGGGAAAATAACTCAAAGAAATGCCCCTTTAAATCTTGTATTTTATTAATACCCGATTGGAAACTCTTTCAAGGCAACAAGAACACACAAAAGATTGAATGAGAATTTATACTTGTTTAATCGGGATTTATTGTCCATTCTTTCTGGAGGTATGGCAGAACAGATTATTTCTTTTCATTTTATTTTCAAGTTCACAGTGAGACATGAATTCTTTTCCTTGAAGGCATCATAAGTAAATTCTCCATCAGTGGAAGAAAAGACGAAGGGGGGTGGTTAAGGAGCAAACCCAAAACACCTTCTACCATTGATATTGTGTATCTCACCATCCAGTGTTCGTTCCTAAACTGATGCTTTCCAGATGTGCTAAACCAATATGTCAACCCGCATGATCCTGTTGATGGGAATTATTGTTTTAACAAATAAAGAAAATCTATTTTATAGCTATATGCTATCTTATTATTATCCATACTTAGGCAGATAGCAGATCACAAGGTCAGGCTACTAAATGCATCTGGCCAAGAGTTATCTCTTCTGATGAGCAGTGGATCTCCAGTTTTTTGGGGAGCATCACTTGCCACTTGACCTTTTAAATTAGAGTGGGGGAAGCTTCAAGTGTACCCTGTGGACCACATCCAGTTTCCCTATTCAGCACACACTCTAGACCAGTGGTTCTCAACCTGTGGGTCCCCAGATGTTCCTGGACTGCAACTCCCAGAAATCTTTATCACTAACTGAGCTGGCCAGGATTTCTGGGAGTTGCAGTCCGGGAACATCTGGGGACCCACAGGTTGAGAACCACAGCTCTAGACCCTGCAATAACTCACCCTGTAACCAACCCAAACCACTTTCAAAAGCCTACGCCTGTCTTTAGTCTGAGGTACCCACTATGTCAATGGGACCAGACGGTCTGCTGCACAGGACATCCGTTCCCACCCTGTGACGTGTCACAGGGCTCACACTGTATCAATACAGCCCTAAGTCCTCTCCTGTGTGTAGTTACACAACCTTTCACTTAAAATTTGGGTGAAGCCCCCACTGTTGCTTTCCAGACACAGCACAGCCTAATTGTACCGTAAGATCAATTTAATGCTTCTGCCAGCCCCTGGGCAATCTATTCTGAGTATAAGACCATGACCACGGTCTAGCTGACCTCATTACAAGCCCCTCTGAATGCCTGTGAGCTACAACTGAACAGCAAGCTGTGACATTCCATATGCATTGCTCATTCCCACAGCTCATGCATTTGGTGACAAAGCCAGTTGTTCGGGGCTTTGTAGGGCCATGTGCTGAGCCATGCATCCGCATGAGCTCTTATGCAACTTCTAGTTCGAGGCCGAAGTAGGCAAAGAGTTTTCATCTCTGCATTCCAAATTCTATTCTTTGGCATCCCAAGCATTGAGGATCCATGGCTTATCCAGCTGTTCTGCCTTTCTGTTATCTATCGTCTTAAGCCCTTCCTCCAGATGTCTGCTGGCAACATGTCGCACCTCCATTTTGACTCAGCGACCAAATGCCCGTAAAACAGGAGGGTGGAGTCTCTGGCCCCTGAGCTGCCCGGCACCTGAGCAGCAAAGAACTGTGATTCATTGAGTTCCCCCTTACTCTGAACAAGACTGGTATGACAAATTATTCCTCTCTCTCCTGATTTCTGGGACATTTACTCCTCAACTGTTCACTTTACCAGGAAGCAAGAAGTTCCTGCTGTCTACGGATCCCCAAGCCCTGAGTTATTTTTCTAGCCACTGTCCTCTCTTTGTTCGATGAAATTTTAACTCAGCTCCTTTTTCTTATTGCTATTAGGAACGGCAAGACGGGTCCAGTGCTACAGTTTTGTTATATTTACTTACACTCTTCTCTTGTGTAAAATATATTATGGCAAAGTAACTCTTGTTTCTTGACCTTCTTTTGCTGCTTCTAACTAAGCCAGTGGTTCTCAACCTTCCTAATGCCACAACCCTTTAACACAGTTCCTCATGTTGTGGTGACTCCTTGCCCTGCGTGGAAGAGGCCACAATTCCCCTTTTACAGGCCACTGCCACAGGAGCCATAGAGGACTTCCCTCTACAGGCACCCTAAGCCAAACACAGCCTCCGGTGCCATTGACTGACATCCCTTCCAACCTATCAAGCTGTAGCTCACTCTTTCCTACCCCTTCCTCCCTCCACTCCAGACCCAAGCCACTTGTGCCTTTTTCTTCACTGGCTCATGGTGACGCCTGTGAAATGGTCGTTCGAACCCCAAAGGGGTCCTGACCCCCAGGTTGGGAACCACTGGACTAAGCCATTTTTGGTGCACTGTCTGCAGTGTGGACACTACAACTCTGCCAGAGACTCTAATAGTTCCAGTTTGGGACATGCACATTCAGACACACATCTCCACAAGAGTGCTGGCAACAGAATAGTTTGATTATGTGGTCAAGACTTTCCAGAGCTTTTCAACATTTGTTTTTAGCACTAGACTTCTGTGGACTTCCCTGTTAACGTGGCTGGCATATCCTGGGAGTTGCAGATCTTTTTTAAAAAGCTTTTAAAAAGCTTTTACAAGCTCTGATACTACTGTATCAGATGAAGACACAACCCTAGCCCTCTCTCCCCTTTTCTCTTGCAGAGAAAAAACTTTAAAAAGTAAAAAATAGAAGCTGCAAGAAAAGCCATTTCTGTGGCCTTCAAACTGAATACCGGGCAAGATTTACTCAATGTGCTGTATTAAGAGCGTTTATCATTCTGATTGTTTTTTAAAACGCAGTATCTCTAGGCCAGGGTTGTCCAAACTTTTTGCCAGAAGGGCCATCTTTGGTACGATGAAAATGTGTGAGGGCCGGTCATTCAGCTGCATTTGGCCCCCAGGCCAGACTTTGAACAAGCCTCTAGGACAGTGTTGGCGAACCTATGGCACGGGTGCCAAAGGTGGCACTTGGAGCCCTTTCTGTGGGCACCAAACATTAGCCCTTCACAGCCACCTGTATTCAGGTTAAACTGCTGTATTGGCATTTTGCAAAAAAAAAAAAAAAGTGGGTTTTGAATCGCAATTTGGGCACTCAGTCTCTAAAAGGTTTGCCATCACTGCTCTAGGACATGCAAGGAGGCGGAGAGGACGCTGCAACAACGGAGCCGGGAACGGGTAGGCTGGGCAGGTAGCTGGGGGGATGGATGGCGGCAGGGAGGGCAGGCAAACCATAAAACTGCAAGCTGAAATCTCCATATGATATGGGGAGGGGCCAGATGGTGGGGACATGTGGCAGGCTGAACCGGTGGGGAGAAGAGGCTGGGGGGCGCACGAAATTTGAAAACAGGCCGCATTTGGCCCCCAGGTCTGACACTGGGTTTGCCTGCTCTAGGCTTTCTGCTACTGCATGAATGTTCAAAGGAAAGCACTCCACGCTTCAGTAGTAGCAGCAGCAGGCTAAAATAATATCTGACCTAGGAAGAAATAGGTTTCACTCCAAGCCAGTGGCTACTGTTCAGAAAAAGACCTAGTACAGTAGATGGTTAATAATGTTTGCTCATAAGAAGGAGCATCTATGGCAGCACAATATAAAGAAGTTCCTGGGTGAAAGGCATTCTTGAGTAATAGCTGAAGAAGACCACCCAAACTAGCTTTTTCATCTCAAAAATAGATGAGCACAGTACTGCTCAAGTCCCTGCATGACTCGACCTGAGACCAAAAGACGAGAATACATTTATCACCGCTAACCTCTCATTGAGTTGTGGCCTCTCAAGTGAGGGAAGGGAAGAAGAATGAGGGAAGAAGAGTGAGACAAAAGCCTCCGTTTATTTCTTCTAGGAATTTTCTAAACTATCCATAGTCCCCCAATCATCAGGCCAAGACTGACTTGAAGCCTCAGACCACAATGCCTGAGTTATGGTTTTCTGATTCATTTCAAACAATTCATTTCTCAAAAATAATAGGTCTGACAATATAATCACTTTAAGAAATTTTGCCAAATGCAGTAAATTTTTTCTTACTCAAGTTTACCTCAATTGAAACAGACTTCACAGCTCCCTTCCATGGCGGAGTAGCCAAAGCAGTGCACATCCATCCACAGCCGTACACAACAGAGTTTCATTACAATATTTGCAGGTTATGCTGGACATAATCTGTAACCCCAGGAAAGGCAGCTTTTTCCCCTTTTCACTTCTTCACTTTCTTCCTATTATCTCAATTCCAAGAAACAGAGCCTGTATATGTGTGTCATGTCTCCCTTGTCCTCTCCCTATCGATAGTAGACTTTTACAGCTAATGTATATATACTTTACTCTCTCCTCAAGCTCTTCCTTAACAAGCTAAAATGCACGGGATTGTTTTACACATTAAAAGTGTAGTTGTAATGATATCAAGGCAGCTACCAGATTTGCCTCCAGAAATCATAACCTGTTACCTAAAATGCAGATGCAGCTGGCATAAGGTACTGGGTTTGGGAACCTGTAGTCTTCCAGATCTAACTGAACTTCTATTCATAAGACTGTAATGACAGCCAACCAAACCAAAGGTGAAGCATAGCAGCCATCACTGTTCATCTACAACTCAAGGACTGAAGGCTCTTTCAGGCTCATGTTCTCACTGTGCCTCTGACACAACTTGAACAAAACAACCTATGTCAGTGCTGGTGAACCTTTGGCACTCCAGGTGTTTTGGATCACAACTCCCACAGTGCTTTGTCACTGGCAATCTAGGCTTGGACTTCTGGGAGTTGTGGTCCAAAACATCTGGAGTGCCGAAGGTTCACCACCACTGACCTATGTTATTATCCCCTTAAGAGGGCACCATTTACTTAGGTACGCAGAACAGACCTCAAATATGATGGGATGGATTACTTGAAACTTGGCCATGTAAAAACCATTACAATTTTTCAAATGTTCTGTCCAATATTTAAAACCGGAAGGAAAAGGTTTCTGCTCCACACATCTTGAGCCTCTTTACTTGAAGATAGGCAGGATAAAACAAATAAATGGAACATTTCCTCTTATAAATGTTCTGTAACTGTTCCTCTGCAATGTACATGACCCTTCTTGTATTCCTTGCATGCAGTCTCCAAGCACAAGTATGAGAAGTGCAGTTCTCTTCACATACTATCAAACAACTCCATTTTTATCACCAGCTTCTTCTTGCCTTTAATTTTCCTATACTCACTTTCAAATATCTCTTTTGTCCATACTTTTCTCCTTCTTCCTCTTGCCAGTGTTTATATGTGCTGGCTCTGGCAAGGCCAGGAGAGGTGATTTGCAGAAATTTAAGATCTCCTGTTCCCATCCTATTGTCCCTAAAGGTTTCCCCCAGAACTAGAGATCAAAGGGAACCTAGAAACATTGACTGGGGTGGAGGGTTAGTTAGCTTGTAATTCTCAAATTAAGGCTTTAGAGGTAGAGGGTGACACCATCACGAAAGGCAGACACACAGGGGAAAGGATAGCCATGGTGCTGCAATCGTCATTGTACAAGCCATCCTTGCTGTGACCGACACTGTGGGAATTCCTCCAGAGCAATCCATTCCCCTGGACCAAGAACAAGGTTCTTGACAGTTGTACCCAGATGACGTTTGACCGTGTTAATATTTCTCATTCTATTTTAATAAATCCAGCTAGTTTTAATAACACTGAGTCCATTGTAACAGAACAAATATGGAGGAAGGACTTCCCTTAGAACCAGCTATAGAAGACTGGGAGTAATAACCACCTACATCTAACCTCCAACTTGGTTGGCACAGAGGTTGCCATATTTCTTGTTTCTAAGGCAGAACAGGGGCCATTTGCTTCAACTAGAACATAATTCAGGTCTTCAATTTTCCAAATATAAAATGAGAAATAAGTACAATCCAAGAGATAGGTCTGCTTCATACTAATTAGTTCAACAATCCTTACAATAACACTTAAATATACCTGTTATGATACATTACAATTTTGAAGGGCAGCATACCAGTGATGGCTGCTTAAATCATTACACAAGGAAAGAAAATGACAACCCTCTATTGCCTTTAAAATATAATCCTATTCTTGTTTCCCCCTCAGAACACACAGTCATATGTGTTCCAGGAGGGGAAGTCTGTTTACTCATACGACCCAATACAGTCTTTTTACCCTAAAAATGGAATGCTGTCCCCCAAGAAAACTTATCTAAAACTTACTGGGATGTCTTTTTGATGCCATGTGAATATTTAAACTTTTTTTTAAACTAAAGAGAACTTCCCTTCATATCAAGTTGGATAAAAATCAAATATAGATTTTAAAAAATCAACTTGATTTAAATCACAATTTACATAACATTGATTTTTAATCTAAATCATTATTTTTTTAAAAAATAATTATTTAAATCAATCAAATCCATCCTGCTTCATATCCAACTTTCCAATGTAGAACTTTCTGCCTGATACTTAGGGTTCAACTTACAAAGTCTACAGTACACAACAGCATTACAACAAAGCAAGACTCTCTACATTTGCTCATAAATCAGGTGTAGCAAAATGCTTTTACAGCTATAAACCCATAAGACTTCCTCCATCAATGGTTTCCCTCAACAAATAAATGGTGACCAGCCATACCTGGGACACTCCTAAAGTAGCACCTCAACATTTAAACAGTTTGCAGTCCGTCACCAGCAACTTAACATTATAATACATTTTCTTTTCAAAACTGGAGTGGATATCTGGTTATGCCTGGCTTCCTTTTCTTATCTGTTAGTTTCTTTTTTTAAAATGTATTTATTTATTTATTTAGCATTTTGGGGTATCCTAAGGGTAGAAAATCGGGCCCCGGACCTACCAAATTAGTTTGTCCCTGCCATAAATGATTACCTTCATCGAAGTCAGCATCATCCTCTGTATGCTGAGGAAAAGGAAAGCAGTTGGTGATTTCAAGCCTGTCTTCCACCACCAGCCCAAGCAGCACACCTTGGACAACTTCATTCCCTTGGCCCTCTTCTTGATAATGTTTGATGATCTTCAGCACAACCTGAAATATAAATTCTTAATCAGGGTCGTTTCCATTGGATTGTGTTGCCCTGTTCTTTTCCCAACCACGTTCAAATACACTTGAGCCATTTCAGTGTTGGACGGCTGACAGGAAGTACGTCAGTCAGCAGTTTTGCTGATTTTGTACCACTCCATTGGTTCCCAAGCCTTTTTCCAGCCATGGCTCTCTATTTGACTATTATAAATAGTCAACCATTTTATAAATAGTCAACCATTTTAATGGGACAAACTCATTCCAGAGCAGGAGTTCCTAAACAGAGATGTGAAATTTCCAGAAATGTTGAAGCTCGGGAAAAAACTGTTTTTCTTTCTTTCTTTCTTTCTTTCTTTCTTTCTTTCTTTCTTTCTTTCTTTCTTTCTTTCTTTCTT
>JAHTLZ010000204.1:14987245-15008761 GCA_023846285.1 Phrynocephalus versicolor | reverse complement strand
CTTTCTTTCTTTCTTTCTTTCTTTCTTTCTTTCTTTCTTTCTTTCTTGGAAAAAAATGGAAATTTTTGGAAAGATTGAAAAAATACTACATTAGCACTCCCCCCCATTTTACAGCTTGAAATCCATTCTGTTACTTTAGGAACATAAAATATGACTATAGACAATTTGTCTTGGCAAATTTGTTGCTCTGTAGTTTTTTCCAATGCTTTGAGGCCTAGTGAAGAGGACAGAACAGAGCCAAACATACCCACCCACATGCAAAAACAAAAGTGAAACCTTTTTCTTTTTCTTGTGACAACAGCAGCACCTCCTAAAGGAAGAAATGCATCTTGTTCTTGCACTAGAGAGTTCAGTTTGTAACTTAGGACTTGCATGTCCTCATTGCCCAGAAATTGGAATAATCTGATGCTATGCATACGTTTTACAAATGATCTGGAAAATCTTTGAACACCCTGTCTTAAAATATTTTATTCATCATGTTAAAATAAAACATTCCATAATCATTTTTTTGCTTTTGCTTTTTTCAATTTTTCCAATTTTGGGGGGAAAACCCAAAAAGGCTTCAGGGGAAAAAATGGGAAGAATGGGTTTCCCCCCCCAAATTTTTCTGGTTTTTTTTTCTGGGCCTTCCCATCTTTATTCACAAACCATGTATTGCAGCTCCAAAGGCACCATGAAACCCAAGGAGGGGCACTATGGAAAAAGGGATGGAACATAGAGGTATGAAGGCTACAGAGGAACTGTTCATAACTTTATAAGCAGGTCCTACATGGTCTTCATATCTCTAAGCCTCACAGGAATAGGAAGTGGAGACTATGGGCCTGCGTTTCCTTTCGCCATCTTCCCAGTGGAAGTGCCAGGCAGCCTCATGTGTTTCCTGCCTCAGGACCTGGAGGGAGGGGGGCCCTCAGGGATATAGAGGGAGGGGGAAGAGATGGGATGCCTGTCTGTGTCCTGCTTCTGGTGGGAGAGAGAGCCTTGAGGGCCCCTCAATCAGAATGAGGGGAGCCATGGCCAGGAATCAGTAAATCAAGGGAATCACAACGTCAGACTGTTCGGGAACCACTGAAGTAGAGTCTTCTTTCTCCCCCAAATGGCTTGTTTCTCGTACCTGCACAGACATAACCATACCGGTGGTGGTGACCTTCGGCACTCCAGATGTCTTGGACCACAACTCCCAGAATTCCAAGCCTGTATTGCCAATGATAAAGGCTTGTGGGAGCTGGGGTCCAAAACATCTGGAGTGCCGAAGGTTCGGCACTATACAATATAACCAAAACCATGTGTTATACAGTGATCCCCTGCCTGTTGTGGGGGTTAGGGACTCGACTTGACCTGCGATAATTGAAAATCCATGATATGCGGATGCAGGTCGGGCCGGGCCTGGGGGGGGGCTAACTAGGGGTTCTTGTACTTGTCCCCATGCCTGGCGCTGCTCCGAAGAGGCCTGTGAGGGCCTTCCCAGGTCCTGGGAAGGCCCTTGCAGGCCCATTCAGAGCAGCCCCGGTCCTGGGGTAAGTATGGGAGGCCTGAAACAAGCCTTTGCCCCTTACCCCAGGGGATCTTTTTTCATATACTGCAGCCCCATGATATAGCGGGACTGCAGTATATGAACCGCGAAAGGGCAGGGGACCACTGTATAACCATTTCTCAAGGTGGAAATTATTTAATAACAGAAATAAGGTGACCAACAATCCCCCTCCCCAGAAAGCACAACTCCTAGGCTGGGAAACACTGCCCACCGCAAAGGGTTCAGTGACAAGCTCTGGGCATGAAAAAAGGCTTCTCAATCCTTTGCTCCAAAACAAGTTTTTTCCCCTGCCCCAACAGCACCAATATGCTGATAAATCTGATAAACCAGCGAAATAAGCACAACACATCACCTAAATGCAGTTTGGTGTCTGTCAGAGTCATGGAAATAAGTGAAGGTAATCACCGCACAGGCAGAGCACTTCCAAAATAATCAAGAGAACTGAAGAGTCAACTTTCTGTTCAAGCTGAACTAATTGCCAAGCAGAAGAGGTTTCATTAAGGAAATTTATATGAGGTTTAACCTTCTGCTTAAATACCTTGGTACCCACACTGTTAATTGAAATACGTAATAGATATGCAACCCTATTATAGGATTCACCCATGCATTTCCAAGGAAATGGTGCAGCTATCCTATACAGTTAAGCTGCTAGAAAGCAGGCCAAGGGTATGGCTTGCCATATTCCAGTCAACTGAATGATTAGATATGACCAAGGCTGCCCTACAAAATTGTAATTTATCATAACAGGAAGATTTGTGTTTTGAGATGTGAGCCCGTGGTTGGGGATAAGAGAACACACACAGCAAAGATTCATCATCATTTCTCCACCAAGTAAAGGGAATGCCACACACAGACAAACTAGGGGTGTGACTGTCTGAGAAGGAACAGCAGCTGGCACTAAAACAAGTCTGAAACAAGAAAGATAATTGTTTGCTTGACATCAAAACTCCATGACCAGCAAGAAGTTAAAGATTTATGGAGAGCAGTGAACAATGTCAGCCCAGTTCCATCTGATGTAAAGCAAGTGGTCCCATTAGCCTAAAACTTTATGGTAGGGAGACTTGGTATATATCCCTTATACAACCACAGCATCTTCATTCCATTTTAAATGCCATGGCTCCTTCTCACAGAATTCATCTGCAGTTTGCGTGATGCAAACATTTTCTTCTAGATTGCACTCTCCAGAATTACAGTAGAAAATTCAAAGTACTTCACCCAACTAAAGACTCCAGATAATGAAGTCTATGCTGGTTCAAGTGTGATCCAACTACAGTAATTGTGCAGTGCAGATGCAATTTTTGGATTAAAACATGCACATCCAAATGTATATGTATTCTCAACCCATAACCACTGGCTTGTTGGATCCAAGTCCCCTGATAGCTTAAAGACAAGTGTGCAGGAGATTTGAAGTAGACTCGAGACAGCTGTCCCTGGAGCTGCCTCCATGCTGGGAAGCTTGTCGTAACCTCCCTGCTCATACGCAGGGACAGCTAAGACTGCTCTACAGAGACCAGCATGCATAGATGGGGTACAGCACATACCCTTTCAGAGAACAAATATTCCCCCTGGGAGCAGTCAATGGAACACAGTGACAATCCACAGAAGCAAAAAAACATCAGTGGAAGGCAGTGGGGGGAGGCTAAAAGGAAGAGGCATCTCTTCTAAACCTGCCCTTCTAACAAAGTGTTATGCTGCTTCCCCCCCCCCCGCATGCTGGCACTTGCAAGCTATCTAATACATAACATGACCGTGGCAAGACATTTTTACATTCTCAAAGCTGCCCTGCTATCAATCACTTTTACACTTCCTCGTTGCACGTGCCTAGGTCTGCAGGAAACAAAGCTATTGAGCTTTTTACCTTTACAACATGTGCCATTAATCTTGTGTAAGCAGCTCTGACGTCTTATTGATCTGTCAAAGCCACCAGGTGCATAGGCATAAGGCCTGAAGTGATTATTTATTTATTTTTCAAAGGGCAGCTATGCCTGTAACATTACACCGCTGTAACCACTGTCAGACAAGGCCACTGTGATCGGCAAAGGATCGTTGACAAAAAAAAAATGACAACGAAAATAGTTCACCTAACCATGGAGGGGAGGGGAAGCAGCAATATCATAATAACTGTTCCATGGAAATTTATCTCCATGGAAACTGCTGAATTACTCCCTAGCAGAAACCTACAGAGGTTCTTGCTATTTGAACATAAATAGGTTAGCATTCAACATTATTATTATTATATTGTAATTACCAACCTATAGTAGAGTGGGAAAATGAAGAGTCCGGAGTCAAATTTTGGAAACTGAGCTTTCAAAAAGTTTTGAGCTGTGTTTTAGAAATGCTGGCAGGGCAGGGGAGCCCTGCATTCCTTTTTATTAGCAAAAACCATTGCTTTCTGGAGTAGAAAATGTGTTTGGAACAAAATGTTTCTAAAAAGATGAGGCTGGCCATGGGGGTACAAGGAATACGTTGCCCAACCCCTAGCTTCATGTACAGTGAAATTCACAGTTAAGTCAAGATCTGAAATGGGATACCCTTTCTCACATCCTTAACTACAATACTCCAGGAATTACCTTGTCCAATAAATGTAAGCTGCTCATATGGGAAGACACAGAGGAGGCTGTTTTCTCCATATCATTAATCCACCACAGATCTACCTTTTGCTCCAATTAGCACATTCACAACAAAATGCCTGTGTAGATTCACAGTCATCCAGGTGAGTTTATCCGGAAGTTGAGTCATGGCAGCTGGACTTTTTTTATTGTGAGATCAAAAGATTTCACTACTCATCCAAGTAGCTTCTTCACTCTGACTAAGCTACTTGGATAAGTAGTGAAACGTTTTAATCTCACAAGGGAAAAAATCCAGTTGCCGTGACTCAACTTCCGGATATTCATAACAAAATTAAATTAATATATACCCATTCCAACTAGTAGCCATTGTTGTCTCTAACCTACATGAATTTACCCAATCCCCTGTCAAATCTATTAAGTTGGTAGCCAACACTACTTCTTGTGGCAGTGAATTCCACAGTTTAACAATGTAATATTTGCAATGTTCTTCCTTTTATTTGCCTGAACTTCCTGCCACTCTGCTTCAGTAAATGCACCAGTATTCTAGCATTATGAGAAACAGAGATTTTCCCCATCTGGCTTCTTTTCCCCATACTATACTTAAGTTTTTCCTCTCCCCCTGCACACCTGTCAAGCAGCCCCTCACCATTTCATCATAAATACAGTAGGACCCCGGTATCCACTGGAGATTGGTTCCAGGCCTTCCCGTGGATAATGAAAACCGTGGATAAGAGAGAATGCCTGCCCACCCACCCCAAACTGCTCTTTCTTGACAGTAGCTTGCTTTATGGCCACTGTTTGTGACAGTAGCCTGCTTTACAGATGCCATTTGTGACAATAGCTTGCTTTACAGCTGCTGTTTGTAACAACAGCTTGCTTTACAGCTTGCTTTGTAGCTGCTGAATTATTTAATTTTTTCCTCTGCCAACCATGGATAACTGAATCAGTGGATAATGAATCAGTGGATACAGGGGTCCTACTGAACAAACTGTGCAGGCTTTTGCAAAATCCAGAGGCGTGATTCAATCTTTGCGTTCTCCTCTTAGGTAACTAAGACTCAGGAGTTCCCTATCCGCTGTATGTTAAGAAGTGAACCTCTGTGTTACTAAAATGTTAGCCACACTTCATTTTTTGCTGCACTCATGAGCTGCCTACTATCGCCATCTGTGCAGGAAAGCAGTGCTCTTTGGTTTTCAGCTCCCAGTAGTTAAGTGCATTTTTTTTATTTTATTTTCATGTTGAGATGACAGCCAAGTGCTGCAGCAGTTAACCTCATCATCATTCCGCCAGGCATTTTTTTCACATGGATTTGAGCTGCATGTCTGTCATTTTGAATTTAGAAGGAAGGGCCTGCAGGGCGGATGGTGGTGGCAGCTCCCTGCTTGTCTCTAGTCCTCAGAAGCGAACGGACTGCGGGGAAGATTAAAGCAAGTGATGTGACCATGTTTGAAGTATCTATCCTAGTTCTACTAAATTTAGGCATGCCTTAGCCTACCCTACTCCTTGACACAGGGATTTAAAAAATCCCAGATGAACGTGTGCCATGGCAATTGGCTACGGCACTTTTCTTCAGACGCCGTTTCAGCCTCAATTCTGAAACAGCAGGAAAACATGTTCAGATGGGTGGCTGTGTCCTCTGGGGTTCTGCAAGGATCCCACTTCACCGGATCGGTTTAATAGTGTGTGCATGCCCCTAGCTGTCTCCGGGCCTCCAATGTCACTACCATTCTTGTTCAACTCCACCACTGAGATGGAGCATATTTATCAACAACTGTATTTATTAAACCTGAGCTAACTTACAGAACAGGAACATTAAAAAAAAAAAACAATATTCTAAATGTCAATTAAACACCATTTCCCTACTGGCCTCCTTAATTACTTTTGCTCCCTCTGCCCTTCTTGAACCTTCCCTTGCTGAAGGCCCACTTGAAATAAGCTAAGCAAGGAGTGTCACGGCAGCAGTGGCTTATATGTGGATCTGGTTGTCTGGAAGGGAGAACCTCTTCTCATACAGGTGTAGGGTTTGGCAGGCATCCTCCGGGTATTTGGAAGTTTTCAAAGTTCTCATTTCCTGCTCTTGCAACTCGCTCCTTGCCTCTCCCTCTTACCCAAATAGGATGGTTGAGATTGCCCAAATCTCTCTGCCTCCACTTGGGGACTCTCAATGTGACCAGCTCACTTGTTCACGGGCCTTTGCATTCCATGTATTCCTAGCCCATTTGACGATCTACTATTTTCAGGACTTGCATTTCAACCTGACAAGTGTCACGTTCTGGGATGGGTGTGATTTAAATCTGAAAAATCCATTTTTAGTTCAACTCTGATTTAAATCAATTTGATTTTTTAAAAGAATCATAGATTTTTATCCACCCTGTCAAACTTCCATTTCTTCCTTGGTGTCCCTCAAACTTCACTGTGCTCCCTGGGTTGTGTCTGGAATCTTTCTTCTTCCCTTTTTTTTCTTCTCTTTTTCTCTCCTGCCTCCTATGTCTCTTTTCCTGCTTTTTTCTATTCCTTTCTATCTCTTCTCCCTAGTCTGCATCTGACAAAACTACAGGAGAGCTAGAAGTGGGGCAATCTTCCTTGGCAATATAGCCCACCAACAAACAGGGACCAGAAAGGCTTTGTCTTCTTCCTTGCACAAGAAGGGTAGAAATTTTGCTGTTGGAGGACACTGCATAGTACAGCTCATGCGAGACTGAAATAGCATTTATCCTCATTGTGCACCATAGAGATATACAAGTTTGTTCATGTTCCACTTATGTGGTCTAAAGCCCTATTCAGATATTAAAACCTCTGGGATTCATCAGCATACATGGAAGGGAGCATCTAAGTCATTCTGGAAGTAGAGTCATGGCAACTGGACTTCTTTTCTTGAGAGACTGAAATGTTTCTCTGCTCATCCAAACAGCTGCATCAGTCTGAGGAAAGCTAGTTTGAGCCCTCCATCTGAAATAGGCTCATAAGATGAACAATGGCCTGAATAGGCTTGTTAGGTAGACAATAGCCTCAATAGGCCTTTAGGTGAACAATGGCTTAAGGTGCTGAAACCTATAAAGTGTGGGTCTTATGAGCCTCTTTCAGAGCAGGGTGACATGAGGTCAAAGTGAACTATAAAATAGAGGACTCGCAAATTCCCCAGACTGACAAAGCTGTTTAGATGAGCTGTGAAACATTTCAATCTCTCAAGAAAAGAAGCAAAACAAGAAAAGAAGCCCAGTTGCCTTCACTCAACTTCCAGATAAACTAACCTGGATGACTGAGAATCTTCACAGACATATCTAAGTGATCAGAATGGTCCTGCTCTCATATAACCCCAGATGGGAACAAACTCCCAGTTTTTCTAGGGCTCTCACTTCTAACTCTATGCTGCTCACATGAGCAAAATGATGTTTGGGCCTGCCAGATCTAGCCACTTCTGTCTAAGCGCATGGACAAACCCAAAGGCGGTTCACAATGAAGGCTCGGTTCATATTCAATTCAATTATCATTGTTTAATGTAACATGAATAAACTCTATCTGTTGATTTAGCTATTTGTTCAACGATTGGCTATAAGGTAGGTCTGACACACTTCCAGGTGCCTGTTAATCAGAAAGTAATTCCAACGACCACCTTTTAACAACAATACCTTAAAATCCCTAGATTAGGTTATGCATAAGGAATGTTTAGGAGAAAACCGGGGAGGGTTTTTGTGCGACAGGACTCTTGAATTTGGCTGTGGTTTAGAAACAGAATAAACACTCTCATATATAAATTGTGTTGTGCTGTGTTGTGTCATTACAGTCGTGACTGACTCTTTGTGACTTAGGCTGCTAATATTAAGAAAGATTATGGTACAAAGCATAGGGCAGTGATAGAAAGAGCTTCGAGTGCCACCTTTGACACCCATGTCATAGATTGGCCAACACTGGCATAGGGTTTCCTTCCTAAAATGGAAGGATCATGGACTGCAATCAGTTCGGATACTAAACGTGGAACTCATCATCTTTTAGTCTAAATATATGTTCTTTCAGTAGATTGTGGTTGGTGGCTCTTCAAGCTGTAGCACAGGAACAAAATAGCTCCTGCATTCCTGGTTCACACACACACACTGCATTCCTGGTTCACACACACACACTTAAAAGCAATCCTCACCAACATCAATGGGATATACTCCCAGTTAAGCGTGTAAAGGACTGCAGTGCCCAAGGCTCCCATCAAATTCTCCTAAATTTGCTTCAGAACTCAATCTTAAAAAGAAAACATCATAAAAATACCACTGAATTAAAAAAAAGGAAAACCAGTAACAAAACTCATCACAAGCAGCATTCATTCCGGTATAAACAGTAAAATCAAATACTCACATACATACACAACTAAATAAAGTTGTCATTTAAAGAAGGTTGCTACCAATGTCTTTAGAGCCAACTTCAACACTTTTAATTATCGAGCATTATATATTTCAACTGGACCACAGTTCTGCAGGTGACAGACAAACAAGTCCTATCCTTCATTAACACTAAACTGCTTTTTCTTAGTATTGTATCCAAGTAGGGCTTCTAAAGATAGTGTTCACCCACTGTTTCGTTACCACCCTTTTCCATTTGCCTTGAGGTTAAACAGGCCATCCTGACGTCCAAATCAGAATGGGATTTGTGAGAAACAAACTGTTTTCCCAGTGTCTGCAAAGGAACTGGTTAATACCAATTATCTCAAGCAACAAACTCATTCAGGTTTCCTGCTACTCATGCACCCACAGTCACAGTTTTAGCTTCCCAAACTATTGTTAACAACTAAAAGGGTCTTAACAAGATTTAACATTTTTCTCCTCTGAGACACCAAACACAAAGAACATGTTTTCCTAAGGGATAAACAAAAAAACACCAAAAGGGAGACATTTTAAGTTCAAATCAAATGTACATTCTCAGCATCTGTTTTTTATGTTGAAATTACTAAACAAGAGAAGTTGTTTCTCATATGGTTAGTGAAAAAACGCTGTTAACTAAGTCCCCTACATTCTAGCCCAGGGGTCCTCAAAGTTTTCAAACAGCGGGATGGTCCGCCACACCCCAGACACCACTGGGGGCCGGACCACAGTCCAAAAAAAAAAAAAAAAAAGGCTGACATGGGAAAAGGGGGAGGGGCAAGTGGACAGAGCCCCCCATGATTGGCCCATGATCATTGTGTCTCCAGGGCCCCAGCAATGTCTCCTGCTCTAGATCACCACCCTGAGGGGACAGTGCTGGGATCCCTCTGCTGCACCTCCTCCTCCTCCTCCTACAGTGGCAGCGGCTGGAGCGGCTCTCCTTCCTTCCTTCCTTCCTTCATTGCGATGGGAAGGAGGAGGCAGCCCAGGCAAACTCAGGCCCCTCAGGCCGTAGCCCTCCCACTTTGAATGCCCCACTAGCCAGCATGCTGATCATCTGGGCGGTAGTTGGGGGGAGTGGGAGAAGCGACATAGCCCACTGCTTTGAACTGCTTCAGCAATAGAATCAGCTGCGGAGGCTGGCTTGCTCGCAAAGCAGGGAGTAGGTGGGGGGGTCGCAATTGGTCCCGGGGGCCGGATTCAGGACCTTTGGGGGTCGCATCCGGCCCCGGGGCCTTAGGTTGAGGACCCCTGTTCTAGCCCAACCAACTACAGTAATGTGTAAAATGGGTTACTCTGTATTCAGTCCAAGAGCGTTCTCTGAACATCTCTTTGAGTGAAACACAGTCCACAGAATATGCTCCCAAAGAGGCTGGGGATTAATGAAAGGAGTGGATGTCACTACAGTAAGAAGAGGTCACTCACACATCTTGTATAACATGCAATCAACTGAAGGCTCTATCTCTGTTCACCAATTTATTACTGCAATTTATTATGTAGCACAAAGCAGGACATGAGTGGAATCACAGATGCTACTGCCATGCGCACCGATAGAGCAAAGGAACTTGTCATTGTCAATCTAGTTAGAAACCATAGAGCAAAATTCTCCTCCCAACTATGGAGGCTTTACCTATACCAGTGATAGTGAACCTTTTAGAGACCAAGTGCCCAAACTGCGATTCAAAACCCACCTTTTTTTCTCAATGTGCCAATACGGCAATTTAACCTGAATACAGCAGTACCCTGGGTTACAAATGCTTTGGGTGCTACCCTTTGAGAAAGCAAGGATTAAAGAGCAGGCTTTTGAATTTCCCGTGGCCACAGCACCCTTACTTTGGCCACGGGAAATTCAAAAACCTATTCTGCGATCCTTGCTTTCCCGAAGGGTAGCATGGAGTGCTACACTTCAGGAAAGTGACGTCAAAGAGCAGGTTTTTGAATTTCCCGTGGCCAAAGCACCCTTGCTCTGGCCATGGGAAATTCAAAACCCTGCTCTTCAATCTTTGCTTTTCCAAAGAGTAGCACCCTATCTGACTTGTTGTCCAGGGCAGAGAGACAGATGCGGAGCTACACCATTGGGAATGCCAGGGGGAGTGGTGGCGGTTTGTGGGCTTGTTCGTACCTCCAGTTTATTCTCCGACCACACCGTTTTTGGGATTCCCAGAGCAGCATGGCTGGGGAGTAAACTGGGGCTATGAAAGACCCCACAAACCACTTTGGCGCTCTCAAAATGGCTCTGTGCAGAGAGCCGAGCGAAGAGGGGACAGCGGTTTATGGGCTCCTTCATAGCCCCCGTTTACTCCCCAGCAGGGTGGATAAAAATCAAGGATTTTAAAAAAAAATAAAAAAAATTCTTTGGGGAAAGTTGCTTAGATTTACAGGTGCTCTGGTATACACGCACGCTTCCAGAACAGATTATGCTCACAAACCAAGATCCCACTGTATTGCACTGTTGACAGAAAAGCAGGAACACTGGAAGACTGACTCATATCAAATATACTGAAAAGTCAACATCTCCCTCAGTAGCAAGAGGAGGTGAAAGCCCTTGCCTCTCAAGCGTATGGGCCATAGGTCTCCAAACTACGGCCCTTCTGATGTTTCAGATCATAACTCCCAGAATTCCAAGCCTGTATTTCCAATGGCAAAGGACTCTGGAAGTTGTGATCCAAAACATCTGGAGGGCCAAAGTTTGGACACGGCTGGATGGGCCATTCGGTTCCACATTCGTAGGGTGCCATTCGCCTGGAACTGTAGGCTCTTGGGAACAGCAACAGCTAACAGGCAAGTGTAAGTCATTACTAATGGGAAGCCAAAACATTACCTGCAATAAAAGGATAGAGCCAAATGCCGCCTTAAAGGAATGGCGGGTCAGAAGGGAAGGAGCAGCAAGCAGGCCTGTTCTTTCACCCACTGTAGAACAGCGTACACAGTCACATTCAGAAACCATTCCTCATTTTATTTTTTGGCATGCCTCATTTGCATCACACATTTTGAGTTGCTATGGTCAGCAGGAAAAGAGTGCAAGGCGATCCTGATGTCATCTCAAGTCCTTTCTAACCAATGATCCCTAAATGTTCTTGGACTAAAACTTAACCATAGGTTTGCTGACCAGGATTTAATTGGGGGGTGGGAGCCAAGGATGGGAACCACTGGTCTATGACATTTCTCATTATTCCATCCCACTGTGGTGTAGTAGTTATTAAACTGCTCGCTCACTCTCTCTCTCTCTCTCTCTCTGTGTGTGTGTGTCTGTGTGTGGTGTCGTTACAGTCACGACTGACTCTTCGTGACCGCATGTCCATGGAGTTTTCTTGGCAGGAGTACTGGAGTGGTTTGCCAGTTCCTATTCCAGGTGCCTACAGTGCCTGGTATTCCCTGGTGGTCTCCCATCCAAGTGCTAATCAGGGCCAACCCTGCTTAGCTTCCGAAATCAGGTGAGATCGGAAGTACTTAGGGCATCTAGGGAGCTCTAAACTGCTGTACTGCAGCTATAATTGTGCTCAAGACCTAGGGTTCAATCCCAGGTAGCTGACTCATGGTTGACTCAGCCTTCTATCCTTCGGGGGGTGGGGGATGTTGTAGCCTGTTTAAGTAAATTGTAAACTGTCCAGAGAGTGCTTTAAGCATAATGGGGTGGTGTATAAGCAGAGCAGTTTGGTTTTTTGGTGATGTAGCAGACAAAATGCTGGAGTAGATTCAGGAAACCTGCGTTCATATCTACATATGAACATAAATCAGCCCGTTACTCCTTCATCCCACTGTAAGGATTAGAATAGGGAGAAAAGCCATGTACACTCCACTGAGCTCATTAGAAGAAATACAGAATAGGGATATAACAGATATATAAATGTCATTTCATCATAACATGAAGTCATCATTAAATAATTTCTGATGTGTGAGAAGTGAGCATTTAGATCTCCATTAACTGGTAACCACTTCTAATAATCATTGCAGAATGTTGTCTAAATGTACAAATGCTGTCTCTCCCCTGGAGAAAACAGAACTGCTGGTGGTGATGATGTTGAAAAGACTAGCTGGATTACACAGTCTTTTTAAGAGAACTACAGTACATCACTAGTCAACATCACTCTCCTTTGTTAGTTTAAGTGGAAACACACATTGTTCATTAAGTCTGTAAGGAACAGCCGACAAAGTGGCACCAGGAGACCAAATTTCATTAGCCTTCCATGCTATATATACATATAATCACAATGCAAGAGACTGTCTGATGGGGAAAGAGAAATGAAAAATAAACCTCAATGGCACAGACAAGCAGACAGCTAATTTTCTCCCTCTGAACAGGAAGAGTTATTGTCAAGAAGAATTTCATCCTTAAGCCTGGAAGTACAACACATAGACCTCATGCAAATTCTTCAGGAGTATTCTGGTTGAACACAGCCAAATAGTACCAGATGTTGGTCTTTCATAATATTTTGCTCCATCCACATTGCCAAAAATATACCTTTTTGCAATGATGCTGGGATACAGCTATAGCAGTGCAGAAACTCAGTGACAGAAAGGTTTGTTCTTCAGATCAGTGTATGCAGGCCCACCTAAAATGTCCCATTCCTTGGTAATTTCCAAGAATATCTTGTAGCCTATCCTAGCACCTAACCCTCTAGATTTTATTTCTCTCTGCTCATGAGATTAAGGTTGATGGGGATTAGAGTATAACAAGATCCAAAGCTCCCCCCATCTCCTAACGCTAGCCTATGAAGCATTCTTCAGGGCTCACTTATCAAGACCTAGAAACACTTCCGTATAGCTATAATAATTTTTAAAAAGATTTACAATATGATCTCAGAAGGAAGGTTTGTACATATTTCACTTTTGCTCTTTACTTTGACAAAGATGTAGTTCTTCACAGATCATAGTTTTTAACAATTTTGGGATATTTTGTGTTATGTTGGCAAATCTATGGCATGGGTGCCAAAGATGGCACTTGGAGACCTTTCTGTGGGCATCTGACATTGGCCCTTCACAGCTACCTGTATTCAGGTTAAATTGCTGTATTGGCACTTTGCGAAAAAAATCAGTCGGTTCTGAATTGGAGTTCGGACACTCAGTCTCTAAAAGGTTCACTGTTTTAGTCATATTCCTCATCTGGAAAAAATATCAATAAACAGCTGTGTGACAACAACAGCACAAAGCCCAGTGCTATCAACTTCATCTGTAAAGTAAGAAGAAAGTTATGCTTTTCGCTGAACTATTTTGTGGATGAAGCTTGAAAACAATGCCAGTTTTGAAGCTTTGCAACCCTTCATCAGATAAAAACGTCTGGAGTTACAAGTTGTGTTCTTCCCAGAAGATGGAATTGGATTCAGTAAGAGGGAAAAGAACAAGACAAACTATTCAGCAAAAAAGAGATTTGGGTTAGGGTGTGGTGGGAGAAGACTTGACAGTGAAAGATCTCACATTAGGTTTCGCATCATTTTTACAAAGACAATAGCAATGGCAACATTAAGAGCTTAATCAGCACTATTTTGATCACTCAGTAATATCTCCACCGTCCTTCCCCAATTTCCACTTTGTCCACTTAACAACACTGTAGAATAGGTTAGAGTAAGAAATAACCCAGGATCCCTTATAGCAGTGTTGGCAAACCTATGGCACGGGTGCCAAAGGTGGCACTCGGAGCCCTTTCTGTGGGCACCCAACATCGCCCCTTCACAGTCACCCATATATAGGTTAAATCGCTGTATCGCCACTTTGCAAAAAAATAGTGGGTTTTGAATCGCAGTTTGGGCACTCGATCTCTAAAAGATTTGCCATCACTGCCTTCATGGCTATAGGAATTTTAACCTGGATCTCCTTGATTTTAAATACTGTACTATCTTGCCTCTCTGAATTTCATGATACAGTATATACATTAAAAAGAAAGAAGGAAAGACATGAACAGCTCGAATGGCTGAACCCTCTCTCACCTAACACTCTGGAAAATGAAAGATATCATTTTTCATATTCTTTCTCAAGAGTATTGCTGCACTCAAGCAGGTGGAAAGCCACAGAGCTTGCATAACTGCTCTTACTGCAATGGCAGGAAAGCAACGAAAAGTAATGGCAATTGACTGACAGCATCAGCCCATGTGAATCCCCAAATAATACTTTCTTAGACTTTGCAAAAGTTATGAAACCACTGCTTCTTCTAAACTGTTCTTGGTGTACAGAGAAGCATTTAGACCCAAACACTCACCTCTCCCTCCTGCTTTGATCGTCCTACACAGAGCACAAACCAATGGAGACTGTACTTCAAATGGTACAGCCCTAGAAATGTCTATGCATAAATTAGTTTTTTAAAAAGCAAAGCATGCTGCTTATATACAGGGCTGTGGAGTCGGAGTCAGAGTCGAGGAGTCAGAGGAAATTTTGGGTACCTGGAGTCGGAGTCGGCAAACAATGCACTGACTCTGACTCCGACTCCTACTAAATTTAGATTGGAATTTTTAAAAAATCAAGTTTAAATGTCCCAATTCACAAAAAGTTATAATTAATAACTTCTCTACTGTAAGAGTAGCATTGAGGCCTCCAGGGCCCTGGCTTATTGCAGGCCGGCAGCCTCCCCCTTCGACCCTTGCCCTGCATGGCTTATTAAATCTGCGGGAGGGAGTATGACTGAGTGGGCTTCCATTATTTCCACTGCCTCCTTCAGGGAGGGGGTCTTTCTTTCTCGCCTGAAGTAGACGGTGGTGAAGCCCACCCTAAAGAAATCTGCCCAGGCGTCGGACGAATTGGCCAACTACCATCAGATTGCCAACATCCCCTTCCTGGGCAAGGTCATCAAGAGGGTGGCCACCGTCCAGATCTAGTCGTTCCTGGAGGAAGAACAAGTCCTTGACCCATTCCAGTCCGGGTTCAGGCCATATCGGGGGACTGAAACCAGTCTCGTTTGCACTGCAAGATGACCTCCTCCGGGGGGCTGACAGGGGTTGCTCTACTCCAGGCCTGCCCAAAGCCCGGCCCGGGGGCCAAATCCAGCCCTTCAGGCCATTCTGAGTGGCCCGTGGCTGGCTGGCCTGCCCCTCCCTCCCCCTCCTTCGCCCCATGTTTGTTTGTTTGTTTAAAAAAAAATCTTCCGCCAACACTGACACCACTGGGAAGCTTGAGGGACTGGGTGGGCCGGCCAGCCGGTGAGCAGAAGCTTGTGGGGCTGGGTGGGTGGGCAAGGGGGTGGGCCACCACCAGCAGCACTGCTGGGAAGCTTGTGGGGCTGGGGGCACGCACGGGGGCGAGCTGTCGCCACCGGCATCACCGGGAACCTTGTGAAGCTAGGCGCCTTCCTTCCTTCCTGCGGGTGGGGTTGCAAGGGGTCAGTGGGTGGGGCTTATGGGTCAGTGGGTGGGGCTTGCAGTGGGGTGGCAGTGTCAGGGAGCAACCAGCCCCTGACACATTCTCAGCCACCAAATCTCGCCCTCCTTACAAAAAGTTTGGGCACCCCTGCTCTACTCTGTTGGTCCTCCTGGATTTGTCAGTGGCCTGTGATGCCGCCGACCACGGTATCCTGCTGGACCGGCTTTCTGGGGTGGGTATCGGGGGCACAGCATTCAGCTGGATCCGGTCCTTCCTGGAAGACCGGCCCCAGCGTGTGCAGCTTGGGGGGGGGGGCTGTCGGCTCCCTGGGTGCTCCCTTGTGGGGTCCCACAGGGGTTGGCTCTTTCCCCCAAGGAATGTAAAAATACATTCACATATTAATACAGAGGAGTCAGAGTCGGGGAGTCGGAGTCGGAAGTACAAAAAACCTTAGGAGTCGGAGTCGGAACCATTTATCTACCGACTCCACAGCCCTGCTTATATACTCCCACTCTCTGGGCGGTTTATAAGCTGGGTAGTTAATTTACCGACCTCGCAAGGACTGAAGGCTGAGTGAACCTTGAGTCAGCTCCCTGGGATTCAGGAGCACAGTTTTTGCTGCAGTAGAGCAGTCTGGCCAGGGCTTCACATGGCTCCTTCAGTGGACTGTACACTGAAATTAACAGATACATAAACGGAGAAGCCTTGGGTCCCTTCACCATTGAGAAGATGGCACTGAAATCAAGCAAATAAGTAACTATACGGAGCTGCAGCTGTAGCAGGTAGATTCTACCCGCCTTCAAGGAAGAAGGGGAAGAAGACTTGTGAGGAATATGCAATGGAATTCTCCCCTACACATCTCTCTAGGTACAAGTAAATAGCAATGGGCATTGTACAAAGGGCTTTGTTCTCTATGGCTACCAAAAACTATTTAAATCAAAGACCAACAACCACCCTTCCAGCTGATCTCATTTATACAAGATTAACTTTTAAAGTTCTGCACTTCGATTCCATGGACAGAACCATACATCAAGTTCCACTAATCTCATTTCCAGGTAGTGTGTGGAAGGGCTCAAAATCTGGTGCCATTCATAGCATTTAAGAGTGAATTTAATGAATCAGTGGTCAGAGTTCATTTCTACACTAATACATGAATTTACTTTCTTTCTGATCTCTCTTCTATCTAAATGAATTATACATAATGCCCACTGATATGTCACACTACAAATGTGAACCTTGTTTGAGCAGGATGCTTGAGCACCTACCATCTGGATATAGAAAAGTTACTTCTGGTGGACTTCTGATCCATTTGAGAAAGTACATTTTAACAGTGTGTGCCATCAAGTCAGATACAACTTGCAGTGACTCTAATAGGAGTTTTAAGGTAAGTGAGATATTGAAGGAGTAGATTTATCAGTTTCATTCCCTTCTAACGAGTGTCCATGGTAATTGGTGGACGTGAATTCATCTGAGTCTTAATGTGTCAGTCTATCTTCTACACCTTGTTAAGTATCCAAGATGTTCAAATGAATCACATAGTTATCATGATCAGCAGTCTTTTCATGACCAAAATATAACTTGCTTAAGTTTAAAGAACCTAAACCTTATTAATGTTACATTCTACATGTAAGAATCCTGATATCTCTCAACTGTTTTGAACTTCCTTTACTTATTCAGAACATACTGAATTGTGCCCCTGAAAACAAGCTGTCTCACTCAATACTGTTATACAGAATAGACAAACTCTGCCAATTAAGGCATGCCATTAGTATAGCCATACAAGAGGAAACACAGCTGATCCCTTGCACAAGTGAATACAAATTTTCTGCAAAACTTATTTTTTTACTTGTGGGTCTCAGCAAGGTTTCAGCCTCAAAGCATTTCTCATGAGCATATCCAGGGTGGATAAAATAAATGATTATCTAAAATCAAATTGATTTAAATCACAATTAAAATTGCTATTTAATCATTTTAAACTAATTTTATTAATATCATCAAATAATTATTTAAATCATGATTTAAATCAACTCCACCCTGATCTTCATTGTGCAGTGTGAATATAACGATCCTTCACTCATTACCAAGTCAGTTATCAGTTCTTCCAGTTGGGCCAAAATAAGGTCTTCCAAGACAGACATGTTTTCCTCATGCTAATCACAGCCCATCTATTTATTTCCATTATATCTAGTTGTATGCAGCCAGATTCAAGATAGGACATTCTAATCTGTTGCCAAAGGAATCACATAGGAACAAGGGAGAATGCAAAGATGGTCACCTAATTGAGAAGAGACAAATTAAAATCACAAAAAATATTTGCACAAGCCATAATTCATTCACTGACTATATTGCTGCAGCAAAAATAAATTTGGAAAGCTTTTCAATTGGCTTTTCAATGTTATAACCCAGAATACATAACTATAACATCTAGGTTCAAAAAACCATTGTAAGAAAACAAAGATAGCTACTACCTCCGAGTTCTTAACTAGAAACTAGAAATGTAATCCAATGCAGAATCCTGGACAATATGGCTCTATCCTGCACATCAACTCCTCTGTTGTTACATTACACATCTCTATCTGCAGCATGAAACAGAGACCTCATGGGTCCAACCTAGGAGGGATCTTCTTAGGATAGCTCAGTGGTTTAGGCATCCTGAGGGTTAAAGTTTGATTATCTGCTGTGTCTCTTTGGCAGAGGCTGGACCTGATGACCTATAGGATCCCTCACAGTTCTGCAGTTCTAACATCATGATGATGTTATCACTATGTTATCAATTGTTAGTTTTAATGTTACCTTCTAATGTTGTAAAATACCTCTCAATTCCCTGTTTCTCAAACTGAATATGCTTTAAGTGTAGTGGACGGTATATTTATTGTAAGCCACCTTGGGTCCTTTTCCAAGGAGAAAGGCAGGGTAAAACACAAACTAAAAATGAAATAAAGTAAATAAATGATGAATATTCTTTGCACAATTGTCAAACAAGAAGAACCAAGTTTGGAGACACCCCCGCGCGCGCTTTCTGGGAGCTGAAACGCCCAGAATGTGGGCAATTTATCCAAGGTTTGGGGGACAGAGGTTCGCCATTACCCACAAATACACGCGGGACGCGGCTGGGAACCGCTGCCCAAAGCAGATACTGAGTATATCTGTGAAGATTCTCAGTCATCCAGGTGAGTTTATCTGGAAGTTGAGTCGTGGCAAGAAAAAGAAGTCCAGTAGCCATGACTCAACTTCCAAACAGGTACTGAGTATTAGTCATTATTTGTATTTTGATTTTTCTCTGTAGCTTATAAATCGCCCAAAGTAGCCATGTTGCTAGATGGTGCGGTATATAAATTTATATGAATAAATAAATAAAAAATAATAGAGCAACCGAGAGAGGCATCCCCCCACCCCCACCGTGTACACACAGACACAGACACACAGACACACGCCCCCCTCCACTCCAGCCCGGAACTCACCAGCCCGTCGATCTGCACTTGCTTCACGGCGGAGTCTCCCGGGGCCGATTTGGCTTTGGCTTTGCCGCTGGCGGCTGAGGAGGCGCCGCTTCCTTCCTTACGGGACGCCATGTCTGGAAAGAGGAAAAAGAGAGAGCGCACACGCGCCGGGAAGGGAAACGGAGCCGGACGTTTGTCACACTCCAAGACCTTCCGGCTGAGAAACACGATCCTAGAAAGAGGGTTCCGGAAGGGCGAGCTGACGTTCGAGATTGAGAAAAGCGCATGGGCCTTTTTCTTCCCCCGTACCCGGAAAAAAAAAAAGCACACATACACCTCCCGCCTCAGGAGCACGAAGTTAAAGTGCGTGTGCACTGCTTTTATTCCAATGAAATAAAAAGGGAAAGCCGAGCAAGACTAGGCAATACAGGCGATAACTTGATAGGCCGCTAATAAAAAAAAATTGAAAATGTCATTGCAAGCTTTTGTGGACAATACCCACTTACTTCGAAGAAGTAGATATTGTCCACGAAAGCTTGCAATGATTTTAATTTTTTTTTATTAGCGGCCTATAAAGGTATCGCCTACCTACAGCCTAGGTTTGCATTTGGGTTTTCTTCTACTGCTTCTTCGACTTCCCTCCGACTTTTCCTGCCCTCTCCAGACGGTTTTGTTTGCCTGCAGCCTCAGGCATGGTTTTTTTTTGGGGGGGGGAGTAGATTCACTCGGATCCACAGCGGGGCAAGAGTTTTTAACTGTTTTTAACTGTTTTTCATTCTCTTTTTTCTTCTGTATTTGATATGGCCTGTTGGGCTAATCAATAAATTTGTTGTTGTTGTTGTTGTTGTTGTCGTCGTCGTTCCGAATAAGCGTGGAAGAGACGCGACCTGCACCTCGGGACGCATCTATGCCAAATCCCTGTATACAAAAAAGTTGGGATTTTGTGACTTGGTGGAAATGCTCGATCCTGGTTACTTGAACCAAGCAGTTTCTAAGGGCGCAACCTCAAGTCTGCTGCACCTTGGAAGAGGAACGCTTTAAAAACCTGGCTTTTTAAGGAAGCTTACGGCGATTTGTAATGTATTGTTGGTCTCTCCCCGTGTTTGTTGTATTTTCTGACATTTTTAGCTTTAGCCTCTTGCCGGTGTTTTGGATTTGCATATGAGAGAGATGTTTGTTTGATCCTCTTGGCTTATTTTTCTTTTTGTGTGTTGATTTTAATTTTGATTATTTGGCATTCGTTGTAAACCGCCCAGAGTCCCTTGGGGGGAATCGGAGCTGTCTAGAAATGCAAAAATAAATAAATAAATAAATTTATGCCAATTGAAACTTGCTCGCTTTTCTTTTAGTTTCACATTTAAAGCATCCTGAGAGGCAAGGGTAGGATGATGGCTCTTTTAGGCCGTTGGCGTTTGTATGTGACCTGATAGAGGCATCCCCGGCCCTTGCCTTTGGAACGGGTACAAAGGCGACGCAGCTTTTCCCCCCTTTTTGCAACACCTTTTGTTTTGCGCTTTACTGGATATGTACACTTGGACCAGTAACCATGACATATTTGGACCAAATTATTTCCCTTATTGGCCTGTGCTTTCAGTTTACAATAGCGACGTTTCCGGAATCCCCGTGGAAAAGCGGAGCATTCTTAAATTAGTTGTGAAGGGCTCAAAAGCGGCTTCCTTGACCAACTTCCCAACCCCACCCCACCCTTCCTTTCACGGCAGTTCTACTGCGCCTGCGCCGGCGGACATGACTTCCGGATTCTTATCTCTACTTCCGGTGCGGAGGGAGCGGTTATTTGGGGGGGGTTATCCGCGCGGTCGCTCTGGCTGTTCCTTCTCTATGGTGATTGCCGGGTCTCCGCCATGAAGATCACCCGCCAGAAACACGCCAAGAAAAACATGGGCTTCTACAAGTACAACTTCGGCTTCCGGGAGCCTTTCCAGGTCCTGCTGGACGGCACCTTCTGCCAGGCCGCCCTCCGCAACAAGATCCAGATCCGCGACCAGTTGCCCGGGTACCTGGGCGGGGCGGCGCAGCTCTGCACCACTCGGTGAGTGAGTGGCCGGCACCATTTCCTCTAACCTTTACACACACACACACACACACACCACCTGTGCTTCCTACCTCTGGGGTCCCCAGGTTGACTTGGACTACAGCTCCCAGAAAGTGCACACACACACGCACACACACACACACACACCACCTGTGCTTCCTACCTCTGGGGTCCCCAGGTTGTCTTGGACTTTAGCTCCCACAAAGCACACACACACACACACACACACCACCTGTGCTTCCTACCCCTGGGGGTCCCCAGGTTGTCTTGGACTTCAGCTCCCAGAAAG
>JAHTLZ010000204.1:14943126-14987235 GCA_023846285.1 Phrynocephalus versicolor | reverse complement strand
ACACACACACACACACACACACACACACACACACACACACACACCACCTGTGCTTCCTACCTCTGGGGACCCCAGGTTGTCTTGGACTTCAGCTCCCAGAAAGCACACACACACACACACACACACACCACACCTGCGCTTCCTACCTCTGTGGTCCCCAGGTTGACTTGGACTGCCGCTCCCAGAAATCCTGGCCACCACAGCTGGCAGTGAAGGCTTCTGAGAGTTGCAGCCCAAGAACAGATGGGGACTCTTCCCCCCTCCCCCCAGGTGGAGAATCACTGGTGGCGGACGCTGGTGAGTCCGTCGGTTTGGAGTGTTCGAGTAGAGAGGTTGCCTTGGTTTAGTTCATGCCCGTCCATCCATTCAGGGACCCTGTTTGTTCTTCTGGGCTACAGGCGATACCTTAATAATAGGACAGGTGTCCCCTGTAGCTTAGTTTTGCATTTGTGTGTTGTGATGGCCAGCTGCCTAGGTGCCCTGAGCACATCCGATCTACATGCAAGCTAAGCAGAGTCAGGTCTGCCTAGTACTTGGATGGGCAACCACTGGGGGAATACCAGGTGCTGTGGGCGCCTGGAGTAGGAACTGGCAAACCACTCCAGTATTCCTGCCAAGAAAACTCCATGGACATGGGGTCATGAAGAGTTGGTAACGACCCAACCGTAACGACACAACAACACATTTGTGATGACTGCTTGGCTCAACTCCCCTCTTTTGCCAGTCTGTTTTGGTTATGATGCCTGAAAGGAATTCTGATTTAGGCCGGTCCTCGGACCCCCCATTGACAGTCCTGTTTAGATTGGTGCCTTATTGCATTAAGTCCATGAAAACACATACATTGAAAAAGAAATTAGAAAGAAAGGGAGATTTTCTGTCAAAAAGGGCAAGCAGGATAGAAAGAGGCAGAGGCTAGGAAAACTAGAATCATGGAGCAATGGAAGGGAAAAGCTGTCAATGGCTACTCATCATGTTAGCTGTATGTATTACATTTTCCAGTAGTGATTATTATGGAAGTGAGAGCTGGACTATAAAGAAGGCTGATCTCCTCAGAATTGATGCTTTTGAGCTGTGGTGCTGGAGGAGAGTCTTGAGAGTCCCCTGGACTGCAAAGAGATCAAACCTATCCATTCTGAAAGAAATCAACCCCAAATGTTCTCTGGAAGGACAGATTTTGAAGCTGAGGCTCCAGTACTTTGGCCACCTCATGAGAAGAGAGGACTCCTTGGAAAAGTCCCTGATGTTGGGAAAGACTGAAGGCAAAAGGAAAAGGGGAGAGCGGAGAATGAGATGGTTGGACGGTGTCATCGATGTAACCAATATGGATTTGACCAAACTCCGGAAGGCAGTGGAAGATAGGAAGGCCTGGCGAGCTCTGGTCCATTGGGTCACGAAGAGTCAGACACGACTGAACGACGACGACGACAATTACATGATGAGTGAGACTTTAAATGCCACTTGCTAGGGGACACAAGAAAGCAGGCACTCCTGAGCTCTTGTCCTGATTCTATGCTGCCAAGGCATTTGA
Source organism: Phrynocephalus versicolor (assembly GCA_023846285.1). NCBI lineage: Eukaryota > Metazoa > Chordata > Lepidosauria > Squamata > Agamidae > Phrynocephalus > Phrynocephalus versicolor. The sequence goes on along the minus strand of JAHTLZ010000204.1, from coordinate 14,985,707 downwards.
TTGGCCTGAGGAGATTTATTTATTTATTTATTTATTATTGTATTTATACCCCACCCATCTTCCCGTAGGAACTCTGGGCGGCTTACAGGATAGCGACTAAGCGTGGCAATAAACAACAATCCAACAATCCAACAATGAACAAGAGCTAAACAATTAAAACAAATAAACAATTTAAAACAATTTAAACAGTCTAGTGCCCCAGCATCGCCAGCTGATACAGAGACGAGGTACCTAAAAAGAATATAAAATATCGATGGCTTGTTATGTGATTCCATGTTGTAAACTGCACAGAGTAGCCCTAGGGCTAGACGGCAGTATAAAAGTCAAGTAAATAAATAAATATCTGGAATTAAGTACCATGGGATGCAATAGGACATATTTTCAAGAAGATGTAACATTGTTGGGACCTAATCTTCTAAATTCTGTATTTAACTTAGTAATAGACCTCATGTTGAGAATTTGAAATGCCTTTAATATCTGAATGCGAATCTCTGCTGTTAATATTCTTATCTCATCTCCCATCAGATGTGTCCTAAAAGAACTGGAGTCCTTGGGAAAGGAATTGTATGGTGCAAAACTCATTGCACAGAGATTTCAGGTTCGCAATTGTTCTCATTTCAAAGATCCAGTGAGCGGCTCAGCCTGTCTGTTGTCCATGATTGAAGAAGGCAATCCACACCATTATTTCATTGGTACACAGGTAATTGTCTTTCATGTAAGCTTCATTTTAGTGCATGAGTCTCTTTGGGGCTTGAAATCTGGCAAGCTGATAACAAATCTTCAGCAAGGAAAGTCAACATTGTGAGAAATTATGTGCAAATTTGGACTTGGCCCATGCAGCTGCAAGCAGTGTAAGACAGTACCCGAAACAGTAGTCTGGCTTTTTTAGAAGGGAATGTGCTATCAGAAAAACCTAGGTTTTCCTGGTTTGCAGTTCAGTTACCTGGATGGTAGACTAAACAGGTCTTAACATTAGAAAAATGTTGGAATTTTTGGCATTATGGAATTAGGAAACATGGTTATATATGTATTCCAGCCAAAGCCCCATCACTGTGGCAGAACTGGGGCCCAAAGTGACTGGCTGTATATTGCAAGGTTACCAGGAAATACATTTTCTATGATCTTATATACATTGCATCTGTATTTGGTGGCCAAATTGTGCATTCATTAAGTGCAGGATCACATATATCAGTGATCAGATTAGGTTGTATGCTTTGGGATAACGGATTAAAGCTTGTCGCGGTCCTTACAAAGATCCTCCTGCCACCCCAAAGTCCCTGTTTGCCAAAGGACAAAGTGCTAGATAATCCAACAGCCAATAACATCCAACAGTTGCACTTTTTTAAAATATATATATTAACCTCCACCATTGTTGCTGATATTTAAAGCTAAAAAGTTGTTCTCATGCAAGAGGTAGCTCCATACAATGTGGCAGCCTAAAAGGCGTGTGTCCTAACCTTGAGAGACCAAGCCCTTTGATCTCTGGGTTAAATAAAAGCCACTTGGGTTGAAACCTTGACCCTGTCAGCAGTGATCTTATTGTACGCCCAATTTCCTAACCCCTAGTTAGTTTGTACACTGACAAATAAAGTGCTAACTTTGTGCTGAGAACAGTATAGGGCAGTGATGGTGAACCTTCCACACTCCAGATGTTTTAGACCACAACTCCCACAGTCCTTTGTCATTGGCAATGCAGGCTTAGAATTCTGGGATTTGTGGTCCAAAACATCTGGAGTGCCGAAGGTTTGCCATCACTGGTATAGGGAGTGGAAAGCACACAGTACACAGAAGAGAAGTTACAGCCTAAATGAGCGGAGGAGGAGGAGCTTTATGTTACAAATTAAGGTTTAAGGAGATAATTGGTAGTCCAGATACTCTCAAACTTGGCACTAAGCAGGACTCCATAGGTGTATGGTTTTTCCACAGTTTTATTTCATTGCAGATTTATGCATTAAAGTGTTAGTGTCTATATTAGGAACTTGAAGGAATCGTAGTCAGTCAAAACAAAAGAAAAATGGGTTTTATACTTTTCTTTGCAAGGATGGGTTCTTTGATAGATTTCGAATGGAATGTTTCTTCATTAGTGAAACGTATCTGCAGGCTTTCCTGACTTCTGTTTTTATTTCTTGACATCCACCATAGGACCAGGATCTGGCAAGGAAAATTAAAAAAAGGCCCGGGGTGCCTCTCTTGTTCATAATTCAGAATACGATGGTTCTGGACAAGCCTTCTGCCAGATCTTTGGCCTCGGTGCAGGCAATGCAGACGAATCAACTTATTCCGGAGCATCAGAAACAGAGCCTTGAGCGTCTCAAAGAGGAGCAGGGGCTGGTGAAGACAGCGACACACAAAATTCGGAAACGAAAAAAGGCTGCTGGCCCCAATCCTCTCAGCTGCTTGAAGAAAAAGAAAAAGGGCCAAGAGAGATCCCAAGTTTCAGCAACAAAGAAAAAAATGAGTCGGAAGCGTAGGAAAAAGACAGCAGGAGGGGTTCTGCAGCTGGGACCCCAGAATGCAGAAGCATAAAGGCTTCTCTGACAGTGGGACAGGTTGTGCTATTCTATGAATTTTGGCCGAAAGCAAGGCAGTGTGAAAAATAAACTTTGTCATACATTTATTTTATAAATGCCAATATGTGTATGTGGAATTTGAAGAGAATGATAAACTACTCCTTCAAATGTGCTGCTCGCAAGTGTCATTCAAGGGAGGTACATCCTGTTTGGATCCACAAGTTAATGCTACGCAAGGGTAAAACACCAATAATCTCTTTGTAGAGATACCATAGCAGCAGAACATGTGTTTTGTCACACACACACCCCAAAAAAACCAAGAATATGCCACAGATCAAACTTGCTCTCAAGTTACACTTTCTTTCCTATAAGCCAGTGGTGGCCAAACTTCGGCCCTCCAGATGTTTTGGGCCACAATTCCCACAGTCCTTTGTCATTGGCAATACAGTCTTGGAATTCTGGGAGTTGTGGTCCAAAACATCTGGAGGGCCAAAGTTTGGCCGCCACTGCTATAAGCTTAATGAGCCATGATAGCAAGAGCAAAAGTAGCTGCAGCATTCTGTGGTGTTAATAGGAAGCATTTGGTATCCAAAGTTGCTCTGATCAAATGGATTTCTTGGAGGATTAAGGTTTCTTTTTGTGATTGGAATACTTCCTTTTTCAATAAGAGCTGTTTTGGATTTTTAAGTTTTAAAACAGGCAATTGCAACTGGAAAAGACATGATAAAGCCAAAGTGGAGGAAGTGTAGCTGACACGGGTGGTGTTGGACTGAATCTCCCATCACTTTATCCAACTGCAGGTGCAAAGGGATTATGAGTTGCTGCCTAACATCTGGATGGTCATATATTTCCTACCCTGTTGGCAAAGTCTTGGACCATTGTGCTCAGTCTCCCTTCCCCCTTGAATCTTTGCTTGTAATAACCATTGTGCATTCATTCATAGCACCACATCATCAGACTTGCCCAGGGATACAAGCATGTGATTTAGGACAAAGCATTGTCACAGAATGAATACCTGGTGCAAGATGCTGAAATGGCCTAAATGTTATTTATTTATTTATTTATGAATATTTTTATCCCACCTCTCCTTGGAAAAGGACCCAAGGTGGCTTAAAATAATGAGGGACAGTATACAGTCCAGAACATTTAAGACATATTTATTTTCATTTATTTATATATTTGTATACCGCCCATCTTCCAAGGGAACTTGAGTTATTCAAGTTAAGAGCAGAGAGTTTGAAGAAGCATCTTAGAACATTAAAAGGTAATATTAGAGCTACAAAGAGTACGCAAGAAGAAAAGAAAAATCCATTATGAGGGGTGAAAAGCAACATGGAAAACGCTAGTGTTCTTATGAAATCAGTCAATGCAATCATGTATAGTAATCCATATAAAGTCACATGGTAGGTAGTCCCTCATATATACACAATAGCTGTTTTATATATGTGCTTGAAGGAGGCAATAGTAAAACCGCTGTTTAAAAAGCCCTCTTTAGATCCAACAATACTGAACAATTGCCAACTGGTATCTAACATCCCATTCTTGGGTAAAGTACTAGAGTGGTTTGTTGCCTCGCAGCTCCAGAGGTTTCTGGATGAAATACAAACTATCTGGATCCAGCTCAATCTGGCTTCAAGCCTGGTTATGGCACTGAGACGGCATTGGTTGCCTTGGTAGATGACCTATGCAGGGAAATGGATAGGGGATCTGTGTCCCTTTTTGGTTTTACTGGACCTCTCAGCTGCTTTGACACTATCGACCAGAGCGTCCTCCTGACCCGTCTCTCTGAAATGGGACTTGGAGGCACTGTCTTACTGTGGCTTCAGTCCTTCCTGCAGGAGAGAATAAAGAAAGTGGTGTTAGGGGGGCCATGTTCAACACCACAGTCACTGACATGCGGGGTACCTCCGGGTTCTGTTCTGTCTCCTATGTGATTTAACATAAAAAGTTGTTCAGGCTTGTGAAAAAGGACAGCTTGGATTAATGAAAACCACTAACCTCAGCCTTTCTCTTTAGAAAAGGTTTTAATGTCTAGTATTACATATCTTATATCCCTGATGTTTTTGACCCAACTTATTTTCTCTCCGCTTCCAATCTGCCCGTGCCCTGAAGCAGCAGTGATGCATTCCTAGAGGCTATCAGCTTCAATGGCAAAAAAACTTGACCTTCTGGAGATGGAAAAACAAAGAAAGTCAGATGCACTAGAAACCCAAATCAGATCTTGGGTTTGTTTGTTTTTGTTTGTTTTGTTTTTGGGTACCAGGGATTTGGATTTTGATATGGGGGAGCCCTACCTATACGGGTGGAATTAGAAAAGAAGTGGCAAAATATTTTCATAACTGTATCAACTACTGGCACTGGTTTTATTTTCTACTTTATGTTTTGAAAGAAAAAGTTGCTAGAACAGGAGCTAAAAGTTAAACAGCAGTGTTCTCCATGTTGCTTTTCACCCCTCATAATGGATTTTTCTTTTCTTCCTCCGTAATCTTTGTAGCTCTAATGTTACCTTTTCTTAATGTTCTAAGATACCTCTTCAAATTCCCTGTTGTTAACTTGAATACAGTGCTACCTTGTATAAAGGAATTCATTCATTCCAAATGAAATTATGTTAAGCAAATTTTCCCATAGGAATGCATTGAAAACGAAGTAATTCCTAATCACGACATTTTTATGTTGTACAGATTCACCCCATAGGCAATTCTGTTAAGCAAATTTCCCCTATCTCCGGAATTTTTTATGTTGTACAAATTTTATGTTATACACACTGCTTGTTATACAAGGGTCCACTGTATGTCTTAAATGTTCTGGACTGTATATTGTCCCTCATTATTGTAAGCCACTTTGGGTCCTTTTCCAAGGAGAAAGGTAGGGTAAAAATATTCTAAATAAATAAATAATAAATAAGCATGGTGGAATCCTGCCCTGTTTCAAGGAGGTATTCACTACTCTTCCTAACCAGTCTGCCAGACCCCATTTGGCATCTTTTATGAGCCAGGAAGGGCAAGGATCCAACAGACATGTGGTGGCCCTCATCTCCTCAATAGTCCTGACCACAACCTCAGGCTATAGGGGCAGAAACCCATCCATTAATACAGGGCAGGCAAGGGGGGGCAGTTTTATTTATAGGCTCCGGATCAATAGCAGCATCCAGGTCAGCCCGGATCTGTACAATTTTGGCTGTAAAATGTTGTGCAAATTCTTCGCAGCGAGTTACAGAGTAGCCTTTGTTATCCACTCATGGGTCAGCATGTAACAGATTTAAGAATTCGAAAAAGCTTTGTCAGGCAATGCTGTGCCGAAGAAATGGTGGTAGAGAAAAATGATTTCTTTGCTGCTTCCGCTGCCTTGGAATAAGCTTTCCAATGGCCTTTCACTGTTTCTTTATCTGTTTCAGTCTGGGTTTTCTGTCAACGCCTTTCAGCTCTATGGATCACCCTTTTCATATTTACCAGTCCCCTAGTAAACCAAGCAGCCAGTTTGGCTCTACTTCAAGGAAGGAGACATTTACGGGTGATCAGGTCAATGGCTTTGCCCATTTCCCAATTCCAGAGATCAACTAAGGATTCAATGGAATCATCTGTCAAAGAGGTGGGAAACTCCCCTGGGGCAGCTACAAAACCATCTGGATCTATCAACCTTCTTGGACGAATGGCTTTTGTCTGACTTCCACCCCTGCCCAGGCTCTGAGTTCCAGTGAGCACCAGATAATGGTCTGTCCAAGAAAATGGGAATACAGAAAGCTCCTTTACCCCGAGGTTCCCAATATCCATACCAGGGCAGAAGACCAGGTCTAAGGTGTGACCTGCAAAATGAGTAGGGGCAGAAACCATTTGAGGTAGACCCGTGGCTGTCATGGACATCATGAAGTCTTCAGAAACCCCTGCCCCAGCTGCCTTGGCATGGATGTTAAGTCCCCCAGCATGATAAGACGGGAGGATTCCAATACTACTCCTGTAATCCGCTTAGCTGAGGTAGATAGGTTGTTGTGCCTTGGGGAGGGCAGTATACAAAGAGAATTCCTATCTTGTTCCTGGCTCCTACTTTTAAGAACTGGGAAATGTGATATCTAGTAAGAGGGATGGAGTTGTGATAGACTATTGCCACTCCTTAACCCCAACCCCCTGGTCTTGCCTGTTGTTCTACGAAACCTGGAGGACAGAGCTGAGTGAGATTGACACCCCCAGCCTCATCCAGCCATGTCTCTGTGATGTAACTGAGATCATCATGCTCTTGCAAAATCGGGTCTTGAATGGCTGTTGACTTCCCATTTACTGATACAGCATTCAACAGCAATATTTTTAATCCAGGGATCTTGTCATCAAGGTTTACAGAACATTCTAAATTTGTAGACACCTTGGGAGTTACCAGAACTCTGTAGTCCTTCTGTCTTATAAAACATTAGTAAACCTTATGATTCCCATGTCTTCCTCTACCAAGAACAGTAGTAATGTTTCCTTTCATTGCCTTGCAGTTTCTTTTCCATAAAATGACATCTTCCCCTGGTAGTTGCACAACTATCTGCTAAGTGCCAAGTGTGAGCCATGGATTTAATGTGCCACCCTAAGGCTTCCTCCAAAAAAAAGCAGCTTCACTGCTACCACCTCCAGAAGGAACACTAATTGCCTTTTGTATGTACCTTACCCAGTCAGCTTTAGCTTAAAAACACTCTTCTGCAAAATAATAGTAAAAAATGTGACCCGATGGAATTAAAAGTACAAGCACAAGTTTATACATGCTGGTTTTATACACAAGCATGTGACCAAGTCCTCTACTAGATGAGTGTCAAAGTGAATCTAATGCAATGGCCTGGTGTACCTCTACCATGTTCACTCTTACTACACTCACCACTTTTAGAGAGCAAGATAATTCCCTCCTTGCTGGGGATTCTCTCTGAAATTCCTCTTCGAAGACTGGTCCTTTCCTGAGAAGGATGTGGAAACTTTTAGCTCTTTGAATAACCAGTCTTCCCAAGATAAGGACAAGGACAGCTGGGAGTGACCAGACTGCTGGGACACGCCATCAGGATAACTCACTTCACCCTTAGCTTACTTCCCTAGTTATTTTTTATTTAGTGTGGCAGGGAGATTGGACTGGGTACTTGGTGGCAGAGGCAAAGCTAGAGTTTGGAGCACCAGGGGGGAAAATTTTCACACCCTCCACACAACGCCCCCCATGGTCCGGTCCCCACTCCTCCAGGCTGCGGCGCGCCCTCCACGCGCCCCACTAGCTCTGTCCACCTCCCACTTTGTGTGTGTGTGCCGCCACCCCCCACCCGCTTTACTTCAGGTGCTTGTCTGCCTCCTGCATGCATGCACAGAGGTGGAGGAGGAAGAGGAGGGATGCCACCCTGCTTCTCACTGTCTCCTCCCCTTGGCAGCTCCTACTTCACCCCATTCTGCCCTCTGGGACAAGAAGGCAGGAGCCACCTCCCCCTTCCCACCTTTGCCGCTCGCAGCCAGACTCGGAGATGGCATGTGGGGGTGGGGGTGGCGATAGGCGATTTGGTGCCCCTTAATTGCTGCGCCCGGGACATCCCGCCCCCTTGCCCTCCCCACGCCATGCCCTGCTTGCTGCTGTCATCGGTCTCTAAGACACTTTTCATATGTGCCTTTTTTGCCACCTCCTGAGGGCTCTTCCTGCAGCCATGTGTTGTTGTTGTTGGTTTTGTTGTTTGCCTTTGCAGAATAGGGAGGGCATAAAGCTCACATTGCAAGGCTGTGGCAATTCTCGGGCTCTCTTCTCTTCCCTCCGGCATCTTTGCTTGTACTAGCCACTATTAGTACAATTTCCAGACAAGCTGCCTCTCACACATATGCACCACTGCCTCCATTACCCTTCCCAAGGTTCCCTCTGAAGTGTGCAGATATGCACACCTATGCACAAGGCTTGTCCACCCTGGCACACCTGTTTTTGTTCCGGTTGCGATGGAACCTGCAGTGGGCAGGCGCATGCAAATGGAACAATGCCCCCTGCAACAGGGATAAAAATAAGAGGTTATATTGGCCCTTCTCCAGACAAGTTGGCCATCTGCTCAACAGAAAAGGGGGGAAAGATGACATCAGTGTATAATTGCTTATAACATGACTTTTATTAGAAAAGTTATACATAACAGCAACTATTTTCAAGAATATTAACCTTGAGAAGCAACAAAACCAGACTAACAAACTTGAACAAGAAACTAATGATCTCTATATTTAAACATTCAGGTTATCTACAATGTTTCTTTGTACAAAGGGAATCATGGTTATACAGGCACATCATGTCAAAAATAAAGCTGCAGTAACTATTTTATACAATTAACTTTTGGGGATTTTTAAAACGTTGAAACTTTAAAACATTCACATAATTTTACATGTGGGTATACACTGAAATATCAGTCCCAGAAGAAAATCATTTCACAAAAGTGCCAACATTTAAAATTAGACTCTTTAATCATTTTACCTTAAGACATGTTGATATACTGATCATCAAAACATTCCCATGATTTGTACTATGGCCTGATCATTAATTTAAAAAAGACTTTATTAAAACAACAACAGTAAAACCAAATTGGAGGCCATTCACATTATGTGTGCATTATTGGAAAATACACTGATACAAAAGTTGTAAAGGTGGCTAGGCATCATTATTACACAAGATTAGGTGATAAATTCAAACTTAACTGCCTATAAAATATACATCTGTGGCTTGCTGTCCTTTCAGGGCCAGTGGTGTCCTAGCTTTATTTTGTCCTCTAGAAATGTAACTGGCTCAAACTCTAAGACTAATCTAGGTACTAAATCAAATTGCTTATAATCTGGAAATATGAAACTTCTACAAAGTCTTAAAAAACATAAATGCTTCAGAGGTTTTCAACCAACAAGGAAGAAAATCTTAAGCTGTAATTGGTGCCTAACAGCAGAACTACCCTGCCTTCCATCTGTTATCAGATGTGGACCACATGAAGAAGGAATGTTGTGTCTGTTGTACTTTTAAATGTGCTCAGTATAAACAGTCTTTTCCAAAGTCATCCATTTACATCTCATCCCAGAGCTGCTTAAACCCTATTCTAGAGATACCATGGCACAGCAAGGATTCCTGCCAGGCACTAACATTCATATTGGCGGCTCCAAGAGCACCATCAGAAGTAGGAAAGTGATAAACACTGACAATATTTTCAGGGGTGGGAGGGTGTTCAAAAGAATTCACTACCTTGTTTGGCAAAATGAAACAAGGGGTTAGCCATTTTTGATCTTCTGGAGTCGATTAAAACAGCATTCTAATTTACTAAATTGATAACTGTAAAACACTTTATTCGTCATAGTTACATGCACCAATATTGCACACATCTGTCCTGAATTGTTTCTTTTAAAAGCCTTCTTTATAAGGTTCTTGAATCACTTTCTCTCATTGCTGCAACTGGAACTGCAGTCACCCAGTGCAGAAGATACTAGAAATGCAAAAGTGATCAAATAAAATGGAAAAGAACAAAAACAACCCCCCCCAAAAAAACACGAAATTCAATGACTGTACAGACAAGTAAAACTAGGTGTACTCTTGTGTTGGCTCTACAAGTGGGCCAATGTATAAGCACTAATGATGCTAGTTATAGATGTAAGTTGAACATTCAAATAATATGGAACCGAGGACCAGGAGTTGCAATGATGTCACTGTATGGTTCTTCCTGTGTCAGCTCTATAGCTTGCTGCTTTTTCAGTACCAAGAAACTGTAGAATTTTGCTGCTGCTTGCTTGCGGTTTGTATTTCTACACAACTCAAGTAAACTGATGGATTCTGCTCCAGTCTTGGCAAGAGCTCTCTGGAAACAGAGAAAAATGGTTATTATCATGTCCCAGCTCATTATAACATTCAATAGTGTTTGAAAGCCACACACAAATGTGCTTACTGTCAAGAGCTTCTCCCATTCTGAGAGACATAAAAACCACTAAAAACACTCCTCAACTTCATGGTGAGTCTGAGAGAGAACTGCAAAGCATTTTTATGAACCTTTCTTCCAGTTCAGGAGTGACAACAGATTCCACTCCAAGAAGAGAGTTAGGCACAAGGGCAGATGTTTGCCATGTGGTCAATACAGAACTGTGGATATTCAAATCACTTTTAGAACTTGTAATGGAATAACATGTTCATATTCTCCACAGCGGAATACTGGTGCCAATTTGGGGTGGCTGGTACAGCGAGTTGAAATGTATGTGTTTCAAATTGGCACCAAAGCCAATACATGACAAAGTGAAAACTTAAGGGGCTAGGAGAAAATGCAAGCTGAACATTGCATAGATGAGTGAACATGTTGCAAAAGGAGAACAAATATTGTGTGTGTGTGCGCGCGCACAAACACATAATTAATTCTACCTCCCTACACATACAGTGATGCAGTGAATTACAGGTGACGTGAATTACAAAGGGAAATTCTGAGCTGTCAAAACCACCTAGCTGTGACAGCCACGTGATTTTGACAACTCCGCAGCCACTGTGCTTTTTCCTTTGTAATTCAAGTTTGTCATAATTTACAGTGCTTTTTCCTTGAGCGTGCCTGGAAAGCAGGTGGGTGGCGAGGATCCCTTAGACGGCAAAAGCCCTTTCCCATCTTTGGGAAAGGGCTTTTGCTGGTTGCCCTGACCCAGCAGGGGGGTTAGCAGGTAAGTGATGGGGAGCCAGCAGCCTCGACCAACCAAGGTTTTTTGAAAGGCCCACACCCGTGCCCCAAACAAGGAAGGTGCTGTGGGTGCAGGTATTTTGAAAAACCTTGCTGGGTTGAGGCTGCTGGCTCCCATATGCCCTGACCCAGCAGGGGGCTGAGCGGGTGATTGGTCACCCCTTGCCCGCTAAGCCCCAAACACCGGCACATGCCATGCAAAGAACAGGCTGTGCATGTGGGTGACTTGAAAACACCCACATGCACAGCCTGCTCTTTCCATGGCGTGCACTGGTGTTTTAAAATCAGATCCTTGCCTCTCATTTTAAAACAGGGGTGCCTGCCACGCAAAGAGCAGGGTGTGTGTGTGTGTGGGGGGGGTGTTTTTGATTACCCGCGCACACAGCCTGCTCTTTATATGGCACACAGGACTTTTAAACGCAGATCCTTGCTGCTCCAACCCAGGGTTAGGGCACAGGCGAGCGGTGGAGTCATCCCTTGCCCCCCCCCCACTGGAGTCAGAGCAGCGTGCCAGGCAAAAAGCACCCTGACTACGGAGCTGTCAAAATCACAGTCGGACAGCCAGGTGATTTTGACAGCTCTGCTGCTGGTTGATTAAGAGGTTTTCCCCCAAACCCAGAAAAGTGGAGAAGCTCTTCCTCTGCTTTGCTGGGTTGGGTCAGGCTTCCCATAGGAATGCATTGAAAACAAATTAATTTGTTCCCTTTTTGCCTTTTTTCAACCTCTGGAATGGATTAATTGATTTTCAATGCATTCCTATGGGAACCCGCATTTTGAGCTACGAAAATTTTGAATTACAAAAGATCCGTTGGAATGGATTCCTTTTGTAATTCAAGGCATTACTGTATATATCTAAATAACACATGGCAGTTGTACATGCAGAACTGAAGAAAGTCTGTTTATTTGAGTGTTGTTACTAGCTTTAAATATGGGCACAGATGGCCAGTTACTAGTCTGAGCTGATAAAATCCTGAAACTAAAAAATCACTTGATTCCTGGCTAAGTTACAAGACTAACTTCTTCCCAAAACCAGCTGTGAAAGAGAAGACAAAACTTGTATGGGCCACTGGTGCACTTCCGGAGAGCACCTGGCCAGTCTGTATAGAAGAAGTCTCAGTATGGACTTGATTTTTGTAGTCAAGCTATTTTCATAAGTACTTTTCATACATTGCTAAAATCCATGTCATACCTGAAGGCCATGTAGCATTTGCTGAGTTCTCTTGTTCCATCGTCTTTCCTCTTGATCCTGGTCACCTCCAGTGCCATCTTCTTCCTGTAACCCATCACATTTCATAAAAAGGTTAGACACACCATTAAACACAGAACAAGGTCAGACTGATTCAATTTAAATATTCAAGAGAAAAACGAAACAGCCAGAGAGAGACAGAAAGAGAGGGGGGAGGCCTGTGGGGGTAGCTTAATCACCTGGGAAACAGAATGCTACACATCGTAAGCCTTTGGCTTATGAACCACCAGGGGTTCCCTTTGGAAGACTGGCAGTATGTATGTATGTATGTATGTATGTATGTATGTATGTATGTATGTATGTATGTATGTATGTATGTATGTATGTATGTATGTATGTATGTATGTATGTATGTATGTATGAATAAATAAATAAATAAATAAATAAAATTGCATCTACTCCATAGCAAGGTGCTTCATACATTACTAACAGGATAAATGAATACACACTACAATCCCAATAAGGACATGACTTTCTACTAGCCCCTGCAAAACCTAACTCTCAAGCACTGAATTCACTCTAGGGGTTAGTTAAATAATGACCGTGAGAAAAAATGACTAATCGGTGCTCCTGTGCTTTATCACTGCTATGCCTCAGGGCCTACCTCTTCCTCCTCCTCTTCCTCTTTTTCCTTTTCCTTCTCTTTATCCTTTTCAGGCAGAAGTTCCAGCTCTGGAATCAGCTGGCAGATATTCTGAGGTTCTTCTGGAGGCAATTCCACTGGTGGCATCTCAATTTGCTGCAGTGGTTGAGCCTGAAGACACAAATATGAAAGTTTTAGCAAAAGACTCAAGGCAAATATTAACTAAAGATGCTACACTTAATATTTTATTGACATTTATTTTAAAATATCTTATATAGTCTTGTATTGCAAAGAACCATCATCTGCCAAAATCTGTTCCAGGATGTTACTTACAGGATGCTATTACAAGATGAGGCTAAATGGACATTCCACAATAAAGATAACGGGAGTTTTAACCTATTGTTAGACATCTTTCCTCAGTTACAGTTCCTATTTTCTGATGGAAAAGGGTTCATATTAATAAATTACCAAACAAATATTCCATTATTTGACAGAAGAGCTAATGATGTTTCCATTTGTTCCACTGCTCAAGTATATGCAGGACGAACATGCTGAAGTAACCAGTTTTTATTCTAAATGGACTGCTTTGAACACCTGAGACCTGCATATCATGCAGGACACGAATGTTTTATTACAGCCCCAAGATGAAACTTACAAACACGACATGTAATTACATTACAATGATGACATAATGATACGCAAGCCAAATTCATAGGAAGAAAAATGTTCTCTCACTCACCGGTAGCACAGGCTCTGGTTCTACCTGAGCAGCCTTTCGCTTTACACCTGTCTGAGGTGGAGGCGGTGGCATAACAGATTCATCCAAGTTGGTCCTACTTCCTTCCATTACGGATTCCTGAAGACGACTTGGCTCTTCCAAGATGGGCTCATCTATTCCACACAAATATCAATCAGTTACTACTTAAAGTCATGATGGGTCTAATTCTGTTCCCATTTGGTTTGAAATAATTCAGATATACACCCATCTTAATTACTAAAATTTTGGCACTAAAGATACCAACATGCATAAAGCAGCTAGGTTTGTACACACTATCTGGCGTACATTTTTAAAACAGACCCTGAAGTCTCTGCCAAACAAAAGACGCACCCATTGGAAACCTATTAAATGATCACAAACCAATAACATTGCGTTGCTGTTCCTCTCTGGGCACTTCTGGGTTCTCGATGCCCTGAAGAAACTCATCCAGGTTATCTGCTTCTCCACCTTTCCTCCTCTTTCTTAAATCTTCTGGGACAAGAGGTGTAAGACACCGAGTGAAAAGCTACAAAGAGAGCAAACCAAATTACACACACATACACACACATACACACACACACAAAGTGTCTTTCCGAATAGCCATCTCAGTTATCTTGAGAAACCTGAAATTACACAAGAAATAAAGCATGCAAAATGACCTACAGGAAATCCTACCCCGCCACCACATAAAAACTCTCAAATCACCACAAACATGTCACTTGCAGCAGCTAATGTTAGGGAAGCTGCTATTTATGCAATAAATTAACTAATAATTAAGTTGATTTAATGTAAAATTTCCAAAGATTGGTTCACCTTTAAAAGCCTATTATTCCACAAAGGCTGAGCAGGAAGAGAGAAAAGTTTTTCAACACCCCCAGTCTCCTTCCACATCATTAACTTCTTGGTAGGAGGTGCCAAGTCCAGTGTAGTGACAATATCAGAGTAGTCACTTAGTTGGGCTCTGATAGTCTTGCTGTCCAGTTCCTTCACACTGTCCACAATGAGCTTCCTCTTCCTCTTTGCCTTGGTTTCCTTAACTAATCAGAAAAGAAACATGTTAAAGCCACTAGATATGACATATAGCCCAACTGAGAATCAATTCACACCTTCACTTTTAAAAGAGTCAAGAAAAAAACCATCCAAATTTAAACAATGCTTCCATTATCTGTCCATGCGATATTACATAAATAAAATACTGTGCTAAAATAACTCCAAAGTGAGATTGAATATAAGAATTATGCAAGTCTTATGATATTACCAAGTTTATTATACATACCTTATTAATTAACATTGATAAATTACATGGAATGGATGTTTGCCAGCTCTTTTTCATTGTAGTATGTTCCAAAATTCTCTAACACAAATAGTTTACTCACCAGTTATGTCAATAGGCTCTAAAGCAAAAGCCTCTTCCTCATTTGGGACCAGCGTTGTCTGATCAGTCATAGTTGGCAGTGGTTCAACTGGATCTACTGAGTCTGGGCTGTCAGCTCCACCCACTTTAAAATCAAAGAATTAAAAATAAGTTTTCTAGTATACTGTTATAGGGAAAGTATTATACAGTGGACCCTTGTATAACAAACAGCTTCTATAACAAAATCTGTACAACATAAAAAATTCTGGAGATGGGAGAAATTTGCTTAACATAATTGCCTATGGGGAGAATCCGTACAACATAAAAATAGGATTACTCTGTTTTCAATGTATTCCTATGGGAATTTGTATAAAGGAAAATTTGCTTCACATAATTTCATTTGGAACGAATTGATTACTTTATACAAGGTACCACTGTATATAAGTGAACTCTTGCACCAATATATTATGGCAGGGAAAAATTTTCTGCAGGGCCCCAGCCACTTTTATCCAGTTTCCCATTCTTCTCATCTTCTCATTCTCCAGAGGCAGCAGCCCCTAAACATGCCCTGTGTCCTGACTGGCCTGATTTAGGGGATTCTTCTTCACCAATACCCAAACCCAGCTACCTTTGGCTTCTTGATTTCTAAAATACAGGTTGACAAGTTCAAGAAAAAAAGCTACACAATGCTGATGATCATTCACACGTGCCTTTTACGTTTAAGGAGAACTGATTAACACTCACTTGAGACATTATCATCATCATCCATATCATCATGGGGAGGTTGTTCAGGCATCATTACACCCCCTTCTGAAAGGGCTGGCGGGTCATCAAATATGCCTCCTTCATTGTTGCTGAGAAGTTTGTCATCTAGAATGGCAACTCAGGAAAGTCAGGGCTGAAGTGACCTACAAAGCATCTGTGCATAGCATGTTCCCACCCATCAGAAGTACATTTTTTCCTTAACATTATTACATAATCACATATAATCAAAGGGCACAAACTAAGTAATCCGTATACTTCACACACATTATGAAATGCTTGCAAGGCCAAAGGGATAATGGCTCTATCAGGTTAAAGCATCCTCAAAGACAGTAGGACAATGAAAGATTCACTTATTTTAATCGATAGAGATGAAACAGAATAAAAGCAAAATACTTTACCAGACTAGGTCAGAAAAAAAGAGCTTATTATGCTTTGATCATGACAGTATGTTCTTTAAAAAGTCTGTGAAATACAGGAAGTGCTCTCTAGGTCATGTTGTCCATTTAGCTAAACACTTCTATCCTGACAGGCTGAAACCTCTAGGGCAGTGTTGGCGAACCTATGGCACGGGTGCCAAAGGTGGCACTCGGAGCCCTTTCTGTGGGCACCCAACATCGACCCTTCACAGCCCTCTGTATTCAGGTTAAATTGCTCTATTGGCACTTTGCAAAAAAAAAAAAATAGTGGGTTTTGAATCGCAGTGTCTCCAAAAGGTTTGCCATTACTGCTCTAGGGTTTCAAGCTGACCTGTCTTCTAACAACTGCTACCTGATGCTCTTTACTGGAGAAGCCTAAGATTGAACCTAAGACCTTTCACTTGTATTAGGCGACATTTAAGATGCCATTTGGGAAACTAGTAAGTACTCCATCAGAGATGACATACAAAATATGAATAATTATAGTCACAGGTCAAATGCCTATTTACTAAATCTATGTGGAATCTAAAGCTTCACCTGAAGAAGGATGGTATGCATGTAAACAGGGAGAATACCCAAACTTCAGAATGGGGAAACAAATACTATTTAGGGTACATTCAGAGAGCTGATCCTCATCCAGCTCAGAATACACATTCCATGAACTGCTGGTGCTGCAATATTCAATAACAATGCTCAGCAAACCAGTTCATTATACTAGTATTTCTTTAACTCAGTAAGGTCCTATCCCAAGCAGCAACATATTATGTCAAGCTGGCATGTGCATTAATCAAGCAAAGTGTAAGCTTTAGATCTTTAAAGCAACACCCACACATGGATGGATGCCTTCAATTACTTGGGGCAAAATATGTGCTGCATACATACCCAGGATTCCACCATCGTTTCCCTCTCCAAAATTGTCATCTTTGTACTGTTCCTCATATTCCAAATGATTTGATTTCTCATTAAGATGACTTGTACTCTGCTCAGGCTCCAGCAGAAGAGTGGAAGCACTAGTACTATCCAGCATGTCATCTGGGAATGCACTGTCTTCTCTCATCATTTCACGGTCATCCATTCCAAAGTCACCTGTTTATGATCAATCATCACACATGCAAATAAATAAATAGGTCCAGCAATAATCCTGAAGCACTATTATTCATGGTCCTAACTTCATGTTCTAAACCGTATTATGTGTTCATGTCAGGTTTTCAAAAGTTGCTATAGGTAATCGACAAGCTGCTTGGGCACATCTCATCTGGGCAGTGCCAGGCCTAAGGTAAGCATAAGAGACCCCTGACAGGCCCCCCTCCCAATCTCAACCCGACCCAGAATCCGCATATCATGTATTTTCCTTTATTGCGGGTCGGGTCCCCAACTCCTGCAATAAGCAGGGGATTACTATAGTAAAATAATTGCAAATCCACAAGATAGCAAATAATGGTGTCTTACCAAAGTCATTTTCCTGAAGGATGCTTATGTTGCCTACTTCCTCACGCATTGTAATTTCTTCTACTCTGCTTTGGTTCAAACTGAACTGCTGAGCTACATCAATATCACTGAAAGGGGAAACACACACAATTTGAAAAATAATTTGAAATTATTCAAAAAGCTCAACAAAAGATATTTATGTATGGTTAGAGAAAGGCAGCCTATTAAAATTATGAATACTGTACTTTGCAGAAAATATCTTGTTTCAAATGCATTTATTTAAATCTGGTAAAATACTTCAAGTATACAACTTGGCATCAACATGGAATACAACATGCAGATTTTCTTCACAGCATTACAGCACATTTTACAAAATATAACTATTGAATTGTGAAGTTCAAAGTGAAATGAAAGACATGCATTACCTATTATTCCCAAGGTGACAGTAATTATCAACTATTCCAAAACAATATGTTTGGCAAAGCAATGCTTCAGTTATATGCTATGCCTCAAAATAAGAAAAGCTGTATTTTCATAGAATTTAAGTACTTTCCAACTTTTAAGGAACTTTCTTTCATAGGGCACACTCCTACCTCATTTCAAAACACAACAACCAGAGAAATAATAGTTACAAAAATGAATTCTTGCACATAACAATTTTAGTAAGAAATCTGAATACAAAGAAGCTTACTCTAAATCTGGCAAAGGTTGGTCAAAATCATGAAATTCTTCAGGTAGGGTGATAGCATTGTATGCAGCTTCTCTATTTTCCTCAGGCAAATCAACCACACCTAAAAAGTGGTATTGCATATTTATTCATTTATTTTCACATTTATATACCGCTCCTACTTCCCAAGCGAGAACTCAGGGCGGTTCACATAAAAACAAAGGACTAAGAACTGAGACGGTGGCAGGAACAAACTTCCAACATATACGCGTGTGAGAAGCCGGAAAAACAAAACAAAACAAAAACCTTTAGTCATTATCGAAGGCGTCCCTGAAAAGTAGGGTCTTCCGGCCTTTCTTAAAAGACGCCAATGATGGAGCCTGCTGCAGATCGCTAGGTAGATTGTTCCAGATGGACGGCACCACCACCGAGAAGGCCCGCCCATGGGTACTCGTTTTGCGGGCCTCCCTCGGGGGGACCATCTGAAGCGAAAGGACCAATGATGAACGGGTGGGTCGGGCTCGATCTGATTGTCGGTGAAGCCGCTCTGCCAGATAAACAGGGGCCAAGCCATGGAGGGTTTTGTAAGCCAAAACCAACACCTTGAACCTTATTCTGGAGGCAACGGGCAACCAGTGGTGGCGAGCCAGGATGGGGGTGATGCGGTCGAAACGACGCGCACCTACCAGCAGCCTGGCTGCCGCATTCTGGACCCGCTGCAGTCTCCAAACAAGGTTCAAGGGAAGCCCCATGTAGAGAGCGTTGCAATAATCCAGCCTCGACATGACCAGTGCCTGTACCACAGTCCTCAGGGAGCTCTCGTCAAGGTACGGGCGAATCTGGGCAATAAGCCTAAGATGAAAAAAGGCTGACCTGGTCACGGCTGACACCTGGGACTCCAGGGTCAGACCCGGATCCAAGACGACACCCAGATTCCTCACTCTTTGCGCCAGCTGGAGGGCGAACCCATCCAGACTGGGAAGAGGGCCACAGTACCCATTGGGGCCGCCCCCAAAGAACATAACCTCGGTCTTTCCGGGGTTGAGCCCGAGTCTGTAAGTCCTGGTCTAGTCCAGAACTGCGGCCAGGCAGCGATCAAGGGTCTGGATGGCCTCCACTGCACAGCTGGAAAAGGAGAGATAGAGCTCGGTGTCATCAGCGTACTGATGACAGCAGACTCCAAAACTCCGGATGATCTCAGCCAGCACCTTCATATATATGTTAAAGAGCATTGGGGAGAGGGACGACCCCTGCGGCACCCCACAAGAGAGTGTCCAGGGAGCCGACAACTCACCCCCCAAGGTGTAAGCAAAAGCAGATTTAACACCATTTATTACAGCCTTCATTTTTCAAATTAACACACTAACCCATTAGATAGAAACACTTCATAATGCTACAGCTTCTTGTGCTCACTATTACCGACACATGCATGCAGCACCTTCGGAAACTCATGACCCCATTAGTTCTAGTACAGGGACAAGGTGAATTAAAGCAGTTCACATAAATATTCTATCAGAATTCTAGTGTCTACTGTAGCTCAAACAGGGTAAAGATTCCTCGGGAAAGTATTGCTTAACTTCTCAGTTAATAAATAAAATCCCCACTGTATTTAACAGGCCTTACTTCTAAGTAGGTATGTACAAGAATACTGTCTTTAAAAGGCTATGAATAAATAAATATGTACAGAAAAATGCTTTTCCTTTGTGTGTGTAATATAACTCTGATCAGCAGATGCTGCATTAGCAATAAGAGCAATAGAATAAATTGCTATTGATGTAATTAATCATAATAACTTTGTGAAAAGAAAACATATAGCAAGTACCTGGACGGAAAGCCATCTTAATCTTAATGAATGCTTCATTGCAGTCTGCAAGGAGGTACTTAGCCTTCCTGTGATAGATTCTAACAACTCCCAATAAAAGATGCCCTGAAGTTCGAAGGGCCATCTTCACCTGAAAGAAGGCAGTGTAATTAGTATTAGACCAGAAAACAGTTGTTTTCTTATGATATTATAAAATTCAGAGAGATTGTCTAAAACATTGTTGCAAAAGCCTCCAGAAAACAGTACAGTAAGTTCCTAAATTAAAGCAAAGCAAAGCAAAGTGTTCTGCTTATATACCACCCTATACTACTTCAAGTAGTCCCTGGATGGTTTAGTTTCATTACAGTATGCAGGCTACACATTCCCCTCCCCCCAGCAAGCTGGGTACTCATTTTCCCGACCTCGGAAGGATGGAAGGCTGAGTCAACCTTAAGCCTGCTATCTGGGACTGAACCCCAGGTTGTGAGCAGTTTTACCTGCAGTACAGGCATTTAACCACAGAGCCACAAGGCCCATCCTAGGCATTTTTATTATAGTTTAAAAGTGTTTTGCTGCAGTGATTTTGAACCACAAAGTTTGTCACCATGTTTTTTTCAACAGAAAGACCAACTTTTTAAAAACTTTTAAAACTTTTCCTTCAATGTCAAAAGAATTTAAGAAACATGGGTACACAGAGAGCTCAGGGGTGCCACAGGGATCTCAAAATATTAAGGAACTAAAAAGGTGTCTCTCATACCCTTTAGAAATACCCTTTAGAATGATGCTACCATTAGACTTTCTGAGCAAAATACTTGCACTGGGAGTTACAAAAATTGTCTGGTGGCTGACTTCTAGATCAGTGGTTCCCAACCTGGGGTAACTCAGGTATTCTTGGACTGAGTTTCTAGGAGTTACAGTCCGAGAACACCCAAGTTACCCAAGCTTCTAGGTCACTTTTATGACAACATAAACCATACCTATCTGTTTTCAAAATACTACTTTCTGGAGGATCAGATTAAGTACTCAGTTCTACATATGGAAATTCTGTGCTTGCTAACTAGAATAATTAAACAGTAGAGTAAATATTTCTTAAACGTCCATGAATGTGGGTAAAAAGGAGAAAGCCACCTCATTTATATATCTCTGTGAATGCCCAGAAGCATATGTGGCTGTAAATGGAAATAAGACCCTGTGTTGAGCGATGTAGCAGTTAAGCAAATATTTGCTTTTACATCATTATTTCTAATATCACAAGAAAAAGGTTGAGCCCTGTTAACTTTAAATAAGATGTAATTATGAAAGCCATACCTTAGGTGAGATGATGCTCTCCACACTGCTTTCCAAATTGCATTCAAACACATGGGCTTTGGTTAGCTTCTTATCCCAATGGGCCGCCAGCCATATTTTGGCTAGCGGCCCTCGTTTGCTCAGGACAAAGTGAGCATAGAACATTGTGCCAACTGTCTATGCAAGAACCTGCAAGAATTATAAGCAGATTAAATATTATATGAAAATATTACAAAACTAATATATGCAAGTTATTTTTCACAGTTGTAATGTTTTCTAATAAAATTTACCAATCAATTCTTAGTTTCAGACACAATAACTAACAACATGCTGAGTGAATTACACTTAAGATATGCTCTTGGAAACACCACGATCCCTAACAAGAAAAGGGGCAGATATGATTCAAACTGAATTTATTTAAATCACAACATAAATTTTAAAATTAGGAATTTTAAATGACATAAAAATCATTTTTAAAATTTAAATTGTGACCCAAATAATAACTTATATCAATTTGTTTTTAAAATCACTGATTTTTGTCTAATCTGACAAAAAGCCTAGAGCAGTCAGGTAACAGGTTACATCAAGTAACTATACTTACAGCTTCTTTCCTCATATCATAGATATTTCTTACTTCACATTTTAAATGTCTACAATAAAACAATGGGCTGGACCTCAACTTAATCGCATTGGGACTAAATCCATCGGAACCAAGACCCCACTACTGTCTTTAATGCCAAACCATAAAAACAATGCATAAGTCGCAAAGCTAAAACTGCACTCAATCAGCTGGGTGCAACAACTCCTAGCACTACTACAAATCATAACAGGATCAATATCAGGACTCAGTCTCCTCTGATTATATTGGAGAGGGGGAAGAAGGGATATTGAACAAGAAAAATATCCAAATTGGACAACTTTCTGACATTGCATTTTAACTTCTAAGAACACAATGGCCAGGGGAAGTAACTAGTAGGTTCAGACCAGAAAAACCCATTTCCAAAAACTATGGTTTGCTAACTTGCTCCAAACCACAAAGTCATTGTATGCTGTCCGCACATGAACTCTGGCTTACCTGAGCCAAAACTTCAGTTTTATTTAAAAACTTTTAGTGTTTTATTATGATGCTCTGTTTTAATTGCTCTTTGTTATGTTTCTATTTGTTGTGAACCGCCCAGAGTTCCTCTGGAAGACGGGCGGTATATAAGCACCAAAATAAATAAATAAATAAATATTACTATCAAACCCAAAATTATGCCTCATTTCCTCAGATGCCCACATTGCAACAATAGCTGACAAAAACTAATGGAAGCAAAAACATGGGACACAATCTGCAGCTTCTTTGACCATGTGCAAGGCATTTCTTGCCTAGAGAGACATGCTTTGATTTAGCATAAAATGCAAATGCATCCCCTATTGTATAAGATTAAATTCAGAATGGAATGGTGGGACCACTAAGTAGTAACACAGAGAGAGAGACACACACAAAAGGCCTTAAGATTCCACGAATTCCTGAACAGGAAAGTTCAAAGTTATGTACATGCAGAGTTCCTTCTCATCTTCCAATGGGAACATTAGAGGCAAGACCAATATATGGAATCCTGAGTGTCATCTGCACATTAACAGATTGTGAAGGCCACCTAAGGGGCACATCCAATATGTGTTTCATGTTCCATAAGTTGCAGCCTGGCAGAAGATTCAAATGGGCTTGTCTCCCCCACACAAACTGAATGTTCTAAGATAGCAAGCTAAACATCATGTGCCTGGGTCATTGTTTCTTAGGGGTTAGCAGGACACCCAGATTTCAAATCATTGAAACCACAGCAATGGTTTGGACAAACTATTTTAAGCCACCCTTTACAAGTTACAGGACTAATAATGCTCCCTCTCCTTTTTCCTTTTACAACAAAGAACATCTCATCATGCAACAACACCGTGAAAAACAAAACAAATCCAATATGCCCATGTCAGTTCAACTCTGCGACCGCCTGCAGCACAATCTATTCTGTTTTACTTAAGAAATACAGTAAGTTCCATCTCCAATAATAGGGTTTGCATTCCCGACTTGGGCTTTTTGCCACCCCCTCCCCAGGCTGTCAATCGCAGGAGATCCAAAATGCACCCCAGGAGACCAGACAGGTGCCAGAATCAAAAAAGTGCTGACTTTTCAAGATCAAGAGATGGGGGGGGAGAGAGAGAGAGAGAGAGAGAGAGACATTGACGGGGCAGCTACATGGGCACGAAATCCTAGATGTCTTGGGCCACAAGCCCCCCCTCCCAGGGCAGCCCTACGCTTCCAGCCTCACCACCACCACCACCCGGCGCAACTACCTTCGAGGAAGGGGAAAAAACAAGGTGTATCATGGATGTTTCGATTCAGGCAGGGAAGAAAGGAGCAGGCAGAGGGCAGGCCTCGCTCGCTTCCTCCTCAGGAACAGCCTCTGAACGCCTCTCCCTGAAGCAGCTGGGTCTCCAACAGAGAGATCCTGAGGCCGCCATACCCTCTGTGTGTATCTCTCTCTCTCTGTGTGTGTGTGTTTGTGTGTGTGTGTGTGTGTGTGTGTGTGAGAGAGAGAGAGAGAGAGAGAGTGCGTGCAGAGAGATCCTGAGGCCGCGATACCCTCTGTGTGTATCTGTGTGCGTGCGTGTGTGTGTGTGAGTGCGTGTGTGCAGAGATCCTGAGGCCGATACCCTGTGTGTGTGTGTGTGTACGCGCGCAGAGAGAGATCCTGAGGCCGAGATACCCTGTGTGTGTGTGTGTTCACGCGCGCGCCTGCCTACCCTTCACCACAGTCCACCACCACCACCACCCCCGAATCTGGAAGTTGGCTCATGGCAAATGGACTTCTTTTTCTGGAGAGGCTGAAACGTTTCGCTGCCCGTCCAAGCAGCTCCGTCAGCCTGAGGGGACGCTAGTGGCGACTCCTTCATTTTTGATACTCCGCTTTGACCTCTCCTCACCCTGGCCTGAAACAGGCTCTCCTCCGATGGAACCACGGCCCGAAGAGGCTCGTGAGGCGGACAATAGCCTCCCCTAAAGCCGTTAGGACGGTCGAGGCTGACGGAGCAGCTCGGAGGAGCCGCGAAAGGTTTCCCAGCCTCTCAAGAAAACAGGAGTCCACTTGCCACGACCCAGCTTCCAGATAAACTCACCGGGTAGGACTGAGAATCTTCACAGACAACAACCACGAAATTCGCCCACCCCAGAGACCCGGGCCTAGGCCTCCTACCCGTCTCCGCTCCGTTTCCCCCCACATACACCCGGCTTCCCGCCCACAGACCTCCGCCAGTTCCCCGGGCCCTACCTCGAATCCTGAGGGGGCTTCGGAGGGCAGGGGGTTGGGGGTAGTAAGCGCCTGGGCCGCCGCCGCCGCTCCCTACGTCCTTTCCCCCACCCCCACCCCCTTTCGGAGCCACTCAAACAAACAAGATGGCGGCCGCTCCCCTTCCTGCCGCCCAAACTGGCCGTTCAAAAATCGGCAGGATGTTTACCGTTAAAAAAGAGAGAGAGAGACAGAGAGAGAGAGAAAGAACCAAAGGGAGGGGGGAACAGAGCGTGCGCGCGTGCGCCCGAGCAGGCGTCGTGCTGCGCGTGCGCACACGGGCTCGCGAAGGCCGACGACGACGACGAATGGCGGGGGGGGGAGGCGCGGAGGGCAAAAGCGGCGCAGGCGCAGGCGCCAGGCGCCAAGTCGACGCTCGCCAATGACAACGGCCCTGGGTAGAGTTCTCGCTGAGGGGCGTGCGATGGAGAGCGATAAAGGAGCTGGGCGGTCGGGGCTCGGGAAGGGAGGCCAATTATTTTTGGCGCATGCGCAGCTATTGGCATGCTTTTTAAAAAAAAATTGGCGTGGAGGAACGTAAAACAAGGGAATTTTGCTATCGGTGATACCTTCATAGGTTGCTAGTAAAAAAATAAAAAATGTTGCTGAGCTTTAGAGAACCCAAGTCCTCTTTTTCAAAGCGGGTTTAAAAGTCCAAACATGGCAAGGGATGTAATTTGCCAGGAGAGAGTTCTTAAAAGTTCATCTGGCAAGAGATGGATGCCAGGTAACTCTCTCCTGGCAAATTACATCCCTTGCCATGTTTGGACTTTTAAAACCGCTTTGAAAAAGAGGACTTGGGTTCTCGAAAGCTCAGCAATATTTTTTTATTTTTTTTTACTAGCAACCTATGAAGGTATCACCCATAGTCTAGTTTTGACTTTGTTTGTTTTAATGGTTGCACGGCTCCAAAATCCTTTTTACTGCAAGGGAATTTGCAACGTTTTGGGGCTACCCACAGCTTGTTTTCAGTCCTAACGGAATGGCTACGGCGCGAGCCTAACAAAGCCGTGCCATTATGTATGTTCAGGAACCCACAGGTGTCTATTCTGTGCTATATGTGTGTAGAACTTAATTTGAAGCGTTTGTTTGTTGCCTCTGGGTCCCAACAGGGCTTCCGCAGCGAAACTGTAATATAAATTAGCTCAGTGTTCACAGAGATATCTGCGTTTCAATTATTTCAGCCAGAATAGCCAACCCAATCAAATGAAAAATCAGAATCTTCCCCGATTATGAATTGCACTCCACTTCCTCAGGTGCAAGGAGCACAGTTTTAAGAGTGGCGGATTATGTGTGCAGATCCACAAGTGCAATTGTAACAAATGTGTACCTTGTGTATATAAACCTGTGGCACAAAAACTCAGGGTCTGTGTACAAGGACGGGGTTATACATGAAACAAGCGTTTGGTGATACTTTTTAAAACCGCCATACACTGAATAACAATATGGTAATCTTAAAGGTATCACGAAATAAATTAATGGCTGTGAATACGGTTATTTATTTTACTCATAATCATGTCTGTAAACAGCTTCACTGTCTAAAACCAAGAAAGCTTGAAAAATCAGTTTCAGTTTCACTTTCAGAACCTTTATTGGCATAAAAAATATTGCTAATGAACATATAACAGCAGATATATATCTGAGGATAATCACAGGGCATTGTTAAATCTCAATAGTATGTAGTAACCTAAAATAATGCCTCTGGATGATGAGATGGATGTATCTGGCTATTGTCAGAGTAATTCTGAATTAGTACCATCCAGCAGATTCCGGATTTTGCCCAGGTCGTCCCAAAGGTGGGAAAAAAGAAAATGGGTCAAGTGACTGGCAGATGCAGTACCTGATGCCAGGTGCAATGAAACATATGCTGCAAAGATTCAACTTCTCCCTGGATGCAGGGGTACACTCTCAGTTCTGTTGGGTATTTATTTATTTATGAGTATTTCTACCCCACCTTTCTCCTTTCAAAAGGACCCAAGGCAGCTTACAGTAAAGAGAGACTATACAGTCCATTACGATTAAGACACAATCAGTTTGAGAAACAGGGAATCGAAGGGCATCTTACAGAATTATAAGGCAACATTATGCTAACAATTGATAACACAGTGTCAATGCAACCACACGAGTAGAGATATAAACACAAAGTTATAAGTGGTTATAAACACAAAGTCTGTGTAGCCATGTATGGTAGATTCATAAAAAGGCACAGTAGGTAGGGTAATGCAACATTACACCTGGCAAGGGTGACTGCCTAGTGGTCCTGGGGATGACCCAAAAAATGAAGGCAATTCAATCTTCATGGGAGGGTGGCAGATGGAAATATAGTGGGAACAAACTTTTGATGCCGTGCTAGACAGGGCTTGATTGTAAAGATTCTCAGTCATCACCCTGGTCTGAATAGGCCCATAAGTTGGACAATGGCCCGAATAGGCTTGTTAGGTGGACAATGGCCTAAGCCGGTGTGTGAAAGTCCCGCCTATGCAACCTTTCCTAACACCAACTTTTTAATTGTGCAGTATACCTGAGATAAGGATACTGAACCCAACAAATCCAGCCCCAAAATCTTGATTTTCTTAATAAATAGGGCCAGACCTTTTGGGTGTAAGTTGTCAGAAATCAGCGCTTGGAATAGGGCCTCAATTCAATTTATGAAACATAATTAAAGTTATACTGTAATTAATACCAAATAACAAGCTTCAAGAAAACCCATCTCAAAAAGTCTCTAGCTCTGTGGCCTTGGTCTTAAATACCAACATCATCAAGCATATGGATGGTGGGTGATTTCAAAAGTTGTAAACACCTAACAAACTATAAATCTTCAGCTCCTTCAGAGCTCCTTGTCAGGCAAGGTAGTATCAAAAGGTCTGGTGAGGGGAAGAATAGGATTTGTGTCTAATAATGCAGTCAAGAAACTTGGCCTTGAAAGTTCATGTAACCTAATCTTACATTTGTATTTTGTAATGGTCACATGGCCCCTCCTTTTATTTCTCATGTTCTAGTGAAATTTTTAGGGTTTGAGATTCCTCTGGACTCTGTTGCTCTTCCTACAATAAACTAAAATGTTTACTATTTACAAAATACTAGTGTTTGTTGTTTGTTTATAGAGCTAAATGTAACTAGGAAATAAAGTACAGTACCAGCAAAAGAGTTTTGTGCCACATACTCCTTTTTGAGGGTAATATGTTGATTATGTTAGGAAAGGAAAGGAAAGGTGCTGCTTCCCCGCTCCTTTTGGTTTGTATTTCTTTATGAGAAGAAATGGCCATTTGCTACAGTTGGATATGTGAGTGTCAATAGGCATAGCTGCCTTATTTGCTTGTCTTTCTGCTGTCAGGGTCATCCTATGTCAGAAGCAACTTGGCGCCACTTGTTAACAACAATGATTCTACTGGCTGTAAACTAGAGTTAGAGAAATGGTGATTCATTTTGATTTGTCAAGGTCAACAAATCACAAAAAACAAATTTACATTTTTCCTAACAAATTGATGAATCAGTTTGTAAATTCAGAAGGTCTGTTATACAGTTATACATCAAACTATTTAAGGCTCAAAATGTTCTTTCAAAAACACACCACTATTTCGCCCAAAATCAGCTCTGATAATTTTAAAGGAATTCACTGGTTGAAATCAAACAATAAGCTGTACAGTATCTACAGTGGTAGACCCATTAAATCAATGGAACCTGTGGAGGAGTTGATTAACCAAATCCTCACTGACTCAGTGGGCCTACTGTAGTTGCAATTTACTGCTGAGTTTTAGCCACTGAGTTATTCATTGTTTCTCAGGAGCCAAGTTGTGGTTACCATTTTCTTTTATCCTAACTGAATTTTGCGTCATGCTGCTGTTAGTTGCAAGCCTCTGCCCTCCATTCCGTTCAGGACTTTTCCTTCCCCCACACCCAGCAATTGTTTTTGTTCCAGCCATGATGAAGCCAATACCAGGGGCAGGGGGAGGCACATGTGTTAGACAGAGCCCTGTGAAGAGAAGGACCAAAAATTGAGATGCTGATAACAATCCTGAAAAACACAGGTTGACCTCTGGGTTCCGCCTAGCATCCAATTCTGATGTTGCAGTTGGAAATATTTGTAAAAATAAAATGATAGCATGATGCAAAATTCAGTTAGGAGAAAAGAAAAACAAGCAAACAAAAAAAGTTATTTTGCCACTTGAAAGTCTTAAAATTTGGAAACCCCCTGTCAACATTGTTTTAACATTGCCTTAAAATGCCCTTAAATGGTAATTTTAGAAAGTCGGTGAGTAGTACTCATCACACTTGTCTTAGATGCCTAGATGTTACATCTAAAAAGGAATGTTGTGTTAATTGTGATTAACATTACTTCCAAGCCCTGAAGAACTGGCAATGAATATAAGACTTTTAAGTATTGGAATAACATGGCCTTGCTACTGTGTGCCAGTTGTGTGTGTTGTGTCGTTACAGTTGTGACCGACTCTTCGGGACCCCATGTCCATGGAGTTTTCTTGGCAAGAATACTGGAGTGGCTTGCCAGTTCCTACTCCAGGTGCCTACAGCACCTGACATTTCCTGGTGGTCAACTGTCTTGCACATTCGGTATATGTACATGTAGATGCCTCTGCACTGGAGTGAAGACCTGGCCTGGGGATCCTGGGAAAGAAGATACTGTAGGTCCTGGATAATGATCAATGCTCTTACACTAACAAGTTACTAAAGGGCAGAAAAAAAGGACTGCCCTTAATCATCGGGGGAGGTTTTAATGTTATACAATGTCTCATCTAAGATTGAGAGCTTAATACTTGTACAAACAGGGAAGGCCTATTTTTTCCAGTTGCAGGTGTATTCCTGTTTTCACATACAGAAGACATCATTGAAATTTGCTGGATCAGGGAACATGTAATTTTCCTACTACTTCAGGGGTGACACCTTTCTGCCTCCAGATAGCCTGGCCTACTAATCAAATCAGTCCTGTCCAACATGGCCAACCATAAGTTATAGACTAAAGTCTCTGGAAAACCAAAGGTTTATCAACTCTGGCCAAACTGGCTTTGGGCTGAAGCAAAAAACGAAGTGTGATGCATATATAACACCCCTTGGTACCTAAAGCACTTTCTGGGCAGTTTATACATTGTACCCCCCACCCCAGAAATTTAGTCACCACAGAAGGAGGAAGGCAGAGAGATCCTTGAGCTGCTACAGTATCTGAGAGTGGGGTTTGGGCTGCAGTACTGCAGTTTAACTACTGCACTACAAGGTTTATTAGTAGGTGATTTAAGAAAACCAATAAATGCTTAACGAACGGCAGGATATAGTAGATAAGGAAAAACAGTTTTGTACTTTTTTGTATTATTAAAGTGAACATATCTTGCTAAATATACATTCTTATACACAGGGGGGAGAAGTCATTTTGAATATGGTAGTGAAGAAAGCAAAAGCAAAACATTTTAGAGATAATTCAAAAACCTTTCAGCCACATGGAAAGGGGGGAAATGCATTACCCCATCATAGGCACTAGTTACAGTGATAATCAAAGCAAAAGAGAGACCCCCTTAACCTTTAGCATTGTGTTAGAACAATTATAGGAACTCATATAGCTACTGCTGTTCTGGCTGGGTCTTTCTTTTTCCCAGTTTTCAGAAGCTGAATCCAACAACCATCACACTTTGTGCCTTGAAAAGTCATCCAATTGTGATTATAGTTGGATCTTGGATCATAATTTTCACAATCCCCCAGTTTTGGCTAGGTGATTCTCAAGAGTTGTCATTTGTAAAGGGGCAGTTATTCAATATACCGTGGATAAAGCATTTTCTCATAAAGTGTGCTTGTCCAAATGCAGGGAAATGAAGATGCTCAGAAATATGTTGACTTTCTATAGAAAGTACCACTTTGTATTATGACCACTGTGAAACAGATCCAGACTTTGTCATTTTTTGTGTTAGCAATCTTTGATTCCCCACTCCTTGTGGCTGAAGAGTATGGATCCATGTATCTATGCCAGGCCATTTTCCTTTCTGTTTTAGCACTAGGAAATGAAATACAGTAATTTAGCCCTGCCTCTATCTTGCTCTACCTTTACCACCACATGGAACCATGCAGTATCATTATTCAGTTTGAATAATTACCTCCAATATTTTCTTTTCTGTGTTAATGGCCAGGTTGTCCCATTGCTTTGACCGATAATGTGGCATTTTGTCTCGAAATCTTATTTGCTTTCACAGTGGCTGGCAGTCATCCATGTATATTAATCCATTATCTCTCCTTCTGGAAACGAGGTCAAGCAGCTTCTTGCAGTTGAACAAATGATATGTCTGCTAAGCCTTCCCTACTTTGCATAGATTATTGGAGAGGACAGCTCTGACATCAAAAGAAGCTTTGCTGAGTTATACAGCAATTGAAGTATCTGTTCTCAGACTTCCTGCCAATGTGGCTTAGTTTATTTTATCTTTGGGGAGGAAAGGAAAAGGTTCTCCTGGATCTGAAAATCACAGCCTCTCTTCTCCACATCCCCACACTTGCTAATTTGGCATGTTTTCATCTCTTTAAAAAAGTGTTGGAATTCTGTATGCCCAATGAAATGCCTATGTTCCAGCAGGCATCCGGAACGTATTGCCCCACCCAATGAAATAAATCCCCAACACTATCAGGCAGCAATTCCTGAATTCTAAATCTGAAGCTTCAAGAGGTCTTCCATTCATGCAAGCACATAGACAGACATAGAACCCCCATATCCATGGGTGATAAGTTCCAAGCCCCCCTCTGATGCTGAAAAACATTGATTGTAGCATGCACTATTTTAATAGCGAAATAGCGAACACTAGCATGGTATGTAAATCACCAGCTACTAATCCTTAATGTAATCTAGTTTTCTCTCCCCCCCCCCCACACACACACTTCCATCTATGGGCGCTTTTACACGACCCCTAAGATCCGCTGGCCACTTAAATTCGGACCAGACATCTTGGCTTGTCACTCTTCCTGTGTTCCAATCCCCTCCGCACTTCCTGGCTGCCGGCTGCGTGAGGGGAGGGAGAAAACAAAGGAAGAAAGACCGTGGCTCACCTCCGTTCTGCCTCTCGCTCTTGCCGGCTCTTGCCCCGGCAACATTCCAGTAGCTCTTAAGTAGCTCTTAAAGGGGCGAGAGCCAAAAAACAGCAAACCGAAGCGAGGAGAGCCCCACACTCACTATCGTTGCACCGCATCAAATAATTTTCACCTCCAGAGAGCAGGTACTTGAAAGGTGCGCTGGGACGTGCTAAAGTGGGCCTGGTCGCATTTAATTGCCTGTAAACTCCAGAGCTGGTGGGGAAACATTTTTAAGCTCCGGAGCTGGGAGCCATTTGCCCCGGAGTTTAGGGGTCGTGTATAAACACCCATATCCTGCAAGCAGAGATCAATTTCTCTGATCTCTCTGCCCGGATTCCTTGCTTTCAATAACATTCATTTTGGAAATTTGAGATGGGCAGCAGAGTGCTGAATGAATGTTTGGTACCATAAACTGGGGTGTGGATTATTCAGCACAGCTAGCACATCCTTAAAAGCAAAGCTCTTGGAAGTGATAAAAGACATCTGAGTGTCTTAACATGGTGGTGCCCTACTCAACATTTTACACATTGGGTTGCTTTCATTTGCCTCATTCCACGTGTTGCAAAATAGCTTTTTATTCACTGTGTTTCCATTTAAGTAAAATCGAGAGAGATTTCTTTCCTTTTAAATTTAAGAGCATTCATTCAGGAAGCTTTTACTTGGATGAAGTACTTTCTGGGTTAACTAGTGGTCAAAAATCAGGAAGTATTTAATATTAGTGAAGACTTCCTGATTCAATGCCAGTGAAGTCAAAGTGCTGTATTTAAAAAAAAAAAACTCTCCCCAACATTCTCCATTAAAATGTCAAAAAAATAATCAACCATTCAATACATTTAAACAAGGTGGAATATTTTTAAAATAATTTCAGATAGGACAGAAAAGCAGCTTGGAATCATGATACTTGTTTTTTGTTTGTTTGTTTGTTTGTTTTTGGGGACAAGGAAACATTATTGCTCCTTTGTGTGCTTTTCATTTAAGCATGTGTTTTGTTTGGGGATTTATTGGTAGAGAGTGACTCTAGGATTTTTGGCCAAATTGGAATTTAGCCTTTTAGTTCCAAGATCATGATGACAACGATCATCATCATCAACAATTGCTGAATGGAAGTCAGTATTTACCAGGTACATCCCATTGCTTCAGTTGGATCAACTTTAGGCATTACTACCTATTGGAATGTGGCCAGTTATATATCTATTACAAAGGCAAATATGGGCAAAATCCAGGGTACAAAATTCAGCCTCTGGGATCTATTAAGGCTCCTCTCAGCCCTCATTCCCCCAATAAAATCAGTCAGCCTCTAGGATCTATTAAGGCTCCTCTCAGCCCTCCTTCCCCCAATAAAATCAGTCATGGACCACTTTCATAACACTTTGCAGGATGGGATGCAAAAGAAGGTGTCTGGATGGCCGCAATGATGTTTAAAGGCAAAATTGCCATTTCTGGTGGTTGGACTCTTTTGAGGATTTTCTAGAATGTTGAATGAAATGTTGATGTAGTCAAAGCCAATGTGACCTAGTGGTATGAGCGTTGGGCTGCAATTCAGAACAGCCAGGTCTAAATCCCATACATAGCAATGAAACTGATAGGGTGACCTTGGGCTAGTTATGCTTTCACTGCATGGCTTATCTCAAACTGAGTACAAAGCACAGAAGAGCAAAATCATATATGCTGCCTTGACGTATTCGGGAGTGGGGGGAGTGAAATATCAAATAAACTTTAATATACAAATACACAAATGATTTTGCACAAACACAACTCTTTTTTTCCTGTTTCTTAAAATTCCTTATCATGTCTTACTAATAAAAGCAAGAACTTATTAACCTATATCATCTAAAACACACACACACACACACACACACACACACACACACACACACACACACACACACAATCCCCCGGAAAATGGATTTCAAGTTATTGAGGATGATTGGATGCAGTTTATGCCTTTTAAGTCCTTTCACAGTGTCTAAGTTCCATGCCCCAGAAAGAGTTTCTTCACATGCACACATATTTCCACATTTTCCCCTTGCCCACATGCACCACCCTGCAAGCACAGACAAAATCACAGCAACCCTGCTGCAAAAAAAAAAGAGAAAAATCTGCTGACATTGCTAAAGCATTTGAGAACCTGGTTCCTACAGTGTGTGCTGTTCCTTTCTTCCAATTTACAGTCTGGGAAGGTTATCACCACTTCATTTCCACAACAACAACAAAGAGCTAAATTCTTCCTTTAACAGATTTGGCTACCTTTAGTATTTTGCATCATAACTGCATTTGTGTAGTTGTCAGACCTTTTATTCTTATTCTTATTAGCCCTCTACTATCTGGTGTGCCTCATGAAAAAAAAACAACCACAAATGGATGACAAGTTGTTATAGTTTATTTTGTGGTCCTGCAACCTCCAGATTGCCAGTGCTTGTGGGCATTAAGAGAGGGATGAAAGTAACCCGAAATTGTTAGTGAAAGGGGAGGGCTGCTTCGGTAAAATTAAAGGACATGGGTGTTAGTTGTGTCCGACTCTAGGGGTAGTGCTCATCTCTGTTTCTAAGCCAAAGAGCCCATGGCCATGTGGCCAGCATGGCTGAATGCATTTCTGGGCATGGAACACTGTTTACCTTCCCGCTTTTTACGTCAGTCACTACCTATTTATCTACTTGCATTTACATGCTTTTGAACTACTAGGTTTTCAGGAGCTGGGGTTAACAGTGGGAGCTTACTCCGCTGCGTGGCACCCGGGATTCGAACCGCTAAGCTGCCGGCATTTCATTTTTTGATGGTGAGGCTAGTTCAAATGCCTATGCCCTGCAATACCTCAACTCCTATTTTAACAAAACACCTGGCCAAATGGGCATGTGGCATCACGACTTAACTTCAGAGAGCATTAAACATAAGGTGTGCACAACAAGCAATGCAGTAGTGAACAGTATGCTATTGTAGAGAGTGGAGAGACCTAGCCATGAATGCTATGGTAGCTAGTCAGTAAATTATAGTCTAGAAAGCCTAAGAAGAGCCAGAGGTTGGGAGTTTGGTTTAGAGATGGGCACGACCAGGAAATTTTTTTTTTCGAGTTGTCGTTTTTCGGGACAGGTCCGTTTCGGCTCGTTTTCGTTTTTCGTGAAATTTTTCAAAAATGTGTCGTTTCATCGTGTCGTTTGTTGTTTGTCGTTACCGCCGCGATTTAACGCAACTTGACTTCCAGTTCCCAGAGCATGGGGTTAGGGGGTAAGGGCTAGGCTTAGGGTAACGGTTAAGGTTAGGGTGGGTTAGTGGGCTGTACCTCTGGGTGCCTCTGGCCCACTAAGAACACAGTGTACTGGTGTATGGGTTAGGGTTAGGATTAGGATTAGGGTTGGTGGGCTTTTAATGCCCTCTCTGGCACATCCAGAAGTCTCAGCAAAACCTGGCCATGCGATTGGTGGAATGGCTCCAAAAAATTGCATGGTCCCGTCCCATGGCCAGCCCATCATTGCGCGTGCACAGGTGTAAAAAAAATAAAAATAAAATAAAATAAAATCAATGGAGATGTTTTGTTGCAAGAAAAACCCACTGCTGCTACTATAAAAATCAGGCAGTTAAAATACCTAATTTTCGCATGTTTCTGTGGTGCTTTGGTGGGTTTTTGGACCACGATTTAAAAAAAAATATTGTGGTCGCCATTTTGGATCCCCCCGCACCGCATGGCAAATGGAGACGCCGAGGATGCCCCCTCCCAGCCTGGTACCAGCAAGTCTCAGCATCAGCAAAACCTGGCCATGCGATTGGGGGAATGGCTCCAAAAATTTGCATGGTCCCATCCCATGGCCAGCCCATCATTGCGCGTGTGCAGGTGTAAAAAAATAAAAATAAAATAAAATAAAATAAAATCAATGGAGACGTTTTATTGCAAGAAAAACCCACTGCTGCTACTGTAAAAATTCAAGCATTTAAAATAGCTAATTTTCGCATGTTTCTGTGGTGCTTTGGTGGGTTTTTGGACCACGATTTAAAAATATATATTGCGGTCGCCATTTTGGATCTCCCCGCACCGCATGGCAAATGGAGACGCCGAGGATGTCCCGTCCCAGCCTGGTACCAGCAGCCCAGGACGGGGGGGGGGAGGCTGGAGTGGGGACCCCCCCCCCCCCAGAAACCACCCCTCTGGTAGGTGCCCTCAGGCAGGCATATTTTCGCCTGCTTTTTTGGCCGGGAATCGGGTTTTTTTTATTTTAAAAACTTTTTTTCTGTGCCGCTTGGCATCGCGCAATCGCTGCGATGCCAGGAACGACAACGACAAATCAGACCCAATTTTTCTTTTGTCGGTTCGAGTTCGAGTTCTGGGGGAGTAATTGTCGTTACCATTTCCGTTGCGTAACGGAAATGAGTAATGGAAACGGAAACAAGAATTTTGTCAAGTCGTGCCCATGTCTAGTTTGGTTCCTTGCTATTCCTTCTTGACAGAGGCTGAACTCAGTGATTCCAGCTCTGGCAGTTCTATTATTCCTCTTGAGCACATGCCATGAGCATGGACACGACCACCTTCTACAAGACATGTGGCACTTGTCTTCCAGCAGAGATGCCAGGGCACAGAAGCAGGCGTTAATGCTGGTCTTTCCTTCCAGCACTCCCGTTGAAGGAACACACTCCAACGCAAGGATATCCTTCACCACCATTCCTTCCTGACTCCCATTCACATCTTTAGCCATCTGATGGTAGCACAGTCCTATTAGTTAGGAAGGTCTGCCTTTGGCCAAGTGAACTTTTAAGAACTCTCTCCTGGCAAATTACATCAATTGCCATGTTTGGACTTCTATACCTGCTTTGAAAAAGAGAGCTTGCTCTCCAACGCTCAGCAACTTTTTTTAAAAAAAAATTCTACTATGAAGGTATCACCCATAGTCTAGGTTTGCTTTTGTTTTAATGACTGCATGGCTCCAAACCTCTGTTTTACTGCAAGGGCCAGACTGGTCATCTTCAAAAAATTCCCTCCATCCAGATTTTTTTCCTTGAGATTCCGGAACCCCCCTGGCTCGGATTTGATTTGGAAATTTTGGATTAAATATTGTTGTTCCCCATCAGGACGGTGGTAAACCGCTTGCAGAAAAGCAAGGATATAGATACCAGGGCAGCATTAATTGGTGTGGGTGGGAGGGGGCAGTAAGAAGCAGGGCCCTTTCCCCTCAGAAGCGAGAGAGAAGGGGTTTTGAATGGCACAGGGAAACCTTTCGCCCACTTCCCACTTTCTTTGGAAGGAGAGAAGGGGAAGAGAGTTGCTGCTCAGGGCAACCCCGTGGCCCTGGGCTAGCAAACAAAAGGCAGCATGGCGAGGGGGGTGGGGAGCCCTTGGCAGGCACGGCAGGCTGGCAGGGGCCCTCTTCGCCTCCCTCCCCTCCCTCGGGGGTGGGGATGTTGCTCCAGGCCCCTCCATCCTCCTCTTCCTCCACCCCCCAGCCCTCGCCCGAAGCGAAGATGAACGCGGAGAAAGGTCGCGGCGGCGGCGGCGAGGAAACTTTTTCCAGCTTGCTGCTGGAGGAGCTGAAGCAAAGGCTGCTGCAGGCTTTCCGGGGCGAGAGGCACTGGGGACGCGCCACGCCGGGCGCCCGGCTGCCTGGGAGACCCGCCGACGGGACGGGCGCCGGCCGGACCGCGCTCGTTGCCCAAGAGGAGTTGCGCCGGGCGCACATCGAGGGGGCCATTGCGTGGCTCCGGGTGGAGCTGGTGAGTGTTTGGAGGGGTGGGAGGTGAGGAAGTGAAGAGATGGGCCAGGAAGCTAACCTGGACGCCCACGGGGACCGGACATCCATTTAAGCCACATCTCAGGTGCTTAAAAACCTGCTTGAACCCCCGGGGGGGCGGTTCCAGCTCTCCTTTTCGGGGCACCCGAAGCGACTTGAGCCCGCCTTTGGAAAACCTTTGGAGAAGGGAACAGGTCGGGTTGCTCAGACCTCGTTGCAAAGGGGCGCCCCCATAAGCTCCAGGTACCCCCAAATGTAGGCTCCCCTCTGCCTGCGGCTGCAAAGTTAGAAAGGATGGTTAGGCTCATGTCTGTGGATATTCGCAGTCATCCAGGTGAGGTTATCCGGGAGTTGAGTCGTGGCAGCTGGACGTCTTTTCTTCTGGGGATCGAAACCTTTTTTTCTACCATCCAGACAGCTTCAGTCAGCAGAAGCTGCTTGGTTGAATGGCAAAACGGTTGGATCCCACAAGATAAGAAGTCCAGTTGGTTGTTAGGGTCAAAGGATTATGGCCCACTTCTCACCTTGAGCGGGGAAGATTTCAACCGGGAAGATTTCAACCAGTTTCCTTTGGTAACTGTTGTCTGGGTGCTAAGTGTGAGTAGGAAGCTGATCACTTTCCTCATGGGGTGTGCGTGTGCTTTACACTTAGGAAATCTGGGCAGCCAAGCAAGCAGAGGGCGGCTTCAAACAGCAGTGTGCCCACTGGGAAACCTTCAAATTAGGGGATTGTCCAATGTAAAACACGTCATGTGACCAACCAGCCTTTGTGTGTGGGTGTGAATGTGGAGACTAGTGATGGGGCTGTCAACTTTGCCATTAGGTGTGTGCATGCACTAAAGTACCTAAAATATTTAAGTTCTGCTCCCCCCAAAGAATTAACCCAAACCAAACCAAAACAAGCCCTCCCCTCAAGATAAAGCAATCCCTCTCTGCAGGGTCACTATTTAACTGCCATGAGGCAAAAAGCAAAGAAAAGCAAAGTGTTCCGATTATATGCCACCAGTGATTTACAATTTAATTATGCAGGGTACACATTGCTCCCCCCCTCCGTGAGCTGGGCACTCATTTTACCAACTTCTAAAGGATGGAAGGCTGAGTCAACCTTGAAGTGGCCACTTGGGACTGAACCCCAGGTTGTGAGCACAGTTTTGGCTGGAGTTCAGCAGTCGAACCACTGCACCCCAGGGCTCAAAAGGAAAATGAGATGAAGGGAGAGGAGGAAAACAAGACTAGGAGCAGAGACATATTCAAGCCGTGTACAATCAATAAAAGCATTGTGTTGGTGAAATGAGCTACAGTATATACATGACTAATTGCAGTAAGACAGGCCCAACAATAAGGCATAGTGAGGTCAGTTCAGGTAGTAGAGTTGGGATGTCATGGAAGGGCATCAGAATCCTAGTTAGTTAATTTGTTTTAATTAATTTTTTTACTCCCAGTGGTGGTGGGGAAAATAGGTTGTAAGTTTTTGTGTTCCACATGCCAGAAGAATTTTGGCTAGCTTTGGATAATGAGCAAAATGTTTCTGTGCCATCTCTGCATAGAACTCATGTGAGGGTCACGTTAGGATGCAGCTTTCAAGGAGGAAGCTGTGTTAGTTGCAGCAAGAACATGCACTATCCAACTCATTATTATAAATTAAGCTTTTGGACCATAGTTTTCAGGATACTGTGCTGCATCCTTTAGCTAGATCCTAAATGGAAACTTCACTGCAGGTGTGCTCAGTTCTGTTCTTTAAAACAATTAATACAGTAACCTTATCCACATTCTACTGATAGTCACCTCACTGGCTACCAGTTTGCTTACAAAAAACAAAGGAACGGAGTGAGTGACCCGCAAGATCCAAAGAGTTCACTGCAAGATTACTTTGTCTTTTGCAAGAACTTAGCTTCCTTGCAAATTAATTTCCGTAAACGTTCTTAAAATTACATCTCTTTTACTCTCAACAGTGCTCTCAACAGCAACTCTCTGTGCTATATAAACTAAATCATCTATTTAGTCTTAAAGCAAGTAATTACAAAATGTCTAAATATTTTGCCATGAATCATATGCTTAGAAATATGATTTGCACGATGCCACATATTAAAATATACTCTCTTGCCTTTTGTGGGTTTTATTTTTCTCATGAGTTAAGTGGTTGATTGTTTGCCCTCCCCTGGATGATCTTCCCTGGGCAAAGGAGACTCAAATAATCATCCAGACAAGACAAGAAGTGTTGTAACAAGAACTTGTATTCTCACAACTTCAGGAAGTGTAACACAACCTTAACAGGGATGAATAGCTTCTCTGTTGCCTGACAGTCTACAGTACTTTCAGTTATCTCTGCCCTGGGGGAAAGTTAAATTTACCTCCCTGTCATTGTTTGTTGTTGGCTGGAGCCCCAAACACACTACCCAGGTACCTGTGTTCAAGCAGTCTGAACTTCAGACTCCAGTTGGGGCCTCTCCTTTCCTCAGTTGCCTAGAGGTTGGAGCCTCTGAGGGAAGGTTATTGCAGTGACACTGAGCTAGATTGTCTCTTGGCCAGTGGAGAACTATGGCCTTTAGAGCTTCTCATGGGAACACTCCAATACTTCTGACACCCTCCTCTCATAATCTAGGTCTTCCTTGTTGGACATTCCTGCTAAAGTGACCATAGTCAAGGCCTCCTGCTCCTTTGGTATTTGAGAATATTCATCACAGTGTTGCCCTCTCACAGGTCACCTCTTCCTATTATTAGGAGTGTTCACCTCTGGTGAGAAAGGCCATGGGGTCTGCCCACACCTTGTCATCGAGAAAGGTTAGCCACTACCTGGAATGTAGTGTTCAGCAGGGGTTTCATAGAATCATAGAGTTGGAATACACCTCAAGGGCCATCCAGTCCAACCCCCTGCCATGCAGGAACCCCCAGCACAGTATTTCTGACAGATGGCCATCCAGCCTCTGCTTAAAAAACCTCCAGAGGAGACTCTACCACCCTCCGTGGTAGCATATTTCACTGCCAAACAGCTCTAACTGTCATGAAGTTTTTCCTAATGTTCAAATGGAATCTCTTTTCCTGTAGTTTGAAACCATTGCCCCGAGTCCTAGTCTCGGAAAGCAAACCTGTTCCCTCTTCAATATGACATCCTTTCAAATATTTAAACATAGCTATCATATCCCCTCTCAGCCTTCTTTTTGAAAGGCTAAACATTCCTAGCTCCCTAAGCCGTTCCTCATAAGAACGTCAACTTGCCAACCATTCCTGTTGGATCACTCTCACACAAGGGTTACAATTGTGTTTATTTAGGATACAGTGGTCCCCCGACCATTTGCGGTTCATATACTGCGGTCCCGCTATATCGCGGTCCCACTATATGAAAAAAGACCCCCTGGGGTAAGGGGGGAAAGGCCAGGGGGAAGGGGGGAAGGGCCTGTCAGAGGCCTCAGAAATGACTTCCGGTTCACAGGGAGGCCCTTTTGGGGCCTCCAAAAGACCTGGAAAGGCCTTCGCGGGCCCGTTCAGGGTAGCGCCTGGCTGGGGGTAAGTACCCCAGCTAGTTGCCCCAGGCTCAACCTGACCTGCATCCGCATATTGCAGATTATTGCGGATCAGGTTGGGTCCCTAACCCCCGTGATAGGCGGGGGATCACTGTACTATATTTATATCTCTGCCCATGTCATGAGATCTCAGGGTGAGGTACAAGTGGAGCAATTTCAAATGTTTTTTGAAAATTAAAACAACCCGACCTGTTACCTTCTCCAAAGGTTTTCCAAAAGCGGGCTCAATCCATAGTGTCATAGAACTGAAGAACTGGAAGTGACATAAAGTCTTCTGGTCCAGTCGCCTGCTAAAACATTCTTTCACCCTAAAGCAGTCTACCGCTTACAGCTGTGTTTCACAGGTACCATCTTCTGAGTTTCCATCAACTTCCAAGGTAGTCTATTCTAGCATCAAGCAGCAATTCCTATCAGAAAATAATTCCTAATGTTCAGTCACAATCTCTTTTCGTGTAATATGAACCCAGCACTTTGGGTCTGCCCCCTGGAGCTGCAGAAAGCAGCTTCGTCTTCTACCTGAAAGCTGGTAATTTGTGAGCTGGTAATATGTGGATATCTGGTAAAATGAGTGAGACCGTGTGATTCCTTGATATATGCCAGAATATGTAAGCAGTCATACGTTTGGATTATACTGACAACGTTTGGAAAAGAAACTAGACTCTTCTAGCTTGGATGGTTTTGGGAGTTGTAAAATCTAACTTTGCCAGGCTTCGACAGCTGAGCTGGTGGAATCAAATTTCCATGTCCCCTTCTTTCTCATAGTAACCACTCCAGCCTCCTACAATGGCTGCAGAGAAGGTCTGCAAATCCTGCTAAAGGGGGATGAGATGCATGTCTGGTGGTGGGTTCTCCCAAGTCTGACATAAAGTCTGCCAGGAGAAGGAGGATCATGGATCCAACCCAAAATGTTTCAATAATGATTCAGTACTGGTGATTTTATTTATTGCTTAGTTGGTCTTGTTTAGATCTGATTCCCCTCTTTCTATCTAGTTTGAAAAGCTTATTCCTATTCCTTTAATGCTTGGTGCTCTTCCATGTTATGTTCTCATTCCAAATAACAAATAATGTATTGTTGGCAAGAAAGTACAGTATTTGGGATTAATTCTTCCAGTAGCAAGGGCATAATTAGGTTACATTATAACTTTAACTTAATGTTGTGGATTTACACTGGTAGAAGTGTGATTGTGTAAACTGCAGTGGCCTTTTGCCACTAATTAAGAAGCTGCAGTTTACATTCTTTGTGGTGTGCCAAGCAGTAACTTGTTATCTAGCAGGAATTTGCTGCAGCAATTTATATGATTCCTGTGCTGCAAATCTACAACAGGATCCTGAATAGAAAGGGACAACTTCTTTTGAAGTTTAGCTAACATTTTAATCTAACTGCACAGTTATTTGTAGCAGGATTACTATATAATGGAAGTAAATATATATAGGCACACTGTTAGTGAGCACTTGCTGTGTGTGTGTGTGTGTGTGTGTGTGTGTGTGTGTGTGTGTGTGTGT
>JAHTLZ010000204.1:14906048-14937609 GCA_023846285.1 Phrynocephalus versicolor | reverse complement strand
CACACACACACACACACACACACACACACACACACACACACACACATTGACACAATCAGCCCCCTCTCCCCCTACAGTCTTTCCACTTGCAAATATAATCTTTGTCATCACCTCAATTCAAGAGGATTCCTGCCACCCTCACCAACAGCCAACTGAGCAGGAGGTAAATAAAGAAGTGGATGGCATTGGTAGTTGTGGTGGAAGAGGGGCATTGGTAGCTCCCAAGACAAAACAGTAGTGAACAGTCTTTCTGTTAATGTTGCCTTGCCCTCCTTGGCTTGAACAGGGCTCCCACCAACCTTGCCAGTATATCCCCTTTTGGCCCCTACAGTGGAGGCTGTAGTTCTTAGGGTAATGGGACTGAGTGGGTGCATAGGCAAAAAAAGAATCACAGTAGTACCCCTGTATCTGCTGATTCGACATCTGCTGATTCAGTTATCTGGTTGGCTGCCAAAAAAATATCAAATAATTATTTTAAAACTTGCTGTTAGAAAAGGGTTCCGCTTTGCAAAGGGGTGCCTCTATTGATTTTCCAGGGTACTGACAGGGTGTTTGCTCTTATCTGAAGAACAAATCCACCATGGATATGGGGGTACTATTATATAACATTCAGTGTCTTCTATCTAGGAAGCTGCTGACTGTTTTGGTTGTTTCTTTCCCCAAAAAATCTCTCTCTCTCTCTGTGTCCCCCACCTCTCTCTCTCTCTCTCTCTCTCTCTCTCTCTCTCTCTTTGTGTGTGTGTGCGTGCAAACCTTCGTTCTCTCCCTAAAATCTGTAAGGCTCTCCCATTCAGAAACATCTCTACTACTGTATGGATATTTCCAGTTTATTTACATGTCTATAGCAAATGGGACACTTGTCTCCTACCAGTTGTTGCTCTGGGCCTGGAGAACCAAAACAGCTGTTCCAGGAGTCTTGCAAAATCAGATCTTTTGAACAGCAGGTATGGCATCCATCCACATGATTGACAGGGCGGCATTGGCAGGGAAGGGATCCAGAAAACATAACGATCGCTATGCTTCAACAGAACGGTTGAAAACAAAGCCTAGATTTATGGCACTACTGAAATATTTGTCTGTTTTTGCACAGGTTATTAACTGAAAACCATACCAAACTGGAGATTTATTTCGGTAAAAGACTCGGTGAAATGATTTGCCTCAGTGAATTGCAGTGCCAGTTAAGTTCAGAGTAAATAGCATTCCAGGGAATTCAAAATCAAGACAGCCAATGAGCTGGAATTAGATGTTTTTTCTCTCTTTCTCTTTACGGTTTTTCCCCCTGTGATATACAGGTACAGTAGTTGCATTTTCATGGAAACAGAGCATTAAAAATTGTAAAACAAATTGAGCTCTCAAATCCGGATTCAACACACATATATTAAAATACAGATGAATGGTTTTGAAATGAAACCACATTGCTTACAGATAGTTTTCTCTCATTTGAGTTAAATGGCATAACATTTGTCTAAGCAGCACACTGGAAAAAATAATTCTGATTCCCTACATTGCTCACTGTATTAAAAACATTTGCTATTTACTACAGTAGTAGAGAAAATGGTGGAACCCCCTTGGCTGTCCTAAAAGACGGGTTCCACTGGGATGCCCCCTCGGCAGTCACTTAGTAAGAGTCAGTCCTTCAAAAATGGCATCAGACTCGAAAATGGGACATCCCAACTAAAATAAGACACATACTGTCAAGATTATGGCTGGGGCACAAATCACTCAGCCGTAATACCCAGAGTTTTTTGGTGTGGGTATAAGCTCTATGTGTATCAATGGCCACTTATACACGACCCCTAAGCTCCGCTGCAAATGGCTCCCAGCTCCGGAGCTTAAAAATGTTTCCCCACCAGCTCCGGAGCTAACAGAAAATTAAGTGTGACCCCGCCCCCATAAGCGCGACCTAGCGCACCTTTCAAGTACCTGCTCTGGGAGAGTGAAAAATTTTGATGCGGAGAGTCCT
Organism: Phrynocephalus versicolor; assembly: GCA_023846285.1. Classification (NCBI taxonomy): domain Eukaryota; kingdom Metazoa; phylum Chordata; class Lepidosauria; order Squamata; family Agamidae; genus Phrynocephalus; species Phrynocephalus versicolor. Next base: position 14,935,646 of record JAHTLZ010000204.1, on the reverse strand, counting down.
GGGCTCTACTCGCTTCTTTCTGTGTTTTTTTTTTTTTGCCTCCCGCCCCTTTAAGAGGAACCAGGAAGTGACCGGGGGTCGGAGCAACTTCCAGCAGCACTCCGGAGGTAAGAGTGCATTCTTTTCTCCCTTTTTTTCCTCCCTCCCCTCACGCAGACAGAGCAAGGAAGTGCGGAGGGGGTGGGAACGCAGGGAGAGCGACAAACCCTCAAGATCTCTGGTCCGAATTTAAGGGACCAGCGGATCTTAGGGGTCGAGTAAAAAGGCTCAAAGACTGGTATGCCCTGCCCACACCCTAAATCCAAGAGTCTTCTAGCCACCATGGATTATACTACCTGCAAGATTCTGCAGTTTGGAAAGGTTACCACATTTTTTTTGTCTATAAGACCCCACCCCATCTATAAGATGCCCCCCACCCATTGACTTTTCCAAGCCAAAATTACAACTTCACACATGTACACTTCTTGCCTCGGCTTGCTTTTGTGTATAAGACGACCCTCAATTTTTAGTCTAACAATTTAAGTCAAGAATATACTCATACATGGACAAATACTGTAATCCATGTCTGTGTGGGATGCAGAGTCTTTGTAACAGCTTCACTGTGGGAATGGGGTGGTATATAAGTGTAAATAATAAATAAATAAATAAATAAATAAATAAATAAATAAATAATTCATTCATTCCTCATGGTCATTAGGACTGTCTACATATCTAATATACCATATCTTAGTAACCTACCTGCCAGTCTTTGCTAGTAGCATCCAAAGTTACTCCTAACATGTCAAGAGTTGGCAGGTGGATAAGTGTTTATTGTCCTGCTTCCCCATCAGTCAACCTGTGAATGGTAAATGTAGGACCGGAATACCTATAAACATATAAATTTCCTTCTCAGGGTGTGGGGGGAAATGTGTGTTTCACTTTTGCCATAGAAGAAGTCAGGTTTTTTTTTGTTGGTGATGCGATATTAGAATACTGGTATCATGTTAGGATACCAAGGGCTGAGAACTGTCAGCCTATGGGAAGCCCACAAACTAATTACAATTAGAAGTATCTATGTGTCTCCCCCCCAACCCATGATGTGACTGGAAAAACAGTTGTTTTACATTTAAACTACTACTACTGGCATTTCCTGTGCCAGCATCACCAGTAGTCACAGTAGTTAAGGGACTTTGGAAATTTAGCTGAAAAAAATAACTTATCAAAGTTCTACAGACGATGCTTGGTTTTTTCCCCCTCCCTAAGTGGAAAACCACATGTTTCCAGCTGGGGTTAAAATGGGCTTGCCAAACAAGTGTGGATTAACCTGCCAACCAAAACTAGCAATGACAAATGTAATGAATTTAAGCTATAACTAAGGGTGTGAAGTACACTCTGTCAACACCTGTAGTTTTGAAAAATGGCTTATTTCTTCCTAGGTTGCACCATTTACTGGCCTGTACACTCATAATTAAGTGAGAAAGAAAGAAAGAAAGACCTATTTCTATAACAGCCAAGAACAAAGTGTTCATTCATTGAATCTTGCTGATCGCAATCTGCTGGATGACTCGTCTGTGCCTCACTTATAATTAACTTATATATATATTATTGAGATTAGTGACTTGTCAGCATTTTTAGGTGTTCTACTTAGAGATTCAATGTAATAACAACATTTATCTTCTCTGTCTGCATGGCTATGCTTCACTTTGGCTGGTACCAAAAAAAAAAAAATGAGTCAAGATTCTGAAAGTAGCTTCCCTGTGCCTTGGCTTACTTTGAAAAATGCCTGAAGAAAAATCTTATTTTGAGGAATAAACTCCAAGCATAGGGCATTTACACTCAGAACAATTGTGTGCTGCTTACAGATCAGTCAAGATGTAGAATTTTCCATCAATTTTCTGCGTATGAACAGCCCCTTGGGATGGATAACCAAAATTGATTTTGCAAATATAAAGCACTTTTAAGCTTAAATTGTTACAAAGACTGCATTATACTGAGGGAAAAGTCCAGAAAAGCACCTTTCCTCATCTCTGAGGGCTTGTCTACCTTGGATCATTTGGAGCAGGCATGGGTGGGCTAAATAGGATCGCTTAGGATTGGGTAGAGGTCCAGTATGTTCTTTGGGGTAGCTCTCGCATGGAAATAAAATACTCATATCAAGTGAACCTATTTGGTCCACCTGCCCATTGAAACAACAAGAAATTTCTCTCTTTGCCACATCCTCTCTCCTCTCACCTCTGGGAGGAAGCTTTCAATTTGCTGTCATGGTAAAAAAACAAAACACCAAAATTTATTTCCTCTGTTCTTTCACGGAACAGTTGAAGTGGTTAATTTACCAATACTAGGAAGCAGATAATGCTGTCTTCGGGTGCCATTTTGTGATACTGGGAAACCAACAGCAGAAGGCAACTTGTCAGTTGTGATGTCATTTTGGTTCATTTGCAGGGATTGCATCCACTGGAAATGAACCAAAACAGAGCCATTCAATCAGAAAAGTAGAAGCCTCCAAAAGAAACCCAGATAGGAGCACTCTGGGGATAGGCCTAGTTGGCTCCAGCTATTCCATTGTGTGATTGCCAGGGAAAGGAGCGCACCAACCCATCCCTGCAGCAGACCAAACAAAAGGACCACCTGAATCACACTCTGAAACCCAGCCGTCGTTCTTGGGGTTCAAACTGCCTATGTGATTGAGGTGGCCATAATGTGCCTTCATCTAGAAAAACTGTTAAGTGGAAATGTACATTGTACATTGTACACGGTCAATGGAAAAGAACACATGAATTATCAAACAGAAGCCTCTTTCTTGTATGCTAACCACTCCTTCAGAGGAAAATAGCAGTTCTGCCTAAAAGTGGTAGTTTCTGTCCTCTAAACAGATTGGTCTGGTTCCCTGCTAGTGAACATGACATGATGGTTTTCTACCTGAGGGCAGTGTCGAAAGATCAAGTCCTTTCACTTCACTCTTGGGTTGGAACTATACAGTCCAAGAAGGGCTTTAATACAAAACTTTCCTGAATGTTCATCTTGGGTTTTAAGATCCTTGCCCGACCGGATGCAAAGTTGCTATGGACCCAAAGGGTTTTCTGCCCTTTGCTGAACCACTTCCTTAGGAAGATAAAATGTATATTTCATTTAGTGCCTTTATTGTCCTTTTATTGCTTTAGTTCAGAGAGCAGGCATACTGGAGCATTACCAGCGAAGGAAAACACATTTCATGATGAATAGTCCTACAACATGAAAAATGAGACTGGAAGGATACCTAAACTAATTTCAGGTTATTGCAGTCTTCATTGCCGGCTAATTTTCAGTAGCTTTAATGCAGGTTTATAGGCAGAACTTTAAAGCCCCTACTTTATATCAGCTGTTCTCCCTCCACTTTCCTTTCAAAGAGAGGCTTTGCAATGTTCCCCTTAATTTCCAGGAGAATGAATTTCACCTTTTATAACATTCAAAGACAATTATGCTGCCTTTATGATGAATTATGTAACCTTGGACCCAACAATAAAGGCAAATGTACTAATGCCAATAAATAGCTGAACTCTATCACTTTCCCTGTCTTCTGGTTCCTCTTGTTCTTGTTTTTAAACCTTGCAGGCTTGAGTTGCAACAAGCTCAGAGTTTTAGGAACCTGATCCTAAAAACCCTTCCGTGATAGTCAGATCAATGAGATTTACTCACTGGAATGCATGCTAAGTATTAAAGCTGTCACTGCTTCTGTTCTACCACCCTGACCAGTAAGCCTGACCAAATGACTTCTGGCCCAGGAATTTATAAATTTGCCACCATACATTTGTTAGCTTTTCAGATTCCACAAAGCTCTTTGTCATCGGATATTTATTTATTTATTTATTTTAATACTTATAAACCACCCATCTTCCAGAAGAACTCCGGGCGGTTTACAACAGGATACAAGCAATGATACAATGAAAGCAAAACAATAATAATAACCAATAAAACATCATGATAAAACGTCATAACAAATAGGAGTGCCAGAGTAGGCATTTTGGTCTCCACTCATCAGATTAACCAAAAACAAGTCCCAGATACACCAGTAGTGATATACTACATGTTGAAGTTGAATAATATACTGTTTGTTGCCCTCCAAAGATTGGGGTGAATTCCTAAGGCTATAAAATTTGACTTGAGTGGAGAATCTAAAATTATCTGACAATGACCTTGCTTTGTGGTATACCACAAAGCAAGGTTATTGTCAGCTAGCTCAGGCATGTCCAACGTCCAGCCCAGGGGCCAAATGTGGCCCATTTTCAAATTTTGAGTGGCCCGCAGCCTCTTCTCCCTGCCGGCTCAGACTGTCATGCATCCCTGCCAGTTGGCCCCTCCCCATGCTGGATTTACGGTTTGCCTGCCCTCCCTGCCTCCATCCATCCCCCCAGCCACCTATCCAGCCTACCCACCCCTCGCTCCGTTGCTGCAGCGTCATCCCCACCTCCTTGCATGTCATAGAGTCTTGTCCAAAGTCAGACCTGGGGGCCAAATGTGGCTGAATGGTTATCCCAAACGCATTTTCACCTTGCCAAATCTGGCCCTCCTTGCAAAAAGTTTGGTCACCCCTGAGCTAGCTATAAGAACCATGCCACCCTTTGAAGAACCATTGAATCCCTCCACTAGATAGAACGCATTGGGGTTTCCATCTGGTTTCCCCCTGCTGCTGTTATCTCCAATGTCCCAATATTAGATGCTGCTCAAAGCCTAGAAAGTTGTGGCATGAGACTGATTTCTCAATGATAGTCTATGAAACAGTTGCATGAGGGCTTGTGCCTAAATGCTTAGGATGAAGCTGTACTTTGCGCAAATTTGCACCGAGTAGGCCTGCCTCAGATTGAGCTGTGCCTGGTGTGCCAGGTGAAGTAATGCTGGAACTGGCAGGAATGCTATCTAACCTCTTCCATTTTGCTTGGGGCCTACCCATTGCTTTCCATGTTGGAGTTTGTGGCCTAAGTTGAACAATGTTTTTCTATAACTGGCTTTTATATTATCCTATATGTATCAATTGTACAGAAGTTAGTACTGCATTAAACAACATTAGGAGGCATATTTCTGAAGGAACCAAAGACCAGTCATTGTGGCTACAGTCTTAAATATATTTCTCATAAGAACATAAGAACATAAGAAGAGCCATGATGGATCAGGCCAAGGACCTATCTAGTCCAACGTCCTCTATCTCACAGTGGCCCCACCAGATGTGTGTGGGAGCGCACGAGACAAGATATCTGTCTCACTCCCCTGCATCTGGTCCATGAAGTACCCCGGTTTTAAGCATAGTTTGTAACTTGTGATGGACTTTTCCTCCAGGAATCTGTCCAATCCCCTTTTGAAGGCATCCAGGCCAGATGCCATCACCACCTCCTGTGGCAGGGAGATCCACAGACTAACAACACGCTGGGTACAAAAAAAAAATGACTGTTCTCTCTCTCCCAGCTCTCAGTTTGAGTGGATGTCCCCCAGTTCTGGTATTTTGTGAGAGGGAGAAGAGCGTCCCTCTATCCACTTGACTCATGCCCTGCATTATTTTGTACGTCTCAGTATTTCTCAGTAAGACTTGGAAAAATTTCTTTCTGAAGTCGTGGATATGAGATGCCAGTCATCGTTGCTACAGTACCAAATCCAATGGACCAGTTGTGTGATTGGACAGAGGCATCTTCTTATATCACAGATCTATTTTAGCACACAATTGTGGTCTAAACTAGTGTCCATTATTATTTTGTGCCCTCCGGTTGCTTCCAACTCATGGTGAGCCTCACCAAGTTTTCACATTATGTGATATATTAAGAAGTATTAAGTACAGTAGGACCCCAGTATCTGCTGTAGATTGGTTCCAAGCCTTCCTGTGGATAATGAAAACTGTGGTTATGAGAGAACGCCAAAATGTCCCCAAAACTGCTATTTTGTGATAGTAACTTGCTTTACGGCTGCTATTTTATGACAGTAGCTTGCTTTCCAGCTGCTCTTTGTGACAGTAGTTTTCTTTGAGGCTGCTGAGTTATTTATTTATTTATTTCCTCTGCCAACTGTGGATAACTGAATCAGTGGATAATGAATCAGTGGATACTGGGGTCCTACTGTATTGACAACCTCCACTGAGTCACCATGGCTAAGCAGGGATTTTTATCCAAGTCTCCTGAGTCCTAGTCCACCACACCTCACTGCTATCACAGAAAACACACAATACTCTGAAAGTAATTCAATGTAGATAGGCCATATTTCTGAATGGTTATCAGATTTGGAGAGTTTCCACTACACAGTAAGAATAGCTACAAGCTCCCCAGAGTCCAGCCCTTTCTATCAACTGGTACTTAAAGTCTCAATAACTCACATTTGTCAGAGGAATCATAAAATATTTCTCTACGTACAAATGCTTGAAGCTAAAGATTTGTGTACGCTTATTTCTTTACTGCACACATACTTAGCAACCAACTGAACAGATCAAGGGAAACAGACAGCTGGTTCCAAATGAGGAAAAGGGAGGAAAGGAACCTTTAGCAGAGAGGTAGGGCTTTGATTTCAGAGGCTGGAAAGAATGATTGATTAATGTGCTGGAGAATCACTCCAGCCTGGAAAAGTCCTTCCCGTTCACACAAACAACAGACAGCATGCAAGGTTGTGAATAAAAGTCCAGCGATACGCATGCACGACTGAACTCAAACGTTGTTCATACATTTCACATTATTGTTTCTCTGTGGGATGCCTATTTTGGACATACATCCTCATTCTACAACAGCTAACTAATTGCACACAAGTAGAGCTGGATAGGAATGAGTCTGGTGCCAAAAACAACCTGCCACACAAAGAAGCAGAGCATGCAATATCATCCCAAGTCTGTGATCTGGAAATGTGTTGCTTCTCCTCCAGGAGCTTACCGAGCAAGGACAGCGAAAGCACAGGGTTTAGTTTTGTTTCTCTCAAAGTGTTCCAGTAGAAGTAAAACAGTAATTCGGGTGGGTGGGGGTGGGTGGGGAAGTATGAAATAAAAGAAATGGGAGAGGGGGGAGACAGTTGAATTCTGTCCTCCTGAAATGCCAACCTTTGCAGCTGTTTTTAGCACATTTTGTGCTTCAGCCATTTTGAAGAAAATGGTGTGACTGCTCCAATTGCTTCATTTGGTCAGAGGAAAAAGGTGAAGGAGGAAGGAAACACACTGAAATCAAAACGGGGTGTGTGTGTGTGTGACTACCACCACCACCATCATCATCCCAACTCAGGTGTGCTGTAGAAAAGTACAGGAAGTTTTAAAAAAGGCCATCAAAAGCAAAAGCAAAGTGTTCTGCTTATACAGGGCCCCATACTAGTACAAGTAGTCTCTGGGCAGTTTACAGTTTCATTACAATATGCAGGCTACGCAATCCACCACCACCACCACCCGGAAGCTGGGTACTCTACTCATTTTACTGACCTCAGAAGGTTCATTGGAGGGATGATTATTCGGCACTTGCTATTGCTGATCTGCAGTTTCCATCAGCCCTAGCCGGAAAAGCTACAGTGATACCTCTTAAAACAAATTTATTTCATTCTCCGGGTCAATTTGTTTTAAGAAAATTTTGTCTTACAAAATGCGCTTTCCCATAGGAATACATTGAAAATGGATTCATCTGTTCTGGAAACTATGGGTTGCTTCGTTTTAACGAAAATTTTGTCTTTCGAAATGCTGTTTCCCATAGGAGTGCATTGGAGATGGATTAATCTGTTCCGTAAGCTAGAACAAAGACAAAAATAACTGGGGGTTTTCCCCTGGGTACATGCAGAACTTTTTTTGTCTTGTGAAGTATCTCATAGGGCATTTTGCCTATTCCCGGAAATTTTGTTCTTCCTACAAGATTTTTTGTCTTGCGAGCCATTTCTCTTAAAAGGTACCACTATAATGGGATTTCCAATCTGACAATATTTAGAAGACTACAAGTTCCCCACCCTTAGATGTTTCCCTTGCATGTCATGGTTCAATTCAACAGAAGATAGCAATGAAACTTACTTCACTCTCTGGTCTTGTCCTGGAGCATGTAATGAGAAGGAAACTATAAATATCATTAATGGCAAGTGGATTTAAAAGGAAGAAAGTGTCTCTGAGCATCTACAAAATTCCTTTTCATTTGGCTTAAAATTTAATGATCTGTCCCCATGTGAAGGTTATTCCCATATATTCTACTGTAGCAAAGAACATATTGAATGTTTTCCCACACAAATAGGTTATTAGAGAAGACAAAAGGGTGACCTTTATGTTCTTTGTCTATTAATTGTGACAAAGTTTCAAGAAACTAATAGTACTAGCAAACACTTTTTTGTGGTATTTTTATGTATGAAACTTAAGCAGATGCTGCCATCTTGTGTTACTTTTAAAAAGGTGATTTCTGACTGTTTTCTGTGGCTGTGCACAAACGGGGAATATCACTCAAGCTATCGGATTTTAACTAGAAATTAAAAAGCAAATCTCCTCCATTTTAGTTCCTCACATATTAAGACGGCTCCCCACCTTAAATTCACCCGTTTTCCTCCTCCATTAAGGAGGGAATAAGTGAACAGTGGTAAGTTGTTAGGCCAATAACTTATTGGTAGCCTCAGCTAGAGAACACACTGCTTGAACAAATTACCTACATAAATCCCATTTGTCTGTGGATCTCCTCTAGTTGGGACTAGCAGTAGGGTACGAGCCTTATTTTTTTGAACCTTCTAACTCTTATGTACCAATGAAATACAGTAGGTACAGTGATTCCAAGCATGGAATTGGCCATTTTGCGCGTGCCTGCCATAGTGTTGTTAAAATATGGGAAGTTATTCAGAAAAGAGATGTGGTGATTGTAATGCATCATCAGAAATGGCTGAATACACACAAATAACTGTTAAGGAGCCCCGTGGCACAGTGGTTAATTTATTTATTTATTTATTTATTATTGAATTTATACCCCGCCCATCTTCCCAAGGGAACTCTGGGCGGCTTACAGGAGGCTGAACAGATCAGCAACATATCATCAAACAAACAACAAAGAACAAATGAAACAAACAAGACAATAAAAACTTTGGCATCTATATCAAAAAACTAAATCACTCAAATGAAAAGCACCTCGTTGTTAGGCTACCTTGCTGCAGATGGCGGCGGCGGGGGGGGATGGTTTTACTGCAGATAAAACAGTGCTCGCACTGGGGTTCAAATCCCAGGTAGCCCATTCATGGCTGACTCAGCCTTCTATCCTTGGTAATATGGGTACCCAGCTTGCTGGAGGGAGGGGCAATGTGTAGCCTGCACAATTAAAATGTAAACTACCCAGAGAGTGCTTTAAGCGCTGTGGGGTGATATATAAGCAGAACACCTTGCATTGCTTTGCTTTGATAAGACACAGAAACAAGCTTGATCCCCTCATTTTTGGATATGTATCTTCAGGTGTATTGCAGACACCCAACCACTAATGTGGAAGGGACAAGGTCAATGTCTCTTCCTTTTCCTCCTCTTCCTCCTCTTCCTCCTCTTCCTCCATGGCATACATGACCCACATCTTTCCTCTCAGTACCCATTAGAAGTCGAGTCAAGCTGAGAAATTCTGGCCTAAAATTACCCAGAACTACAGATGGGCTCAAAATGAATTCTTTATCTGTTTCTTTATTCGTTATTCATTTCATTACGGAACAAAATGAATAACGAACGGACCCATCAAAGAAAAATGAAACAAAATGAAAATTTTTGTTTTGTTTTGTTTCAGTTTTTGTTACCCCATCTGGCATCTTTTCCTACATGAATGTTGCCGGGCCCAGGACTCGCTGCTGCCACCAACCAGCCCCCGTGGGGAGGGCTTCCGAGGTGCCGGGGAGGCCTCCCTCCATAAAAAAAAATGCCGATCAGCCTGCATTACAGCTGATCGGCGCTTGAGTGAAAAAATAAAAGAATAAAAAAATAAAAAAATAAAAGTGCCAACCCAACCTGCGGGCCAGCTGGTCGGTGTAGTAGTAAAAACTAAAAACTAAAAAATAAATAATGAAATAAATGAAAAATGAAATCAATTTTTTTTTAAAAAAAATCATTTCATTCTAAACGAAACGAAAAAACAAAAAACAAAATGAAAAACAAAACAAAACGCCATTTTGGCGTTTTGTGCCCATCTCCACCCAGGATGTTTCATGATTCATTGGGATCAAGCCTCACAGCAGCATAACAGTGTGGTGACCCTCACTTTGTGGAAAGTATGTTTGTACTACCACATGAAGTGCACAGCAGAGCAGCCCAGGTATAGGGCTAAATGCTCACATTCTGGAAACATTGCTGGGAAAATGTTTGTTGAATAGTCTCGTGTTGGTTCCTTTTTTGAGGTCCAAGACACCCCAATAGGGATCAAAGAAATGATTGCAATTTTACAGTCAGTGTCCTTGGAGTGAAAATACTGTATTAAATATTTAAAACATGACATGAGGGGAAAAAATGGTTCCTCTGTGAAATCAGAGGAACTCTTTAAAGATGCAGCTATTTGGAATTGAGATGAGCTGTGTGTTTGTTGGTTGTCAAAGGGAGACTCTTTTATTTCCTTTGAGGTTGAGGAAAAGCACTTATTGTCTTACTGACTAATCTGGCTCTCATCTGTCCTTTGTCATTTTTCAATTGGATTTTCATTAGCCTAAGCTCAGGCCATGATGAATAAATAATTACAGTGGTTGGTATTTGCATCCAGGAAAACATAACAATCAACCACCACAACAGAGAGACACAAGAGGAGCTAATGATTTAAAGTATAAATACAGGGATCTGGGCTCTTTGATTTTAAACATTGCTCTCCTATTGATTTACCATGTGATAAAATATTTTTAAACTTTTCTATGTATTAGCAGGATATGGCACTGCCCTGATCCTGGTTGAAATCATGTAGTAAGTTGTACTTAAAGTAGTCTCACTGAATCAATAGATTTCCTTCTTTCTTATTTAACAAGACTCTGGAATTTCAGTTTAAATCAACATTGCAGTACAAGCATCAAGACTGTAAGAAAAATATTTCAAAATCCATAGACAAGAGAGCTAATGGTGCCTGGCTGCAAATGATTGCACAGATGATAAGTCCCATGACCTCATTGACTACTATATTTTATTTCTTTTCAAGGAAATAATTCATTTTATTTCCTTTCCTTTTTATTTCTTTTCCTTTCAAATAAATAATTCCTTTTATTTCTTTTCCTTTTTCTTTCCTTTCTTTTCAAGGAAATAATTCCTTTCCTTTCCTATTTATCACCTTTCCTTTCAAAGAAATAGAATAGTGCTAAAAGATTGTCTTTGGATAGAAGTAGCTATCTTCCTAGTTTATTCCAGGATAAAACTTGTGTTTTTGTCTGTGCATCTTCTAGCAATTTTTATCTTCATGTGCATATAGACTTTTCCATTAATGATTAGTCAATAAACAAATTGGAAAAAGTGAAGTGAGCGGCAAATGAAGTCAGCAAAAGAGCAACTGCCCACTTTAAAGTTCCATTTTAATTATGTTTAAATAGTATTTGCACCACCATCTGAAGTAGATTTCCTAATAGGAATACTATACAACTCACCAGCTCAATCCTTCTTTGTCAATTCTTTGACATCAACAATGGAAAAGAAGCAATGGTTTTATAGCATCCTCTGTTTTTTCCCAAGCAGAGCTTCCCCAATTGCTATTACAACAATTACTCTCCCAATTATTTTAATTCATTAAGTGCTCACTTCATTATGGGTTCTTGGGCAGTCTCACTACAATTAGGCCTTGTTACCTAATTAAAGAAACCTTTAATTGCAATTTATTCAAAAGTAAGTTTCACTGGCTTACTTCCAGGACAGGAGCCATAAGGATATTAATCACATAGGCTTTTTTTAATACAGTAAATGCATTATGTGTCCATGGGAATACTTGTAGGTGTTGTAAGTCCAAAAGCATGTTGGAGTGGGTCACAATGGGTCAACTGATTCATATTCAGCTCCATTTATATCCAAGGGACAAATAAATAATGACTTTGTTTGAGTCCTATTGAATTCAATTAGTTGTTAACACAATAAACATTGTCTAGATCCAACCCTTTATTTAGATTACATGCCTGTGCATAAAGTATGTGTATTTTCTATATGTCATTTATAAATAAATGCTCTCCTTAAAGATAATCTCCTGGGGGAAATTAATTACAAGAACACGGATAGTACATTTGATTAGTATTGAACCCTTCTAGTTCCTCATTCTGAATTGCATTGTGTTCATTTATCATGTGTTGGATCTGATTTAATCGTACTTAAAGTATATTCGCTGAGATCAATAGACTGAAATTAGTAACAACTAACTTGATAACAGTGGGTCAGCAGCTCTTAAGTATGTTTAAACCTGAGCAAATGAATTTATTAAAAATGAATATCTAGAAGTGGAGCGTTAGCTGTGGAAAAATACAGTAGTCAGAAATTCTCCGGAATCATCATAAATTGTGTATGATACCAAGTCGAATCTTAATTTAATTGTAAGGTGGTTGGCAGGTTGTGAAATATTGGTTCAATGTACAGCCAGCTATCTCACAACCACAAGTCTTTCACATAGAAGCACCCTTCATTTCACCTTGCTGCAGTGAATCAAGAAGTGGTAATGGAAAGGGACCAAGTTACTTTTTTCAAAGCAGCAAAGAATGAGATCAAGCAGCATCAAAAGGGGCTAAAACAGCGATGGCGAACCTTTTCTCAGCCCAAGCTCTGATTGAGAACCCACTAATTTTTCACGAAGTGCCAGTACAGCAATTTAACCTGTATACAGGTGGCTGTGAAGGGGCGATGTCGGGTGCCCACAGGACGGGCTCCGAGTAACACCCTTGGCACCTTTGCCATACGTTTGACATCACTGGGCTAAGAGGTAACCCTTTTTGAAGGCAATTTTAACCCCATTTTAAAATGAGATGTGATGTAGATCTTTGATAAGAATCTCTTTGAGCTGCAGCTCTTTAAGCAGCATCATTAAGGATGTTTCTCCGTGATTCCACCCCACCCCACCCCGCCATGTCTATGTGAAAGACTTGTAGAACTTGGAGTAACTTATTACAAGCAACCTCAATAACTAAGGCATACTTTGGTTCCTTTATAATTATTGGGGAAATCTAGGCTTTACTCTATACACTGTTATAGGCTGCTCAGTTTCACTGTAGGTCTGTTCCCTGTCATCCCGTTTGGTGCTGTGTCTTCTTGCATTGTTGACTCCCGACTAACTAGCCTTCTTCCACCCCTTTCCTTTGAGTTGGAGCAGGCACTGGAAATATGAATGCAAATCCTGAAGATGAAATCAGATCACGTGATCACATCACAAGAATGAATGCATGCCACCCAAATGACCATAAATGATGTATACATGTCTCAAAATTACTCCACAACCACCTACATTCTTTCCTAACTATGAGTTTTGCCAAGGTCCAGTAGCATGGAAAGGGAGGAATGGGAAGACAAAAAAATTACAGAATCCGTTCTTCTGTCTGTCCATCTTCTGCAATGCCCAGAATATTGGGGGGGGGGGGGGAGGTGAGTTATCAATCAAATAATGTCTGTAACACATCCTTAGAGAGACCATGGTATACAAACAACTACTAGGCTGAAAAATAATGCTCACTAAGGCTATTTTTAACTTCTTGATAAGTAATACAGAATGTGACCTCTGGGTGGCTGTTTCCATGTTTTAGTCTTCCCAACCCCCACCCCACCCTGGCAGCAGCTAATCTAAATTAGAATCTCCCGAGATCAATAGCTCATATTTTTTTACAGGGGAACATTCTAACTGTATCATAGAGATTAGATAAATGATCCTCCGCTGCACTGGAACGTTTATAAGTTACAGCATAAAAATGGCATCAGAGCTGGTAATGTGAAAAATAGCTATACAATCCATTTTCTCATTCTATACATGACAGCAGCTTTAAAGCACAGTAGCTGCTCTAATTGCATATCCCACCCAAAATCAGAACGGGCATGATTTGTTCTTAGAAGATCAACAAAACTCTTTAAAATATCTTGCATTGGTAAGCCAAGAATCCTTGGCCATGTTTTTTGGATTTAATAGATCAAGGTTCATTTGGGGGATGAAGGAAGTGGAAAGCATGCATTCAAAATGCATCTATGAAGATTTAGTAGCCACGACTGTCACAAGGCATAGTGCATCCAGTGTGAGCATAGAGGACTTTAACTGAGATTAAGAAAGGATGAGAAATGTGGTTTGCATTTTAATGCAAAGAAGCCTAATTACCTTCCAACCAGAATTCAGTTATCTTATGAAATATGCATATATCCTCATTTTACAGTAAAGTTCCCCTAAAATGCACACAGAAACTTCATAATTTAGGAATTAGGGCAGTGGTGGCAAACCTTCATCACTCCAGATGTTTTGGACCACAACTCCCAGAATTCTGAGCGTAGATTGCCAATGACAAAGGACTATGGGAGTTGTGGTCCAAAACATCTGGAGTGTCAAAGGTTCACCACCACTGGATTAGAGTATGGCAAAAAATGATATAGTTATGACATTGAAAAATGCAAATTCTTGTGAAAATGTGACTCTTCGGCAAAACTGCATACGAAAATAATATGGTAGGCAAAATGCAGAGAAAAGTGCACATGCATTTTTAAATGTCGTTGGTGGCGGCGACTGTGATGATGGTGGTCTTCAGAGACTAAATAATGAGCAACATAATGAGAAAAGTCCTGTTGGTGTAAATTTATGTCTCTCAAGCTAGATGATGTCACAGCTTCATAGATGATGGATATCTTCAATTTAATTAAAAACTTCCTATCCCCTTGTGTTGGGTTCTGATGGACCCTTGGGGAGCCTTTGGGAGGACTGTATTGGGAATGTGTAAAGAGCATTTAATATAGGTCTCTGTTGGCTCCAGTCTGCAGGAGTGTAAATTTATGCCAACAGAATTTCTACCATTGAGAGCATTTAAAAAACCCCCACCAACATTCTAAGCTCTGACTTCTCTCTGCCAACGGGTTGAGCCAACCCACTTTACCTCGTCATGTGACAGCAGAGATGAAAGACTAGAAATGACCTTGCATGTGGCTGCAATCACTTGCTGTCTTTACTTCCAGTTTCAGAAACTTGAAGGCGTTCAGCTAAAGCTGAAGATTTTATCTATTTTATGCTCTCCATGATATGATCTGAGCACTTAGGGACCCTGCTATAATCATCATGGCCATGTTTGAATAAATTATTATGAAAAGCTACGGCTGACTTGGGAGCAATCTGGAAATCTCATCTAATGAAACCAGCATTCAGAGTATCCATCTAATTTAGTGATATTTAAAGGTTTTAGGCCTGTTGTTTTAAAAAACAAAACAAAACCCTGCAGTATAAATTTACATTACTAAGTCATAATCACTAGGGAGTGGTTGCTGAGAGCACTGTTTAATTTCCAGATGCTGGGTGTGTAAAGTGTATAAAAGATACCCAGATATATGGAAAAAGGAAGTATAGAGGAAATCTGTTTGGCATACATTAAATGTTATATACTGTATGTTGTATGGAAAACAGCTGTCAACTCAAATCTTAGACAATACGTGTTTTTGTTTCCAACTAAGATTCTACTTAACCTTCATCCAAGGAGATTAAAAGAAAAATAAAATCAAAACATGCATTAAATGACATCTAGAATATGTTCTGAGCCCATGGAAACTTTGATCTGTTTCTTGGGATGAAAATGCCCATCTTCGTAGAAGGGTTTGTGAGACAGAAACAAGAACACTAATACTCAAACACCCACAGTCAGATGTTTTGACTTATCTGGAAGAAAACACAATGTAACCAATGTCTACCCAATAGCAAAGCTATGTTTTTCTACCAGAAAACATATTGAACTTTTACTGAACAACATATTTGCAGGACTGTACCTTCTTCAGTAGGTGGTTTCCCACAGGACATATTGGTTCCTAAGGCAGACAATCTTAATGGTTTGGTTTATTAGTGCATCTCAAATAAGAATGGAAAAGGAATTTGTTGGATTTGTATATTACTATGAAAATAGTAATAAGATTAAAATGCTTATTTTAATACAAATATATAAAATGCCACTCCGAGATCACTTGGTAGTGGAGCGGCTAATTGTTTTTTAAATAAATAAAATGCATAATTTAAAAACACATTATTTATTTATTTATTTTATTTTATTTTACTTTACTTTATTTGTATACCACCATACTGGCCTAAAAGGCCACTCTGGCTGGCCAATAACCATAACATATAAGAATACAATAAACTAAAGGCCAACAGAAACAAAACCTAAACTATACACAAATAATACAATACAAGGATGCAAAAGAAACACCACCCCGATAATATTAAACTACACCATACATGCAAAATATGTACAAATTTACATATGGGGAAGGGGGAAATCTCACAACTTTATAAGAAATGGGATAAGATAATAAATCTGGTGGAATCTGTAAACAAAAATGAAATGAATAACATTTGTATGTTGAGAATCTGTAATCTCAAAATGTGCCTCCTGAGGCAAAATCTTGTGCATATCACTGGTTGATATTTTATTTATTTGTTTATTTATTTGATTTTTATACCGCACCATCTGGCCATCAGTCACTCTGGGCGATTTACAAAAGTTAAGACTTGGACAACAATAAGTAATACAATTAAACAATATGCAATGTATAGATGAAAATAAAACTAACCAATCAAACATAATTTGATCTGATAACAATGCAAAAATAATAAATCAAATCCATACAAAAACAGACAGAGGCAGATGAAAATATAAAACCAGATCAGCAAGATGGGCGAGATGACAAATAGTGGTCAGGGAAAGCACGTGTATAGAGCCAGTTTATAAGCTGTTTTTTAAAAACGTGTAGCGTGGGGGCCTAACCAATCTCAGGGGGCAGCTGGTTCCACAGATGAGGTGTGGCCACCGAGAAAGCTCAGTTCCTGGTAGCGGTCTTCCGACCTTCCTTTGGGATTGGCACCTTCAAGCGGCCTGCCTGAAATGAGTGAGTGTTATGAGCAATACTCTGTGGCAGGAGACGTTTTGATTGTATCTGCATCCCAGAGCAGAAAGAGGTAAGATTTGGAAATGGATGAATAAAACAAACCAGACCGGCCTCTTAAAGGGAACTCTCTGACAACTAGACAATGTACTTAACATGTATTGAGAAGCAAAGATCTTACAGTAGGTAAAAGGTGTCTGTTTTCCTTAGTATGAGCTGTCCTCCCCCTTGCATGTTGTAAATTAGTTAATTTTTTTAATGATTGGTCATCAGGAGCTGAATATGGGCTTCATTTGGCAATCGGATAGAAACAATGACAATCGAAAGGAAAATATGTTGTTGGTATTAATTCCTAATACTGGGAGAGTAGCCGCATTGCTGTAGCATATAAGGAAACTACAGTATAGAGGACAAGAGAATTTAGTTTTGAGCGAAAGAGGATTCATCTCACACAAATTCTCTCTGCCAAAGTAACCGACATTTTCAATACAGAATCAATCATAAAAGTTAAGTTTTATTATGGGACAGGGATATGTAATTCCTTTTAACTCTCACCAAGGCAGACAGTGGGAGGCACGGAGTGCAATTATGTCTATTTGACTAGCTGTTTCCATTTCAAATTAAAGCCCTGACCCAGTTGTGTTGGACAAGGGTTCAGAGAAGAAGAAAGAATGATCTCAGCTATTTAAGGGGCTCTTGCCTAATAGATCACTCTTCCGGAGAAAAGATATTAAATGTACATGCTTGAAATTATATGCTTAAGGAAGAAGTAGGAAGAATCACGGTAAAGATCTTAAAATAAGCTAAACGTCTGATTAGGAGATTATCGACTGTTGCACTGGAGCCAGTGTAAGGGATTGGTGTGACAGAGATGTAGCATTGAATAGTAATCAGAATGTAGGCCAGGGCAGACCCAGATTCATAGAATTATAGAATAATGGAATTGGAAGGGGCTATAAGACCATTGAGTCCAACCCTCTGCTCAAGGCAGATACCCAAGTCAATGCAGATCCGACAGAGGGTTGTCCAACTTTCTCTTGAATGCCTCCTGGCACTCACCACCTCCCAAGGTAATTGGTTCCATTGCTCTAAGACGTAGGAAGTTTTTCCAGATATTCAGCTGAAATGTGGCTCCCCGTAACTTGAACCCATTATTACCCTATGGGGTGATTGAGAATCGAACCTGCATCTTCTCTGCATGACAACCTTCCAAGTAATTGAAGAATGCTATCATATATCTCCATAGGCTTATTCCTCAAGGCTACATTTGCTCCAGTTCCTTCATCCTTTCCTCACAAGGCTTGGTTTCCAGTCGCATGATCATCTTTGTTACCTTTATCTGCACTTGTTCCAGTTTGTTGGCATCTTTCTCCAAGCGTGATGTTCAGAACTGTTAATGATTGGCTTATTCTGCAGCCATACCATGCTACTGGCTCACATTGAGCTTGTGATCCACAGCAGTTCCAAGATCCTTCTTCCTGCTACTATTACTGAGCCAGGGATCCCTGTTCAGGCACAAACCTTGGTCCAGTTACTTCCTCTCAGCTTAAGCAACTCCATGGATTTGTTGTGAAGGTAACATACATCACTTGAAGTTTCTTGGAGGAAAGGCAGGATATAAACACCTGAAACTAAATATATATAACAATTGTATGTCTCCTGAAGCCAACACCACAGAAAGAGCACTTTGCCCTCTTCCTTCTCCTTCCTATCTCTAGCAGCATGTTTGCCCACTTTGAACATGTAGATACAAGATGGAGCAGCATCATAGAATCATGGAATAATTCATTTGGAAAGGGCTATTGATTCCAACCCCCTGCTCAAGACAGGAATCCCAGTCATAGCAGATCTGACAGATGGCTGTCCAGTTCTGTCTTGAATACCTCCAGTGCTGGCACCCATCACTTTCCAAGGTAATTTTTTCCCATTGGCATACTGATCTAAGAGTTAAGGATGGGATAACTGAGAATACAATAGATCTTGCCTCTTCTCTGCATGGCAAATTTTAAGTATAGTAGGCCCCCCCATATCCACTGATTTTTTAACCACTGATTCAGGATGTCCATGGTTGGCAGAGGTAAACATTAAATAAATAATTCAGCAGCTGCAAAGCAAGCTACTGTCACAAAACAGCAGCCATAAAGCAAGCTACTGTAGCAAAACAGCAGCCGTAAAGCCAGCTGTCACAAAACAGCAGTTTGGGGGATGGCGTTCTCTCTTATCCATGGTTTTCGTTATCCACAGGAAGGCCTGGAACCAACCCCTAGTAGATACTCGGGTCCTACTGTATTTGAAAAGTGCTACCCTTTCTTCCCTCAGTCTTTTCTCAAGGCTAAATACAGGTATGTGCAGTTCTCCCAGCCTTTCCTCTTAAGGCTTGGTTTCCAGTCCCTTCCCTGATTCACATCACCCACAAGAATCACCCCCATTGTCTGCCTGATCACCCCATTGTCCATTCAATCCCCCTGTCAGCCAGATCTCCCCATTGCAAGCTCGACTGCCCACCAGCCACCTATGACATACCTTCATTTTTTTGACAGGCAGCATGCAAACACACATTGACTCAAAGCTTTTTGTGCTCAGACTACAGTCCATGTGACTCAAGCCCCAATCTAAAAGTCTGCTGGTTTACTCTGGCAGTAGAGATCTGCTCAAACATGGCGTTTCCCCTTGTGTTCATCCAGTGATTATTTGTTTTTTTTTGGGGGGGGGGAGGCATGATGAATCCTGCCATTCTAGTACAAGACTGTGTTGGCTTTTCTGGTCTCCTTCATCTGGGTGTGACATCAAATCTCTGTATAGCTGACTGGAATGACCCCTTGGCCTTGATTATCATCTTGTCTCACAAGAGTACCCAATTACTTAAATTGTGCATGTATGTTGGAGGGGAAAGGGAATGAAACAAAATCATGTTGTTTTGGTCATTTGCAGTAGTTAATTAATCTGGCAACTTCCTTTCAAATGTTTTCTTCAATATGCTACTTAATGAAATTGACCCAATGTGGTGAAGATGAAAATATTATTTGTGTTCTGTTTGGCTTTTATGTGCTTTCAGAAGGCAATTTTATGTAGTGCTTGCAGTTTAGAAGCTCATCTCCATTCCTGTGGTGTATTGACCAAGGAGAGGCACAACCTGTGGCGAGAGAGAATTTCTAAACATATACATATACCTCATTATATCTGCATTGGCCTTATATTTAAGTTGCAGGATAAAGACGAAAATAACAGCACTGGTAGAGAATCCTTACAGTCTACCCTGTCATTAGGCAGAGTGAGGCGACAGCCTGAGGCACAAATATTGGTTGCACACCAAGTATTCTTCCTAATTGTCCTTCCCATTCTCCTTTTTAAGGGGCAGAAAATGTGGGTACCACCATCCATCCAATCTTGCATTCCCTTAACAGGCCTGTGCAAGTCAATAACCCACTGCTAGTATTCACAGAAGGATGAATAGCCAGACTGAAGGAATGTTTATATAATCCACTTTCTTCTTTGCTTTATCTTGAATCTTCTTTGGGAAAGTTCTTTAAAAAAAATTGCTTAATGCTCCCTTCCCCCCACCCACCCTGCAAATCTCTAAGCCAGTAATTTCCAATTGTGGGTTCCCAGATGTTATTGGTCTACAGCTCCCAGACATAGCTAGGGCTGAAAGCTTTTGAGAATTTTAGGAAATATAGTTCAAGAACATCTGGAGACCTACTGTAAGGTTGGCAACCACTGCTCAGGTCAATAAGATATTCTGCTTTCTTAAATGCTGCATTTAGTTCTTGGATAAGAAAGCAAATTAGATATAGAGCACAGAAGGAATGATATACACTAGAGATGGGCATGAAACAAAAAATAGCATTTTGTTTCATTTCATTACTAAGGGTATTTGTACACGACCCCTAAACTCCACCGCAAATGGCTCCCAGCTCCGGAGCTTAAAATTGTTTCCCCACCAGCTCCGGAGTTTACAGAAAATTAAGTGTGGCCACGCCCACCTAAGTGCGTCCCAGTGCACTTTTCAGGTACCTGCTCTTGGAGGGTGAAAAATCCCAGATCCGCTTGTAAAGGAGTGAGTGCCCGGCTCTCCTCGCTTCTGTTTGTTGTTGTTTTTGCCTCCCATCCCTTTAAGAGAAGGAAGGACGACGACAGGGCTTGTGGAGGTTTGGACCGGCAAACAGAGGTGAGCCTGCATTCTTTTGTCCCCCCTTTTCTCCCTCCCCTCATGCAGACAGGATCAAGGAAGTGTGGAGGGGTGGGGACGCAGGAAGAGGAATGAACCCCCAAGATCTCTGGTCCAAATTTAAGTGGCCAGCGGATCTTAGTGGTCATGTGAAAAGAGCCCAAAAGATTTTAAAAGATTTTTTGGAATGAAATGAAATAATTCGTTAATGGGTCCCCTGTGTCCTAGAGGCACCAAAATAGCAGGTAGCTTCTTTGGACTCTTCCCTATAAGCCCTCCAAATTTGGAGAGGTTTGGGGTTCAGGGGGCCAAGTTATTCAACTGCAAAGAGGGTCCCCCTAGCTAATTGCAAAACTGCTGTACAGTGTGCCATGGCAACACAGGGGTTAAGCAAGGGGAAGTAATAAATTGACTTATTGCTGCCACGGCGCATGCAGAGCACTTACTGCTGGGGGGATCCTCTTTGCAGTTGAATAACACAGTCCCCTGAACCCAAAATCTCTCTAAATTTGGGGGGCTTACAGGGAAGAGACCAAAGAAGCTACCCCACAGAAAAGAATCCTCAAGAGGAGAACTCCTCAAGAGCAGGGGCATCCTTGGGTATAGAGGGTCTCCTCAGTGGAAGGCTCCTCCTGAAACCTGCGATATCCTAAATTATTTCATACAATTTTTGGGTCTGAAAACTCTTAACATATTTAAAATACATGTACTGTATTGAGAAAAATTACATTTAAGAGTAGACATTTGAGAGAACATCCATAGATTTAATATATATTCCACTGTAAACCTTTATGGTGATTGTTTTGTTTTAAAAAAATCAGAGATAAATACAAAAGTGGAATGGACAAGCCCATATATAAACCCTGTGCATATGGGTAAAAACAAAAGTGAAAAGTACTGAAAATCAATGGTTCACCACATTTGGAATTACAGCTGTCACCAGGAAACAGAATATAGCACAGTATTTGTAAGTCATCCTTGTTTCCAGTTCGCTTTGGTTGGAGTTTCAAGAAATGATTATTGCTCCTCCATGTCTGGTAGCAATCAGCTCATCAAACAACTGGTGCTTAAGAGATTGTTATAAACTTAACTTCTTGGATCTTGACAGAAGATGCAGTTTGGGTTCTGGTCTTCTTTGGGTTCAATTTGAAGGGTTACTGTGTGAAAACTGTACGTGTCAAACAGAAGTTCAGTAATTTCATTCAAAGTGTCCTTATTGTCTGCATTCACCGCTGTTAAGAGAAGGATGGAAAAATGAATTATTACAATGTGCATTTTATAATTCTAAAATCAGCTATGTGCAACTATGCAACTGGAGTGTCTTGAAAAATGGAAAATAATTATTTTCTGTGACTTCCAAGTATGGCAATAGATTGCAAAAATCAAGTTACCATAACTTCATTGGCCATTAGGAAAAATCCAAAGTTTTAGAAAGTACCATTATTACGCCAATCAAAATGGCATAAATATTGATTTTTTTACATCTCCAGATCTAAAAGCTAGGGTGGGTGGGAACTGACGTTATGCTGAAGCCACAGTATTGGCGTTGTGTCTTAAGAGGGGAGGAATAGGTCTGTAGATATTAGGTTATAACACAGGACTTCCATGTTAAGGAAATGAAAGGAAAGTAACACTTCCTCCCCAGAGGCTCAACATGTGCAACATCTCCTCCATTTGGGTGGTTTCAACCAAAGTAGGTTAAGTGAAATGACTATTTAAAGTTCCACTTGGACTAGTCCCTCAGAATGCTGAGAGCAAGATAGGCTGACACTGAAATTTAATTAAATGCATTAATTCAGTGCAGTATTTTCCAAGTCTGAACTCCTAGATAATGTCAGATTAGAACTCTGTGGCCTCTATCTGCATCACCAGCAGGAAGGGATGATGGAAGTTGGACATCTTAAGAAGACTGAATGGCCAAAATCCTCTTGTACTGTTAAGCAAAAGGTGTAACTCAGGCATGTCCAAACTTTGGCTCTCCAGATTTTTTGGACCACAACTCCCAGAGTCTTTTGTCATTGGCAATCTAAGCTTATAATTTTGGGAGTTGTGGTCCAAAACAACAGGAGGGCCAAAGTTTGGACAAGCCTGGTGTAATTTTTGAAGTGAATTGCTGTAGACTAAGAAATCTTCATAAACATTATATGTTGCATGTTGAGTCTCCTGTGCTACAGGATTTCAGATGATGAATGCTTTTCTATCCATTTCCATGTTAGTGTTATCATTATCTTTAGCACAGAAAGGAAGAACTGAGGCTTAGAGAATAGGACTTCCTGCAAGGCCCCTTCACAAAATCACCTTAGTGTTAAAATTTGTATTCACACAGAATCACCATTAGGTTACATTAGGTCTAAGAAGAAATGACTGTTGGTTTTAATGGGATGGTACCTCCAGAAAATACACTTTGGGTTGCAACCTGAAGATCCATCCCACCAGTAAGGTTTTCTGTAATCCTTTCCCTTATTTTCTTGTGTACAGCTCTTAGGAGAAACAGAGGGCACGCAGAAGTAAGAGCATCTACATCAGCACAAACTGAATTCACAAGGAATCATTGGGAATACTGGAATGTACTGACCTGTGACAATATGAGCTGACAGGACCATTTGGCTCATTGTCAGAGACCAAACATGAAGGCTGTGGACAGAGTCTACTTTATCCAGGGTTAGGATTCTCCCTTTCACTTCATCATAGAGGAGACCTCTTGGCATCCCTGGAGAATAAGAGACAAGTAACTGTCATCTTCCAATGGAAAAGAACTGTAACTCTGTATCAGAAGATGTGCTTGTAAATGAACCCTATATTCAATCCCAAGTTCTCAAAGCCTTCTAATTTAGGCCCGTCTCCCAGGTATAACACATTGAGGTGTTTGTCAGATGTCTGCACGTTAGGTAGAGCTCTCAGAATGGACAGGTATAGTGTTTGTGGTCCAGAAAATCCAAAAATCCCATCCTTAGACACATGGACTCCCTAGGTAGCATGCCTCCCTTTCCATTATTTCAAGCCTGCTCAGATCCCCAGCACTGCAAAATGGGGGAGACAGCACTCCTGGAAGAGTGATCCTATAATCTGATTCTCAACTAAAGCACTAGTTGATTACAATTTAGGACAGTGGTAGCCAAACTTTGGCACTCCTGATGTTTTGGACCACAACTCCCAGAATTCCAAGTCTGAATTACCAGTGACAAAGGACTGTGGGAGTTGTGGTCAAAAACATCTGGAAGGCCAAAGGTTGGCCAACACTGGTTTAGGGTAAACATGGAGGGAGGGAGAAGCATCTTCAGTCTTTTCCTATAATGGAAGTAGACTACAATAGGTCAAGGCTAAATCGGTGCTTAGACCCATCAAAACCATTCTCCTTAGTCTAGGTGATCCTGAATTAGACTAGCTATGGTGAAATTACAAGGTAGTTTTATATCTAGGCAGTGAAGCACCTGAATATCATCTAAATCAGCAGGTATTTATGGGTCGATATTTCAGGGACAGTGCCACTCAGATTATGCATTTTATCATTGTTGTACATGGTATGCCTATCTATGCTCATTGATATTCTGTACCCTTCCTTGGATACTCCATATATCTAGGGAACATGGAGCATGAGTGGGATAGCGGGCCAGAGGACACCCATCATATAGAAAAGGCTGGACAACAATAAAATTGAAAATGATAAATACTACACAAAGTGTCATTATGGAAAGAGAGGAAGGAAGGAAGGAAGGAAGGAAGGAAGGAAGAAAGAAAGAAAGAAAGAAAGAAAGAAAGAAAGAAAGAATAGCACTTTACCTTCCATCAGTACATGCAAAAGGTCTCGTAAAATAGGCATGGTGGTTGCCAGAACAAATATGGAAAATATAAAAGTGCAGATTGGGTCAGCCATTTTGCATTCTGGCTAGAAAGAAGACACATTTGATGAATAAACAACTTTTCATTGCATTTTATGTTTGTTAAAATAATTTTAGAACTACAACACTCTAATGGACCTTATAGCCCGTGTCATGGAGGCACAACGAGGAACCAAACACCCAACCTCTAGATCAGTGGTGGCAAACCTTCGGCATTCCGGATGTTTTGGACAGCAACTCCCAGAATTCCGAGCCTAGATTGCCAATGGCAAAGGACTGTGGGAGTTGTGGTCCAAAACATCTGGAGTGCCAAAGGTTCACCATCACTGCTTTAGATCCACAGCTGGATACCTAAACCAAGAGCCAAAGCCTTGTTGTCATTGCAGGATTGCAAACAGACTGAGCTAAAGTCTATGCCAATTAATCATCTTGGTACCCCAAGTCACCCATGGTACCCGTGGTGGCTCAGGGGAATAAGGCTCCGAAAACTGTTGCCTGCAAAGTTGGCAGCTCGGCAGTTCAAATCCCAGGTAACCCCAGCTCCTGCCAACCTAGCAGTTCAAAAGCATGTAAATGCAAATAGATAAATAGGTACCGCCGTAAAAAGTGGGAAGGTAAAATAGTGTTTCCTTGCAGCCATGCCAGCCATGTGGCCATGGACTTGCACAACACTGGCTCTTTGGCTTGAATACGGAGATGAGCACCACCCCTAGAGTTGGACACAACTAGCACACGTGTGCTGGGGGAGGGAACCTTTACCTTTACCTTACCCCAAGTCTGGGACCGATTGTTTCCCTCTTTCTCTTGAAGAGTAGGGCCATGAATACTGGAGGTCAAGGCAAAACCTATAAGCTAGTGTTATGGACTAGTATTGGAAAATCCTTATGAATGTAGCTCATTGGCTGATCTTAGGGTATGACTATACAGCAAGGAAAATGCAAATTCACTCTCCTTCACTTGCCCTAAAGTTGCACCAGGCAATTTGGGTCTCTTTAGGTGATCACCCTGATGTTGCAATTCTATTTTGGCTCCACAAAAGTGCCTATAGGTAGTGTGCTTCCAAGGAACTGCCTTAAGAAGGCCTTTCCTTCCTTAGTTACTCATTTCCTCATCTTTAGAGATGGGCACAAAATGAACAATTTTCCGTTTCCGTTTCTGTTTTTTCGTTTCGTTACGTAACGAACCGACAAACGAATTTTGTCTCTAAAATGAAACGAAACGAACAGAAACACTGGAAATTTTGTCGTGCGTTTCATTTCCGTTACTGCAATATGAATGAATTGCTTAAAATCCTAAAAAAAATCACAAACATTGAAATAAATGGTAACTAAATGGTAACGAAATGAATGAAAACAAAAACGCATTTTTTGCAAAAATTCGCGAAAAATTGAAACAAACCGAAACAGACCCTCCAAACGACAAACGAAATGCCTTTTTTTTATTCGTGCCCATCTCTACTCATCTTATCTTTAAAAGAATTTTTTTTTGCCAACCAGGAAAGGTCCATTAAGATGTAAACAAGCAAGCAAGTAAACAGGAGCTCTGCAGACAGAGAAGCTTTAAAACAGTGTCTTGAGAGAGAGATTTTGCTTGTTGTGAACATTTGCTAGCAATGTGCGTTGACATGTGTGTGAGAGTGTGTGCTGCATTTATTTTTGTTAATGTAGTTGTGCCCCTTAGGGTTTTAGCCAAACCAAATATGCAGAACTGTTTAAAAGTGGATAAAATTGATAAAACTAGGAAGAGCTGTTTAGCGATGGCTGCTGTTACTGTTTTTGTTTTTTGAATTGTTTTAAAAATTGAATTAAGTACTTGGTTTAATGTGGCAATCTTTTCAGTGCTATGATTTATTGTGTTTTTTAGCTGCCTGCTTTTCAAATCAATTTGGCCAAAATTTGTTTCCTCAATATTATGCCTGTTTAAGGGTGAGGACATCATAGCAGAGGGAAATTTTGGAGCATTAAGGGGTTTTCCTGGGGCTGTCATAACTCACATGCAATTACACTGATTTGGACAAGCAGTTGTGTTGGAAACAGTATCACTAATCCCCCTCTGCTGGTGATATCATCATCTTTGTGCAAGTGAAAGTTAGAGAACAGGATTTTGGCTATTGTCAGCTGTGATTGGTCGTGGAAGGGAGAGAATGACTTATAAATTAAATCCATCAGTTGGTCTTTGTGCTCCTTGTGGGAAAGGAGGTGTACAAAAGAGTCAGGAGAGGAATATCAGAACTGAAATGGAGTGTCAGGGGATCCACAGTCAAGGGATAAGAGGTCAGCTCCTCTTATGGGTTGAGAACTGCTTGAGATCCAGGAAACAAAGTTTAGGTGTCAATGGGCAATTTTCACAATGGAGAGAGGTGAAAAGCGGTGTGCCCCAGGGCTCTGTCCCGGGACCGGTGCTTTTCAGTCTGTTCGTAAATGACCTGAAGACTGGAATAAGCAGTGAGGTGGCCAAGTTTGCGGATGACACAAAACTTTTCCATGTGGTAAAAAACAGAGAACATTGTGAAGAGCTCCAGATGGATCTCTCCAAACTAGGGGAATGGTCTGTGAAATGGCAAATGCGTTTCAATGTAGGAAAAGGTAAATTAATGCATATTGGGACAAACAAATTCAAAACTTTATCTACCAACCCATGGGCTCTGAGCTATGTGTGACGGATCAGGAAAGAGATCTTGGTGTGTTGGTGGACAGCTCAATGAAGGTGTCTACCCAATGTGTGGCAGTGGTGAAGAAGGCCATTTCCATGCTAGGGATTATCAAAAAGGGGATTGAAAATAAAACAGCCAACATTATAATGCCATTGTACAAAACGATAGTAAGGCTGCACCTTGAGTATTGTGTACACTTCTGGTCACAGCATCTTAAAAAAGACATAGTGGAACTGGAAAAGGTACAAAAGAGAGTGACTAAAATGATTACTGGGCTGGGGGACCTCTCTTATGAGGAAAGGCTAAAACATATGGGGCTTTTTAGTCTGGAAAAAAGGTTCCTGAGGGGGGATATGACTGAGACGTACAAAATCATGCAGGGTGTGGGTAAAGTTGATAGAGGGGCACTCTATTCCCTCTGACAAAATACCAGAACTAGGGGACATCAACTCAAACTGATTGGGAAAGTGAGAATAGACAAAAGAAAATAGTCTGTGGAACTCCCTGCCACAGGATGTGGTGATGGCATCTGGCCTGGATGCCTTCAAAGGGGGGATTGGACAGATTCCTGGAGGAAAAGTCCATCACAGGTTACAAACCATGATGGAGATGTGTAGTCTCCAGGCTTTAAACCGGGGTACTTCAAGGGCCAGATGCAGGGGAGTGGTATCAGGAGACAGATATCTAGTCTTATGCGCTCCCAGCACATTTGGTGGGGCCACTGTGAGATACTGGAAGCTGGACTAGATGGGCCTTTGGCATGATCCAGCATGGCTCTTCTTATGTTCTTATGTTCTTATGATATCAGGAGTCAGAGACTGGGATGAAAGGGCAAGCCAAGAAAACACAGCTGTTTAATGATGGGCAGGACCTGAAAGCATTTCACTGCTTTAAGCTAAGGGTGAACTAAGAATGGTCCTCCAGAGGTTGCTGAACTACACCTCCCATGGCCATCAGCACAACCAATGGCTAGAAATGATGGAAGCTGAAGTGCAATGATATTGGGATGTTTGTACCATGCCCACTCTTGTGAGTGAAGGGTGGTGGAACCTTTCAAGGCCATTGAGTTCCATTTTGGATATATTCTTGGGGGGCACATTCCATTGATGGGTGGAGCCAAAGGCAAAAATGATAATATTCAAAATGTCTGTATATCTTAGCTTTAAGATCTTGTTAGTAGTAATTGAGCTTTAGGAAAGACATTTCCGTTTAAAAAAAGTCACAAAAAGCTGATACTGTCAAGCAGTGTTGTCATGGGTAAAAGGAGGCATATACTTCTGCAGTGGTTCTCAACCCGTGGGTTACCAGATGTTCCTGGACTGCAACTCCCAGAAACCCCTTCCAGCACAGAGAGTGGTGGAGGCTTCTGGGAGTTGCAGTCTAGGAACATCTGGGGACTCACAGGTTGAGAACCACTGCTCTAGGGAAACCCGACTGATCAGTTGGGACTCTCTGGAGAACTGGAGTCAGACTGAAGGCTGGAGGTTCTCCTACTCAAAGCTCCTTAATTAATATCTTAATTGTTGGAACAGTAGTGGGGTTAGCTCATACCCAAAGAAAAAGGATAACCCAAGGTGAATATGTTTTGGGGGGTATTTACTCTAACTACCTGGTTGGTATCACTGCAGACGATACTGATGGTGCATTGCTAAATTACTCCCTTAGGCACACACTGAGAGTGTTTGGGTGCCACAGAGGTCACAAGGACAGAGAATCTTGCTAAGCAGCCCTGGGGGGACTGAAGAACTTCATCTTTTCCTAGGCTTCCTATATATATATATATATAAACCATGCAAACATTCTGTTAAGCATTTTATAACTAAGTATAACCTTCCCTTTGTGGACTCAGTTTTTCAAGATGGTCACACTGCCACTGAAACTCGCCACGGAGCAAAAATATTTCATGCTCACATGCTGACCATGAAGAAATAATTTCAGATAGCTTATCTCCTTCTTTCACCCTACATTCCCAGTGCTTGTTGGTTTTGGAACTGTCTCTTAT
>JAHTLZ010000204.1:14877582-14905548 GCA_023846285.1 Phrynocephalus versicolor | reverse complement strand
TGGATAAAAGCAGCTCTTACACTGGGGTTGCTAGAAGCCGAAATTTCTTCAGAGGTACATATACTGCTTTTGCTGTGATGGGCTTTGCGAAGGTTTACATGTCCTGTCTGGTGTAGGGTCAGACTTAATCTGCAACAATTGCATCAGTGAGATCACTCATCTGTTGCCCCTTTCTTTTCTCAGCAAATCATTGTACAGCTGTTATAATCAGGTTTGAAATGATTTTGTCTTGGTCTTTTGTTGCTTTCTTTTTTTCAGAGCTCAAAGTCGTTTTGGTTCTGTTGGACTACCATTTTATGCACTGTATGAATGTTTGCTTTGATTTTGTACATGGCTTTGGATATATTCTATAGCTGTATTGAAACCACCAGAAAGTCACTATACTTTGGGTTCTGATTTTATTTAGTCAATACTTAGGGCCTTTTCACACGACCCCTAAACTCTGCGGCAAATGGCTCCCAGCTCCGGAGCTTAAAATTGTTTCCCCACCAGCTCCAGGGTTTACAGAAAATTAAGTGTGACCACGCCCACCTAAGCGCGTCCCAGCGCACTTTTCAGGTACCTGCTCTCCGGGGGTGAAAATCCCTGATGCGGATGTAAAGGAGTGAGTGCCGGGCTCTCCTCGCTTCTGTTTGTTTGTTTTTTTTTTTGCCCCCTGCCCCTTTAAGAGACAGGAATCAGGACGACGACGGGGCTCAGGGCAGCTTCGACCAGCGGAGGTGAGCCTGCATTTTTTCCTCTCTTTTTTTCTCCCTCCCCTCACGCAGACAGGAGCAAGGAAGTGCAGAGGGGGTGGGAACACAGGAAGAGCAACAAACTGAAGATCTCTGGTCCAAATTTAAGTGGCCAGCGGATCTTAGGGGTCATGTGAAAAGGCTCTTAAAGTAGATCCCCTGAAACTGATAGCATTCATATTACTGCACAAGTTACTGCACATGTTAAAATAAAACCAAGAACATGTAATTTCTGCACTCTATAACAGGAGTACGGTAATTTAAAACAGAAACCCTTACCCTCTAATTCAGTGATGGCGAACCTATGGCACGGGTGCCAAATGTGGCACTCGGAGCCCTTTCTGTGGGCACCCAATATTGCCCCTTCACAGCTACCTATATACAGGTTAAATTACTGTATTGGCACTTTGCAAAAAAATTAGTGGGTTTTGAATTGCAGTTTGGGCACTCAGTCTCTAAAAGGTTCACCATCACTGCTCTAATTCTATCTCTTATTTCTTATACATAACATACAATAATAAAGAAATGCACACTTGCTCTTTTGTTCTGATGTAAAATGATCATGTACAACAGTTGTTGCCAACCTTGGGTATCCCAGGTGCTCTTGGACTGCAACTCCCAGAAACCCGGGCCAGCATAGCTGATTGTGAAATCTTCTGGGAACTGGAGTCCAAGAACACCTGGGTTACCCAAGGTGATGTAAACTGAAGGCATACAGCCATTGTATTCCAGCAGTTTTAATAATATTTAGGTAATGGCCAAAATTCTGATGTAAATTCATAAGGGAAATCATCGAAATTAAGTGTTTGCCCAGGAACACAACCAGCACCTCAATGATAGGTCACAATTTACCACCAAGACTTGCATAATTTATCTTATGGAAATGTAAATAGCAACAGAATTTTGGCCATTGACTCTTGTTATGTGCAAATCTGACAACCTTCAGGCAGACCTTCCCTGCAAATTCTCCATGTTCTCCTCCCCACTGAGTGGTTTTGCCAGCTCTGAGGGTCAGCCCAAAAGGGTGAAGAGCGGGAAAACAAGGTCTTCGTGGTTCATGATTATGATATACACGTGAGTTATTATGATTATGATATACACGGGAGTTGTAATGTGGCCTAGTTGCCATCGAAGTGTCTCATCTCTGGTCTGAATTGCTTCCAGTGCATTGTCTATAGACTTTTTCTTCACACTTTTTGACACAGTACAAAATACAGAGTTCCTGTGACTGTTATGCCAAAAGAGCAGTCACATTCATGTTTCATTTGCTGGCTCTGGATCATGTGAACCAGCTGTGACTAATTATCTAAGTTAATAAGGCATATACCCCTCTGATACATTGCTTCCAGGCATGTTAAAAATATTCTGGCTAGGGAGTTTCATTCATTTGGGGTTTGTCCTTCAGTGCTGACATTTAAATGTACATCCTCAATGGAAAAACTTGGAGAGTTTTCATTTTTCTTTTTTCATGTTTTTGGAGACACCTATATTTTCCTGGCTTCAGACAAATTTTTGTCAAACATTTGCTCACCATCCGGGAAGTTGAATCATGGGAATATTTCGATCTCACAAGAAAAAGAAGCCTAGTTCCCATGACTCAACTTCTGGATAACCTCACTTGGAGGACTGAGAATCTTCACAGACATTTATTCACCATAGAGACACCAACTGCATTGACATGGAGATCTCTGAGGAAAACTATAACAAGGTACAACTTACATTACGTTGGCTATCACAGCACAGCCAGATGTAATGAGCATGACTGTGGCTTCAATTTTATAATCTGGGTGCAGCAGCCTCAGGATGGATAAATAGGTCAACACGCCAGTCACCAGCCAAATGAAGATCACCGAGAAGAAAGCTCCAAGAATTTCTAGTGGTTCAAATAACTATTGAGGGTGACATTTCTAAAATACATAGCCATGCTAATGAAAGAAAACTATTCAGTTAATCAATTAATTACATGATGGCAAGCTGATATTGATTAATGGGAACCCTTGCAAAGTTTTCTAGGTATAAAATGTGCTAACGTGGTTCACCACTCTCTTCTTTGGGTGGTGTTCTTGCTCAAGGCTACATAGCCAGTAGCACTTGTAAACCCATCAGCTTCTCTTGTTCCTAGTGATTTCAGCCGGCCCTTCTCTGTAGCATGTGCTCCAATTCACTGAGCTAGTGGCCTAAATAAATATAGGGCATGCCTATAATTATTCTATTTCAAGAAACTCTGGCTAGGGTAATTATCTGTGATAGGCCAGACTGTCAGTTCTCACTCTTTTTCATCAGACTCTCAAGTCCCAGGAGTCCTTTTGGAAATCCTGACTACAGGAGATATCTAGGTTGTATGTAGCAAGGGAGCCCACTGAGGTATTGTGATGGTATTACACTGTTCTTCCCTACTATATCTAGCAAAAGAGTATGCTCTGTTTTGTGATTGGTCATCAGAAGGTAAACATTGACTCTATCTCATGGTCTGATTGCCCAGGCATATGACTGTAAGGAAATACCATCACTGGAAGAATAATATCCTATAAGCTTCTAAATACAAAACTATCATCTGTCAAAGTCAGTTCGACTTACGGTCACCCTTTCCAAGGTTTTCTACATAATCAGAAGTGGTTTACTTTTCTCTTCTTCTGGGGTGTGTGGGTGTGCCCTGGGACATTGCAGCTTGCCCAAGGCCACACCAGCTGGCTCTTTTGCGATGCAACAAGGGAACTGAACTTCAGACCTCTGGCTGCACAGCCAGATAGCTCAACCACTGAGTTTTCCAACAAGTTTACTAGCATATTAGGGCAACAGTAAGATACTAGTCAGTTACCTATCTACCGTCAAGTCAGAACAGACTTACAGTGAGCCTAATAAAGCTTTTAACGTGAGATATTTAAGGAGTGGATTGACCAGTTCCCCCAGTGAGTTTTCATGACCAATTTCATGGAGATTTCGACCCTGGTCTCCAGAGCCCTAGCCCATCCATATGTCTATTACACCATCTTGAGTATCATATTACTTATATTTTAATTAGAGATGAGCACGAAATGGAAATATAGCATTTTGTTTTGTTTCATTTCAGTCTGCATTTCATTTCGTTTCATTAATAATGGATTTTTTAAAAGAATTTTTGTCAGGAAACAAAATGATTCATAAGGCTATAAATAATGGGGAGCTTTCCTTTTTTTATTTAACAGGGAGCCCACTGCCCTAAATCAAACACCTTCCTTAAATCTTCAAATCTATTTGCTTTCAAACAAAGAACCCTCTGTAAACAAGCAGGAAATCTAATGGCTAGCTGCTTCACAGACAGATAGGAAAGATAAGCTCAACAGCATGGGGAGGGAGGAAAATATATTTTAAAAAATAACCTCCACAGTCCTACTTGATTAGGAAAGGAAAACAAACAATCAGTTTACACTTTAAATCAACTTGCAGATACAGCAGCAGACAGCTCAGGGAAGGGAAAAGCTTAGCTCCTGACTAGTTGCAGGCAGGCAGATCAAAATCAGAGATAAGTAAAAGCTGAGGCAGGCGGGGAGGAAGGAAAACAAATCAGTCAGTTTAAAAATAAACCTCCTGTTCTGCTGGATCAAGAGGCTTCTGGCCACTAGGATGAATCATTTCATTTCCATAACAAAATGGTGTTTTGTTTCATTTCTTAATGACACACTGTTTGCTGTCTTGTTTTGTTTCATAACATTTCATAAGGTTACAAAATGAAAAAAGGAGTGTGCTGCTTTTCGTAAGGTGCCCATCCCTAATTTTAATCAAACTTTTTTTTTTTTACCAAAGCTTGTACTGGGAATCCAACGCCTAAAGACTTTAGGCCAAATTCAGTAGGAAAAAAAGGAAAGGAATGAAAAAAGGAAGGTGGAAATCAGTATTAGTGCAATCAGATACTTGCAGCTGGTAGTCATTCTCCAGATATTTTTTTCTTTTTGTGATGTGGCCTTCATCAACTTGCCCTCTAGCTTATGTCCCCACTGAGTGGGGCTCTCTTCTGCGCATGTGCAACCCACCCACCCCCACAGATTCCATCATAACTTGAAGAAAAACAATTGTGATGGGTGTGCAGGGGTCAAAGCCCACTGTGTGGAGGGCACCAGGGGAGTGTGCAAACACACAGCTTAGAGGGAACCTTGCCTGTCATAAAAACCCAATGCCAAATGAGGCTCTATACCAGTGATGGTGAACCTTTTAGAGATCGAGTGCCCAAACTGCAATTCAAAACCTACTAATTTTTTTGCCAAGTGCCAATACAGCAATTTAACATGAATCCAGGTGGCTGTGAAGGGGCGATGTCGGGTGCCCACAGAAAGGGCTCTGGGTGCCACCTTTGGCAGCCGTGACATAGGTTTGCCAACACTGCTCTATACTGATTTCCACCTCACAATGGTGTTCAAAAGGTGGATGTTTTCCTGTTTTTGGAAGCTTCTGTGGCATAAGGGTATTTTACCTGCTCTGTGCCATCCATATGTTAAATTCTTACTGGGAGGCTTTGCCGACAACCACAGAGAAAAGATGCTGATTAGGAAGCTCATGAAGTCAACCAAAATGTGAGCTGCATCTGTCATCACAGCGAGGCTTCCTGCAATATGGCCACCTGGGTCAAAGCAACCACAATATTGATCGATTCCAAGAAAACAGAGCTGATTAATCTCTTTCCCACACAGACAGACATGCAGAGGATATGATGGTGTGATAGATCCAGAATCTATCAGTTGGGCTGTTTGTCTGTATTACTGAGAGAGTTTAAGTATGCTGGTCTACTTACACATCTTTTCCAAAGTCAGAGAACATTGCAATAGCGGAGTGTAGCACAATCACACAGTAATGCACATGTATTATGGAAATAATGGACTTTTGTTTACTATATTAGATTACTGATCCTGTCTCTCTTTTTTTAAGTCACTTACAACAGTTTTAGTAAGATGGTGCTGGGGAATCAAGTGCGAGAAGGTTCTAGATAAGGATGAGCAACCAGTAGGAGTTGGAACCACGTGAGCCCAGATGGTCCTCAGAACCGGCTGATACACTCAGATCCAATTGCTTTACCTTTCTCTGTCTCGTGCAGGGTTAAAATCCAACGAGGAAGCACGCTGTGACATCTTTCCTGCTTCATGCTGCTGGCCAATCGGAGAGGGAGGCAAGATGATGCCTGTCCCTGCACAGCTCCTGATTGGCCAGCATCACAGATCTAGCACAGATGACGTCACAGCGAGCTTCCTCGTTGGATTTTAACCCTGTGCGAGACAGAGCAAGGTAAAGCAGCTGGATCTGTGTGTATCAGCTGGTTCCGTGGACCACCTGGGTTTGCATGGTTCGTTTCATAACCTACTGGTTCTGAAATGAAATGCCCATCCCTAGTTCTAGTTTTGGGGTTCTTTGGCCTAAGTGAGACTTTCCTTATTAACTGCTGTTATCACCGCCTATTCCCTTTCTTGCTTGGCATCACCTCTCAGAGGGAACAAAGAGTGAAATGCATGTGGCACTGGCAAGGAGGGCCATCCTTCCAGATAGTAACAGGAAAGAGAATATTCACCACAGCCAATTCAAGTCTAACATTTCAACTATATAATTCAATAATAGCTGAGGATACCAGGATAATTCTCTCCTTCCCCCCTCTCTCTGGACTGCAGTTTCCAGAACACCTCCCTCTAGCTCCCTCAACTCTCCCTATATTTAATGTACATAAAGGTCTCTTCTTGTACTAGACTCAAAATGG
Organism: Phrynocephalus versicolor; assembly: GCA_023846285.1. Taxonomy (NCBI): domain Eukaryota; kingdom Metazoa; phylum Chordata; class Lepidosauria; order Squamata; family Agamidae; genus Phrynocephalus; species Phrynocephalus versicolor. The sequence continues at coordinate 14,899,098 of JAHTLZ010000204.1, read as the reverse complement.
CTGAACGAAGAATACTGCAGGATGCATCCACTTCATACAGAAGAAAGGAAGCAGAACTCTGTGGAAGGGGTTTATATGATGGCTCCCTTCTATGTTTTTAGGGTAACAGCGGTTCTCTTTCTGTGACATTTGAATTTTAGTACAGTTTAGTAAATCATAATCAATTTTGACCGAGAACAGAAGGAATGGAAATTCCCCCCTATTTCTCTTAAAAAGATCCTTTAGCCTACACTGCACCACTTGCTCTTAAGAACAGGATAAATGGATGGTGCTTTTGCTCATTACTTGAAAGACAAATGATTTATGCAAAACAGCAGCTCTCTCCATGGCTTTGTAATGGCTTTTGCAGATGAGCCTTACTGATGGTGACTGTTTATTGCTTTGTACATCAACACTGCAACGAGAGCTGTCCCTCAATCAGTGGTCAATCATCCGACAAGTGCTGTCTAGACTCATTTAAAAAAAAGTAATATGGTTCATTAATTGCAATATTTCCCAGCTACTGCTGTCTCTATCAACAGTTAATAGTTGGCTTATCAGAGCTTAAAGGTCTGCAGCAATACCACTCCTCCATCATTGGCTATGTAAGCTGTCACTGGGAAAACTGAAATACTTTTATAATGAAGAGAAGGGGTGGGCAGGGGCCTTATAGCGCTAACAAATAATCTGTCAATTCAAATATATTCTCAAGTTAATGAATTCACTAGCCTTAGGGCGGGTTGTTTATACAAGTGTGTTAATCTTGTACAGTTTTGACAAATGATTACATGGAGTTAAGAAGCATATGGCAATATTTGAGGAAGAATTCTGAGAGACCCTTCACATCCTGGCCACCAATTTTTTGAACTGTTGCCGTCTGGCAGGAGATATAGGACTCTTAGGTCAAGGACAAATAGACTTTTATCTCAGAGCGGTATCCAAGTTAAACGCGACAGTTTTAGCACCATCCTAATCAGTTTTTAAGTAGTGTTTTAAATTTTGTAAGCAATTTTATGAGTTTTTAATATCTTGTATGGTGTTTTATGTGTTTTGTATGATTCCTTGTTTAGAGTCTGTTTTTGAACAGCACTCTAATTTTGTTGTGCATATATTGCATATGCATAATGACAATAAAAACTCTATTCTGTTCTCTATTCTATTTAGGGGGCACAGTCCTTCCAACCAAACCAAATGAAATATTTGTGTGCACCACAAACTTAAAGCCACATTTTTCTGAGCTTGGGAAAGTGGTGTTCCTGCACTCACTTGCACTTATTTAGAAAGACATTAGGGGGACAGCTGGGATAGGCTTATTAATCCCACTACTACCTCTGTCCTGTCCTCATTGCTACCCTTCACCCATTGGACAGGGGTGAAGTATGCAACAGGGAGCTTATTGTTATGTTTGTGCATGATGTCTGTATGCTTTAGAACCTTGACCCTAGTGTTAAGTTCAAGTTCACACCTAGAGCTTAAGAACTGGAGGTAAACATCAAAGAAAAACAAAACAAAAGACAAAAGACATGTGGCATCTTAAAGACTAACTTTCATATTCTATTATAACATTTCGTGGACACGTCCATGAAATGTTTTGTGTCTTTTGTTTTGTTTTGTTTTTGCTTGCAATTCTTGAAAGGACTAACATGGTTACTCTGTCTGAACCTAGAGCTTAAGTATGTGCAGAGAAGTTCTTACAGCAGACGGCTACCTGGCCACCCACAAAACTATATGGCTTGCCAGCAGGAATGCTATGAAAGGAGATGCCTCCCTATTCCACCTACACACTCTCACACACTTATTATTTTTACTGTAGGAGGCCAAGAATGCATGAACAGGGCGTCGTTTTAGCTGAAACTATATGTCCAATTCTTTGGCAACTAAGTTGGGATAGGATCCTTTTTTGGATGACATACCATATTTTTCCACATGTAAGGCTATTATTATTATTTTTTGTCTAAAATCATTAAAAATTGAGGGTCATCTTATACACGGAAGTAAGCCAAGGAGAGAATCATGCAGTTGCGAAACTGCCCATAGCTTGTCTCTACAAACAGTCATCTTATACATGGGGGTGTAATATAGATGGAAAAATACAGTACATCCCAGAACCTCCCACCAGTATAGTTAGTGGGGGAATCTTGTACAGTATGTAAAATCAACAAAGATGAACTTCTGAAGTTCTGCCTTGGAGTTAACTTCACTGCATTCACTTATTTTCAATGTACAGTGGTACCTTGTATAAAGGAATTCATTCGTTCCAAATGAAATTCTGTTAAGCAAATTTTCCTTTATACAAATTTCCCATAGGGATGCATCGAAAACAGAGTAATCCCTAATAGCAACCATTTTTATGTTGTATGGATTTGCCCCAAAGGCGATTCTGTTAAACAAATTTCCCCTATCTCTGGAATTTTTTATGTTGTACAGATTTTATGTTATACAAACCGTTTGTTATACGAGGTTCCACTGTACTTGAGAAGGGGAAAAAAACCAAACAATCTGAACAGGAAAAATGACATTTGGGAGCAAATATGCAGGAACAAACAGTCATGTCCAAACACCTGTTAAATTGTACTCTTCCCATGAATAGCAGAACATGTGTAAATACAGAGAATGCAAGGTGCATGCCCTTGTCCACATGAATTCACCTGGGGTCTTCACCTGCTTCACCTGCTTTATCCATATGCATTCTCCTGAGGTCTTCACCTTGTACAACCTCTGAATGTGTGAACGTAATACAGGGTCTGGATGTTGAGTCATGGCAAGTTGACTTCTTTTCTTGTGAGATCGAAGCATTTTGCTACTTATCCAAGTAGCTTTGTCAGTCTGAGGAAAGTTAGTGGCAAGGCCTGCGATTTATTGTTCACCTTGGTTTCATGCCATCCTGGTCTGAATAGGCTCATTAGGTGGTTAGTAGCCTGAATAGGCTCATTAGGTGAAGTATGGCCTGAATAGGCTTGTCAGATGTCCAATGGCCTGGGGTAGTGAAAAAAATCCCACCTATGCAACCCTTCGCAACACCAAGTATGGGTCTTTAGCCTTGGATTTCCTGGTGGAGATGTGAAGAGAATGATGAAAGGGCAGCATGATAAGTGGCAGACAGATTGTGCCTGAGTCCGCTATACAATATTTTGTTATATTATAAGCTGGGAAGTGGGAACTAAGTATAGTAACCCTAATAGAGATTTCATGGTAAGTGGGATATTTTTACCAGATCCACACCATCATTGAGATTTCATGGCTTAGCAAAGATTCATTTCCAGGCCTCTTGACTTCTAGTCTGATGCTCTGCCCACTACTCCATGCTGGATGTCTGCCTGTTTGTAGAGACAGACATAAATCTACATTTTGAGAGGATGAAAAAGACAGAACAGTCTCACCTACGATTTCGGCAATCATGAAGATCAAAGCGATCACTGAGGCAACGTAAAGCTTCCGCTTGGCTTGATGTCGTTCCTGTTTCCTGCTCTCATCCGCCTTTGCGTTGTTGTGGCAGTGATGCATTGGATAAGCCCCAGTATCTGCTGGTTCTTCATAGCGATTCCCTTGGTCTGAAGGCACCGCTTGCTGATCAGTGCTGTGTGCGAGAGAGGAACAGAAATCATAACTTCACACTGGCTGTATATTTCTGCGCTAATGCCCCTTCTCGGTTGTACGTCAAAGGAAAGCTGGCTGTGGGGGTGGGGGGAAGCAACATCACACTGTATTATTTGTTCAGCCTCTAGAAGAAAACAAAGGAAAGGATCCAGTTGCTGTGAAATATTAAAAAAGCCATTATACACAAGATGGAACAGCCTGGAACTCTCTTGCCCTAAAACAGATTAGGGCAAAGTTATAGCTACCAGTGTCCACGGTTGGTCCTCTCAAATGTTCCCACATTGTCACGATCTCCCTGAACCCCCATACCTCCTTTCCCCCCATTCTCAGAGGTCTTGAGAACACAATTTGCCAATATGAAGACAATTTCCTTCCCAAACCACCCATGGGGTATTTGAAGCCTTATTTAAAAATGGAAGAGTCTGCTTTCAAGGAAGGAAGGAAGGAAGGAAGGAAGGAAGGAAGGAAGGAAGGAAGGGGGTGTTTGTAAAGTCTAAAATAGTCCTGAGGGTGGTTTGTATTTAAGTGGTAAATCCTAAACCTCCAGAAGTCTCTGAAAGGTTTGGTGTACTTTGGAGGGCATGCAATTTTTAAAAAGAGAAGTAGAACATGTTTCTGATCAAAGATTTGGCCCTTGTCTAAGGGAAAGCAAATATGGGCTCAAGCTTTCAGCCTCCAGAAGTGATGTCCTAGATGGTAAAAGTATAATCAATGAGTGCTAAGCTTCAGGGGTAAGTTCCTATTGACATGAGGTATCTGATAACAAACTGTAGTAGGAACCCAATCAGAAATCTAATCCTTCATGCATTCAACTGATTATCATAAAAAAGACCAGCAAAGCACTCATTGTTGTTGGTTAACCAGAGTACTGCTGTTTAATATTTTATTTCTTTGGCAGTTCTGAATAAAATTTTCAGGGATGGTTCCCCTTCTGAAGGGGCCAAGTTAAGCTTAAGAAAAAATAAATATAGGGTATATTCTGTAATGTCATTCTTTATAATAGGATGGGTGGAATCTGCTGTAATTTTAAGACACTTAAGACCTCCCCACCACCCCAGTCATCTCCTTGCTTGTAAATAACACATTAACAAAGTACAGTATTATCAATGAACTGTCAGTAATCTGCTCTGGAAACCAACCTTCAGTAAGTCCTGCACCTCTAAAATAACTCATTGTTTAGAGTTGATGGACAAATGTTGTTGAGAATGTAGACCCATTGGATGCCCAGTGGATGCCACAAGTCACAGAGGAATCAGAAAGTATGCCTAGAGATGCTCTAGTCCTGGTGTGGTGAACCTTCAGTTCTCCAGATGTTTTGGACCACAACTCTCACAGTCATTTATCACTGGCAGTATAGACTCAGAAGTATGGGAGTTGCAGTCCAAAGTATCTGGACTCTGGAGTATACCTGCTCAAGTCCAACACCCTACCTATGTAAGAAATCCAGAGTGAAAGCACCCTGGCTTCTGCTTAAAAACCTTCAGAGGAGAAAAGTCTACCACTTTCTAAAACAGACCATTCCATTGTCAAATACCTTACAATCAGGACTTACTTCCAAACAAAATGAATACCTCCCAGACTGATGTATATTTATTTTGTTATTTTCAGCAGCAGCAACAATTTTTATTTACTGACACAGACCCAACAATTTTGTTATTTTACACTACCTTCAGATATTACTTTCATTTTGTTCGAAGGAGAGAAGAGCAAAATCAGTTGTTTGCCCCAGCTACAGTAGATCAAATGGGAGTTATCTCAGTATTTACTAACACCCATTAGTGGTGAATAACAATTAGATTTAACCCTACATCCCAGAATAGGTAATTAAGCAAAAATTCCTAAACCAGCTTCAAATAAGTTCCATTAATTTCAACTGGACTTATTCCTCTGTTGACATATATAGACTTGTATTAGAAGGCTGTGTTCCTGTATGCAGTAGTGTCCCATAAGACGAATTTAATTCATTCTATGAGTCAATTCGTCTTACAAAGAATTCGTCTTACAAGGCACGGTTTCCCATAGGAATGCATTGAAAATCTATTAATCCATTCCAGAGGAAATGGATTAATGGGTTTTCAATGAATTCCTATGGGAAGGCTGTCCAACCCCACCTCAATCAAGGGACAGTGGGGTGTTCCCTGCTGCAGCTGACAGACAGCTGATTTTGACAGCTCAGAGCTGTCAAAATCAGCTTCTGTCTGGGCTGTGTGGAGGAGCCTTCCACTGCCAGTGATTGAGGAGGCAGCCACCTCCTCTTTGCCCATGTCTCTGCACCAAGACTCAGGGGGGGAGGAGGAGGAGGCTTCTATCCTGCTTTTCCTTCCCTGTAGCATCTGATACGTGCACGCTAAAGGGAAGGGAAGGCAGGACAGAAATCTCCACGACTGCTGCCACCACCAACCAGTGCTTACCTCTGCTATTGAGCAGAGCAGGGACCAATCGATCTTCGCCCAGCCCATGCTGCTTGGAAGGGAAGTGCCTGTTTGCCTTCCAAGCAGCACAGGCTGGGCAAAGTTCCATAGGTCCATGCTCTGCCACTACCGCTTGCCTTCCAACCCTCCTGGGCAGGGAGAAAATCCATTTTAAAATGTCCTGCCATAAGCACTCTTGCCCCAGCTGGAGTGCTCGTGGTGGGACATTTTAAAATGGATCTTCGTCCATCCTGTGCTGCTTGGAAGTCAAGGAGGCACTTCCCTTCCAAGCAGCATGGGCTGGGTGAAGATCCATGGGTCCGTGCTCTGCCTGAGCAGAGCACGGATCCATGGATCTTCTCCCAACCCCGATGGGTTGCAAGGCAAGTGGTGGCGGCACATCGCCCCCTCTGCCGCTTGCCTTCCAACCCTCCCCGGCTGGGAGAAAATCCATTTTAAAATGTCCTGCCATAAGCACTTTGGCCCCAGCCGGAGTGCTCATGGTGGGGCACTTTAAAATGGATCTTCACCTATGCCGTACTACTTGGAAGGCAAGTGGCAGCATCAGATCACCACCACCGCTTCTCTTCCAAGCAACACAGGTTGGGCACAGTCCATGTGACCCAGTTTTGCCCACAAATTTGGTGGGCAAAGCAGGGACCCAGTGATCCTCACCTAGTGTGGGCTGCTCCCTTGCAAACAGCCCAGGCTGTGCGAGGATCAATGGTACCTCATAAGACAAATGGAAACCGGAAGGAAAAAATTGTCTTACAAGTTTTTCCTATCCCCAGAAATTTCATTCGTCTAACGAGTTTTTCATCTTAAGGGGCATTCGTCTTCCGAGGTATTACTGTACAGATAAATGCCATTGAATTTAACAATACTTATGTACTTCTGATCTGAATAGATCCAACAGGTCAACAATATTACTGAAAATGGAGGAAATCTATAAGATGAAATCTGAGAGCCAAAGCCAAGTGCTCTTAACTGAATACATGCAATAGTTATGCTTCCATTTTCTACAGGATAACAAAATTGGGTTACAATAGAATTGGATCATAAAATACAAAGGATTTCTTTAGGATGTAATCTATACCTTACTCATCCCCCGTGAGTGAGACTGTTGAGATATACTCAGCATAGGGTTGCACCTCCAAGAATATTCCGAGATGGAACTTGGAGACAGACTAGAACAAAGAATGTTCTGACAATCACAAAGGCTTAGGATCTTGCCTGTTTGCCCTATTATTCATGTAAAGTGACAGCATGAAATAGGAAGCATGATTACCTGCTCTGCATGAAAGTGTACATCTTGGCGTCTCTGTCGTTGACAAGGCACGCCCTTTCAAGGCCCTTCGACTCTGCCATGATAGCCGTGTTTATTCCAATAACAATGGAGTCACTTTTCAGAGAACTGTATTTGCCTTTCTTCTTAAAGAGAAACTGCTGTCCAGGTTTCTGCCGTGAAATCTGTCCCAGCTCTTTTCAAGAGATCCATTAATGACAGAGAGACAGCAGAAGGCGTCTCCACCTCACACTGAGCATGATTTGCTGTATGGTCTCTGCAGTTTAATGGTTTACTCTCTGTCCCTGCATGACACATAACGGGAGCCTTTTCCCCTGCCACAGGAGGCGAAAATCTTTGGGCACCGTCGGCTAACTAAGGCTCTCTCAGGCCCTCTCACATACAGGCAGCAGGTGATTAAGACACCAGCCCTCAAATCTTGGAAACAATTATCGACTGTTTGCCTCAGTGCAGCTCTACCATGGCCTGGATTCTGTGACCTGAATGGACACAAAAAAGCGGTTTAACAGCTTTCTCTCACCACTTTGGATTTCCCTTCTACAAGGATATGTTTGGTTTTCCAGTTGTGCCAAAAAGATATATGTGTCACCACCTCAAAAAAGGGGGAAAGGAGAGGCAGAATGACATGTCATTTATTGATAGGCATCTGTCTATATAATTCCACCGCCCCCCTAAGGTTTTAGCGTGGTAAGGAAGGCTGTGACCAGGTAATCTGTATTCCAGCTCAGTTTAATGTTCAGCTGCCACTAGGGGGCAACCTCCAGGCCCCTACTTCCTTTTTACAATTCTTGCTCTTTTAATAAGACTTCGGCTCACAGCCTTTCAAACAGAGGACTGACTCCTTTGTAAAGTCATATTTAACAAACTGCAGCCCCAAAAAGATGGCCCTCCCTGGAACATGATTGTGTGCAAGATGGCTCTAGCACAAAAGTGTGAATCATTTACCTCAGAGGTTACATGTGGCCCCCAGAGCTGATTGTTATTGTGGTGATAAAGGCCCTCTAAACAAACAAACAAGCAAGCAAGCACATTTAAATGCTCAAAACATGATGAATGGCAAGATAAAAAGTCTGGTTATCATCTGTATTAGAATGTATTATAGATTGTAGAAAGACAAAAAGCTATAAAAGTAAGGATAACAGTAACCACCACCACCACCATCAGAGAATCATAGAGTTGGAAGATATCTCAAGGGCCATCTAGTCCAACTCCCTGCCATGCAGGAATCCCCATCACAGGACTTCTTCTGACAGATGGCCATCCAGCTTCTGCTTAAAAACCTCCAAAGAAGGAGACTCCACCACCCTCCGTGGCAGCATGTTCCACTGCTGAACAGCTCTAACTGTCATGAAGTTCTTCCTAACGTTCAAATGAAATCTCTTTCCTGGAGTTTGAAACCATTGCCCCACATCCTAGTCTCTGAAGCCACGGAAAACGAACCTGTTCGCTCTTCAATATTACATTCTTTCAAATATTTAAACATAGCTATCATATCTCATCTCAGCCTTCGTTTTGAAAGGCTAACCCTAACCTTAAACTTAACCCTAACCCTAACCTAACCTAACCTAACCTAACCTAACCCTAACCCAAACAAACCCAAGGCTGAAATTCTATTCTACACTTTTTTTAAAAATAAAAGGAGTACATAATGCTGTATCTAGTCACTGCCAGTATTATAAATAGAGATGGGCACGAATCGAAAAAATGGCATTTTGGTTTTTCATTTTTTGTTGAGGGGGTCCGTTTTGGTTCGTTTTTGTTTTTTGTGAATTTTTGAAAAAAATCATTTTCATTTTTTTCATTTTTTGTTTTTCATTTTTACCTGCTTTTTGCACGATTTTTAAAGCATTTCCGTGTGCGGGCATCCCCTAACACCCCAGACCAGAGGAAAAGCACTAAAAAAATTGATGCTGGCCGAGACACAGTATAGACTAGGTACGCAGGGGGCTGAAAAGGCAGCGGTGGGCGTTGCCCAGGGTGCAAGGCAGCCGCAGAGTGACTGCACTGCGGGGCAGGGGAGGGTACTCACCGAGAGGTACGCACACACACAAGGAGGCTGCAGGACTGAAGCTAGAGAGAAATCTCTTCTTTCTCTCCCCTAAGAGCCAGGCTGCAGCCGGCAGGAACACAGAGACACAGACCTGCCTGGCTGGCCTAAAGTGAAAATAACGAGTTGCAGAGACAGCAATCCCACCCTAATTCCCACCAGAGGCTGCAAGGAGGACGGGGGCTGCCAGAGCTTTTTATGCCCTCTGTGGCTGCCAGACTTGCCCAGTCTGCAACCTGGGCATGCTATTGGTTGAAGTTGTCCAAGAATTTACATGATCCCATCACATGGCTTGCCTCCATTTTGTGGCTGGAGACATCCATTTTGTCATCCTTAAAGGGAAAAGAAAAATACATCGCGATGGGAGAAGACAAAAACAAACGTTTTAAGGACCCCAAACCCCCGGTAGGCATTATCAGACAGTATAAATAATTATCACTGCGTTTTTATGGATGTCCAGGATGTTTTTTTAACATTTAAAACAGCTCATTTCATTGCATGTCACCATTAACGAAAAACGAAATGTAACAAACCTAATTTTCATGGTTCTGTTTGGTTCGTTCCAATTTCATCACAATGTTCGTTATTTGTTTCGTTACGTAACAAAACGAATAACGAATAACAGAAACGAAAAATGTTCATTTCGTGCCCATCTCTAATTATAAACATCACTGTTAAAGCAGTACATTATCCAGAGAATAATTAGCCTCCTTTATATTCCTAACTTAGGATTTCGGGGGCACTATTTAAGTGATCTTATTTCCCATTTTTGAAATAATGTTATTGAAATAGAGCTGTTCTGTATTTTTTATAACAACACAACATACAATTTTCCCATCTAAATAATAAAAAAGGCTTCATTTTTTAAAAAAATTCTGTACTGAAACCACAGTGGCTTTCTCGTCTTCATTTTTATGATACGCTCTAGAAGCCAAATGAGGAATTAAGCCTATAATTATGTTGGCAACAAATATATCTTGGGCATCTTTCTATTTCTTTGAAGATGGTAGTTTGTTAAGATGAACACACATTTTCCAGCAGCAAAGAAAGACACAAATGATCCTTAGTAGATAAATTATGGCTGTCTAGAGACCCTTGTTTCATTTCCAGCTTCTAATAAATAGCTGGAAAAGTACTGTTAGTGCTGTTTCTACTGTTACAGCATATCAGTGGCATTTCTATCCTCTTGAGATTATTGGGTAGGATTTGTACCTTTTTTGCTGTTCGTTTGGTGTGAGGGGCACACAATGTGAACACAATTTTAACTTCCAGTGTTCAGAAGGCAAGGCCAAGTTCTCAACCAGTGCAAAATGATCAGCCTCTTTGGCCATCTGTTGCACAAATATTTATTTAACATTTTTACCATCTTTGCAATTAACAAGATGGATTCAGAAAGGAGAGAGCATCTTAGGGGAAAACAGAAGCAGAGACAACATCACACTTGGTGGTTTCCCAGCAACCAATCACATGGCTGAATTTGCTACACAAGCCGTGTCCATTTGTATGTTGTTTTCCTTGAAAATGTTCCCATTCTCTCTCTAATGTTTCCTGTATGCCATTGGAAAGTTGCCTTTTAGATACTGGTTAAACGGCAACCTCAAATAGTGTGATAACAGCATTCAGCTAGCTTTCGGCCCGCAGGTTCAATTATCTATTGAGCCCTGAAATTCAAAACACAACCAGACCCATCTCACAGTTTTGTTGTGAATATACAGCAGCAATGTTTGGCAAACATATGTTGTTCTATACAAGCCCTATTCCTGATGAAGAACATCTGGGTTTGTCAGCACTTTTAGGGTGTTATCAGCTACACACAATTAGACCAGTTCAAGTTCACCTTGATTGCAATGGCTCCATTCTGTAGAATCATGGAATTCATAGCTTTTAGGGTAATTAGATTTCTTTGTCAAGCTGCCTTACTGCCCACTCTTGAATTACAGCACAGAAAACTAAGGCTCTCACTAAGCTATAGCTCCTTGGATAAAGGTAAAGGTAAAGGTTTCCCCCGCACATGCGTGCTAGTCGTGTCCAACTCTAGGGGCGGTGCTCATCTCCGTATTCAAGCCAAAGAGCCAGTGTTGTGCAAGTCCATGGCCACGTGGCTGGCATGGCTGCAAGGAAACACTGTTTTACCTTCCCGCTTTTTACGGCGGTACCTATTTATTTATTTATTTATTTATTTGTTTGTTTGTTTGTTTGTTTGTTTGTTTGTTTGTTTATTATGGAACTTATATACCGCCCGTCTTCCTGGAGAGGAACTCCGGGCGGTTTACAACAAATTAAAAGAACAGCAAATTACAATAACAGCCAATGGATTAAGCTAATCAGATAAACAAACAAAACAGCAATAGCAGGAGATGCAGATGGCGGGGGGGGGGGAAATCATCCAAACGCCTCCCGGAAGAGAAGGGTTTTCAGAGCCTTCCGGAAGGCAGGCAGGGACTCTGCTAGGTGCACTTCTGCTGGGAGATGATTCCACAACGTCAGGCCAGCCACAGAGAAGGCTCGGGAACAAGTGGAGGTTCTCTGAGCCTCCCTGGGCGTGGCCACGTGCAGCATGTGCACCCGCGACAACCTAGTCGGACGGGCCGAAGTTGACCGCTGGTCGATCCGCTCTGTCAGGTAGCCAGGTCCTAGGCCATGGAGGGTTTTGTAAACCAAAACCAGGACCTTGAATCTAATTCAGGCTGCAACGGGTAGCCAATGCAGGCGGGCCAGAACTGGGGTGATGTGCTCAAATCGGTGCACCCCTGCCACCAGTCTGGCCGCTGCATTTTGGACCCGCTGCAGGCGCCGAATGAGAGTCATTAAACGTAAACTATTGCAAGATGCAAAAGAAAGAGGAGGATTTGGACTTCCAAACTGGACCCTATATCACCAAGCAAATGCACTAATATGGATAAAAGAATGGGTACTTTTAAGGAATAAGAGACTACTGTATTTAGAAGGTCACGATCTACAAATAGGGTGGCATGCATTCCTCTGGTATGGGAAAACAAAAACACATAAATATTTTGAAAGAAATTTGATAAGGAAGTCACTACTGAGAATTTGGGAAAAGGTTAAATTAAAAATCTACACCAAAATACCCAGATGGGTTTCACCAATGGAAGCATTCACGTATCCCAATTCATTAAGTATGGAGAAAATAACTACCTATAATGAGCTTCTAGACTCTGAGGGAATTTTGAAATCGAGGTCACAATTAGTAGATCAAGGCCTGACGTTTTCATGGTGGCCATTAATGCAATTACAGTCGATTTACCACCAGGATATAAAGTCCCAAGGATTCTACAAAGAGTACACAGCATTTGTCAAGATCCTATTAAAAACAGAAGAAAAACAAATCCTAAAACTATATAAATACTTATTGCAATGGGATATGCAGGATGAGGAGGTGAAAGACACCATGTTAAGATGGGCCCAAAATTTTGGCTATAATATTGAACTTCAAAAATGGCAGCAATTATGGACGTTTAATCTAACTAACCTTGGCCACCGCATATAAGGAAAATCTTTATAAAATGTTTTATAGATGGCATATGCCACCAGCAAAACCTGCTAATATGTTCCCTAGTGTTTCAAATAAGTGTTGGAAATGTAAAGACTACGAAGGTACTTATTATCATGCTTGGTGGACTTGTGACAAAGCTAAAACTTACTGGGTGAAAATACATACATGGGCTAAGGAAATTTTAAAAACACAATTAGAATTTAAACCGGACATATTTTTGTTAGGCATATTGCCAAATGTGATACATAAACAAAAGTCTTATGTATTGTTACATATTTTAACAGCAGCTAGAATAGCATGGGCTCAGAGTTGGAAATCTGAAAATCTCCCAACGGATGAGATGATTATTAAAAAAATAGTAGAATGTGCAGAAATGGACAGATTAACCAGAAGACTAAAAGGGCAAGTAGAATCAACTTTCAGTGATGGTTGGGACCTTTTTTATGATTGGTGGGAAACTAAAGTAATCTAGATTAAAGCGAGATAGAATTAGAGGATAACTAGCTAATAATATGTCAATGAGAGAGAACCATCAAGCGAGAAATGTCTTATAGATAAATTGTGGGTGTATATTTTATGGTACCCTTTTCCTTTTCCTTCCCTTTTTCCTTCCCTTCTTGTTAGGTTGTGCATGTTACTGATTGGAGTTTCTATGTTTAATTACTTGTATGTTCAATAAAATGTTGGGGGGAAAAAGAGAGTCAAGGGCAACCCCACGTAGAGCGTGTTGCAATAGTCCAGTCTCGAGATCACCAGCGCCTGAACCACTGTTCTAAGGGAGTCCCCATCCAGGTACGGGCGAATCTGGGTGATTCGGCCTAGGTGGAAAAAGGCAGCCCTGGACACAGCAGACACCTGGGCCTCCATGGTGAGCGCCGGGTCCAGGACTACTCCCAGATTTTATCTACTTGTGTTTACCTGCTTTCGAACTGCTAGGTTGGCAGGAGCTGGGATTATCAGTGAGAGCTCACTCCACTGCGTGGCACCTGGGATTCGAACCGCTAAGCTGCCGACTTTGCAGCTGACAATTTTTGGAAGCCTTAGTCCACTGAGCCTTGGATACCACCTTTTTAAAACAAACAAAACAAAACAAAACAAAACAAAAACCCAACTGACCAAATAAAAAAATCCTTCATTTTATTATTGTGGAATATTGTGCTTCTGCATCAATGATTCAAAACACCACAAAACGGTCTACAAAGTGACAGCAAGCAAAGGAAAATCGCAGAAGCTGACTCATTTTTTTAATCAGTTAACCACTTCTCACTCAAACACAAAGCAATTGTTAGGGCTATTTTTGACACGTGTGAATGGTGGTGATACAAGAGGGTATCCTTTAACCATCTTGACTTATCTCAAATTATTTCAGAAAAAGCAAATACCCCAAAGTCTTCCAGTTAGATGGTCTTCTTTCCATTAATATCGGCAACTGCCTCACTGTATGAGAAGAAAATGCATTGAAAACTAGGCAATTTCTGCAGTACTTACAGTAAAAGCTAAGTACTGTATATGCATAGTTTACTATGAAAAACTGGTCCCAGGTGTCTACATTCAGTGGACATTTTCTCTTCATAATGAATTGAAGGCTTAAGCAGTTATCTTGTATCTTGTATAAGCACTACATAATCACTTGGAGGGGAAAGGAAAACAACTCTTTAAGCTAATATCCTGCAAATTATCCCCAGGATATTTAGCAAGCTAGTCTTTCACAGAGAGTCTGTGTTCTGGCATGGGGGCACAAATAAATAAATCTCAAGGAAGCAGTTAAGCAGTGATCCATTGCCATGGTAAAAGGGAAAATGTACTGTTCTATTTTCCATATCAGAAATGTGCATCCTCCAGTTTCAGATGTGCAGAAAATGAATCAAAGACTAAACAGGGAAACCGATCAACCAAAGTGAATATGCTCAAGGCAAGAGAAAACAGCCACAACCCTAAGACATTTTTCTGCTGGCATAACACAATCAGAAAAAAGATACCTGGTCTGAACTTCCACACATTAAGAACTCAGTGTTGGTAATTGTTCTTACACATTAAGCTCCAGTAATTCTCCACAGAGATTTATGCTGTTTCTATTACACGGATGACCCTAACCAATAGGATTTGGGCCAAGGTTTGCAATTACATAAGAGTATGTCTGTGAAGATTCTCAGTCATCTAGGTGAGTTTATCTGGAGGTCGAGTCATGGCACCTGGATTCTTTTTCTTGAGATATCAGACTCATGAAGCTGTTTGGATGAGTAGCGAAACATTTCTATCTCTCAGGAAAAAGAAGTCCAGTTGCCATGACTCAACTTCCAGATAATTACATGAGCCATTTTGTGTGGAATAGAGTGGTCATGTGTCCTTCATTGCAGAGCCCAGTCATCAATTTGAAGAGTATGATTCAGTATGATTCAGAGATGAGGGATGACAGGATGGCCTTAAAGTGGCCCATGAACAGTTACCATAAGGATAATAGGATGAGGAATGGGCTCATAGGTGGTTTTGTTACAATCTTCCCCACTCCAATGAGATGCTTTGTGTTATTTAAGTTGTGGTGATTTTTTTCTAGATGTCCTTCTAGGCTTTAAAAGTAGCATGTGAAATGTTACGCAGTACTCCCTTTCGTAATCCTTCAGTGATGCATGAGTGAACTGCAGTTCCCCACATCCCTCAACAAAACTCCCAGAGTGACCTTTTGTCAGATGGTGTGGTGGTATATAAAACAAACAAACAAACAAACAAACATTGGCTATGCTGGCCACAACTGAGGGGAAATGCAGTTCAACAATACCTGTCAGGCACATGGAGCGGGTGAAGTCACATAGTGTGTTTATGATATTTTATTTTGTGGTTCTGAAGTCTCTGCACAAGGCACTGATTCTTCTATCTTATAGATACCCAACCCACTTGAGGAAGATTTTGGTCTGGATTTGACATTCAGAATGATACTTGAACTTTGCAATTCTACAAGCAACTTTTGTATTGGTGGTTTCCCTGTGGACCTGGGTGCACACAAATATAGCATTGAGCTGTTGTTCTAATAGCTTGTGTTGCCTGTTATAGAACTGCAAATAAGAAGCACATTTTGTGAAATTGTCTTTGCTAGCTTCATCAATAGAGGTCTAAGTAAACAAATAGCCCCATAGAAATTAATAGTGTGGTGTATGCAATGCCCAGTATTCAGCCTTCATAAAAAAGAGGTTCCCTATAGCTAGTATTGTGCATAAATAGGATGGTGTTATTTTTAAATAAATAATATTTACATTCTGACTGAGAAACAAAATGAACAAACATATGTATTCCATGACCCTGGAGAAGACCAAAATAACAACTCTGAGAAAAACCAGCTAGCCCACCCTTCTGAAATAGTATATGAAGTGGCCAATCCATCTTGAACAACAGCAATCCTAAATGACATCCTTAAACCTAGTTTTCCTTAGATCTATCTATCTATCTATCTATCTATCTATCTATCTATCTATCTATCTATCTATCTATCTATCTATCTATCTATCTATCTATCTATCTATCTATCTATCTATCTATCTAGGGCCTGGTTAGTACTTGGATGGGCGACCACCAGGGAATACCAGGTGCTGTAGGTGCCTGGAGTAGGAACTGGCAAGCCACTCCAGTATTCCTGCCAAGTAAACTCCATGGACATGGAGTCACGAAGAGTCGGTCACAACTGTAACGGCACAACACACACATATCTATCTATCTGTCTTGACATTTCTGCATTTTTACCTAGTTAGGTTTTAGCAAGATGTCACCCGAGAAATGTGTGGCCCTGAAATGTCGAATCTGATTCCTTCCTTGGCTGTCAGACCATTTATTCTCCTTCTTCTTAATGACATGAAGTTTCTTACAATTTATTGTCTCGCTCAGTCCATTTGTCTGTTCAGCTGCTCCTTTACCAGTAAGCCAATTGAAGCTATTCCTTTAGGGTACAATTCTTTGCCCACTATTAGTAAAGCAATAGTAGATCTGAACAGGGGCAAGAGATGGAAAAGGTTACCATTTTAGACCAAAACTCCCAGAAGCATAGATAAGTTGGAAGTGCCATGGGCAGGAAAGCCAGGTGATGGAAGTAGAGAAATGCACTCACTGATGTATGGGGTGTCACTCTTAATGAGTGGTTTGGGGGTGGGTGAGCAGGCATTCTCTCTTATCCATGGTTTTCATTATCCACGGGAAGGCCTGGAACCAACCCCCAGTGGATACTGGGGTCCTACTGTATATAAAAGGTCCAGACGTAGAACTGTTCACTGCCTGTATTGAGTATTAGCAAGAGCACTAAATATTTTTAAAGATGTATGCCTTGCTCAAAGGTAAAGGAGCAGCAAGGTCAAAGGAGAACGACAGCTTGCATGTGGTAGAGGACCATGTGAATAAAATCTGTGTTCATATCTTTTATCAGATAAATCACAAATGAAAGGCAGAGGAAAAAATATTACTCCACAGGGCGTCCATTTATGATAGCAGGAAATAAAATATGATGAGGACATGGATTTTGTCCTTGTTCTAGGAAGAATACCTTGTCAATTCCCATAGTTATTTAAAGTGAAGGTCACTTTTCAGACATTGCATTACGCTTACACATTTGGCAGGTTAAACTTTGCATTTACACTTCACAAAGTGGCTACATTTGTTGCCTGCAAGACACTCAATTAGGAAAAGACTGGGTGTACTTGTAGTTCTTATAAAAAAATCTTCAGCAATTTCTCTCTGCCCTCACTGGTGGTGCTGCTGGTCGGGTGTGTGGGGGGGAGGACAATATTTTTAAACCTCACTACTTTGAATTATTGCTACATAATACAGTACAATGAAAAGAGGGACAGAGTGAGTGGAGTAATGAAGTAGCTGCATTGACACAACCAAGAAGGAAAGGAGGGTTGGTGAAGAAAGAAAAGCAACACCCTGGAGAGAGTTTTGAATGTGTTACAGTGGTACCTTGTATAAAGGAATTAATTCGTTCCAAATGAAATTCTGTTAAGCAAATTTTTCTTTATACAAATTTCCCATAGGAATGCATTGAAAACAGAGTAATCGCTAATTGTGACCATTTTTATGTTGTACGGCTTCCCCCCTATAGGCAATTCTGTTAAGCAAATTTCCCCTATCTCCGGAATTTTTTCATGCTGTACAGATTTTATGTTATACAACGCGTTTGTTACACAAGGCTCCACTGTTCTTTTTAGTGGGCCCATAAAGTTGCTTACTAGCAGAAGTCAAAACGGTTTGTCTCATTGAATATTTCCTTCTGAGATTTTGCAGGCTTCCTTATGCTGCCCATCATTTTGATTACACAGAATGGCCTGGACAAAACAGCAAGGGGGTTGTTAAGCATAGACTTTTGGAATCTTCCAAATGTAAATTATCTTGGAATCATAGACTCATAGACTCATAGAGTTGGAAGAGACCTCAAGGGCCATCCAGTCCAATCCCCTGCCATGCAGGAACCCCCAACAGGGAGTCTTGGTGGACCACCTCTTATACAAGATCTCAGCACTTACTATTTTAGAACATTTAAACTTAATTCCCTCAGGGGAGTCCTGTGATGGGAGTTCCTGCACGGCAGGGGGTTGGACTAGATGGCCCTCGGGGTCTCTGCTAACTATGAGTCTATCCCAGAAAACTCCATCTATTCTTTAAAGAAGTGTAAACAGTTATTAGCTGATTCCCTTAAACCGCCCCCTCCCCATGTTTCAATGTGTTTAGCACTGCATCTGTAGCCTTTCATTATTCTTCATATATTATCCTTCTGCAAAATTACAGCCCTTGCAAGTTTTGTTCAGTTCTGTCAAGCAGAAATAATTTGTATATGCTTGTCAATTTCTAATGAGATCTAATTTCAAACACAAAGATTTTGACTTGGAATTCAAACTTAGAATTCAGATGACCTTATGAATTTTTGTCATCATGTGCCTTCAAGTCAGAACTGACTTATAGTAACCATAACAGGGCTTCTTATGTGAGATATTTAAGGATTGGTTTTACTAGTTCCGCTCCCCTGGTCATTTTCTATGGATGAACAAGAATTTAAACCCAGGACTCCTGAGTCAGTCTGTTACTCTATCCCCTGCACCGCACCGATGATATCCAGGAGTCGTGTGTGGAGGTTATAGGCATATATAGTGATATCCAGGAGTCCCTATCATTAACAGCACTGATGAGGTTCCACAGACCCAGGGCTGTTGGTTCCCTTATTGCATCAATCCATCTCTCTCTCTCTCTCTCTCTCTCTCTCAATCTGTCTCTCAAATGTAGATGTATATGTAGAAGAGTGTCAAGTAACAGCAGCCTTGTTCATTCAATCTGGGTATCACTTGATGGCATCCTTTTTCCATGTCAGGATGGGAAGAAGCAGATATATTCCCTGAATCGTCAGTTTCATTTAAAAGTTCATAATTAATTTCCAGTTCCTACCAATTTTGACTTGGATGTAGGATCTGCTTTCCTCTATTCATAAAATATTCATCCACTTGACTGGAGCGTCAATTCCCTATTCTTCAAGGATTGAACAGCTTTATAGCAACAGGGGAGAATGTGTGGCCTCCATATATTGCCAAAATACAACTCCTAGCAGTCCTAGGCAGCCTAATTAAAGCAGGTGGATGATGGGAGATGTAGTCCAAAGACATGTGAACAGCCACATGTTCCAAGTCATTCTTGCCTAATAAAGTTGTCTGTCTTCAAATGATAATATGCAGCAGTACTCTGTCTGTGCCCCCTCCTACACATAGTTGCTGAACACAACCTAGCATGTCTGCCATGAGTACAGTATCACAACTTCCTTGTGAAATTTCAGAGAGGGTAGCTGTGTTAGTCCTTTCAAGAACTGCAGGCAGGAATCCAAGAAAAACAAATCAAAACAAAGAAAAGACACAAAACATGTGGCACCTTAAAGACTAACTTTCAAATATGTCTGAAGAAGTGGACGTGTCCACGGAACGTTACATTAAAATATGAAAGTTAGTCTTTAGGGTGCCACATGGTTTTTTTTCTTTTCTTTTCTTTTGTTTTTCTTGGATTTTTGCCTCCAACTTCCTTGTGAGTTTGGCTTGTCTGCTTGCTTGTTTTTCTAAGAACCTACTGGATTTTGCATTGAAATGCTTGTCCTTGTTTTCCCAATCCTTAGCAAAATGTCCAATATTTGTGCCAGAGTTTGGATCATTTCATGGGCTCAAGAACAAAAACTTTGCATTTCGTCATTTTAGATTCTCTGGGCACCCTCTTGGAACTTCCACAAGAAAGGGAAGTAAGAAACAGGAAGCCAAACTACAGAAAGCACCAGACTAATGTCCAAGGGCAGCTGAGGCTGCTCCCTGCTGATTTTAAATCAATGCCAACCTTTGACAATCAATACCAACTCTACAGCAATGTAGCAAGAGGAGAAACCAGTTACAGAGTCAGTAAAAGAGCATGAAAACAAGCGTGGATACAAAATAGTCCTCTAAATTGTACTCTGTCTGTGCTCCCCATTGATTTTCTCTTTTAAATGGCTTTTAATTTTCAAGGTTGCTTTGATTTTTGGTTGAAATGTTTCTATGCGTGTAATGTTATTTTTCCATATCTGCAACACATGACATATATTAATGGTTTTTGAACATTGTATAGTTATTTACATGACTGTTAAAAGAGCATTTTTTTTTTGCAATGACCACATTATGCCCGGAACATGGCTGAGTACAGGATGAGTGCTGGATATTTGCCAATCAGTTTGGGAGACAATGGTTTGAAGAGATACAAAGATCCAGTGGTGCAGTGGTAAATGTGGAATTTTACACTTGCAAGGTCAGCAGCTCCTTATTCTGTGCCTGGGACATGGACTTATATGATGTCATGGGGTGGATATCAGAGATGTCATAGGGGTTGTTGCGAGCTAATAGGTGTGTATACATAAGACAGAGAAACAGACAATATGAATTTCCTGCATTGCCTTCTAAATAAACACAGTGCTTGTAGTCGATGGAGAGTGGCGAGGAGATGTATGCCTATAACCTCCACACACGATAAAATCAAATCAGCAGCTCCTCTATTGCCAACCGCTCAATGAATTGCCTCCCTTCTTGAATTATTTTTATTTATTTATTTATCTTCTTCTTTTATGTCCAAATCAAAGTTTGAACTGCCAAAAAGAAGCCTCCATCTTGGCTCTGTCATTGGCCAAAACCAGATTGTTATATCAGCATGTTTCTGGTAACAACCAGCATACCAAGAGATGGGCCAGGGTCCCTATCTCTCCACATTGACATAGTGTGTTGTCACCTGCCAGCAACCCCCCATTAAAACATGCTGGTCCTACATGTAGGCACGCCAACCCTCAGTCTATTCAAAGTCCTTGAAGACTGTGGGTTTACATTCCAAACCACAATCAGTTGTACCACAATCAACAGCAACATCATAGAATCATAGACTCATTGTAGGGTTGGAATTGGAAGAGACCTTGAAGGTCCTTGAGTCCAACCCCCTGCCCTAGGCAGGAGACCTCATATCATCCCAGACCTATGGCTGCCCAGTCTTTTCTTGAAAACCTCTAGCGATGGGGCACCCACAACATTGGGAGGCAAACATTTTTGCCAGTTCATCTTTATCACATCAGATAAAACCAAATCCATCCATCCATCCATCCATCCATCCATCCATCCATCCATCCATCCATCCATCCATCCAT
>JAHTLZ010000204.1:14854030-14877572 GCA_023846285.1 Phrynocephalus versicolor | reverse complement strand
CATCCATCCATCCATCCATCCATCCATCCATCCATCCATCCATCCATTTAATATACCACCCACCTTGCTTCATCATTTATGACAATTTAAAAACAATACTCAGCAACATTAAATTATAATAACATGGGCCTCAAAAATAAAGCAGTAATTATATAATAGTCAGTATAACTTAAAAATACAAGACAAAAGTTTTCAGCCAGTGCTCTGACAACCCATGATAAAGCTCATAAACACACTCCTAGGAAGAATGTTATGATCAACACCAAAGGATTGTGTATATGTGTGTGCCTGCATGATTGTTAAAGCATCAAACAGTAATTCAACCAAGCCTGTTCTGAATACCATAAAGTTTACAATACATAGTACTAGAGAAGCAAACAGAACAGAAAAAAAATAAACATACATCCAAGAACACATGCATCCAAAACATACAAACGGGTCAGTAGAAAAGGCCATTCTTTTTTCGGGACAGTTGCAGGAAGTCCTGAATTATTGTGTGTGCTAAATTTGTTTAAGAAGCCTTTTCAAATGTGATTTAAAGAAATCCACACTGCAGTTTTGAAGGGGGGAAAATGGCAACGGCAAAATCGCAGTGAAAACCAGCATTTAAAAATAATAATAATCAGAGCTGGTATCATGTCTGAGTGGGTGTTAAAAATGCAGAGACAGCCGAAACAATTAAACCTGGAGGAGGGTGAGGTCACTGGAGCAGTCAATATTCTCTGGCTCTTTCCACTGCAATTGGCATAAAGAAAAAGTCAATCACACGTGACCTAATTTAGCTTAAATTTCATGGGAGTTGTGTGCCGCTCCCTTTTTTTTTAAAAAAATGGTGCATGCCTGCCATCTAGAGGATCTAGAAAAATCTAAATTTGCAAAGTTTCCCTAAAATACCCTTGTAACATTTCTGTTTTCAAGTGGGAGCTGCAACAGCCTTTGGGGAATGGACAAAGACTTATCTACTTCCACTTTCTGGTCACACAGTGGCCAACCAGTACCAGTGCCAGTTCCTTATGGGGAAGCAGCTAACAGGTCATCTGTTTACCTGTCAAGGTAGGTGTGTTAGTCTGTTTCAGCGACAAGATGCTGTCCCTTTTAAAAGCTGCTCAGGTTGCAAGCTGTCACTCTACCTTGTGACAGTGAATTAAACCAGCCAACTATGGCTTGTGTGAAAAATGCCTTTCCTGTGTGCCCTGGATCCCTGATATTTCAGCTTTAGTGGATAACTTTGGATTCTTTGGATTTTGAAAGGGAATGGAACAAATACAGCGGCTTTTGACACCTTCGACCATGGTGTCCTTCTGGATAGGCTGGCCAGGTTGGGGGTTGGGGGCAATGCTTTGCAGTGGTTCCAATCCTTCCTGGCTGACCGTGTCCAGAAGGTGGTGCTGGGGGAGAGTTCCTCTGCCCTGTGGTGTTTACGTCACGGGGTTCCTCAGGGCTCTATACTGTCTCCCATGCTGTTCAACATCTACATGGAACTGCTGGGAGAGGTCATCAGGAGGTTTGGGCTGAGGAGTCAGCAATATGCTGATGATACTCAGCTCTACTTCTCGTTCTCCACCAATTCAGGTGAGGCGGTTTCTGTACTGAACTTGTGTCTAGACCAGATAATGGACTGGATGAGGGTTAATAAATTGAAACTCAATCCAGACAAGATGAAAGTGCTGTTAATGGGTGCTTTGCCGGACAGGTTAGAGGGCCATCTTCCTGTCTTGGATGGGGTTGCACTCCCCCTAAGTGACAGGGTCTGCAGCTTGGGGGTGCTCCTGGACCCCGGTCTAATTCTGGAAGCCCAGGTGGATTCGGTGGCCAGGGGTGCCTTCCTTCAGCTGCGAAAAATATACCAGCTCCGCCCCTACCTAGACGAGCACAGCCTCATGACAGTTACGCATGCACTGGTAACATCCCGTATTGATTATTGCAATGCGCTTTATGTGGGGCTGCCTTTGAAGATGGTCCGGCAATTGCAACTGGTTCAGAATCTTGCGGCGCGGCTGGTAAGTGGTGGGGCCGCCAGGGATCACATCATGCTGATTCTGCGTAACCTGCATTGGTTACCAGTTGCTGCCCGAGCCCAATTCAAAGTGCTTGTTTTGACATATAAAGCCCTAAACGACTTAGGAGCTAGATACCTGAAGGACCGCCTCCTTCCATACAAACCTACCCAGCAATTGAGATCGAGCCGGGGAGGGGGGCGTTTGAAAGAGCCATCCCTCAAGGAGGTAAGAGGGATGGCTTGTAGACGTAGGGCCTTCTCGGCAGCTGCTCCCAAGCTATGGCATGCCCTCCCGATCGAGATCTGCCTGGTGCCAAGACTGATTACATTCCGGCGCCAGGTAAAAACCTTCCTGCTCCAGAAGGTTTCTAATTGACACAATATAGACTGTGGGTCTGCTGATGACAATTTTAGGATAATGATTTTAGTGTAAGGCTTTTATTATTGCTTGATGATTTATTGATATTTTACTTCTAACTATTTTAAATTGTTTTATTCTTTGGATTGTAAGCCGCCCAGAGACCTTTGGGTAGTGGGCAGCATATAAGTTAAATAAATAAATAAATAAATAAAAACTATATACGTCATCTAACTACTTTACCTTTCAGTCTGCCTCCTGGTTCTTTCCCCTCTCCTCCTCTCAAAAGTGAGCTAGCATTGCCCTCCCAGCCCAGGAATAACGAGGCAGACAACGGCATTGGGTTAAATAGGGCCACAACTTTATTAACTTATTAACCAAAACTCTATAAAAGGAGGCCTATGTAGTGAATAGGTTGATACAGAACCCCTGGGAGTTCTCTATCCCAAGATCATTAGTGAGATCCCAGTTGTAAGCTCGCTGTCCATCTGTCCTGCGAGCTTCAACTCCATGAAACAATACCGGGCCGCCCTCTGCCTTTACTCTTTAATTTTATGGCTGCATTAAGTGGGCATTTCCTATTTATGGCCAGAGGGCTACCAAGCACCCGTTGGATGCCATTGGGGATCTCACCAAAACTAACTCCACACCTATTCACTACCCGCCACACAAAAGGAGCTACTCCGTATGCTCCTTGCCCCCCACCAAGAGGGCGATCTCATCGGCCAGGCCTCCTCTAACATCCTCCAAAAATATATCTAGGCCCATGGGAGACAAATGAACACCATCCGGCCTGTACAACTCCTGCCGTCTGCCCCGGAGCCGAGGGTGTGCAAGCACTCCCCCGAGCCCTCCATACATAGCTCGGAAAATTTCCCGATTGACACCCTTTCGGGCGCAATCGACCTGTTTGGGGTGCCTCGCATCCCTCCAAACCAGCCTCGGCAGGATCTCCGACCAAACAAAACGCATACGGGGAAATTGATGCTGTAAAAACTGCAGGTCAGCCATGACCTGTAAAATCAGGGACTTGCCAGGTCGCCTTGTCAAATCATTTCCCCCAAGGTGAAGCAGCAGAATCTCAGGCGGATGGCCCGCATAATTCTGCATAACTAGGGGCACCAAATCATCCCAGAGCATTCCTCTGCGGCCTTGCCAATCGATCCAAGCGGAAGGCCCCAGTCCCAGATCCTTGCCCCAGCCGGTTCTCCGAGCATGGACCGCTGCCCAATAAACGAAACTGTGCCCACAGATGAGCACTCGAACTCTGGAACTCGGCAGCCATCCTGCAACAAGAGAAAAAACAGGTGCTGGCCGTGACCAGCCCTAACAATTAGGCAAGCTCCGCACATAGGTTCGATATTTGCCAGAAGACCACCGCCCCACCGCTTGTATTTCTGGGACACTGTATCCCAGTGCAGCCGCTGTGGACGCCGCTCCAATACGGAACGAGTGAGTGCCAAACTGCATCCCCTCCAGCCCCGCCAAGCGGAGTCCCCGAAAGGACAGCTGCCAGAATTGGTATTTCGTTAACGGGGCCCCGTCGCCGTGCCGGAACAAGGGGCTGGCATCATCGCCCCGCAGCTTCAAATAACTGGCCATAGCTCGATAAGGGCATAAAGCAGCCTCAGAGCAAGGCCCCAGCCGGATGACCTTACCCGCTCCTTTCTGGTCCGTCTTGGATCTTCTCAAGGTCACAATGAGCAAATGTCCGTCGAGCACCAGGTCCCCTCTCTGCAGTGCATTACCGGACTTGTCCCCTTTGGCTGCCACTACCAACTCACCAATACGAAAGGCCCCAAAAAAGGCCAACAATGAAGCCGCTCTAAATAACTGAACTTCGAAGGCGTCCCTGCAAATCACCTTCCAACCCATACATAACCGCCTCAAAACTGCAGGTGAGATGGGCACTCGCCCATCCGGCACCTTCCCCCGCTCCCTAGACCAACCTTCAATCATCTTGCCTACTCTGCCATCCTTTGTGGGATGCGGGTATCCCTTTGCCTTGGCGTAAAATACCACTGCCGCCATCCTGCCCTGAATAGACCGGGGGGCTAATCCCCGCCTATACAAATGAACGGCAAAGCGCATAAGCGTCTCCGGATCGGCGGGCCATGGGTGGGGAATTACAACACCTTTACAAAAGCTATCGTATTCAATGCATGCTGCCGCATAGCTCCTCCTGGTACTCGGAGCCAGGGCTAGGCTCATTGCCCTGTGGGCTTCCACCCTCCAATCCTCCATACCTCGAGGGGCAAGGCGTCCGGATGTAACTTCGCTGCTGGGGCCAATGCCCTGAACCTCGCCATCTGTTGGCGTGAAAGGGCGTCAGCCAACTCGTTCTTAACGCCAGGCACATGTTTAGCATGGAACACTATGTTCAGCTTAAGACATTGCAAAGTGAAGGCCCGTAACAGGGGCATGACCCGTGCTGATCTGGATGTCAATGAGTTGATGATTTGAACCACTGCTATGTTGTCACACCAAAAGGTGACAGCAGTGTTAACCCATTGCTCACCCCAGATCCACAGCGCCCCTGCTATTGGGAAGAACTCTAGAAACGTCAAGTCTCTAGTAACCCCCTGCTCATGCCATTCCGCCGGCCAAGTCCCCGCACACCACCAGCCTTTGAAAAACATACCAAAACCCAAAGCCCCCGAGGCATCAGTGTGTACCTGTAAATCCGATCCCAAAAACAAGTCGGTTCTCCAAAAGGAGACACCATTAAAACCTTCTAAAAACTCTAACCAAACCCGCAAGTCCTCCTTTACCCCTCGAGACAGTCTCTGCCGGTGGTGGGGTTTTCTCAGCCCCTTCATAAGGTCGCAGAGTCTTCTCAAGAAGGGCCTGCCTGGTGCTATCACCTGGCAGGCAAAATTCAGGTGACCCGCTAACACTTGCAGCTCCTTCAATGTCACCTTATTCTAGCCTAACATACTCCAGATTCTGCCCTGCATTTCTTGTAACTTCTCCCCGGGCAAACGACAACACTGCTGACCTGTGTCCAATTCAATGCCTAGGTACGTCAACTTATCAATAGGCCCCCCAGTCTTTTCTCCCGCCAACGGGACTCCCAGTTCCGCAGCCACCGCCTCAAACTCAGCCATCATGGCACCACATTGCCCCGATCCTGCCCTGCCACAGAACAAAAAATCATCTAAATAGTGGACTATCTGCCGGGACCTGCATTTCTTGCGTACTACCCATTCCAAAAATGAACTAAAACACTCAAACGCCGCGCACGAGACTGAGCATCCCATCGGCAGCGCCCTGTCCACATAGAACTGATCCTCGAACTTGAAACCAAGTAACCAAAAGTCTTGGGGATGAACCGGCAACAGGCGAAATGCAGATTTTACATCGCATTTTCCCAGCTCCACCCCCAGTCCACAAGCTTTCACCATTTTAATGGCCGCGTCGAAGGACGTGTACTTCACACTGCAAAGGTCCTTGGGAATTTTGTCATTAACTGACTCACCCGCCGGGTACGAAAGGTGATGAATAAGGCGAAAGTCGCCCGGCGCTTTCTTTGGCACCACCCCCAAAGGGGAAATCCTTAAGTTGGCAAAGGGGGGCCTCGCAAAAGGCCCTGCCACCCTGCCTTCCTGCACCTCCTTACGTATCTTATCCCTGACCACCTTCTCCTGTCCCATGACGGACCTCAAATTTTTGGGAGGGTCCCTAACTGTAACTCCAACTGCCGGAATCCTAAAACCAACCGAAAACCCCAAACGTAAAACTTCCGCCGCCTCTCTGTCGGGATAGTCCCGTAGCCATCAGCTCAAAACTTCAATTTTGACTGGGCTGGGCCCCCTTTGCAGCTGCACCTGCTCCTGGGGGCTTCCTACTGGCACCCCCATCCCTGTTCGCCCCCCAGTTCCCCCTCCCTCAGGAACATTGCATCGCTGGGTGAGGACCACTGCACAGGGAGCACTGGTGTTTAAATTTACATGGCCTCCGTGAGCAGGCACCCTTGTTATTGTAATCCCAGCAGACCAGGCGGGGTTGAACCACCTGGCCCACACCGGGGCGGGGCACGTTAGGCTGGCTACTCCTTTGAATGAGGTGCCCGCAATCAAACCTCTCTCCGCTCACCGGTCTGTTGGGTGACATAATGCGCAGCCATAGCACTTCATGGGGCTTGCTCCAAGGCAAGATAGGGCGCCTTGCCGCTCTCATACGAAAACCCTCATCGTACGCCAGCCATGCAGTTCCAGGAAAGTCAGCGTGTGCCCTGTGAATCAGGTCTAAGTACTGGAACAAGGCCAACACCCTTTCCGGAAAAGTCCTAACTATTACCCCGGCGTAAATGTAAAATGCTGGGACCCAATTTCCCCAGCAACGGTCCGGCTTCCTGCGTTTTATCTTCTCCTTATCCTTCTCATCCAGCTTCTCATACTTACCCTCCCCAATCTCCCTGTTTAGTAACTCAAACACGTCGACATAGTCTCCACGTAAGATCTTGTCTATCATGGCCTGGGAAAGGTGATCACCTAACGGGAGGGACTCATCCTCATCTGGCAGGTCACTATACGGTATGGTATGCTCCGTGGTACCAGCTGCCGCTAAGGTCCGCCCCGGCAACTCCTGCACCAGTCTATCTGTCTGTGTCTCCACTGTGGCGGGCCGGGTCTCCACGGGCACTGTCTGCGTGGCCGACTCCACCCGCCTGACTTGGCCCTACCCAACCAGCCTCGACTGCCCGGCGGGCCCCTCGTCCAGCTCAGCGCCGCAGGGCCGAGTTTGGGCCTGGCTCTAATCCCCCCCACTGGGAAGGCACCAATGCCCCCGGCCGCGCTCCCGCACCGGTAGGAGGGCGACACGCTACTGGGCGGGGGGGTGGGGTCAACACCTCGACTGGGAACTCAGCCGCCCTGCTCCCGCTCGCCCCTCGCACCCTCCAAAGATGGCTCCCGGCGGCCTCCCGCTGCCCCTTAGACCCCTTCGCCGCCCATCCCGCTCACAGCCTTGGCTCTGCCGCTCTCGGCCTCCCGGCTGCCTGGAAAAGCCCCCCGCCCACGGCCTAGCAAGGCCGCCCTGCCGGCAGATCGCCGGCAAACTCCTCGCACCGCCGCCGCCAATGAGCCGCGGGCTCCGCTCCCGGAGCTCCGTGCCCGCCGCCCTTCCCCGTCACCACTCGGGCCGCGCGTCCCCGCAGCCCGCAATCCTCCTCTCCGACTCCTCAGTCCCTCGCCGCCGCTCCTGCTGCTCCGTCCGTTGGCAGCGCCGGGTCAAGAAGAGCCAGGATCCGAGGGCTCCAGGGTACTTATACCCTGGCCCCCCACGTGACCCGGCGCTGCCCGTGACGCCTCCCTGGCGCGAGGGCAAAGCACCCTCGTCCGGGACTTCGCCCGGCGAAGGTATCCTTCTGTGGCCAGAGAAGAGGGACTGGGCTGCTTTTAAGATTTCTGTCCTCTTTTGGAATAAAAATCAGCAACAATTATGTTCACTCAAGTCATTTCCAATCGCCCGTGACTCTTGATTTCTCCCTCTCACAAAATACCGGAACTAGGGGGCATCCACTCAAACTGAGGGTTGGGAGAGTGAGAAAGAGACAAAAGAAAATACTTCTTTACCCAGCATGTTGTTAGTCTGTGGATCTCCCTGCCACAAGATGTGGTGATGGCATCTAGTCTGGATGCCTTCAAAAGGGGAATGGACAGATTCCTGGAGAAGTCCATCACAGGTTACAAACCATGATGGGGATGTGTAATCTCCAGGCTTAAAACCGGGGTACTTCAAGGGCCAGATGCAGGGGAGTGGTATCAGGAGACAGATATCTAGTCTCGTGCGCTCCCAGACACATTTGGTGGGGCCGCTGTGAGATACAGGAAGCTGGACTAGATGGGCTTTTGGCCTGACCCAGCATGGCTCTTCTTATGTTCATAACTTCATATGTTCTTATATAAGGTAAGAAGTACTCTGAAGGGGTTTATTCTGAGGGCACGTTGGGACTTTGCAGCTTCACCAACATTACACAGGATGGCTTCCCTCCCAGGAGGTGCAGAGGAAAGTCAAATTCCTGACCCCTGGCTTTATCGGCAGATTGTCCAACCCACGGAGCCTGGGATCACTTTGGGACTGTGCATATAATTTATACTGAGAGGGTTTTTTTTAGGGGGGGGAATCACATTCACGTCATGGGGCATTTTAACCGGTGACCATGCTCATAGGCACTGAATGGAGATCGATTAATTTCTGGTGATTTAAATAGTTTTGGCATCTATGCTGAAATAGACTCATTTCCTTTCTGCTTTAGGACCACATCGGTTGTGAGAGAGAAATAATGTCGTGCTACTGCCATCATTGACTTCCATCTCTAGCAGCCTTTTAAAAAGCTGTAAAAATGTGGCTCTTATAGAAATATACCTGCTGCATTTTGGAAATTTCAATGGGTCCAACATGCAGCAGCCAGACTGCTGTCTGGGATGGGGTGCAGAGATCACATTACACTCCTGTTAAAGCAGCTCCACTGGCTGCCAATCAGCTATCAGGCACAATTCAAGGTGCTGTTCCTGACCTACAAAGTACTGTACGGCCTGGGTCCTAGCTACCTCAAAGATCTAATCTCAAAGTATGAACCGACTCAGGTGTTAAGATCATCAGGAGAGGCCTTTTTCGCCATCCTGTCAACCTCACAGGTATGTCTTGTGATAACACAAAAAAGGGCCTTGGCTGCTGCACCCAGACTCTGGAACTCCCTCCCACTAGAGGCCAGGACTTCCCCATCTCTTCTATCTTTCCGGAAACAGGCAAAGACCTTTCTCTTCAAGCAAAGCTCTCGCTGAATGACGGACTACCTATTGTGTGTCTTTTATATGAATCTATAGGATCACATAGACTTTGTGTTTATAACTACGGTACTTATAACCTTACGTGTTTCCATTGACACTATGCAGCTTTTACATGGAATTTTACTCTCTTTTTAACTTTGTGCATTTTCTTGCAGCTTTAATGTAATGTTGTCTATTAATGCTGTAAGATGTCCCTCAATTCCCTGTTCTCAATACCTGAACATGTCTTAATTGTACTGGACTATATATTATCCCTCACTACTGTAAGCTGCCTTGGGTCCTCTTCCAAAGAGAAAAAAATACAGTGGTACCTTGTATAAAAGCAAAGCAAAGTGTTCTGCTTATATACTGCCCCATACCACTACAAGAAGTCTCTGGGCGGTTTACAATTTTTAATTACAGTGTGCAGGCTACACATTGTCCCCCCAGCAAGCTGGGAACTCATTTTACTGACCTTGGAAGGATGGAAGGCTGAGTGAACCTTGAGCCTGCTACAAGGGATTGAACCCAGGTCGTGAGCACAGTTTTACCTGCAGTACAGGCATTTAACCACTGTGCCACAAGGAATTAATTCATTCCAAATGAAATTATGTTAAGCAAATTTTCCTTTATACAAATTTCCCATAGGAATGCATTGAAAATGGAGTAATCCTATTTTTATGTTGTACGGATTTACCCCATAGGCGATTCTGTTCAGCAAATTTCCCCTATCTCCGGAATATTTTATGTTGTACAAATTTTATGTTATACAAACGGTTTGTTATACAAGGGTCCACTGCACTCTAAAATAATTCTTAAAGGTTTTGATTTGATTTTAATTTTTTAAGTTAAATCAAATGTCCAGGAGGTCCCACCAGATGCCATAATAATCACTGGGAACCATGTCAAAAGCACCAGAGGGGTGATTTCAGGTAATTAATGATGAAAAAGGGGCTTCTGGCGCATCATCCCTTTAGTTATTTTTATTTTTATTTAAAATGTTTTACCTCACCTTTCTCTTTAAAAAAGCCTCAAGACAGCTTATATCAGCAAAGGACAATTTTTAGAGCTAAAAACATCCATAACCAACTAATGTCCCATTCTTGCTTGTTGACGGTCCTTTATAGGAAGCATAATTAATTTCCTCTTAGTTTACTGGAAGCTATTTATACCACCATGTCTTGGGTTTTTATTTTCATTTTGCCAATGAGGGCAGCTTTCCCTGTGGTATTTACACACGGTAATCACACAGACGAAATGTTTTAGAATCAGTTATCACTTGTTGTCTTATTGGCTATCAAGTTGGAACCAACTAAGAGTGACCCTAATAAGGCTCTCAAAGTAAGTGAGTTATTTAAGGAGCACTTTTACCATTGCCTCCCTACCCAACCCCATGGGTTTCCATAGCCAAGCAGGGATTCAAATATCGGAAACAAGGTCCTTGAGTAATCATGCTGTATTTTTAGGTACCCTAGCAAATCACCGGCTGCCTAGATGCCCTAAGCACATCCAATCTCGTCTGATTTCGGAAGCTAAGCAGGGTCAGCCCTGGTTAGTACTTGGATGGGAGACCACCAGGGAATACCAGGTGTTGTAGGCGCCTGGAGTAGGAACCGGCAAGCCACTCCAGTATTCCTGCCAAGAAAACTCCATGGACATGGGGTCACAAAGAGTCAGTCACGATTGTAATGACACAACACACACACAGCAAATCACCACAGATAGTCACCCTCTGCAAATATGGTTGCTCATGACAAATTTAAACACTATTAAGTTTTACGTACAATCTGGATCCACCCTGAGACTTTTGAATGTAAGAGTTAAAAAGGCTTCACAAAATCACATTTAGGCATGCAATAAAGGTGAACAAGGCAGTTGACTGCATGCTACCAATTTCATTTGCTGTTAACAAAAGACATGATTTCCTCCTCTGAATATATAAATGATTTCAAGAAACTAAAGATCATTCTAGCATAAATTGTAGGGAGCTATTTCTTTGCTAAACAAGCTTATATCAGACAACTCCACATAACATTGTACGGAATATCTACAGGTGGAAGCATACAAATTTACGGATGAAAATGTGTATATTATATTTGGATGGTTTCTAGGACTGTGGGCCTGGCTGAAGCTTCCAAGTAAGAACCACATTTGGTAAGAAATCCAAATACAGTATAGTCTTTTCATTCATTAGGGGGTGGGCCTCATCATAGCTATTTTGACCTTGAATGTAACAGTATCAAATGGTGGTGTTACAGCACAGTCAAAAGCATTGTCCATGGTTCTTTAGCAAATACTGTACTGTATACTCTTTTCTTCCATGCACTTATTCCCCCATTCATTTCATCTTGAATGACCTATATTTTTCATTCCTCACTATAGGCTCAAAGTATACCAGCTTTGTGTATCTTCTGGGTTTTTTCATTACTTGATATTTATTCATTTGTTACAAATATAAGGTCCAGTAATGGGTAAAATCAGGAGGAGAAAAGTGAAGAAGGTGAATGAAACCGATCTTTAAGTTTATGCACCCCAGGCTATCTTTAGCCAAAGTCAATGCTGTGATTAAATGTACAATTATTCAACAGAGATAGTGTAATTAATTTTTTTTCCAGAGGATTAAGATGCAAAATGATTTGCATAACTAATCCATTAGCCTTCAATTTAATCAATCACAAGCCAGAATTCATCTTATGCATGACCTAACAGCAACAGAGATACAAAGCTCCTCTGATAAGTAAGTAAAGTCAACATGAAAATAAAAGATGACTCAATAATAATTTTATTTATATTTCATTGTTCCTTCAAGAAGCTTTGAACAGTGTTATTTTGTCCTCTTTACACAACTGTCTTCACAATAGTGCTGTGAAGTGGTCTGCAGTGAGAAAAGCTGCCTGTCTCATGATCAATGAATGAATGAATGTAAAGGCTGAGGTAAGATTTGAACCCAGATCTCCTTTGTTCTGTGGGTGTGTTGGCTCAGCAGACTAGAGCGCTGAAACAGTCGGCTGCAAATTTCACAGCTCAGTTGTTTGAATCCCGGGTGCCATGCAACGGAGTGAGCTCCTACTGTTAACCCCAGCTCCTGCCAACCTAGCAGTTTGAAAGCATGTGAATGCAAGTAGATAAATACGTACTGCTGTAAAAAACGGGAAGGTAAAGTGTTCTGTGCAGCCATGCTGGCCACATGGCCACGGACTTGCACAACACTGGTTCTTTGGCTTGAAAATGGAGATGAGCACTGCCCGCGGGGGGAACCTTTACCTTTACCTTTTACCACTTTGTTCTTATACAAACCCCTAATGATCTCATCACACCCCTTTTATTACAATAGCCAGGAATTTTCAACACAGAATTTCTCAACCATCATCATCATTATCACCATCATGTTAGAAGTGCAGAGCTGGATAGGCCTTGTGGATCATCATCCAGCTCTTTGTCAACAAGACACAGAGGAGAATCGAACTTCCAACCTTTGTCTCTGCAGCCAGATGCCTAAACCACTGAGCCATCCAGGATTTTGTCACAGAACTATGTCTCTCAAAGAACACTGGGTGGTTCTAAGAGCATGTCTACACTAAATATTTTAAATTCATTTATTTTAAACATTTATAGCCCACCCTAGGTCACATACCTCATCCACTTCTCTGCTGTGTCGGGGGGGGGGGACAAGCCCCATGTTGGGCGCCATTGTGAGGCTCACCCCTGCCGTCCCCATCCCCTTGGGGTGCTTTTGATGCAGGCAAAGAAGACACAAGGCCATCTGAATGCTCAGAACTTTTATTAACAACAAAAGCCACCTCCTGGTCCTCACTAGTTTGCTTATCCTTCTCAGGGATTAACGGTTCCACCTCCAACCAGAATTGAGCAACCTGCCTGGGTGTTAAACCGGGCTCAACTGTCCAGTGCCAAACAGATAAGTCTCTCTTAGCAGAACGGCCTGGGTCCACAACAAGTCCACTTAGCTCTCTTAACAACAATGGGCTCTCACTTACGATTCCCGTTGCCTCGTCTCCGCAGTCCTCTACATTGGGTACTAGGAGAGGCTCATATCCTTCTTGACTCCATTGGAACTCTGCCATCTCTCTTCCATGGCCTCCTGTCACTCGTGACAGCAAGCTTTATGCTCAAAGCATTCGCACACCTGTCTCCTCTGCTCCCTCTCCGCCGTAGGGCCCCCAAATGGTGCTTCTCTTGCCTTTTTCTCCTGCCATTCCTGTTCCATTACTTCTTATGGGAGCTTAAAGGTGATCCATTCCCCCGTCCATGGGTCCTCCTTTACAATCTCCACTAACTCCTCCTTCTCCATTTCTCCCTCCCTACTGGCCCAGCCTCCTAATGCTGTCATCTGGTTATTATTATTGACTAGAGATGGGCACGACTTAGTGGTATTTTTGTTTTTGTTTTCGTTTTTCATTTTCGTTACGGAAACGAAACGAAAACGAAAATCAGCACCAACCTGGACCGAAAACGGAAACGAAACGACTAATTTTGAGCCAATTTTCGTTTTTCATTACTGGAAAAGCACTCAATTGAGCTAAATGGGGAGAAACGAAAAAATTTTCGTTTTCGTTTTTTCATTTTTTCGTTTTCGTTACGTAACGAAACGAAAACAAAAAATTTTGAAATTAGCCCACGAAAACGGAAACGAAACGACTCAGACCCTAGCCGAAAACGAAAACGAAAACGAAACTTTTTTTCTGAGTCGTGCCCATCTCTATTATTGACTCCTTCTTTATTATTCTTGGCTTCTTCCTCTACTTACCACTACTCTCCTGCTTGACTCCTTTCCCTCCTACATCTCTTAGCCCCTTTTCCTCAGGTTCACTCAGAACTTCTGTGCCTTTCTTGGAGAGATGGTGCACCTTCCTTCTCACACATATTAGTCTCACACTTCTCACACTAATTACTTTACATTCATTTATTTTAAACATTTATAGCCCACCCTATGTCACATATTCTCAAGATGGGTTATAGATAGAGCCATACAGAATAATTTAGAACTAAGATATTTTAAAATAATTTAAAATTAATTATACAGTACAAAACACGAATTTTAAATAATGAAACCTTAAAACATTTGCCTCAATCCCAAAGGCTGTAATAAACAAGTACACGGTTGTAGCAGTTTGTATCCTTCCAATGCAGTCCTCAGTTGTTTTAGGGCCTTTTCACACGACCCCTAAGATCCGCTGTCCACTTAAATTCAGACCAGAAATCTTGGGGGTTCGTTGCTCTTCTTGCGTCCCCACCTCTCCGCACTTCCTTGATCCTGTCTGCGTGAGGGGAGGGAGAAAAAAGGGGACAAAAGAATGCAGGCTCACCTCCGTTTGCCGGTCCAAGCCTCCCCAAGCCCTGTTGTCGTCCTGATTCCTTCTCTTAAAGGGGCGGGAGGCAAACAACAACAACAAACAGAAGCGAGGAGAGCCTGGCACTCACTCCTTTACATCCAGATCTGGGATTTTTCACCCTCCAAGAGCAGGTACCTGAAAAGTGCGCTGGGATGCGCTTAGGTGGGCGTGGCCGCACTTAATTTTCTGTAAACTCAGGAGCTGGTGGGGAAACAATTTCAAGCTCCGGAGCTGGGAGCCATTTGCGGCAGAGTTTAGGGGTCGTGTACAAATACCCTTAGTGATGCGGTATTAAGACCTGTCCATTGGAGAGTTCTCACACAGTCATCAATGGAAGGGGACCATGTGCAGCAGTTGCAGATGACCGAGTTCACCAGCTGGCATGAGAGTAAGTCTTGGCCAAAGAAACAGCTGTTGTATTTGCCACTGCTGTCACTACCATCACCACTCACTGTCTTTCCTCTTTTTTGCGTTTTGTTTGGGCAGGGTTGTTACTATCACTTTTTTCTTCCACATCACTGTAAACCTGCAACCATATTGATAAAAATATGGGAAATACTATGGGTTTGGGGTGGGCCGCATGTTCCTGCCTATTGACCACATGATACACAGCGGAATGCAAATCAGCCCGGAGTACACCCTCTCTCAAATTGCATCTTTCTCCTTTTCCAGGGAAGCTTCTACCTTTAAAAAACCCCAATCCATTCATATTGTTTCAGGTATCTGATTGCTTCATCTGTTGATGCTTGCAGCATTAGCAGCAGTGATACTATATTTTAGAGTTTTAGTTTGATTTTTAGCTGTTCATGGTTTGATATGCAGTGTAGTACTTGTACAGTATTATGTTATGGGTTTATTCTGCATTTAGTCATTGTACTGTTTTCTGTTGTAAGCTGCCCTGAGTGGCCATGTGGCCAGATGGGTGAGGTATACATACATACATACATACATACATACATACATACATACATACATACATACATACATACATACATACATACATACATACATACATACATACATACATACATACATACATACATAAAATAAAATAAAAATTGAACCATAGTGGTGCTTTGCTGTTTCAGATACCTCTCCCTCACTCCTTGCCTCATGAGAGGGGACCAGAACACAAAGCAGAAAAACTGCAGTCCCGATGCACTCGTGTTTTAGAAAACATGATCTCGAGGGGCAAGATTCATTTGTTTTTGTTTTTTTACTTTTACAGGTTTTAAGCTCTCCATGGACAAGACTCCTGTTGTTTTTTAACAGCTGAACAGGTTTTCTACATCAGCATGAATTTTAAGAAACATTAAATAGATGAGGAAACCAAAAGAGGAAAGCCTTGTTACAGCTTGTTAAGGCAGTTTCTTTTAATCCCTATATGGTTTCAGTAGAGCTTCAAACAGGCAGCAAACAAGGCTCTTTTCTGTGTCTCATTACTTAAACTGAACGGGCTTACTCCAGTAAAAAATAAATAAATACATAAATTAAAAGATGAAGAGGACAGAAAGAGAGAGCGAGAGAGAGCAGTGTACAAGCAAGAAGAGAGTTCAGTGAGAAGAGTGAGGTCACTGAAACAATGGTGGGACTCATGAGATTTTTTTTTACTTGGGCAAAGTAAGATCCATTGGCTAGAATAAATTAATTTAAGATTGGATGGTTATTTCTCTCCCAGACACTTTTCTGTAGATTATGTACCTGTAGAATTTAACTCGGGATTTTGTCATATCCGTTTCTAAGGAAGGAAAGGGGGGGGGAATCTGATGATGTAATGATCTCAGAAGCAGTAAAAGCTTTTTGGCTTATAGAAACTTCCTGTGCAAAGTACAACCAAAAACTAATTGCTGGACCTGATTGCCTGCAGACCTATTGATTGGAAAATATATTTCCCCTCCTGGTTAACAGTAAGAAATATAACCGTAAGAACCAATTCTCTTGCCCATGGAAAGTATTGCTTCCTTTTCATCTGTTGACAGCTCCTCTTATTTAATAAGTTAAGTACCAGAATCAATAACATAGATACATCTTGTTCTTGATAATAAATTGGTTTTATGAGTTGTCTACAAAACTGAGGCCAAGAGGTTTTATGGGCTCCAGCCTCATATGCCATACATCACAACTTTAATCTTTTCTCAATTATTCTTCTCATTAACAAACTTCCATCTAGCACTTTCTAAAAGTTTTTTTTTCTTTTCAAAGGGTTCATCCTTTATCCACCCCTCCTCCTCCCCCACTTTTCAATTAGCAGCAAACGGTAATTAGGTTTGTTTTTGTGTGTGTTCTTGTAATGTAGGAGGTTCTCCTTCATCTAGATACAAGTAATCTAAATTATGGAAATGAGGAAAATCTCCGTTCCTTTTTCAATTGCTCCCTGGTGATTAACCTAATTGGAAATGCTAGTTCTACAAGACTGTGCAGTACGCTTTAACAGTACAATGCCAATCCCCCCTCCCTCTTACTATAAGAAAAACAGCAAAGTTTGGACTTTTTAGCTTAGAGAAAAATGTGAGTAATGATTCATAGAAAGACGGGAGGTGCAGAAAATTATGCATGGTGAAATGAAAATGGTCGGGGCAACATTTTCTCTCTGTGTTGTAATATTAAAACCCAGTGCAGGGGAAATAGCTTTCAATGAAGCTCAGAAGTAGGAAAATCAGGAGAGATGAAAAGAAGTTATTTTATGTGGATCAAGAAGGGTGGGGCAAGCTACTTCTCTGCAATGCAGAAGGTAGAACTAGAACCAACGCATTCAAGAAACATGGAAGGAGAATGTGACTAGGACAAAATTCCTGAGAAGAGTGGCTCGACATGGAAGATGATGGATCTTGTTTAAAAACTAGGACAGGATAGCACCTCTCAAGAAAGCTCTAGTTGTGGGTTTCTTGTAGCTCCAGGAGGTTTTATGCAGTGGCCTTGGACTATCACATTATATAGACATTACTACCAGAAAAAGTAGTGGCCATGACTAACTTAGGTATTTTTTAAAAAACAAGGAACTAGTCAAATTCATGGAAGGTGAGGTCATTTGTGGCTACTGTCCTGTTCTCTTGCAGGCTTGACCTGAAGGTCCAACTCCCCCAAGAAGTCATCGGCTAGACTTGCGGTACCTAGAAGTGGTCCATGACAGCAGCTTTTTTTCTACTGCACTGTTAAACACGCAGTTGAAATGAGCAGACTTTGTGTGTGTGTGTGTGTGTGTGTGTGTGTGTGTGTGTGTGTGTGTGTGTGTGACTATCCTGGTTCCAGTCTGAGCTGTTGAACATGGCAACTGGTAGTCCCAGTCTTCTTGAAGTCTATACAGTGGACCCTTGTATAACAAACAGCTTGTATAACATAAAATTTGTACAACATAAAAATTCCGGAGATAGGGGAAATTTGCTTAACATAATCACCTATGGGAAGAATCCGTACAACATAAAATGGGATTACTCCGTTTTCAATGCATTCCTATGGGAATTTGTATAAAGGAAAATTTGCTTAACATAATTTCATTTGGAACGAATTAATTCCTTTATACAAGGTACCACTGTATATGCCATTTTCATCTGTTTTGTAAATCTCCCAAAGTCAGCCAAGAGTGGGCTTGGTAAACAATATCCCAGTTAGCCACCAGCAGATCAGGATTTCAGATACAGTAGGACCCCTGTTTCTACTGATTCATTATTCACTGATTCAGTTATCCAGGGAAAA
This sequence comes from Phrynocephalus versicolor, assembly GCA_023846285.1. Classification (NCBI taxonomy): domain Eukaryota; kingdom Metazoa; phylum Chordata; class Lepidosauria; order Squamata; family Agamidae; genus Phrynocephalus; species Phrynocephalus versicolor. Next base: position 14,859,398 of record JAHTLZ010000204.1, on the reverse strand, counting down.
AAATAAATAATTCAGCAGCCGCAAAACAAGCTACTTTCACAAGCAGGAGCTGTAAAGCCAGCTACTATCATAAAACAACATCCATAACACTGAGAAACAAGACTGGGAGGGGGATATTATGCTAATGTCCTACTTTCTGTAGACATCTTGTTGGCCTGTGATGCTGTGTTGCTTCCAAATGAGAATTTATGATGGATCCAGAATGGCTCATTCGTTTTTATTGTACGGAAACCCACCCCATCTATCTATAATTCTCTCATGTTTACCCGTGGTTCCTTTTATCTTTTTTTTTTCATACGGCAACAAAATCCTATTTGTTCTGAAGAAAGAAGGAAGAATAACATAAGGCCCACTGGTGTTAAGATCCCCTGAAGCGACTCTTCCATTTTTTGAAAAAGAAAAAAGAAGTTCTTTTCCTCCTCAGAATGGCACTGAATACCAGCTGTTGGAGAATACCATAACAGAGAATGTTGCTGTTGGCCCTGCCTCCTGCTCATGCTTTTCTTAAAGGCTAGCAACAGTAGCAAACAGAAACTGGAGTAGAGGTAAACCGGTTATTTTGCCATCTTCGGCAGTATTCTTCTTATGCACATAAGATTTATATTCTGTTTTTATTACCACTGTGCACAGGTCCCCAAACTTGGTTCATAGGTCAAGCGAGCACTTTAGGATGGGTCCCAGTTTCATCTATATTGATCTGGGTCCTAGCCAATTCACCTTGTGCCCTGGATCCAGATCCAATGTGAAATCCTGATCAACAGCCTTTCCATTCACCTGCCTTGATAAATCAAAATAATAGTGACTTCTTCCCTTTTCTTTGCACGGATGTGCATGAAATTCGGAGATGTGATAAATCCCAAAAAGGGAGAGAAATATGTCATTTTTTTGATAAGTAGCAAGAGGGGTTTGTGTACTAGGTACCCTTAATATTTGTTCCCTGCATGCACTGCGATTGAAGCGAAATTCTGGATTCAGATGGCATGTAATGGTTATTGCTAAGCAAAGCCCAGCTTTCCTTTATTCCTAATCATCTGTTCAAAGGTTGCTTTCTGCAATCTAGCTCTCCCTGCCCCAATCCAAAGATATTATGTCTCATCAAGTTGCCTATGATGAGACGTAACTGAGTTAATAACCTCCCTATTGTCCCATCCTTAACTGTTCTGCTCTGATCTTGCAAACATCAGTGTCTCGTGTTAGATTGTTTTCTCTTCCTACTAACCCCCTTCCTAGCAGTACTGTATTTTCCAGTACATTCTGCTCCAGCCTTGCAAACTAACAGCTGTGGATTCCTTTTTAGATTTTTGTGTGTATCTGTAAAGCTTTCCTCCATCACTACATTTCAAGTGAGTTGAATTTTGGCCCTGTTCTACTTCCCTGCCTGCCATTCATGTAGTAAGGATGATTTTGACCTTGGTTTCCAGTGGGAATCTTAGCTAACTCTGTGTCCTCCCTTTTCTTTATTTCAAAAGGTGAGGGGACATCTTTTGGGAAGAAAATGCACACAACATGTAGGGCTTTTGGTCCGAGCTTGTCTAACTCAAAGAAGAATGGGTTTGGAAACTGGAAGATAGCTTTCTGGCATGCATTCTGTAGAGCGGGCACGGTAACATTAGCTTACCAGAAAGGTTAAAGGATGTATACAATTCTCCATTGTGTGTGTTGCACTCACTCACACTTTTGCTTCACCATTCCATTAAATGAAAAAGAGGGCTTCATAATATTTTGGTGTATAAGAACTACAGCCACATTTCAGCTGTTCTCTCCCAACAACTGTATTACACTTCACACACTCATCCTCTGAGATCCCCTAGCTCTGACTAATTCTACATTAGGGAAGTTTCTTTTGGAATTTGTGGGCAGTGTATGTCTACTTAAATATCTCTTTTAAAGTGTCAGGGAATTCAATACCACCCCTCCAAAAAAAAGAACCCAACACATCTGGTTTATGAATGTAGAATATTGTGCTACTTTAGCCATGCGTTCAAAAATGGACGGCTACTCTGAGCATGTCTAAATGGCTTGTCTTGAAGCTAAGAGAATGAACTGAAAAACTGAGGGTTACTATGTTGGCAGCAGCCCATTTCCTGAACCCTCAGGTCCAAGACCTTCAGAATGCATCTCAATACTCAAGTCTTTAGGGTCAACACCTGAATTGGTAATTCTGAATTGGTAATTCTTTTGTTGTTGGTGGTGGTGTTGCTGCTGCTGCTGCTGCTGCTGTTGTTGTTGCTTCTGCTTCTGCTTCTGCTTCTGCTGCTGCTGCTGCTGCTGCTGCTGCTGCTGCTGATGATGATGATGATGATGATGATGATGATGATGATAGTCTGTGGAACTCCCTGCCACAGGATGTGGTGAAGGCATCTGGCCTGGATGCCTTCAAAAAGGGATTGAAGAGATTCCTGGAGGAAAAGTCCATCACAAGTTACAAACCATGAGGGAGATGTGTCATCTCCAGGCTTAAAACCAGGGTACGTCAAGAGCCAGATGCAGGGGAGTAGTATCAGGAGACAGATATCTAGTCTCATGTGCTCCTGGACACATTTGGTGGGGCCACTGTGAGATACAGGAAGCTGAACTCGATGGGCCTTTGGCCTGATCCAGCATAGCTCTTCTTATCTTCTTATGTTCTTATGATAATGAGGATGATGTTTGATGTCAGCCACTGCATTTGTCAAAGAAGTGGCTATATGATTCAGAAATAGGCAGTGCTCAAGGCTGTTCAGGTTGTGGAGATAGTAATCAAAGGACCCAGATGGCCAGCCCAAATTAGCCACACCTGCATTTTTTAAAAATCTGCCACTGAGCTATTAATCAGTTCATCGTACCAATTAATCGATTAATGTCTTTACTCCTAATTAAACGTAATGGCAGTTTTTCACATCCTTAATTTCAATTACACTGCCCTTATGTCTCCCGACTGCTCGTAAATGAACAAGTTGGCTCATAGGGCAAATAAATGAAATAGATAAGTGGCGAGCATCTGGATTCATGGCAGCAATTGCCAGGAGGGAAGAGACAGCTCTGCAGGGAGGAAATTTATGGAGATGGAAAAGTGGGGAGGAGTCTTCTGAAAAGGAACTACACCATTAGCCAGAAACCAGAAACAAAGAACAGCAAGATTTTAGTTGCTCATCGACAGCTGTGAAACAGTGGCTAAAATCCTGTTGCTTAGTGTATAAGCTGCAACTACCTCAGGGCCATTTGAATCAATAGGATTTATGAAGGAGCTCAATCTCCCAGTCCCCAATGGATGTGCTCTAATGCAAGGTACTGACCGAAGCCACAGGATTTCAGCGTATGAGCCAAAGCACAGTTGAAGGGAAACTGAGCAAACAGTTAATATGTTTTTCCTCCAGCCATGTAATTTCTTCAGAGCTCTGTATCTGAGCTCTCAGACTTGAAAATGAAGCCCAAATTTACCCCCTCCTTTGATCGATAAACACAAGTTATTTTTAGTATGCAGAGTAGGGCAAGCAAGTGCTGCAATAAACAGACACCTTTTTCATTTTAAGGAAGCTCTGCTATTAATAATGAACTACCTTTGTGTGTGTGTGTGTCATTACAGTTGTGACCAACTCTTCGTGACCACATGACCATGGAGTTTTCTTGGCAGGAATACTGGAGTGATTTGCCAGTTCCTACTCCAGGTGCCTAGAGCACCTGGTATTCCCTGGTGGTCTCCCATCCAAATACTAGCCAGGGCCGACCCTGCTTAGCTTCCGAAATCGGGCGAGATCGGGTGCGCTTAGGGCATCTAGGCAGCTCACCTTTATAGCCTAGTTTAACACTAAAATTGGAAAGACAGTAGTTCAAGTATTAGTCAGCTATGAAGCTCACACTGACTGTCTCTGCTTTCCTAAGGTAGGAAAGATACTCTGAGATGCAGTCCATGAAAAGCATTGCCATAAGATCTAGAGGTGGCTGCCAACACAGACTGTTTCAAAGCACAATTAGGTAAATTCATGCCAGAGGCTTTGAAGAGCTCCTAGTCATCTCTAGTATCCAAGGTGGTGTTCCTTGTGCATCATTTTACTATCGCTTATATGCCACCCACTACCCAAAGGTCTCTGGGCAGCTTACAATTAAAATGGACAATTAAAACAATTAAAACATTAAAATTCCAATAAAATGTATTTATTTATTATTATTTATTTATACAGCTTATATACCGCCCGTCTTCCTGAAAGGAACTCCGGGCGGTTTACAATAAATGTACAGACAACAAATTAAAACAACAACTGAAATAAACAATAAAACAAAACGGCTGCAGCAGATGGCGGGACTAAAAAAAAAAAAATTGTGTCACCCAAACGCCTCCCGGAAGAGAAGGGTTTTCAGCGCCTTCCGGAAGGCAGGCAGGGACTCTGCAAGGTGCACTTCTGCTGGTAGGTGATTCCATAGGGTTGGGCCAGCCACAGAGAAGGCTCGGGTACGGGTGGAAGTTCTCCGAGCCTCCCTGGGCGTGGCCACACGCAGCATGTGCGCCCGCGACAACCTAGTCGGATGGGCCGAAGTTGACCGCTGGTCGATCCGCTCCGTCAGGTAGCCAGGTCCTAGGCCATGGAGGGTTTTGTAAACCAAAACCAGGACCTTGAATCTAATTCGGGCTGCAACGGGCAACCAGTGCAGACGAGCCAAGACTGGGGTGATGTGCTCGAATCGACGCACACCAGCCACCAGTCTGGCTGCTGCATTTTGGACCCGCTGCAAGCGCCGAATGAGAGTCAAGGGCAACCCCATGTAGAGCGCGTTGCAATAGTCCAGTCTAGAGATCACCAGCGCCTGGACCACAGTTCTGAGGGAGTCCTCATCCAGGTACGGACGAATCTGGGCGATACGCCGAAGATGGAAAAAGGCAGCCCTGGACACGGCGGACACCTGGGCTTCCAGGGTGAGCGCCGGGTCCAGGACTACTCCCAGATTTCGGACACAGTCCGATGGCCTGAGGGAAACACCCTCCAAGGTGGGATACGGGCCACCGTAGCTGGATGAGGAAGCCCCAAAGAACATGACCTCGGTCTTATCGGGGTTGAGTTTGAGCCTGTTAGCCCTGGTCCATTCCATGACTGCGCCCAGACACTGATCGAGGGTCCGGACAGCCTCATCTGCAGCGGTAGAAAAGGAGACATAGAGCTGCGTGTCATCAGCGTACTGATGGCAGCAGACTCCATGCCTCCTAATGACCTCAGCCAGCGGCCTGATGTAAATGTTGAACAGCATGGGAGAGAGAGACGACCCCTGTGGAACCCCGCAAGGGAGTATCCAAGGGGCCGACATCTCGCCCCCATGCTGAACCTGCTGGGGACGGTCCCCGAGGAAGGACCGGAACCAACAGTGCCTCCGATCCCAACCTCGGAGAGCCGATCCA
>JAHTLZ010000204.1:14836367-14852474 GCA_023846285.1 Phrynocephalus versicolor | reverse complement strand
GAGCCAAAGGCTCTTCAATTCAATTCCCTACTATGCTTCCTTGACAGGAAGCAGATTCGACTATCTGTAGAATCCCTTCCAGATTGGCAGTTCTGATTATGATTATTATGATTACTATGATTAAAAATTCAACAGAATCTAAACCCTGCTACCACCTACCATAAGAAACTTAAGGAGATGAGTGAAACTAGTCTTGGATTTACTGTTTGTTCCTCAAACATTTAGAAAAACTTGACACAACTTTGGGGAATTTGGAAGTAATTAGCTATCCTGAATCTACTTGCCTGTAACAAATTCCTTTTGTGCAATGAGACGGAAACTATGTTGCATATTAGTAACAACCCAACAAGTAGTTACAATGTTACTTGTATAACAAGCAACATTTCCTAGTCCTTTCTACAAAATGTTATTAAAAAGTCGATGGAGATTGGAGATTCTCAGTCATCCAGGTGAGTTTATCTGAAAGTTGAGTCATGGCAACTGGACTTCTTTTCTTGAGAGATCAAAATCGCTAGTCGTCCAAGCAGCTTTGTCAGTCTGAGGACGTTGCCTTGCCACAAACTTCCAAAAACTTGCCTATCAAAAAGCATGTGAAGGCATTTTTGCAGGATTTTTTTCAAGTTTGCTGCTCTCTCTCCTCTCTTGCAAGTGACAAAGGATATGCAGGTTAAAATGTTTTTGGGGTGCAGTGTCAGAACTGGCCACTACAAGGAACAAGAGAGTTTTTCCCTGGCCTGCCGGCATACTATTACTAGTTAATGATGCACAACATCATGAAATTATTTTTGCTATGACTGTAATCTTAACATGGCTTCCTTAAAGTATTGGGTAGTGCAATGAGTTAAATGAGTTTCGTTTTTAAAAAGATAATGTTTGAAGCTTTTAAAAATATGTTTCTAAATGCAGTAAATATATTAGGCTCCATTGGAGAACAGCTGCTATTCAGAGAACAGCTTTGTTTTAAAGAACTCCTCCCACATTCTCTCTCTCTCTCTCTCTCTCTCTCTCTCTCTAAAACACTCTCTAGATACACCATATTTTATACTTCATAACCACAATAGTGTTCTCTGATGGTTTCATGTACTTTTTGGGGGGATCGATTAGAAACCACATAATATTTCCTCCTCTCCCGTTCTTCTACTTCTTTCCCTGGATGCTTTTGGGATTGAGGGAGTCTTGTTTGGTATATGGGTAAAGTAGATTATGAAATCAATGCTACAGAGGGCGACTGGGAATGGAAACAGAAATGCTGTGTTCCAAGTTGTACAGATAAGATCATTTTTGCCTTGATGTTTTTCATTTGGCTGAAGAGGACATTTTAATAATGCAGCCCAGCAGGCAGTCTGATGAACAAAAGGAAACCACTGGAAAACATAGAGCATGTTCCAATAATTGTCTGTTTTAAATGTTGTTTTCATACAACTGAAGAGGGTGCAGTAAAGATTGAAGTGGGTGTAATGGAAGGTCACATCCTGTTTGTAGTTTGCAGACTGATGAAGCTGTTTGGATGAGCAGTGAAACATTTCTATCTCTCAAGAAAAAGAAGTCCAGTAGCTATGACTCAACTTGCAGATAAACTCACCTGGATGACTGAGAATCTTCACAGACATTTTGTAGTCTCGCTGTAGTTGCACGATTTTGTCTGGACCCATACTTGAGGCTCTTGGGTGTATGAATCTAAGATGGGAACTGTAATTTTCTGATCACATGTCCAATAATTCCCCAGCCAGTACGGCCATTCTAGGGATTGTAGTAAAAAAATAAAAAATAAAAAAGTAACTTTCCCATCTTTGGTGTAAACCCAACATGGTCCAAGCATTTGGGCCATCCCTGTAGGTTTTGTATGGAAGTAGTCATCTTGGAATCAGTTTCAAAAAAGGCCATCCTAAGTGTGGCAAATGTATTTATTAATGTCATGAATGCCCAGAAAGCAGGACACGCAACAATACGCTCGAGTTACAGAAAGCCAAATTTGGGTTGACTATCCGGATAAATCTTCCCAACTTTTTGAGCAGGGCAGCAAATGAATCGACTACTTTGAGTGTAGTCAAGACAAATGTAGGCAACCCCTTAGCACAGGCCTGTCCAACAGGTAGACCAGGGGCTACCAGTAGCCCATGAAGGGTTCAAAAGTAGCCCGCCAGCCATCAATTAAAAATGTGAGGGGATAAGTTCTCTACCTCTACCTCCTCCACCCCAAGGACCACCAATGCCCCAGCAAAGCTCTGGGTCTGCCAGTCCACTCTCTCAGCCAAGCAGGGCAGTTCAAAGGCTGCTCTACTTAATGAGCATATGGTCAGAACAGATAAAATTCATAAGTAGAGGTTTTAGTGTAGTAGCCCTCAGGCACTTTCGTCTGGAAAAAGTAGACTTTGGCCTGTTCAAAGTTGGACAGCCCTGCTTAGCAGATACCTTTTGAGTTGTATTCCTGCATTGAATAGGGGGTTAGACTCGATAGCCTCATAGACCTCTTCCAACTTCATGATTCTATGATCCTATGATTCTACGGGCTGTACCCTGGGGCAGGCAGAGGTTAGCTAGACACTTCGAAGAAGGTCACAAGTAGAGAAAGCAAATCATATCAATTGTCTTCCCCCACCCCACCCTGATATTCTATCAACATTTTGTAATAAGAGGTACAACATTTCCGAATATGAATCATGTTGTCCTATGTCAAAAGTCAAGGATTAGTATAGCACTTAGTACTTAGTTTGGCTAAGAGAAGAATTCAGGATTCCAAGGGTATAGATTACTCTCCAACCTCACAAATACAGTTCAAGGGAGGGAGGAATTTTCCAGACATTATCGGTAGAGTCCGGCATATCCCAATACTATATTTCAATGTTGCTAATCTTATGACAAGGAGAGAGTTCACCGGTTTGAAAATGCATTCAGGTTTAGGATATTTATGGGGCTTCTCATCTTCCAGATCTGACTTTTTCTTTTTCAAGGTTGCTGTAAGACAAGAAAAAAAGTGATTGCAAGCCATGAACTGTAATCATCTATGTTCAAGGGAATGCATTTTTTCACCTTGTCTGCAGTATGAATAACATTTCGTGACATCAGGGTGTTTTTCTCTAGCCAAGTGCTTCATAACTCACATTCTGCATTACTATTTCAGAATAAACCTTTTCTTCTGACAACACTCTTTCTTATCTGACCCTTGGAAAAAAGCTACATTGATGTATGATGGAATCTATCTGGTAATTCCATGAGTTCCAATAATTCCATGTTATTGTTTGTTATCTGCTACGCCATTTATCTTTTCAGATTGTCTTTCATACTGCAGCAGAATATATCCACCTTTCTTCCTTCTATGGCATGTAGATTCTTCAAGAAAACTTCTACAGCCCAGGGAAGACAAGAACTTTTGTTTCTAGGGAGTAAGTTCTATTCTAACCAGCTTTTCAGAGATAAATAATCTAGGGCTTTTCACACATATGAAAATAAAAATATTTGCTTTCCTTTGCTGCGTTTCTCAACCAATGAGGCAAACATAGAGCATCAGTGATGGTCTTAAACAGAAAAGAAAAATCACAATTCAACTTTCTGTTGAGCAAGGGAAGTGATTAATTAGCCAGTATGCAGAAATGGCTCATTTATTAAGCCACTTTACAATATTGTCCAATTGACACTGGAGCAATCTAGGCGATCAATCGCACATCAAGAAAACTGTGTTTCTTTCGTCCAGGCATGCCCAAACTTTGGTCCTCATGATGGTTTGAACCACAACTCCCAGAATTCCAAGGCTCTATTTCCAATGGAAAAGTTTGGACATGCCTGCCTTAGGCCAATGCAGTTTGTCCCAAATAAACAGTACAGTCATCTTCAACCCTACACCAGCCTAGGAGAATTTGGTCCACATTAGAGACAGGTTGGAATGCTTTGATGAAAACATTGTAGTTAGTATTTTAGAGTGATCCCAACCATTCTAATAAGAGGCTATACAGTGTGATAAACTCCCATATGGCTGAATTCTAACTGATGACCTGTAACTGACCTCTTTCTCATGATGTAATCAGAGAAACAATGCTGGATTAGACTCTGAATAAAGGAGTTACTTTCTTATATGTTGGGGGAAATGGTTTTCCAAAAGCCAGTGCCTTTAAAATTGCTTTTGAACTTCTCTGATGCATATACAGTGGTACCTCAACTTACGAATTTAATTCATTCCAAATGCATGCTCTTAAGTTGAACTACTCTTAAGTCGGGGTACCTATTTAAAAAAATGAAAACATAAGTTTAAAAAAAATGAAAAAATGAAAAAATAATATTTGTAAGTCGAGCAGACCATATCTAAAATTTGTAAGGCGGCAGTTAAAACGCCAAAAGTTTTCCACTCTTAAGTCGAATTGCTCTTAAGTTGGGGTACCACTGTATTGCCTTCTGAATCAGGTTGTCCAGTTAATCAACCAATGACTCATCAAAAATTAACAGTAACCAGTAAAGGAACAAATGATTGCTGGCAACAATGCATCAACCTATCCACATCTCAATTTTTGTTTTTAGTTTTGTTTGTTTGCTTGTTTATAAAATGTCTTCTGCTTTCAGAATTTCTGTCTCTTAATCAAATTCAGAGCACTCGTCTATTCATTTCAGCCTTAGTGGTTTTTCATTTCCCCCTTATTTTACCCGAGGCACTACTGACTCAGATGCTGTGATCTATTACTGTCCTTCCCATATTGTATAACATGGCTCTTATAGCTTCTTTCACAATTTGCCCACTAATTTGAAGGTTGGAGGGTGAATTCAAATATTTTGTTTCTGCTCTTAGAAGTATAAAATAAAAACATCCTAGAATTCGTTACTTGGCAAATGCTCAGTGAAACTGCAGTATGAAAACATATCATAAGAAAGAGCCAAAAAAGAATAGTGGTAAGACAAAGAAAATCATTGTGTTTAATTAGGATCTTCCATATATTTAACTCTGAGCTCAAGACAAGAACAGGGATGTACTTTATCTATCACTTAAACAATGCTAATCTCCATAAAAGCTGGCAGGAAATCAGCATTGTATATGTATGTTAGTCAGGCATCGTCCAGGCTAGGCAGTAAACTCTCATAGGGAGGCTCTCAGAGACACTGAGCACCGGAGAAAGGGGCCTTGTTTGTTTCGCTTTGGCTAGAAATACTTTGAGGAAGCATGATGAGTGCTTTTCTTTTTTGCCAGGAATATGGGGATGTGTAATATCAATGTTTAAAAACAGGGTACTTCAAAGGCTAGATGCAGAGGAGTGGTATCAGGAGACATAAGAGCATAAGAACGTAAGAACAGCCTTGCAGGAACAGGCCACAGCCCATCCAGTCCAGCATTCTGGCTCATACAGTGGCTCACCACTTGCTTCATGGTACTCCCAAGCAGATGTCCTCACCTGCTTACGATTCCCTGCAAATGGCATTGAGAGATCTCCTGCCTATCTCTTCAACCCAGAGGTTGTCCTTAGGCATCCATAATGATAGCCACTGATACTCTTGTTCTCTATGAACGTTTCAAATCTTTTCTTAAAGCTGTCAAGGCTGACGGCTGTCACTAATTCTTCTGCCAGGGAGTTCCATCGACCAATGATCCTCTGGGTGAAAAAGTACTTTCTCTTAATTTGTTTGAGATCTAGAACCCAAAATTTCATGGAGTGCCCCCTAGTTCTAGTGTTGTCTGAAAGAGAAACAGCTTTTCCTTATCTACTTTGTCAAACTACAGATATCTAGCCTCATGCACTTGCAAAGGCATTTGGCAGGGCCACTGTGAGATACTGTACAAGAAACTGGACTAGATGGACCCTTGGCCTGATCCAGGATGGCTCTTCTTATGTTCTTATGGTCTTAAGTATGGTTCGTTAGCTATGACCTTGCTGGTGGAGGTGTGAAGTGCTTCTGATTTGTCTGGGGATTGATGAAAGGGCAGCTTGATAAGTACTGAAGCAGATTGTGTCTGCTCCCCCCACCTCTTTTGAGACAAGGGTTTTCAATACACACATGAATGGCTTCCCTGACCCCTCTCTCAAACCACCTATCTTCTCTGACTAATATGTGTACATCCTTATCTTTGAATGAGTGCCCTTTGTCCCTCCTCTGTTGGGCCTGTTTAATGCCTGTTTAGTTTCTCCAGTGTAGAGGTCTGACTCTGCACCCTCCTCAGTGCATTGGAACGCATATACTGTACTATATTGCTCCTGTTGTGACTTGGTGTTCAAGAAAAGAAGTCCAGTTCCCATGACTCAGCGTCTAGATAACCTCACCTGGATGACTGAGAATCTTCACAGACATACCTCCACTTTTATAACAATCCCCTTAGAACTGCAGGGCTGGAAAGGACCCTATGGATCACTGAGTCTTCCTTGAGAGAGGTTGTCAAAGGGGCACTGCAGGGAATTGAACTCTCAAACCTCTGGTTCCACAGCTAGAGACTGAACCCCCTGAGCTGTTCTGTTCATGGAAGATAGTCCTCCCTTTGAAAGGCTGTGAGGAAACTCCGTGTTTTAAAATTGCAGAGCAGTCCAGCTGCAAATTGGCGATCTCTTGCATCCCCTTTGTCAGAGATCGATGTGCTCCTTTTTGGTGATGCGTAAGCAGCCATCCTTACTGGCTGGTTGCAGAGCCAAAGGTTGGGAGTTCGATCCTCCGCTGTGCTGCCCAAGAGAAAAGCTCCCCCCCCCGTGTGTGTTATGTTGTGTCGTTACAGTCGTGACCGACTCTTCGTGACTCCATGTATGTGTAAAGTAAAGGTTCCCCCCGCATATGCATGCTAGTTGTGTCTGACTCTAGGGGCATTGCTCATCTCCATATTCAAGCCGAAGAGCCAGTGTTGTGCAAGTCCATGGCCAGGAGCTGGGGTTATCAGCTGGAAGCTTGCTCTGCTGGGGGGAACCGGGATTCGAACCGCCGAGCTGCGGACTTAGTAGCCAACAGTCTTCAGAGCCTTAGTCCACTGAGCCACCACGCCCCATCATGTATGTGTAGCCTAAGGCAAATTTCCAGGGCACCTCCAGAAGAAAGGCATGCTAAAACACTTCTGAGTAATCTTTTGCTAGAAAACTCTAAGATGGATCACCATAAACTGGAGTTAATTTTGCAGAACACACACAAAACACAACCATCTTATCCCTGGTGGAGTGGAATCAGGACTTGCAAGGCAGAAGAGACCAGACATTTTGATCTGTAGGGACATTGTCTGACTTTCCTGTATCCTCTGAGTTATGTTAGCTGGGGAACTCTGGGAGTTGTAGTAAAATATAAAACACATTCTAAGCTCTGGATAAAGTAATCAGTGGCTAATAGTTAATGAATTGCAAAGTCTCATTGCTCTCTTATTCTGCATGTAGGGTCCTCCGAAAGAACTGGCCGATTACTGTGGGGGAACTAAAGATTAGAATCAATAGGTCTTTAGTCCAATTCAGCACAGCTTTTATGGCTTTCTGTTGCCAGCCAGAGTACAAGGAGGTGAGCAACTAGTCTCAGCTGTTCTAAGGCAATTCCTGGAGCAAGTGAGCAGAAAGATAATACTTTCCTTCTGTCTCACATGAGCTTTTAGTCACTCAGAGAAAGAGATTAGCAACATCACAGCAGTCAGTAGAAAATGCCTCTTTTCTATAATTCGCCATTTAATTAAGAGATTTGCTGCCTGCAGATGTAGTAATGAAGATGGGAGGGTTGGACAGTTGGGAGACCTTTTTTAGTTGTTTTAATTGCAAATACAGACACATTAGCAGAGATTTAAAATATACAGCTTCCAGAATCTCAAACCCACATAAAACTGTAGTTTTATTTTTAAAAAAGTAGTGTTTCTGAGAAGTAAAAAAAGATTTGCAACTGATGTGCAATGCATTACCTTTTAAAGTACTGTAATACTTTGTTCCATTTATTTGCTTCCCTGTGAACCTCTGGTTGCTGTTAACCATACATTTTAAGCGTTAGAGCTTGCTAACACTGATGTGCCTTCAAGACTTTGCTTCCAAACACAGGTGGGCAGACTTCAGGCTTGGGCAGCTATTATGCACCCAAAGATCCATAAACTGGACCCAAGTATAAAGCTAAACTGATATAGCACTATTTCAAACATTTACCATGTCTTGTCAGTTCAGCATCATTTCACTTGCTAAACATTTAAATAGAAAGTAAAAAAGGAGTTTGAAAGCCAAAGAAAGGGTTGAGATGGCAGAGAGGGTGAGGAGGCTATGTGGCGCGTCGACCCTTGAAATGCATTTTCCTGGGATAATTAAGCATTTCTGCAAGAATGATATGACTGCAATTTAAATGGCAGGGTATGGCATAGCAAAGTTTTAATCTGTCACACCATGTTCGGTAAAATCAAATGTCCAAAAGCTTATTTCAAACAAAACATGTCGGACCTTATATTCTTTAAGCCCAAGACTCTGCCGTGTCAGCAGCAGGTGACTAACAGTGCAGTTCCACTAGTAGAAGGCTCTTCTACTAGTGGAATGCCATTAAATTGGCAGAACCCTCTACAATCTGCCAGGAAAGAGATCTGGTAGCATAATTACTGAGCCTACTGGCTGAGATTAGTCAGCAGAGCCAAAACAAGGGTAGAGAGAAGGCAGAGCGAGGGCGGAGCTTAGTGTCATAATATGTAAAGTTGACAAAATATATGTATTGTATATTTAACAGAAAGAAAAGAGAATTGTAAAATGGAGTCAGTCAAAACTGCAGTGTCATGATGTTAGCCACAAGTGCAAGGAATTAGAAATCACCAGCAGGTTAAGTGATTTAGCACAGGTGGAATAGTTAATAACATCATGTTGCATCAGGATGTGATTGGTTAATAGTCATGTCTGATGGGATCTAAATGTGTATATAAGAACTGGCTTGTATAATGTTAAATGGGACTGTTTATGGTGAGGAAACAGTACCCCACACTCTGTTGATTGTATTGTAGATATTGCTTGGTGTTATGCTGTTGTATATTTCCTGTATATATTGAATATAAGAGTTTTATTCTAATCCATGTTTCTTTGTCTCTCCGTTTCTGAGTTCTGTTAATACTTATAACAAATTAACTACACTTTATCTACACATTACTGCTGCTAAGTTCATTTATATATTCTCTGCCAGTGATGTTGATTTGATACTTAGCTGTGCCAGATCTAAGCTTCCACCAACCTATGGACATAGACCAAGAGGGAGACAATAGTCCTAAATAGGTTTCAACTTTCAAGCATCCTAGGCTGACAGGGAGTCAGGGTTTAGCACAGCGTTCACTGGCTTATTTCCGTTCAGCTGGCCCTCATCCATCTTGCATGTGGACATATTAGAGTTGTGTTCTTGCATTAGACCTGGCAACCCAAAGTCTGCAAAACAACCAAACAAAAACAAAAATCCTTCCTCCTCTCGTCTGCTGTCTTCCCTATCCCTTTTCCAGGGGCTATCTGGATTTAAGCCTCATTTCAAGGCGCTGAAATCTCAGAACAGGAAGTTGCTTGCTGGAAATCCAATACTTCAGCTACCGGGCAACATAAGATGGGTGCAGTTAGACTCATCTGGTAATGAGTATCATGAATGTGTTTTTTAAAATATTTTTTTAAAAAATCAAAACTTTGTTTTAATTTTGAGATATAATTGTTTTAATATGGCATTTCTGTAGTATTTTAACATGGTTGATTGTTGTTTATTTTTAGTTGTTCTCAGCTATCTTCAGTCTCCTATAGAGAGAAAAGAGGCATATAAATAATCTAAAAGACCATATCTCTCACTTTATATTAAGATCACCAGGGGAGGCCTTTCTCTCGGTCCCGCCACCCTCTGAGAGAACACAGGAGAGAGTCTTCTCTGTTGCTGCTACCAGACTTGGGAACTCCCTCCCACAGGAAGCTAGGCCGGCCCCATCTTTGCTGACCTTCCACAAACAGGAAAAGACCTTTCTCTTCAGGATGGCTTTTCCTTCATGACTGGCGGCCTAAGTGGGATTTTAAATGGCTTGTCATACTCTGTTGTTTTTAAATGTATTTCAATTGATTTTATTTACCATTTGAATAGATTTGTTTAATACAGTGCACCCCGACTTAAGAGCAGCTCGACTTAAGAGCAAATCGACTTAAAAGTGGAAAATTGTTGCCATTTTAACTGCCGACTAAACAAATTTTAGATATGGTCTGCTTGACTTACAATTTTTTTTCATTTTTTTTCATTTTTTAACTTATTTTTTCAATTGTTTAGATAGGTACCCCAACTTAAGAGTAGTTCAATTTAAGACCAGGCATTCGGAATGGATAAGTTGAGGTACCACTGTACTTTTAAAATCTTTGCATGCTTCCTAATTTTAGTAGTTAAGTCCTTTCACTCTCTCTCTCTCTCTCTCTCTCTCTCTCTCTCTCTTTGAATGATGCATGCAGCCTTGGGTCCTTTGAAGGGGAAAGGCAGGATAAAAATATTTCAAATGAATAAATGAATAAAATAATAAATAAATACATCCTATAAGTAACTACTTGGCATCTAGGGTCAGGAACATGGAGAAACCCTGTGGACAGAATGTCGGACAAGACAGGCCTTTGGTTGTTGCTGCTAACTGGAAAACTCTGTCCTTATGCCTTAGTTACTTGCAGTAACTAATCAGTTCCAAGTACAGTAACTATTAGAAGTGATGTTTAAGTTCTGGATGGTTCCTGACAGGATTAAAATTGGCTTAGGATTCAGTCATGTAAAATCAGTGGGCCGTGGTGGTTCAGCAGACTAGAGTACTGAAACAGTTGGCTGCAAAGTCAGCAGCTCAGCCTTTCGAATCCTGGGTGCCATGTGGTGGAGTGAACTCTCGCTGTTAACCTCAGCTCCTGTCAACCTAGCAGTTCGAAAGCATGTAAAAGCAAGTAGATAAATAGGTACCACTGTAAAAAAGGCGGGAAGGTAAACAGTGTTCCGTGTAGCCATGCTGGCCACATGGTCACGGACTTGCACAACACTGGCTCTTTAGCTTGAAAACGGAGATGAGCACTTCCCATAGAGTTGGAAACCACTAGCAAGTATGTGCGGGGGGGGGGGGGACACATGTAAATTAGGGTCTTTCACCCACATTTTTTGTTTTCTTTTGTTCACATTTGGAACACCAGATGGCACTAGCTTAAAGTTTTTCAGCCCAGTCTCCTTCATGAAAAATGCAGCCGAGTTCTTTGGTCAGTAAGATTCTATGCAAATATCTGGAAAATTATGTATTGATCCTTCCCTAATGCTCAGGATTATAGTTACACACCAGAAGAAAGCTCCAGTTAATTGGTTTTAGAATCATGCAAACTGCAATACTGCATTAGCCAATGTTTCTTACTGTCAAACACTTCAGATAAATTATAGAGTTGTTCCATAATGTATGGTTTTAAGCCAAAGACAGTATAAAAACTATATTATGATGTTAAAACACCCTTCTTTCCCCACCAGAAAACCTGGGAAACAGCAAAAATATGTAAATTCAAAGGATATTGTTGATTGTATTGTGCTTAGTCATTTACTGTGAATTTTATTTCTTCTGCTGGATTGCTGGTTTATATTTCATTGTTTGCTATAACCCTTTTGTTTGTTTTTAAGCTGCTGAGAGGTTGTGGCAATGACACCAGTTTTGGCAATGACAGTGGCCAAAGACTTTCATAATGAAGGCAAGGCTGCTTTAGTCTCATATATGACTAAAGCAGCCTTTCCTTCCCAGAGGTAGGCTCCAGTGAATCCTATGGAGCCTACCTCTGGGTTGATAGGTATAGGATACCTCTGTTAATCACAAATCAACTTTAAAACTAGGTGGAGAAAGTTTCAGTAAAGGTAACTCTGGGTTGGAGTGACAATGTTAAAGTGATTCCTCTTGGTAGTGGGGCGGCTAAAAAATCTGGTAAATAAATAAATAAAATAAATAAATGTTCTACTAAAATTCTCAACTTCAAGGGAAACCAGAGTGTAGCTATACGTGTGTGCTGGATTTTTTAAAAGCAAATTTTAATAAATTTAGAACAAAGATTAGTAATACCCATGGAAGGAGATCCTAACAAAAACAGGAATCCAAGAAGGGTGGGAGTTTCTAAAGAAGGAAATTCTAAAGGTCCAAGTACAAACAATTCCAACAAAAAAAAAGTGGGAGACAGCAAAAAAGGCCAATGTGGCTGTGAGGGTTCGAATCTGGGACATCTCGGTTCCGAGTGTAAATGAAGATTGACAAAGTCACTTGTGCTATCTTGAAATAAAATAACTTTTATTACCAAACATAAATTTCTCTTTACTTTTAACAACATCGATTCGTTTAGTCTTCACTTGGGTTCCACTATCTTGACTTCCCGTCAACAAATAGTTTTTAACATTTAAACTCTCAAATAACATGCCCGGAATATTCTCGTCAGGTGGGCTTAGTAGAAGTCCTGTGTACCCTGGCCGTAGCACTGGCTCCCACAAGATGGGTGTCAAGCCCATTGCGCCACTGGGTCCTCTCGGGGAGGTCCTCTCCATCTCTCCCTGATCCTCTCAGTGTTTCCCGGCCATAGCACCGGTCGCACCTGTACTGACCATGATATGGGCTCCATCGGCCTCCATTCGCCTCCTCTCACCTGCTCTAACCAACCCCTCTCCTCGCACGCTCTTCTTCTTCATCCCCGCTGTCAGTCACCCAATACGCTTCAGCCACATATCCCTTCTTTTCTACCTTTTCCTCCTCTATTTTCACACTGGTTATTCCCCGTATCATTGTTTTATCTCATGTCTCCTCCTCTCTTTCTTCTATCTTTTCATCTGCAGACGGCACACTCTTTTGTTTTTCCTCCTTTTCCTTTTCGCCCTCACAGTGGCTTCACATAAAGCTCAGAGAAGACATGAAAACAAGAAAGGATATGTATAGGAAGTGGAAAGAAAGCCAGGCCACAAGGGAAGAGTAGATGGGTAGTCAGGAATTGCAGGAATGGCAAGAGGAAGGCAAAAGGCAGAGACTGAAATAATATTAGCTAGAAACATTTAAACAACAAAAAAGCATTCTTCAGATATGTATGTAGGAAGAGACAAAAGAAAAGAAACAGTGACTCAATGGAGATGGAAAAATGATGAGGGATAACAAAGGAAAGGCAAAAAGTGCTCAATTCCTATTTTAGCTTGGTCTTTTCCCAAAGGAGAAACTATGACCCTCCAGACAAAGGGATGTGCAAGCTTACAGGATAAGACTGATGCTGGAGATTGGTAAACAAATTGTCAGGAAATACCTCATTACCTTGAATAAGTTCAAATCTCCAGGGTCGAATGAAATGCCTCCCAGAGAACAGTAGTCCCCCACTATATTGCAGTTCGTATATTATGGTCCCTATATCTCACATTTTTCATTTAGGCTGATACTTCACGTCCATCTCATCGCTGTTCACGGTCCCGCTTGGAACCGGTATGAAGTAATCTAACCGCACGTCCATTGCAGGACGAGGGAACTTTGTCCCGACCAGGCCCCTTGAACTGCAGTTTAAGTGGGATGAGAGATTCCCCTCCCTGGCCTCAGGAATCTGCTCATCACGCTTCTCGTTCTGAGATGAGTGCCCATGAGGTAAGGCTCCTCACGCAATGTGCCATCCTCCATCTAGTGGCAGGAGTGCAAAGTGCCATTCCCTATGGAGTCAGCAATGCAGTGCAGATAGATTAAAAGACAAATGCCTCAAATTTAGCTCCGTAATGCATTGAAGGCAAGGCTTCGGAGAATCGAAACATTGAAAAACGGAAGGAGAACAAAGGCATGGAATTTCACATCTCATCACGGAACGAGGATGTGCAGTAACAGTCATGTCGGTATCATCCATCATGCTCGTGTGTACATGGGAACAGGGACAGAACCAGAAGAAGACCACGTGACCGTGATCTACATCAACACGCAACGAACTTCATCCTGGGATGAGAATGGACATGAAGTAACCATCATAGAGAGAAGTTCGCTACATTGAGTTTCTCCTGTCTCCTGCTGCAGCTAGGATCACCCTGTTTGCAAACATGATTCCTCCATGGAGCGTCTCCCAACTATCCCTGCTACCTCCTTCTCCCTTGTCCCCAAAGATGTCTCCTGCAGGGAGCCTCTCCCCTCCCTTGCTGTAGCTGGGATTCCACCCCTGTCCAATCTCCTCATTTGCAAAGAGATCTCCTCCATTGAGCCTCTCCACTCCCCTTCTGCAGCCAGGATTCCCCAGTCCCAATTGGCTCATCTGTAAAAAAGGTCTCTCTCCACCCCTTCTGCAGCCAGGATTCCCCAGTCCCAATCACCTTGTTTGCAGAGGTTTCCTCCACAGAGCCTCTCCATTCCACTCCCCTGCAGCTAGGATTCCCCCCCCCCCCGATCACCTCATTTATAAAGAGGCAAAGGAAGTGATTGGAGTAGGAGAATCTCTGCTGCAGAAGGGGCAAGGAGAGGCTCCGTGGAGGAGACCTCTTTGCAAATGAGCCAGTTGGGACTGGAGAATCCTGGCTGCAGAAGGGGAGGGGAGAGGCTCCGTGGAGGAGGCCTCTTTGGAAATGAGAAGTGTCCACATAGCACAGATTTTCCTTCATCATGGATGGCCAGGGAACCTAACCACTGCAATAAACGGGGGACTATTGTATTAAAGGAAATGGCTGAAGAACTCCCTTTATTTTCTTGAAATCGTGGAAAATGAGTGAGGTACCAGATGACTGGAGAAGGGCTAATGTTGTCCTTATCTTCCAAAAGGGTAAAAAGAAGAAACCAGGGAACTACAGACAACTCAGCCTGATATCAGTCCTGGAAATTTTTTGTAACGCTATGCAAGCACCTTGGGGGGGGGGAAATCAAGTAACAACTAGAAGCCAACACAAATTGGTCAAGAACAAATCCTGCCAGACTAATCTGCTCCCATTTTTTTGATTGGGTAACCTCCCTGATAGACAGAAGGAATGCTGTAGATATAGTATATCTTGACTTCAGAAAAGGTTTTGACAAAGTTCCCCATTATATTCTGATTTGCAAACTGACTAGGTGTGGGAGGGATGGAATAACTGTCAAATGGATACATAGCTGGCTACATAATTATACTCAGAAGGTGATGATTAATGGCTCCTTCTCCAACTGGGAGGAGGGAACAAGTGGGGTACCCTAGGACTCAGTTCTGGTCCAAGTGCTCTTCAACGTTCTTATTAATAACCTGGATCAGGAGGCGCTGAACAGGCTAATCAAATGTGTAAATAACATAAAATCAGGTTGAATATCTAATATCCTAGAAGATAGAAACAAAATTCAAAATTATCTACATAGACTTGAGTACTGGGTTGAAAACAACAGAATGAAATTCAACAGGGATAAATGTGAAGTACTGTGCTTAGACAAACAAAACAACCACAGTTACAAGATGGGGGGGGGAGAGAAATACCTGTCTCAGCAACACTATAAACAAGATAGCAAAAATAGGTTACAGGCAATACCGTCATAGGCCACTATTAAAAATAAAAAAGGAACATTGCAAGCTTTTCAAGTGCAGTCAATCACCCTTCTTCAAAGCAGGTTCCTGAAGTTCAGACATGGTGGAAGATGTTCTTCATCAGGAGGTTACTTTTAAAGTCCTTAGTTATATGTTGTTCTTAAAATCCATGGCTAGGTGATGTTATAGCCAGGGCAGGAGTCTTGTTGGAGGCAAGAAGGGCAGTTGTAAAAGGCTGTTTCTTAAGTCACACCCCTGTTCTTCAAATAAAGAAACATGGGTCATATACCAGAAGGATGTTGGAATCATTGCAGATCACAAGCTAATAGTATGTGACTACAAAAAAGGCAAATGTTATTGTAGGCTGTATTAATAGAAATACTGTCTCCAAATCCTGCAAAGTACTAGTACCTCTCTATTTGGCACTAGTTAGGCCTTATCTTGAGTACTAGACATGGGCACGACTCAGCGAAATCCTCATTTCCGTTTCCGTTCCTCGTTTCCGTTACGTAACGGAACGAAGAACGACAATTACTCCGCCAGAACTCAAACTTGAACCGACTAAAGAAAAATTGGGTCTGATTTGTCGTGTTGTCGTTCCTGGCATCGCAGCGATCGCGCAATGCCAAGCGGCACAGAAAAAAGTTTTAAAAAGTTTAAAAAAAAAACCCAATTCTCGGCCAAAAAAGCAGGCAAAAATATGCCTGCCTGAGTGAGGGCACCTACCAGAGGGGTGGTTTCT
>JAHTLZ010000204.1:14825973-14836357 GCA_023846285.1 Phrynocephalus versicolor | reverse complement strand
ATATGCCTGCCTGAGTGAGGGCACCTACCAGAGGGGTGGTTTCTGGGAGGGGGGTCCCCGGCCTCCCCCCTCCTCTCCTGGGCTGCGCATCCTCGTCGTCTCGCCAACTCACCATGCCATGCGGTGCGGGCGGGGGATCCAAAATGGGTAGACCGCAAGCAATAGTTATTTTGAAATCGTGGTGGTCCAAAAACACACCAAATCACCACAGAAACATGCGAAAATAGCTATTTTAAAACTGCCTGAATTTTTACAGTAGCAGCAGTGGGTTTTTCTTGCAGCAATGTCTCCATTGATTTTATTTTATTTTTATTTTTATTTTTATTTTTTTACACCTGCGCAGTGCGCAATGATGGGCTGGCCATGGGAGTGGACCATGCAAATTTTTGGAGCCATTCCACCAATCGCATGGTCACTTGACCAGGTTTTGACCGAGACTTCTGGGATGTGCCATTCGGGCATAAAAAGCCCACTAACCGTAGCCCGAACCCGAACCCTAACCCTAACCCATACGCCAGTACACTGTCCTTCTTAGTGGGTCAGAGAGGCACCCAAAGGTGCACCCCACAAACTCACCCTAACCTTACCCGTAACCCTAAGCCTAGCCCTTGCGCTAACCCTAACCCTAAACCAAATCTGTACTTGAATTGCACTATACACACGCAAGTACAGTTCCCTTCTTAGTGGACCACAGAGCACCTAGATGCAATAGCAGTGGGCCTGCGGTCAACAGAGAGGCAAGGCAGAAGGCACCCAAAAGAGAGGTGCCTCTGCCACTCAGCTTGGTATGCATATCCAATTGGCTATTCATGCCATTTTGTAGCGGGTCAGAGGAGGCACCCACCCAGAGAGGTGCCTCCAGGAGCCCGCTTTCCCTTCATAGCGGGCCAGAGGAGGCACCCACCCCAGAGAGGTGCCTCCAGGAGCCCGCTCCCACCCCAAACCAGTACTAACAACAGACGAAAAACCGACAAACGAAATGACAAATTTTTGAAAAATTTCGCGAAAAACAGAAACGAGCCGAAACGGGCCGGCTCCGACACACGACAACTTGAAAACGTCATTTTCCCTGGTCATGCCCATCTCTATTGAGTACTGTGCCCAGTTCCAGACTCCACACTTCAAGAAAGATGCTCACGAATTGGAACATATTCAGAGGAGGGCAACAAGGATTATATCCTTTGATCTATATCCCTGTTCTGAACAGGAAGTTGGACTCTATGGCCTTGTAGGCCCCTTCCAACTTCATGATTCTATGATTTTATAAAAAGGGAGAAAAAGAAAAGAATTAAGGGGGGTAATGCCCAGATTAGTAGTTATTATATCTCAGAAATACTGCAGAAAAAAATGTATTTGTCATCCAAAGACCTTATGATGAGGATTTAAAAAACCAACATTAAAATTTGCATGGATAATACTGAGGCCCCAACTTAAGGT
The DNA here is from genome assembly GCA_023846285.1 of Phrynocephalus versicolor. Taxonomy (NCBI): domain Eukaryota; kingdom Metazoa; phylum Chordata; class Lepidosauria; order Squamata; family Agamidae; genus Phrynocephalus; species Phrynocephalus versicolor. The sequence goes on along the minus strand of JAHTLZ010000204.1, from coordinate 14,834,920 downwards.
AATGTGTGGTTATCTCTCAACTGGATATGTACTCTAGATATTTCTGGGACCTCTGGTCCTCATCTAACAAAAACAGTCAGATCTGAAACAGTAAGAGCTAGGAAAACAAACAAACAAACTTTGGACAGACAAAATGGTGGACCCACCTTAAGTAAATGCACAAGTTGCTTCTTATCCGGCCATGCTGTCAAGGGAGATTTTCAGGGGTCTGTAATGCTCTGATTCCAATGGTCAGATCTTGGAGGATGAACTTTTCCAATGGATAAAGCTGGATTCCCAACTGAAAAAGCTGGTTAAGCTATATATTGACAGACCATGATGGTGCTCTGTCAATGTGGAGAGTGTGATTCTATAAATTTGGCTACCAGGTTTGGGGACATTGTATCCCCTTGGTTGCTACAGCCATCAAAGAGCAATTAAGGACCTCTCTCTTCTTAAGAAGTACTACCTGTAATGTACAGTTTGACTCACAGAGAGCTGAGCTGGCAGTTCTTTAGAGTGCTGGTAGTTGCCCCAAAGACCAGCACGGGAACAGTGAACTCTGACCACAGTTGGAAGTGTTTGAGCTCTTTGTCTCCACCTACATTGTCCCTGTCGGTCATCAATAAGTGCAAGCTCTGCGAAATGCTAGTGAGCCTTGAAAGGTCTCCTTCTTCTCAAAGCAAACCCAATATGGATAGTAGCCATGCGCCTGAAACAGCAGCTTCCACCAGTGTTTCTAAGGCAGTGGTTCTCCATCTTAGATCCCCAGATGTTCTTGGACTAAAATTGCCAGAAGCCTTCACCCCTAGCTGTGCTGGCCAGGATTTTCTGGGAGTTTTTGTAGTCCAAGAACATCTGGAGACCCATGTCTGGGAATCACAGTCCTAACATGCATTGGCTTCTCTTTATCAGAGATGAGGAGGAAGCTAGAGATTATTTGCATGAGTTGATGATGGGACTTTGGAGTAAAGGGAGAGGAGAAGAACCCATCTCTGTAGTTTAGCTGGCTTGCAGAATCCCCAAACCAGCACACTTTCAACCAGTATGGCCACATACCAATTATATGTCAATACAAGTAATCACAATAATTACAGTTGACAGATGCAATCTTAGAATTTACTTCTCTGACTGTTCTGGTAGACATAGTCAAAAGAAGAAATTTTTCTGGGTTCGGTATTTGGCATCTGAGCTCCAAGCTGTATTCATCAAAATGTTCTTTTATTGCTGCAGATGAATAGCCTTTTGCCTCAACTCTAAGAATAAATCAAACAGCAGTATGCCTCTGGTATCTGTCAATCCCCTTCTGGATGGATTAACTAGGCAGAGACATAATCTTGGCACCCATCTGGAATGCTGTGAGGCTGTTTCAGATCTCTGAGATGTAAAAAGCAACTTACAGCAGCAAGCCAAGGAGAAACCTGGATGCAATGGCACATCAGCAATCCAAAACGGAACGTGCCCACAGGACTACGTGTGGGAGTCCATCTTAGAAGGCTGTATCCCAGAGTGCTAGACAAGGCTCTTGATATTTAATTCACGTAGGAAGCCAGAGAGGCTCTCCACAAAACAGCTTTGCAGCCTCATGCAGTGATTTTTTGGTGCAACCCCACGAGTAAATCTCACCAAACTCAGTGGTGAGATGATCTTATCTTTGGGTAAGATGCCCACCATAAAGCAAAAAGCAAAAGTAAAAGCAAAAGCAAAATATCTGGTCGCAGCAGCTGACAGGTGCCAGGCCCAGCCTCTACCCATCTCCATCTTCTTCTTATAGACAACCCTGATGCTAGGACAATCGTAGGGTGGACTCTTGCACCCATGTTGGTTCCGGGGCAGACTCAACTGGGGTTAGGGACCTGACCTGACCCATGATAATTAAAAATCTGCAATATGTAGATGCAGGTCGAGTCAGGCCTGGGGGGACTAGCTGGAGGCTCTTGTACTTACCCCCAGCCTAGCCTAACCTGAACGGGCCTGTGAGAGCCTTCCCGGGCCTTCTGGAGGCCCCAAAAGGGACTCCCTGCAAACCGGAAGTGACTTCTGATAAACCGGAAATCATTTCTGAGTTCTCTAACAGGCCTAGAAAGGCTCTCGGAGGCCTCAGAAATGATTTTCAGCAATCTGGAACTCACTTCTGGTTTGCAGGGAGGCCCTTTTGGGGCCTCCAGAAGGCCCAGGAAGACCCTCACAGGCCTGTTCAGGGCAGCTCCAGTCCTGGGGTAAGTATGGGAGGCTTGAAACAGGACTTTTCCCCCTTACCCTAGGGGGCCTTTTCTCATATACTGTGGTCCTGCGATATAGCGGGACTGCAGTATATGAACCGCAAAAGGGCGGGGGACCACTGTACTTTATGTAAACCAGAAAGCAGGTTGTATGTGTATACTTAATTCAAGCACATATGAAAATGGCAGGTAGAACACATCAGCTTCAATTTCCTCCCTCCCCTTTTCTCTTTGTTAGGAAGGAATGGCTCTTCTGCATGATTCCTCTTGCAGTGCTACTTTCTGCAACAGATGGGTGCATTATCTAGAGACAAAAAAAAAAAGCTCCTTGACAATGTTTCCCTCTAGTTTTCCACCATGGAGAGGAAACCCTAACCACACACAAACAGTTCCGGATACAACCGGAAACGAATGAGCGGCAACACTAAAGTTGGCCATACAGCACAGATACAGTGCTACACAGCCATGCACCCACGCAGCTTAGAGAAAACGTTGCTCCTGGTTTAGAAGTGTTGCTTTTGGCTCGCCTGCCAATTTAACTGGTAGATTGGCTCTCACCCTGATGTAGTGGCCTTCAGATGTGTTGAGACTCCACCTCCCAACATATTGGGGGTGGGTTGGGAGGCATCGTTCAGTACCGATGAAAGCCTGGGAAGGCTGGATGCATCAACAAAAACTTTGATTGAGTACTGTATATACTTAAATATAAGTCCAGTTTTTCAGCCCTAATTTTGGGCTGAAAAAAGGGGGCCTCGACTTATATTCAGGTCAATACTTTTAGCCACTGAGGCAAGTGCTTAGGTCAGTGGCTAAAAGTCATTTTAAACATCGCGTGCCGCTTCTCCTGACCCCCCCTCTGCATCACGGGGGAGCTGCGCGCGATGTTTAAAATGACTTTTAGCCACCAAGGCAACAGCTTGCCTTGGTGGCTAAAAGTCATTTTAAACATCACACACCGTTTCCCCAGATCACAAAGGGGGAGCTGCCAGGCCCTGCTGCATTTCCCACCCTAGACTTATACTTGATAAGTTTCCCTAGTTTTTTGGGGTTAAATTACGGGCCTCAACTTATACTTGGGTCGACTTATACTTGAGTATATAGGGGTAATCAAAATGCATTTAATCCTTCTACACAGGCTGAAGGCCAAAGAGAAAATATTTTAGGCTTAGAAAGCATGTGTGTGTGTGTGTGTGTGTGTGTGTGTGTGTGTACATACACATACAGTATATGTGTGTATATATAAAGTCTGAAGGGAATGCGGTAGGAATATAGAGTAGTCACACTTTTACAATCTAGTTGAAGGGATCAAAGGAAGGAATACATAAAGTTGCCATTCCTTTCTAGCCTTCAAAAGGATCCTTTGTCTGTATTCTTTGAAGATAGTGGAGTGCATCAGGGAGAGGGAGAGTGGCACGGTATTCACAAGGGATGCGCCCTTTAGCACAGGCACTATGGAGCATGTGTCATTCCAGCAATGATAGTCTACCTGGAAAAGAACCCGTTGGTAGATAAGGTTGACGTCTTTTAGACAATGGGAAGCAAAAGGGCAGGTTGTCACAAGTGTACTCTTTCCAGACTGGAGAGAACATCGTGAATTCTGCAGAGATCATGTGAGTCTCTGGAGCAGAATGTGTTTTGTCGAGAACTGAGATTTGGATCATCAGCTCATCTTGTTGAATAAGAAGCCAAAGCGTACTTCAAAGCCAAACAAACATGCAACTGCTATTTCTCCCCTGTAGACCAGTTCTTCTAAAACATTCTACAGTATTAGTCTGTGCAAAAACAAAATAAGGGCAGAATCATAGACTAATGAATTTGGGAGGGGCCTATAAGGTCGTTGAATTCAATGCAGGAATCCAGTTCAAAGCAGATTTGCCAGGTGGTTGTCTAAATTTCACTTGAGTACCTTCAGTGTTGGAGCACTCGCCACCTCTCAGGGTAATTGTTTCCGTTGTTGTACTTCTCTAACAGAAAGTTTTTCCTGAGAGTCAACCAAACTGTGGTTTCCAATAAATTGAGCTCATCATTGCGTCTCCTGCACAGAGACATATTGACATATTCAAGTTTGAGAACAGGGAATTGAAGGACATCTTAGAGCAGGGGTATCCAAACTTTTTGCAAGCAGGCCCAGATTTGGTGAGGTGAAAATGTGTGGGGGCCGACCACTCAGCTGCATTTGGCCCCTGGGCCAGACATAGGACAAGTCTCTAGGACATGCAAGGAGGCGGGGAGGATGCTGCAGCAACGGAGCTGGGGGCGGGTAGGCTGGGCAGGTGGCTGGGGGACAGACAGAGGCAGGGAGGGCAGGCAAACCATAAAATTGCAAGCTGACGTCTCCATCCAGTATGGGGAGAGGCCAGCTGGCGGGGATGCATGACAGGCTGAGTCGGTGGGGAGAAGAGGCTGCGGGCCGCTTGAAATTTGAAAATCGGCCACATTTGTCCCCCGGGCCGGGCCTGACTTTGGACATGCCTGCCTTAGAGCATTAAAAGACAACATTAAAGCTACAAGAGAACACAGGCAGTAAAAGAGAGAATAAAAAGTCAATGTAATCATGCACGGTAGACCATCAAAAATAGAGATATAAACACAAAGTTATAAGTGGTTATAAACACAAAGTCTGTTTAATCATATATGGTAGATTCATATAAAGACTCATAATAGGTAGTCCATCATTCAGGGAAAGATTGCCTGAAGAGAAAGGTCTTTGCCTGTTTCCAGAAAGACAGCAGAGATGTCAGTCCAGTGCAATGGTTCCTAGCTTTGAGTCCTTGGATGTTCTTGATCTAAAACTCCCAGAAGCCTCCAGCACTAGTTGTGCTGGCCAAGATTTCTGAAAGTTGTAGTCCCACAGTGATGTAACAAGGTGAAAGGAAGTTGCTACCTGTTTGCACCCCTTAGCACTATACGGAAATCTGTTTCCACTCACCTTTCAGAGCTATTCCAGGTGGGACTAAATTTCTCCTTGATCCCAGTTTCTCCCAGTTCACCATTGGGTTTACTAGGACTCACTTCTATTTAACAAACATTAACTTCTTTCTCTTCAGGAAGAGTAAATTGAAACCCTTGCTAGAAATTCATTTCCCTGCTGGATCTCGACAATTTCTTTTGATATCGTTTCTAAAATGACATGATAATATAAAACATTTTATTGGCAAACTGACGCAGGAATGAAGTCTTCATAGGAACCGCCATGTTGATAAACTCTGCCCCTTGGAACTAAAACTGGAACAATATAAACCATGAGGGGAAAAGTCCCAGAAAGCCACAGAAAACAAGCATACAAACCCTGAAAATCTTGGGACAAACCTTGTGTTGTCTGGATGGTAGAGAAATGCTAAAATCATCCATGCAGAAGCTGCTACTTTTGCAGGAAGAATGTGGTATCTATATGAGTCTTCATATTAACAATAATATCAGATTTTTTTCATATTTAGCTGTTTGTTTTGTTTTTCATTTTTAAAAAGACTTGCTATCAAATGGAAAAAGCATTCCGTGTTTGCTCAGAGATACTTTGTTTCATGCTGTTGTTAAAATACTCCCCCCCCCTTTTCTGGGTAGGAAATGCTTTATCTATATCTCTGGTCTCTTGCTATTAGATGGTCAAATTTTTGCAAAAGAGGAGACAGAAAGTTGAGGAAGGGTTCAGTCCAGCTCAATTGCAAGCCTCAACCCTTTTCTTTATTTTCTGATTTGCTCAAAACTTTCAAGTCAGGAAGCAAAAAAAGGAATCATGAGAAATAATATCTGCTAAAATGAAAAATGATACAGCCTGAGGAAGAGATTTAGGGCCAGGGTGGAAGGGGGGAAAATCTATAAAGTCAATGACGATTCAGAAGTGCTGAAAAAGCTGCTGAGCCTGGGACTTCTGGGGGTGATGGATTGGACATTTGGCAACATGCATCACGCAGCCGTTCGAGATGGTTGTCTGAATTCAGGCTCCCTCTTACTCCTGCTTTTTCACCGAAATTGCCTGTCAGCAATGGACTTTCACAAAGGGAGATTCACAGCATCCTCCGATACATGTTTCTTCAGACACAAGTAAGCTCCTGTTGGAAGGAGCTTACTTCCAGGTAAAGGCACCAAGGCCACATGGGATTTTGCTGCGAATGAAGTAATTCAACACTGGCAGAGTTTTTCAGCAGCAAGTGGGTTTTTATGGAAGTTGGATCGAGGTCGGCTGGTGTCTCAGGCTAACCTAAAACGAGCACTGGCAGCAACATCAATGGACAAGTGAAATAATACTGATTAATTAGGGAGATACAGATATTCTCCTTTTAAAAAATCAATCTTGTATTTTTGTTTCTAATAGGGAGGCAAAACCCTTTCTTTCTTTCTTTCTTTCTTTGTCTGTCTCTATCTCAACTGCAGCATATCACAAATATCTTGAGAAATTCAATGTTGAGAGAATTTCTAAAACTGCAATATCGGTGCAAAAGCTGCCAAGTTTAATGTTGGATGGAAGGGGGGAGTCTCAGAGACACTGAGTTCAAGGAGAAGCATGCAAGATTGTATTTTCCCCCAACACCAACTTCTCACTTTCAAACCGTGAGTCTGAAGTGTAGGCATTCTGATGGAGTGAAAGCCCAGATTTTCCAGGGCTTCTCCTTGTACGAAGAAAGTGAGGAGAGAGTGAGGAGAAAAGCTCTGGATTCTTCTGTATCTTTGTTGAGTTCTGTACATGCTGAATACAGTCAGTGTGTTTCTGAGAGCATTCGGGCCCTAAGAATTTGTTATTCCCTAATAGAACACTCACACAAGGTCCTCTCACCAGCAAGTACTTGGGTTTCTCCTAATCCTCTTCATTTCAGCAGCATGGCTCAAGTGGGGAAAGTCCTTTTGCTGTAGTTCTGCAACTTAGATACCAATGAGAATCTGAAAATCACCTAACAATCCCAACCAGTCTCCAACCATTTCTACTGCGGCATTGTAAGCAGCCAAGGGAATTTGTTATAGGATTTGCTAAAATAAATGAGCCTGCAGCATTTTGTTGAATAACCTAATGGCTGAATCGATGAAAACAATACTCGTGAATTAATCAGGCAACTTTTAAAGAAGAAGTTAATTGTACTTAACAGAAGGTCTCACAAAAACCACAGGTGGCAGTGACCAGTTTGGAAGCTCTGTGCTAGACATGGAAGACTACACTTCATGGAGTACAACACCCAGATGACCTCAGCCGGAATGTCCCCTGCCGACTGCATTCTCTGTAGGAAAAGTGCTAAGCTGGTTGGGAATCCTCAGTAGACTTGGAAAGGGGCTCAGGGCTGGGAAGGTGGTCCCTCCACCTCCTCCAGATACCACCACCCCCGGTGTACACAATGAGTCTTTCACAAGGGAGAACTTATTGCAGCAGAAGGCTCTATCACATATGTATCATTTTGGTCCTCTAGATCAGCTGTTCCCAAGCTTGCGTAGCCCAGGTGTTCTTGGACTGTAACTCCCAGAAACCCCAGCTAGCATTGCTAGTGGTGATGGTTTCTGGGAGTCACGGTTCCAAGAACACCTGGGCTCCCCAAGGTTGGGAATGGTTTGGATGACAACCGCTCTCATAACCTTTTACTGTGGTAGCTGAGGCTGGTGCAGGATGAAGGTCAAAGCATGTGGAGAGACAAAGGTTCTCCATCATGTTCTCCTTAGGATAGTCACTTGTACATTATGAGTAAAGAAAATATATAGAAAAGTGCCAAAGATGGATACACTGATATAGATGTATCAATGAAAATTTAGATTTAAATAAAAATACATTTGCTGAAATCTTGTAGTAAGTTCCAACTACAGTAGACTCATTGAATCAGTGGGAATTACAGAGACACTGACTCTTCAGATCTCCACTGAGTCAATGGGCCCACTCTAGTTGTGACTTACTCCGGGAGTTCAGCCTTACCTAATTGACCAGGTGACCTTGGCACCTGTTGAGGCTTACGATGGATGGGCAACCTCAAGGTCATTGATCGCCATCATAGAATCATAGACTCATAGAGTTGGAAGAGACCGCAAGGGCCATCCAGTCCAGCCCCTGCCATGCAGGAACCTCCATCACAGTATTTCCAACAGATGGCCATCCAGCCTCTGCTTAAAAACCTCCAAAGAAGGAGACTCCACCACCCTCTGTGGCAGCATCTTCCACAATTCCACATCCTTGTGGTTCTTTATCTTTAGATTTGACCTCTCTTAAATGCTGCCCTAATTCTACCACATTACACTCCTTGTGAATGCAGAAAGAGAATGCAACACCCTTGTACGTTCAGAGGCTCTGTTTAAACATTCAAGGTGGATCTTGTCTCCCCATACTCATAAGTATGCATCCTGTGCAAGTACAGTACTGCCGTTTTTAAAGGCCTGAATATTTCCTTTTAATTGGGCAACAGCCTTAAACATGAGCAGAGGAGACTCTTTTAAAAAAGGAAACAAGGCATCCATCCCAAAGAACGACATTCACCTCATCTCTTATCTTTATCGTGCCTTAGATCATGCTGTTCTGTGACCTCTATGGGAATCACATATATTTCAAACCTTCATTCCCAGCATTGGCCCTCGCATTCTTCTCCATTCCTAGCATTCCAGTGGGAAATGTGAGCAGAAGTTCTTTCTCACAAGAACTCATTAGACTCCAGTTGCAGAAGGGTGGAGAAATATGTCTAGTGTGTGTTTCACCATGCCAGTGCCTAATCTGCACCCTGAGAAGAGGGCCTCTCTGTACATTGTAGAGATAGAAGTCAGCTCCCCAGACATAACGCTTTTTT
>JAHTLZ010000204.1:14796487-14825933 GCA_023846285.1 Phrynocephalus versicolor | reverse complement strand
CCAAGTGAGATTCGCCTAGCACAGTCCCTGCCAGCCTTCAAAAAAGTACTTAAGACCTTGCTTTTTAGAGAGGTGGGTTTTTTTTTTGTGCCACCGTCTATTTTCATCAGATTTTTATGAGTATTTGTCTTATTTTGTTCTGTTTGTTGTATCTTATTTTGGATGTGTTTTATATGTATTCTTTTTGATATAAATGTGTTTGTTGTGAACTGCCTGGAGTTCCCCTAGGACAGTGTTGGCAAACCTATGGCATGGGTGCCAAAGGTGGCACTTGAAGCCCTTTCTGTGGGCACCCGACACTGCCCTTTCACAGCCACCTGTATTCAGGTTAAATGGCTGTATTGGCACTTTGCGAAAAATTAGTGGGTCTTGAATCGCAGTTTGGACGCTCGGTCTCTGAAAAGTTCGCCATCACTGCCCTAGGAAGATGAGCAGTATACAAATATATAAAATAAATAATAAATAATTATAACCCAAAGCTGGTTGATGGTCATTCTGGAATGTACAAATTGGCTTGCTTTGTTTTGTGATTTGACAACCAGGAGTTAAATGCAGACTTCATTTCCATTCTCATATCAGGCACAAAGCACAGAAGGGATTGTTCCCTAAAATAGCAAAGGATTTTCATTTCAGGATGTCAAGCTGACTTTAGTGTTTGATTTAACTCATTGTTGATAGCCTGCTCCTTTCTATCGCCCTGGTGGCTTGTATGCCTATATGGTTGCTGTTACAGGGTTTTGAATTTTGATTTTTGAATGGAGTAAACCTCTGTGGGTTGTCCTCTTGGTTCAGAAGAAGATCCCCTGGTAAATCCTTCAGCTCTCAGTCTGCAAAAACAAATAAGGGCCTTTGTTAGTCTACACAGCTATTCAGCATATGCAGGGCCGGCGGTAGGTTTTTTTGCGCCCTAGGCGGCGGAGGGGGCGGTGGGCAGCGGTGGGGTGGCGTGGGGGCGGCAGGGGACACGGGGGGCAGGCAGGCGGGGGTGGGGGCGCCCGCTCTCCATTTTAGCACCCTAGGCAACTGCCTAGTTCACCTTAATGGATGCGCCGGCTCTGAGCGTATGGTAAAGGTGGCCACTGTATAGGTCCTGTACATAAGTCACTCGTTGACGTTGGCTTCATGCTGAGACAACATCTTCCTGTTGTCCTAGCAGGAGAGTATTCCAGCCAAGTAAGTTTTCTTGGAACTGTCCAAGACCCTGATTTCTTCTGCTCTGATGATGCTTGTTATACCTTGGCCTACGGTCCAACATTGGCCAGATTCTACATGGCTAGACTAACCCTGCCTACTGATTCTACTTGCTGGATGGAGTTGTGGTGTTGCTACAGAGGCCAGACCAGTAGGACACGCTGCCTTTAAGGTGTTGTGGTCTTTCAGGAAGTAGCGTGTTTGGTCCTCCTTGATGGAATTGACTTATTGACCATGACTTGCTGAAAGATGGACAGAGTCTCTGACGAGTAGTCATACCCTGAATTTCCAGCAGGCCCTGCATAAATAAAATGTATTTGCAGCTTTAAAGGAAAATCAGTCTGCAGGGATGTGAGACGCATACTGTATCAATGAACTTTAAGCATTCCGGGTAAATTAGAAACCCTTTCATCTTGACTGTAGAAGTAACAACAGGACACAGACTTTTACCTTCAAGCTTGCTTTCAAGACCAAGACTTTGATTCTCTAAAGGCTGTAAAAAGAATTTTGCAGATATGCTGGTGCTTTTTATTTCTTTTTTAAAAAAGATCCTTTTAATTTGATATTTATATATGCTTTTTCATGTTAGAGTAATTTGGCGTCTGTACCTGTGAAATACAACATAGGTAAAGATGAAGGGATTTCTATTTCTTGAGATCGCACATTAAGAACTAAAGTTGCTCAGGAAAGCGCCAAATGATACAGATAAAGTCCTTTTGCAAGTTATGGATGAAACAGTGTGTCCTATTAACCATGTCGCTCAAAGAAGAATTTCTTGTTCCATATAGTTTGAACTCCTGTAAGATATACCTTATGACGCAGCAACAGCTTGCAAAATATGCAGTTTAAGGAGGCAGGCACTGCATTTTTATCTGGCCTATAGCTACTTTCAAACACTGGCAAAGCGGTGCCATATGCATGAACGTTGGTGTATAAGTGCACTGTAGACATGGGCACGGAGCGGCGAAATTCTCGTTTCCGTTTTCGGTTCTCGTTATCGTTACGTAACAAGAACGGTAATGAGAATTACTCCGCTCCAGCTCGAACCCGACCCGAAAAAAGAAAAATTGGCTCAGGTTTGTCGTTGTCGTTCATGGCATCGCGGGCTCAGTGGGTTTTTCTTGCAATAAAACGTCTCCATTGATTTTATTTTATTTTTATTTTTATTTTTATTTTTTACACCTGCGCAATGATGGGCTGGCCATGGGATGGGACCATGCAAATTTTTGGAGCCATTCCACCCATCGCATGGCCAGGTTTTGATTGAGACTTCTGGATGTGCCAGAGGGCATAAAAAGCCCACTAACCCTAACCCTAACCCTAACTCTAACCCTAACCCATACGCCAGTACACTGTCCTTCTTAGTCGGTCAGAGGCACCCAGAGGTGCAGCCAACTAACCCACCCTAACCCTAACCGTAACCCTAAGCCTAGCCCTTACCCTAACCCCAACCCTAAGCATAACCTCTACGCCAGTACACTGTCCTTCTTAGTGGGTCAGAGGCACCCAGAGAGGTGCCTCCCAGAGCCCACTACCCCTACCCTACCCCTACCCCTACCCCTACCCCTAACCTGTACGGCAGTACGCTTCCCTTCTTAGTGAGTCAGAGGCACCCAGAGAGGTGCCTCTGCCACTTATCCCAACCCTAACATAATAACATGTACGGTACGCGCTAATCCCTTCTTAGTGGGTCAGAGAGGCACCCAGAGAGGTGCCTCCCAGAGCCCACCTACCCTAACCCCAACCCCAACCCCAACTCCAACCCCAACCCCAAACAACAAACAACAAACGGAAACGACAATTTTTTGAAAATTTCCGCGACAAACGGAAACAACCCGAAACAGACCGGTTCTGACAAACGATAACTTGAAACGTCATTTTTTCTGGTCGTGCCCATCTCTAGTGCACTGTTTAGTTTACCAAGAAGCTCATCCATTTTCTGTACATTTCTCATATTATTGTTGCAGAGTTTTGAAATTTGAGTAAAATTCCTCATTTTTGCTGTGCATTGAAAGTACAGAGATCCACAGAGAAGACTAGTGTCATGTTCCTCAAGTAGTCCACCCCTTTCTCATTAAGAAGCACATACAGCCTCATGGGGGTTCCTGCATGGCAGGGGGTTGGACTGGATAGTCCATGAGGTCTCTTCCAACTCTATGATATGATTGAGACGTACAGAATAATGCAGGGCATGAGTAAAGTGGATAGAGGGACGCTCTTCTCCCTCTCACAAAATACCAGAAGTAGGGGACATACACTTAAATCGAGGGCTGGGAAAGTGAGAACAGACAAAAGAATTTTTTTCCACTCAGCGTGTTGTTAGTCTGTGGAACTCCCTGCCACAGGATGTGGTGATGGCATCTGGCCTGGATGCCTTCAAAAGGGGATTGGACAGATTCCTGGAGGAAAAGTCCGTCACAGGTTACAAACCATAATGGAGATGTGTAATCTCCAGGATTAACACTTCAAGGGCCAGATGCTGGGGAGTGGTATCAGGAGACAGATATCTAGTCTCGTGTGCTCCCAGATGCAACTGTTGGGGCCGCTGTGAGATACAGGAAGCTGGGCTAGATGGGCCTTTGGCCTGATCCAGCATGGTTCTTCTTATGTTCTATGATTCTATGATTCTATGATACTTCACTCTGTTTGTAGATGAAAGAATTAAAAACATTTTGCTTACAATTGCATAAGATTACAGACTTGTGTGTGCTGCTTTGTTTCTGTATGAGAACTGTAGCTGAATTTAGAGAGAATGGGGGCACCTGAAGGGGGCAGGGGTATGTCATCATCTCAGTAATGATGAGTAGCTCTAGTTTCCCAAGGGCAGTGGAACCACTCCAGCTTTTACTTCAAACTTTAAAGGGGCTATCCAAGATTCTGAACCTATTTGGGAGGAAAGGCTCAGCCCCTTGCATAGCTTTATCAAGTGCAAACTAAAGCCTGGAACAGGATCACCAGCATCCTTCATTGGCATCCTTCAGTCTCGAAAGACTATGGCATCATGCCTGGAGTAGAGATCCTAAAAACAACACTTATTGTGACTAAATAGGCCGATTCGGGAATGGCAGTCTCTACCGCACTGGGGGCAGATGTATTCTGTTTCTTGCCCGGTCCTCGAGTTTCGTTCTTTCCGTGCCTGCCTCTTTTCCTCTGCCTGTTGGACAAACGCCTCTTCAAATTTATGTAGACCATGCTGTATCTCTTGCCTCCAGACAGTGCGATCAGAGGTCAGGGTTTCCCAACTGTTGAGGTCCATTCCCAAGGCCTTCAGGTCCCTCTGACAGATATCCTTATACCGCAGCTGTGGTCTCCCTCTGGGGCGCTTCCTACCAACTAATTAAATACAGTCTTGTTGTTCTGTGAGTCCCAGCTCCATAAAGTTACCAGGCAAATAATTATGCAACTCCATTGTAAAAGACAACGACTGCGTTGCCTATTTAACAGACACCTCAGGAAGCCAGGGATGGCGTTATCTTGTTTGGTCTTCACAAATGCTCTGCAAGAGAGGTTTTGCAGGAAGTTGAAAGGAGCTTCATAGCTGATCTGGAACATGAGCCCAGAAGCATCTCCATTCAGTGTTCAATAATCTTATTCCTAAGGATGAGCCTTGTTGTGTAGTGGTTAAATGCCTTTACTGTAGCTGAAACTGTGCTCCTGACCTGCGGTTCAATCCCAGGTAGCAGGCTCATGGTTGACTCAGCCTTCCATCCTTCACCCACTGCATCCTACAGCATGTATAAGAGCCCCGTGGCACAGTGGTTAAATGCCTGTAACTGCAGGTAAAACTGTGCTCACGTCCTGGGGTTTGATCCCAGGTAGCAGGCTCATGGTTGACTCAGCCTTCCATCCTTTCAAGGTTGGTAAAATGAGTACCCAGCTTGCTGGGGGGGGCAATGTGTAGCCTGCAATACCGTAATTAAAACTGTAAACCGCCCAGAGACTACTTGAAGTGGTATGGGGCGGTATATAAGCAGTACACTTTTTTCAGATGTTTGGGCAGAGGAGGAAGGAGGTTCCATAGGACCGTGTCTGAGTAAAATTCATGCACAAAGTATACACCATTATGACAAACCCATGCCTCCTCTCTCTCTCTCTCTCTCTCTCTCTCTCTCTCTCTCTGTGTGTGTGTGTGTGTGTGTGTGTGTTTAAAATGTAAAGTTTCTGGACATGTCCTAGCAGAGTGTAAAGTCAAGGTTGGTAAGACTGCTCTGTGAGACTACAACTCCCATAACCCCCTAGTCAACATGGCCCTGTGTATTCTGGACATTCCAAGCCAGGAAAGGAACTTTCTCCAGCTCTGAACCGTGTGCACCTGTGCAACAAATACAGAACTGATGGGCCACTGAGCGCTGTTTATAGCATGGAGACACAAGCATAACACCGCCAGTTCCACATGACTTTCAAGGCAGGGTCAGAAACTCTGAAACCATCATTTCTCCTTTAGGAGATTGTCGAAGCTTAAACCATCCTTGCTGAGCCTGAATCAGAATGCTGCTCAAAATACAAGCATTAGAAGGCCTCTTGCTTAAAAAGCTGCCGTTCAGCATCTGATTACAGGCTCCTTGCTTTGCTAATAAGCCTTCTACTGCTGCTGCTGTTTCTGCTGCAACGGCTGCTGCTTAGCCTTTGAAATGGTTTCTGATCTCAGATCGCTAATTATCGTCTTCATTTTGGGGTGGGGGGGAAGAGAGAGTACCATTCCTGACAAACGTGCAAAACGGAGGCACTGCCAGATTTCCCAACCCCATCCGCCAGCTTGAGCTGACAGATTTTAAGCTCTCGTTCATGTTACATTTCAAATATATATAACTCTTTTATCTTGTCTCCTGTCAGCTGTTCTGCAAATGGTTATATAGCTTGGAAGAATGACAGCAAGGAGTTTCTTGGTTTCTTTTTTTCTGCTTGCCTCCCCTGCTCTTCTTTCCTGCCTTTGCTCCCAGAGAGGGTGTCCTGGAGAGCCTTTGCCTTGAGGGTCTGGAAGAAATGTCTTACGAGGAGCGGCTTAGGGAGCTGGGAACGTTTAGCCTTACAAAAAGAAGGCTGAGCAGGGATATGACAGCTAGGCTTAAATATTTGAAAGGATGTCACTTTGAAGAAGGGACTGGTTTGTTTTCCGTGGCTTCAGAGACTAGGACACGGGGCAATGGTCTCAAACTACAGGAAAATAGATTCCATTTAAACATTAGGAAGAACTTCATGGCAGTTAGAGCTGTTCGGCAGTGGAATGTGCTGCCACAAAGGATGGTGGAGTTTCTTTGGAGGTTTTTAAGCACAGGCTGGATGGCCATCTGTCGAGAATCCTGTGATGGGGTTCCTGCATGGCAGGGGGTTAGACTAGATGGCCCTTGAGGTCTCTTCCAACTCTATGATTCTATGATTCCATGAATAACCAGTCCCAAAATCCATAGGAAGAGCAAGGCTCCCCCACCCCCGCAGGGCCGCAACAGAGCCAGGTCTGTCGTAAGGCAGAGTGATGGTAGTGCATAACAGTGACAATGTGTTGAATAATTACACATGTACAGTCTAGCAAATAACTTCTAAACTAGCCTGCTACCCTCAAACGGAGTGCAGGATGCCAAAACTTGTCATTATTAACATGAAATTCAACTGTTGCCACCCAAGTTGATTTTTCATAGTGGAATGAAGGGGGAGTGAGTCACTCTTTACTCCAAAAAGGTTGCCTTACTCTCCCCACCACCCACCACCCCACCCCACCTCCACACTGAAGAATCATCTGGCATGTCAGGCAACTCCAACTAAGTGATAGGAAATAACAGGGACTGGGGCAGCCCATTCTGGTAGCCACCTGCTAAATGACTGACTGTACATGAAAAATAGGTTTTAAAGTGGATTGGATCAGTCTGGGAGCAAAGCTGATCTCTGGTTTGGTGGAGGTTGTTGCGGAGTTTTGAGGTTTTGGTTAAATTCCTCTAGCTGCACAGCAGAAGTTCAGGGATTTGCAGAGGAGAATAGCTTCTCGTTCTCCAGAGTAATCCAGTTTTTCCCCTCATTAACTGGCACTCACTGTCTCAATAGCTCACTCTGAGGCGTTAGTAAGGAAAATAATTATTTGCCATTGAACGGGGGAAAGCAAGCTGACAAATATGCTGACTTTCAAGAGAGGGAAAGCACTGAGCAGAGAGGTGGGGTCTGTTTAAATTCAGAGGCAGGCAAGAAACAATTGGTTAATGCTGTATGGGCTGACAGTCATCCTGGCTCAGAAAAGCCCCTCCCAGCCACACCTTCTCCAGGCAGCCTGCAAGGTTGTAAAAACTCCAACAGAGCAACCAGGTCAACAGAACTCTGCCTAAATTATAGTTTGAACTCAGACAAGTTATTGCTTTAGGCTTCATTGCCCATAATCTCCAAGCAGGAATGGCCAAGGAGCCCTCCCTTTGGCCTGGCACTATGTGGAAGAGAAGAAAAAAGTGGGTGCCTTCTGCTTAGATGCCTAAAGCTTAAAATCCCCAAAGAGTTAACCAACCCTTATGAAAATTCTCAGAACATAAGTGGCAACTAAGGGCGTTTATACACGACCCCTAAACTCCGGGGCAAATGGCTCCCAGCTCCGGAGCTTAAAAATGTTTCCCCACCAGCTCCGGAGTTTAGAGGAAATTAAGTGCGACCCCGCCCACCTAAGCGCGACCCAGCGCACTTTTCTTGTATCTGCTCTTCTGTGGTGAAAATTGCTTGACGCGGTGTAAGGATAGTGAGTGCGGGGCTCTCCTCGCTTCCGTTTGTGGTTTTTTTGGCTCCCGCCCCTTTAAGAGCTACTTTACAGAGACAGGAATGTTGCCACGCAAGAGCGGAGGCAGAACGGAGGTGAGCCATAATCTTTTCTTCCTTTTTTTTCTCCCTCCCCTCAAGCAGCCAGCAGCCAGGGTGGGGACACAGGAAGAGCGACAAGTCCCTAAGGTCTCTGGTACGAATTTAAGTGGCCAGCAGATCTTAGGGGTCATGTGAAAGCGCCCTTAGTGGCTATGTGGTTCTGCAAGGAAGAAGGCATTTTGCAAGAATTATTGTTAAAAATACAACCAAACGTCCACCCATAAAAAGAGCTTTGCTTAGGCGAAAAGAGGGAAAACAGAAATAATGGAAAGTGGCAGTAACACAGAGAATTCCAAATGAAAATCAACAGCATCGGTCTAATCTTTCCCACATGAACAGGGCCATGGGCTTCAGAGCATATGCACAGCTGGTTGCAGAGAGTAGGGTGTGTGTTGGGAAGCCCAGCTCTGAGTCATGATCAGCTGTTGTGAGGATCCCTTGGACTGAAAGCAAAGCCACCTATATATGGAAATTGGAGTGAAAGCCAGCCTGGTGGTCAGACACTGGCTCTTGTTCCACAGCGCAGTCTCCTCCATTTCGGATATTAATGCTCTTGCCAGGAAAGCAGAAACTTCCTTTGCGGCTGGACCAACCTTCTGAATAAGTCTACAATTGTGCAAAATAGACGTTGCTAGTTTTTTCCCCCCAGTTTTCTGGCACAACATTGAATTACTCCGTCATTCTCACAGTCTTTACAGGAAGCTTGCCTAGCAAGGTAGCCAATATCTCCTCCCACAGGTGGAAGCCTTGCTCTGTGCACAGCTATTTGCACAATGGCCATCGAGCAAACAGAGAGCACAATCCACCATGAAGTTTCCCGTGGCCTCTAGCCAGGGCCGGCACTAGGTATTTTTGAGCCCTAGGTGGCGGTGGGGCAAGGTGGCGGGCGGCGGGCGGCGGTGGGGTTGGGCAGGTGGGCATCGGCGGCAGCAGCAGGCAGGCGGGCAGGCGGGTGGGGGGCACAGGCGGGGAGCAGCGCCTCCTCTCCATTTTGGCGCCCCCTCTCCTTTTTGGCGCCCTAGGCAACTGCCTAGTTCGCCTTAATGGATGTGCCGGCCCTGCCTCTAGCCATATCTTGTTTGGTGTTTTATGTGTGTTAAGTGTTTTGTATGGTGCCTTGTTGTTTTGAGTGTGTAGTGGAACAGCACTCTAATTTCGTTGTGCATATCTTGCATATGC
Organism: Phrynocephalus versicolor; assembly: GCA_023846285.1. Taxonomy (NCBI): domain Eukaryota; kingdom Metazoa; phylum Chordata; class Lepidosauria; order Squamata; family Agamidae; genus Phrynocephalus; species Phrynocephalus versicolor. The sequence continues at coordinate 14,816,735 of JAHTLZ010000204.1, read as the reverse complement.
GTAATGACAATAAAACTCTATTCTATTCTATTCTATTCTATTCTAGCCCTGTGAAGGCACTGCTGAGCTTGGATCAGACACTTGGTCATATGTATTCTGTTTTTTTAAAAAAAACCTTGGAGGAAAATAAAAGCATGCACTCTGAATCAATAGAAGAGCTAACCTTGCCTGACCTGGCGAAAGGTCCACTTATACTAGAGGTGACATTCTTATCACCTCCTGGAAGGCTACACCAGTGGTGGCATACCTTCAGCACTCCAGATGTTTTGGACCACAACTCCTAGAATTCTGAGCCTAGATTGCCAATGACAAAGGACTGTGGGAGTTGTGGTCCAAAACATCTGGAATGCTGAAGATTCACCACCAGTGGGCTACACTGTCCTTCTGACACCAACATCCCTTTAGCCCACCAAACGTGGACTCCTGAAAGGCAAGTCACCTTTCCAGAAACACCAGAGAATGACTGTCCATATAAATATCATTTTCTCATCTTGAACCTGTGTTATCATTTTCTCCCCTTGAGCTGATTTACTCACTGGAGCATCTCTCTCCAAGGTTATCGCCCTGCACCAACAGATCTTCTCAGGCTATGCTCTTTCCAAAAGCCATACCTGAGGAGGCCAGCAAAGCTTCAAGAAGCAGCAAGGCCTTCTTGGTGGTGGCACCAATTCTTTGGAACCATCTCCCAAGAGAGCTACACCTGCTCCTCTTTCTCCTGACTGTCAAGAGGTTGCTGCAGTCTCATATCTTTCGAGACTTCAGCAGGCTTTTGAGGAGGTGGCAGGGAGGGCTTCCCCCTGTGCAGCCAAAGAGGGGTCAGCTGCTGGTGCACAGTGGTTGGTAAGTGACCCAGCCAGCACACAAGAGTGGGGGCGGGATGGAGCATGTGGGGTGCTGTATGGCACTTTTCATATGACATGCTTTGTGGACTTCGTGCCCATCTCTGAAGGCAAGTCCAGCAGATAACTCCAGAGCTGGAAGGGACCTTTTGGATCATTGAATCCAATTCCAGACAAGAAGGTATAATGGGGAATTGAACTCCCAACCTCTGGATCCACAGCCGGATGCCTAAACCACTGAGCTATTCAGACTGCCAGTCGCATCTTGTCTACAAATATAAGGTTAATGTGTGCTAATAGACATCATCTCTGAGTTCATCCAATTCCTTCTTTAATGCAATCCATAATAGTGGCCACTGCAATTATTTATTTATTTATTTATTTATTTATTTATTTATTTGTGCATTTATTTATTTATTTATTTATTTATTTATTTATTTATTTGTGCATTTATACCTCTATTGGCCACCCATCTTCCCTGAAAGGCAACTCTGGGTGGTTCACAATCAAATAAGAGATAAAATAACAGAGATAGCAAAATTTCAAAACTTCAAAACAAAACAAAAGATTCCTACTACTTAGATTCTTTAAACTTCCAGAGCACAGCCAAACAGCCTGAAAAAAATCACAACAGCTATCAGATCCCGGCCGTGAAAGCCTTTGAGAATACATTGGTTCCCACTGCTGTTTTGAACCCATCAATGATTGCCCACTCCAGATACATAGCTGGCTGTGACACAAGCAACCAAAGTTGTCGGGTTTGTGTGTATCTTAGTTAGAGAAGGGATGTAAATAATATTCACTCATTTCTTCCTCACTGAGGAATTTTCAGTCCACGTGAAAGCGAGACAGAGTGCTGTTTTTCCTGCTCCCCAATGTCTGTGAAAAACGTGTAAAGCACACTCAAATAGAAGTAGCGAGGGAGAAAGAGAGGACACAACACAATGCTGATTATTAAAACAGACACAAATGCCATCTCAGGTGCTGCTAATCCTTCAAAGCCCAGGCAATAAAGCAGCAACCCTTACCATTTTGTGCAAGTTGCATTTATTTGTGATAAAGCATTATTTGCCCATATGTGTTATTTTGTATAATTTGGCTCAATCTGCTAACGCACACTAGAAAATCCTTGCTGAATGTGGAAGAGAATAATTTTCTTTGGGCAGGAAAAAAAATATTTACAGTTTTTCTTTCAATTCTGCCAGATTTATTTATTTATTTATTTATTTATTTATTTATTTATTTATTTATTTATTTATCACCAGACTTTCCCAAAAGGGAACTCAAGGTGGTTAACAAGTTTACAATTCCACAATAGAGAGTTCAAAGGGATAATAATCACCAAGATAAACCCCAAGCCAAGATTTACATCTCAAGTTCAGAAGCTGGAGGTTGATTGATTTATTTATTCATTTACCTACTTACTTATTTTAGCTATACAGTGGTACCTTATATAAAGAAATTACTTCATTCCAAATGAAATTCTGTTAAGCAAATTTTCCTTTCACGAGTTCTACATTAAAGGACAAGAGACTTTCTGCAACATTATAATAGTAAGGATGTCAGACATTTATATCACAGTTCTAGTGTGGGCCATGTCTAACCCATCGATGAAAAACATATTTCATATTTATTTCCTTGTTTCTGTGTTGGGATTTTGGAGAGAGGATGAAGCTGTTGACTATAAAAGCTAAATGTGATGGCAAATTTATACAGCTCTCAACCCTAAATGCTCCTTGACTGCTTTCATCTTTTTTTCCCTTTTAAGTAAGCCTATGCGCCAGGCTCCGAACTTTTGATTTGTAACCACAGTTGCAAGCATTATGCATTTCATATGGAAGAATGTATGTGCCATTGGATTTAACACAGCATCAACACGTTCTTTGATGTCAAGATGCTGCTGGGGGTGAGGAGGAGGAAGTTATCCGTGTATAAAATACCCCCATCTGGCTTCTCCTGCGATCCATGTCAGAATCGTTACAACAGCTGTCCTAAGTGTGATGGTAATTGTGGAAACTGGAACTTTTGATTCTTACTAATCTCAGCACAAAAGAGGAAGCAGTTCATTCTCCCCTCCACTATATGGACATTGTTGACGTTTTAATGTGACACAAGACCTTTTCACCCGCGCAAGCATGGGTTGATTGATTGTCCCATCTAGGTCCGGTTTCCCCCCACACACACCTAGATTTTAATTTAGCTACCCGGTATGTGACCTGCTTAAACTTAATGCAGTACATCCCATCTAGCTATCTGTGGCTGACAGCCTAGGGCAATGCTGAAGAACCTATGGCACAGGTCGGGTGCCAAAGGTGGCACCTGGAGCCCTTTCTGTGGGCACCCAACATTGCCCCTTCACAGCCACCTGTATTCAGGTTAAATTGCTCTATTGGCACTTTGTGAAAAATTAGTGGGTTTTGACTTGCAGCTTGGGCACTCGGTCTCTAAAAGGTTCGCCATCACTGGCCTAGGGTCTGAATAGCCCTCCTGTTGTTGTTTTGCTGGGTTTTTGAGACACAAAATCTCTGGACTTCTGTCAGCATAGAGAGCGGCTTGATCTGTCCCTAAACCCAGCTGGCCCAATGCCCATAATGGCCAATCAGAAGCCCACAGCCCAGGGCTTCAGGCCCATCAGAAACCACAACACATGGCTGCATCACAAATGGAGAAAACAGGATCTCCAGACTTCAGTAAATAACTTGGAATTGGGCTCTGGACAACATATACGGTAGCAATAAATCTAGTTTCACAGAAACTTAAACCTAATTTGCAAAGTTCTACATTGTGGTCCACTCTTCTTTATAAGATATGGAGATGATCCATGCAGCTGACCTAATACTCCTGCATGTTTTATCTTGCTCTGTCCTTGTTTGTGAGTGTGCTTATGCAACACTTTCAGCAGCTTGCTTCCCCTTGGATCTACCTACAAAATCTTGGGATTTGGTGGACGGCTTAAAATTCACTCCTGCCAAGCAGATAAGACCAATGAAAATTGGTGGAACAATGTCATTGCCAAACAAGCAACCAAGAGGGCTGTTGCCAACACCATGCAGGGACACTACCAAGATCTATACAATCGTCTGAAAATGCCAGAGGAGAAATACATTTACTGGTTAGCCAAAGCATGAAAGTAGGCCACCCAAGACATCAAGTACATAAGAACATAAGAAACATAAGAAGAGCCATGCTGGATCAGGCCAACGACCCATCTAGTCCAGCTTCCTGTCTCTCACAGTGGCCCCACCAGATGCATCTGGGAGCGCATGAGACTAGATATCTGTCTCCTGATAGCACTCCCCAGCATCTGGCCCTTGAAGTACCCGGTTTTAAGCTTGGAGATTACACATCTCCATCATGGTTTGTAACATGTGATGGACTTCACATCCAGGAATCTGTCCAATCCCCTTTTGAAGGCATCCATGCCAGATGCCATCACCACATCCTGTGGCAGGGAGTTCCACAGACTAACAACGTGTTGGGTGAAAAAATATTTTCTTTTGTCTGTTCTTACTCTCCCAGCCCTCAATTTGAGTGTATGTCCCCTAGTTCTGGTATTTTGTGAGAGGGAGAAGAGCGTCCCTCTATCCACTTTACTCATGTCCTGCATTATTTTGTACATCTCAAAGATACCAAGACATCTAGTACTATATGTGCTTAGAGGAAAAGGACAGCAAAAGACTCCAAGGCAAACAGGAAATCCTACAAAGATGGCAGGGCAGCTTCCTTCAGACTGACAAGGCTGCTTGGATGAATAGCGAAATGTTTCAATCTCACACACACACACACAAAAATCCAGTTGCCATGACTCGTCTCCCAGAGATCCTGCAATGATGGTAACACCATTTTCAATGAGATCTCCAACACTGACTTTCTGCACCCACCAATCCTTGAAGGCATGCCAACCTATGGATCAATTCAGCCCATTACCACCATAGAAGTCATCAATGCAGTAGACAATATGAAGAATATGAAGGCCCTGGGATCTGATGATCTGCCTGCTGATTTCTAGAAACTACAGGAACTCCAAGACATGGGGATAATTTGGCTGACAGAGTTCTTCAACGCCTTAATTAATAGTGGCTCTATACCTAATGATTGGGCAATAAGCATAACAGTCCCTGTATTCAAGAACAAGGGTGACCCAGTCAACTGTGTCAAATATCACCCAATCTGCCTCCTGTTCCACACTACGAAGATCGTTGAGACAATTCTGGACCAGAATTTTTACCCCACCTTTCTCCTTGAAAACAACCCAAGGCAGCTTGTGTGTGTGTTGCATCGTTACAGTTGTGACCAACCCTTCGTGGCTCCATGTCCATGGAGTTTTCTTGGCAGGAATACTGGAGTGGCTTGCTAGTTCCTACTCCAGGCACCTACAGCGCCTGGTATTCCCTAGTGGTCTCCCATCCAAGTACTAACCAGGGCCTTAGCTTCCGAAATCAGGTGAGATCGGATATGCTTAGGGCATCTAGACAGTTTAGGCCTTTATTAAAATACAATATTTAAAAGTTATAAACATTAAGTATACAAATATTTTAAAAGAATCTAGCAAACACCACACTAAATACTATAAACAAAATCAACACCAGCACTGAGCAACAAGGCTTAGCTAAGGCTCCTTCTAAAATAAATGGCTTTGCGTTTGATATTCTTGATGCATTACCTATGCTACAGAAACAAGGCTACTGTTAGAACAGAATAAGGAGAAACAGAATGTTTTCCTACTGGCAAAGGTGAGAGTGTATTTTATTTTCCAATGTGTTATTTTTCAGGCGGATTAACATGAAATGAAGGGTGAGTAAAAACTGCTGGAAGAAATATCTATAATTTTAAATACCCAAATGATATATATTACTAACATGAGAAGAGCAATGACTTGAAGTGACTGCTGGTGAAAGTTGAAGAAGAAAATTTAGAAGCAGTATTATAGTTGAACATTAAGAAGACAAAGGCATATGATTTGGACTTCTCCAATAATATAGTTACCTGTATTTTGGTTTGGTATCCTAACATGTATTAATGCAGTACTATAGAAATCTTGGATGTTTCTGGAAACTCATATTCTTTCAAATTATATTCCCATCATGGATTTAACAAAGGGTCAAAGAAAGTGGACATTAAGAGCTCTTATGGTGGCAATACAATTTATATTTTTTAAAAAAGGAAAGACAAACATTCTCTATTCATTACACAGTGGTCAGAAACATTTGTTACCTAGCCTCATTTGAATTAGAAACATACAGAAGTCAATTCTGTGAAGACATCTACAAGGATATTTGGAAGGCTTATGTGGGCTCTTTGTAAATTAATAGGGTGGCTTTGTGTGTGTGTGTGTGTTGTGTCATTACAGTTGTGACCGACTCTTTGTGACTCCATGTCCATGGAGTTTTCTTGGCAGGAGTACTGGAGTGGCTTGCCAGTTCCTACTCCAGGCGCCTACAGCACCTGGTATTCCCTGGCGGTCTCTCATCCAAGTACTAGCCAGGGCCAACCCTGCTTAGCTTCCGAAATCAGGTGAGATCGGATGTGCTTAGGGCATCTAGGCAGCTAGGGTGGCTTTGCAGGAAATATCAATGTTGTTATACTGTAATGTAAACACTGTGGTATGGTGTTCCACTAATGTTGGCCTCCATGCCCTATCAGTCCCTTCCAGAATAGCCAACAGTCAGGGATGATGGGGGCTGAAGTTCAAGCACTACTTACTAGAGAGCCATAGGTGGTGCTAAAAGTGCGTATTGCTTTGAAATAGTTCAATGCTAGTTATCTTCTGTTTTTTTGAAAATGTTTCTATCAACCTCATCAAGGGCACAACTAATCTTCATATTCCAAAATTTGTAACACAGCCTTTTAATCTGATTCTGTGCCTTCATCTGCCAACCTGGGCTGGTCCAGATGTGCTGGACTACAACCCCCAGTTTCCCCACTACATCTGGAAGGCTCCATTTTGAGGGAAGTTATTCTGTGTTAAAAATAAGAGCTCAGAAAGGAGCATGAGAAAAATTGGCAGCCTCGTGTTACAGCAATATATGGGGATCTTTTATTGACTCTGTGCTAATTAAAATAATTGTGCCATCAAAATAATCAATGCAGTTTTGGAAGGGAAATGCAACATCATAAATGAAACACTGTAAATTCAGTGGTTTAGGCATATGCCGGATATTGGGAATTTGATTTCCCTCAGTGCCTCCTTGACATGGGTTCAGATTGATGATCCATAAAGTGCATTCCAGTTCTGCTGTTCAATAATGATGATTATGATGATGATGATGATGAACATCTACCCCACTTGGTGACTGGGTCCACTGATGAGGATGCTATTATTATTATTATCATCATCATCATCATCATCATCATCATCATCATCATCATCATCATCACACTAGACAAGATAACAACGCTGGATTTTATTTATTTATTTATTTATTTATTTATTTATTTATTTATTTATTTATTTATTTAACTTATATGCCGCCCACTACCCAAAGGTCTCTGGGCGGCTTACAATCCAAAAAATAAAACAATTTAAAATAGTTAAAAGTAAGATATCAATAAATCATGAATAAAACCTTACAGTAAAATCATTATTCTAAAATTGTCATCAGCGGACCCACCATCTATATTATATCAATTAAAAACCTTCTGGAACAGGAAGGTTTTTACCTGGCGCCGGAATGTAATCAGTGTTGGCGCCAGGCGGATCTCGATCGGGAGGGCATTCCATAGCTTGGGAGCAGCTGCCGAGAAGGCCCTATGTCTACAGGCCATCCCTCTCACCTCCTTGAGGGATGGCTCTTTCAAAAGGGCCCCCTGGCTCGATCTTAATTGCCGGGTAGGTTCGTATGGAAGGAGGCGGTCCTTCAGGTATCTAGGTCCTAAGTCGTTTAGGGCTTTGTATGTCAGAACAAGCACTTTGAATTCGGCTCGGACAGCAACTGGTAACCAATGAAGGTTACGCAGAATCGGCGTGATGTGATCCCTGGCAGCCCCACCACTTACCAGCCGGGCCGCACGATTCTGAACCAGTTGCAATCGCCGGACCGTCTTCAAAGGCAGCCCCACGTAAAGCGCATTGCAGTAATCAATACGGGATGTTACCAGTGCATGCGTAACTGTCATAAGGCTGTGCTCGTCTAGGTAGGGGCGGAGCTGGTATATTTTCCGCAGCTGAAGGAAGGCACCCCTGGCCACCGAATCCACCTGGGCTTCCAGAGTTAGACCGGGGTCCAGAAGCACCCCCAAGCTGTGGACCCTGTCCCTTAGGGGGAGTGCGACCCCATCCAGGACAGGAAGATGGCCCTCTAACCTGTCCGGCAAAGCACCCATTAACCGTACTTCCGTCTTGTCTGGATTGAGTTTCAATTTATTAACCCTCATCCAGTCCATTATCTGGCCCAGACACCAGTACAGAAATCGCCTCACCTGGATTGGTGGAGAACGAGAGGTAGAGCTGAGTATCGTCAGCATATTGCTGACTCCTCAGCCCAAACCTCCTGATGACCTCTCCCAGCGGTTCCATGTAGATGTTGAACAGCATGGGAGACAGTATGGAGCCCTGGGGAACCCCGTGACATAAACGCCACGGGGCAGAGCAACTGTCTCCCAGCACCACCTTCTGGACACGGTCAGCCAGGAAGGATTGGAACCACTGCAGAGCAGTGCCTCCAACCCCCAACCTGGCCAGCCTATCCAGAAGGACACCATGGTCAATGGTGTCGAAAGCCGCTGAGAGGTCCAGGAGTATCAACAGGGTCGCACTCCCCCTGTCTCTCTCCCGGCAAAGGTCATCATACAGGGCGACCAAGGCGGTCTCCGTACCAAAACCCGGCCTGAAGCCAGATTGAAATGGATCCAGAAAATCAGTTTCATCCAGCAGTGCCTGGAGTTGTCCGGCCACCACCCGCTCCAACACCTTGCCCAAATAAGGGAGGTTCGCTACTGGTCGGTAGTTAACCACCAGCCCTGGGTCCAGGTTTGGTTTTTTTAGGAGTGGTCTAATCACCACCTCTTTCAAGGTGGTGGGGACCACTCCCTCTCTTAAGGAGGCGTTAACAACCTCCTGGACCCAGGTGCGAACCCCCCTGGCAGATCTTTCAATTAGCCAAGAAGGGCAAGGGTCGAGTGGTGTGGTTGTAGCATGGACAGCTCCAAGCACCCTGTCCACATCCTCAGGTCTCAATAATTGAAACTCATCCAATAACACTGGACCTAAGCACGGCACACTGGATACATCCCTTGAATCTGCATCAATAGTGGAGTCCAATTCCCTGCGAATCTGAGCGATTTTTCCCTCAAAGTGAGCAGCAAACTGGTCACAACAGGCTGATGAGTTGTCCAGAACCTCCACCGTATTTCTTGGTTGAATTGCAAATCACTAGTTGAAAGCTTCCCAAGCGTTTAAGACTACGTGATGTATCAGCGAATTATGTGAGCAGATCCCAGTAAGGTGGCTTTCTGCAGCTGACTGATGGTGACTTTGTCAACTCCAATTTCTTCTAAATACTTGCTTATCTCTTTAGGCATTGCACCCAGCATGCCAGTTACCACTGGGACCACCTGTACCGGTTTATGCCAGAGTCTCTGAAGTTCAGTTTTCAGATCCTGGTATCAGGTAATTCTTTCAAGTTGTTTCTCAGTGACTCTACTATCACCTGGTATAGCAACATCAATGATCCACACTTTTTTCTTCTCCACAATCACAATATCCGGGGTATTATGCTCCAAAACCCTGTCTGTCTGTATTCGGAAGTCCCAAAGTAATTTTGCATGCTCATTTTCAATCACTTTATCAGGCTTATGATCCCACCAGTTCTTTGCTACGGGCAAATGACAGTTTTGATACATTTATTATTATTATTATTATTATTATTATTATTATTATTATTATTATTATTATTATTATTATTATTATTATTATTATTTTCAACAGGTCCCAGTGGAAGGAGGCATTATGTATGCAGGTATACACACACGAGAAAGGTCCTTTATTTGTTATTTGTTTTTTTATGTGTGCCTTATATATTTTTTAAAACGAAGAAGAAGAAGAAGAAGAAGAAGAAGAAGAAGAAGAAGAAGAGCCTTCACAGATTAAAGAGAGACACTCATTCTATACTGACGATGCAATATTTCCAAAATGCATCAGAAAACTAAACACCAGTCAAAATGCCCTTCGCCCAGCAAATAAAGAGCAGGAACGAAACACCCAGTTGCCGTTCCTATACGGAAACAGAGGGGGCGCCTGCGCATTGCCAGGCGTTGTACGGAAAAATAAAAATAAAGAGCCATGGCAGCGCCCATCCCGCTCTGCAGCTTTCCGTACAAGGCCGCCTTGCGGAACCGGAAGTGGTCGTTTTCGTGTCCGTTCCGCCGGGGCGACCCGCTTCCCGGAACCTTGTTGTCGAGCAAACCTGGGAAAGAAAGGGGAGATTCCCGCCTAGACCACGCTGGAAATACCGCTGGAGACCCAAGACCGGGTCCAAGATCCAGGTGCGTGTGGCCGCACTGCAACCGGGTTGTGTGACCCTTGCCGGCGGGGCCCGGGGGGTCCCCAGGACTGCCAGCCCCACAACCCTTCGCCACTGGCTGTGCAAGGCAAGGGCTTTCTGGGGGAACCCCACGCCCCGCCCCAAGTTTGAGAACCACTGCGTTATCTTGCAAAATGCATGTATTTATTTATTTATTGAATTTTTGCACCGGCCATTTAGCAAATAGCTACTCTGGGGGGCGGGGCGGTGTTGCAAACCAAATAAGTAATATAATAAGTAATTGCAAACCAAATAAGTAATTGATAAGTAATAAATATTTTTTTAAAAGTAAGGATGACAAGAAACCTAGTGGTTCTCAACCTGTAGGTCCCCAGATGTTCCTGAACTTCAAATCCCAGAAATCCCTTCCAGCACAGCGAGTGGTGGAGGCTTCTGGGAGTTGCAGTCCAGGAACATCTGGGCACCCACAGGTTGAGCACCACAAACGAATCACATTGTAACTGATCTCGAGGCAAAGGGGGGGTCCGTTCAGAAAAGGCGCAGGTGGTGGTGGAGCGCCAGAAAGTCCTAGATCGGGGAGAGCTTGCTTGAATAGCCACGTTTTTATTTGGCGTTTAAAAACTCCTAAGGAAGCAGCCAGAGTTTTGTCTTATTTTTCTTTGATTTTTGCCTGGAATTCCCCCCTCCCAAAATAAGAAGAACAAGTGGCAATGGCAATCCTTGGTAGGAGAAGCCATTTTGCCAGTTATCGAGGACCTACATTGCTGCTGTAGGGTTTTGTAGGCTTACATTAGAAAACTTTGTGGTCGGTGAAGAACCGAATTGGCAGCCAGTGCTGAGCAGCCAAAATAAGGATGATGTGCCGAAAATGTTTCACCCCTTTCACTAGTCTGGCCACAGTGTTCTGCAGTAGCTGAAGTTTCCACATTAGCCTCAAGGACAGTCCCTTGTAGAGGGCACTGCAGTAGCCTAATTGAATCAAAAATATTGTGGCACCCTTAAAATGATCAGGGCTCCCCCCCACACACACACGCAGTGAATGCTCTTTGCTAGTTTTAGTAACATTATTATTTCATGCCAGTGGAATATGCTGCCACGGAGGGTGGTGGAGTCTCCTTCTTTGGAGGTTTTTAAGCAGAGGCTGGATGGCCATCTGTCGGAAATACTGTGATGAAGGTTCTTGCATGGCTGGGTGTTGGACTAGGTGGCCCTTGAGGTCTCTTCCAACTCTATGATTCTATAATTCTATTACCTAGGTTGCTTATTAGTAGTGTTAATAATTTGTCACCCTCCATTTCATCTGGTTCCCCACTATGAATGCTAGGTATATAAATTTGCAGCCTGACAGCTGTGCTATGCATGGCCTAACTAAGCATATTGCTTTCCTCAAATGCTCACTTTGAGATAATTGCTTTTTATAAATATTACAGTGCTTTGGTAGTTTTGGATCACTAGAGGTCAGTTCTAGTTCCAATTTGACAGGACAGAACATGAATACGGCTCTTCTCTTTATTGTACATAGCTTACTGATTGCAATCTCAACTTTTATGAACTAGAGCACACTTTGAGTTTTTGCTGTTAATCTGTTCATTAGTCTGTAAAGTGCTACAGGAGGCCTAGGTGGGTGCAAGCGGGTTGACCCCTTTTTGGGGAATACTTTTCAATTAATCTGTGTTAACAACTGGATGGTGTCGAGGTGGCACCTTAAAGATGAACTTTTATTCAGTACAACAGAGTATGTTACCGTAAATACTGCATGCCCTTGGGCTGTGTTTGTAGCCATACCACTTATCCCAAAACGTTGTGGAAATTACGGCGGAGAAGAAATTGTGTGATCTTACCCATATGATGGGGGTGATTGAAAAGAAAAATGAAGAAAGAATGATCCCTTCTTTCTGTGTTTTCCCCCTGTACACCCCCAACAGCCAATCTTTCCTTTTAGGTTGTGCCTGTACTTTCCATATTACTCTTAAAGCTGTAAGCCACCCACAGTGGCCTCTGACCAGATGGTTAGTATAGAAGTCATATAAATTAAATAAAAGAAAGCATATGCATGAGAAGGAGAGTTCACTGTTTTCTTTTCTTCCTTCATAGTATGCAAAGCCAAACAGTCTTGTGCATTTTGTTTATGGAGATATGCCTCCCACTATGTTCTTTGAGACTTACTCTCAGGAAAGTGCATGTAGGGTTGCAGTTTATTTCTTCTTCATTAATTTTTGAAGCACTCCAGTGTTGCTTCTGGAGAGGAAGGATCAGCCGAAAGGGTGCTGAGAATGCCTGAAAGTGTTCACAGTCCTCACATTGTTCAGAGAGGCTCTTTCCCCCTGCTATTTAGTTGATGTTAGTGTAATCCCACCTTGATTTCTCATCCATAAGTGGTTTATAATCCTAGTTGTGTAAGCCAACATGTTTTGTAACTACTTGTTTTAGCTTTGTATTGCTCCTTGTGCAGGACATCAGTAATGGATTACTAAGATATCGGATGTCATTGATGGGCAGTGGTTGAGAAGACTACCGACCTGAACCAAATATAACATTATAGAGCGCTTAATAAAAGCTGTTGAGCAGCTCCAAAGTAACTTAATATTTAATCCTGGATCAGATTGCTAATAAATCGTAGGTCTGATGAAATTAGTGGGGCAAATTAGTCATGATTTCACATCAAATTGATTTCATTGTGAAGTCTGTGCAAGTAATTTGCCTGTCCTTGTGTCATAGCATGGAATGACTCTTGAAAACAAAGTAAGATACTTTAAAAACCTACATGTATATTACTATGACACTTTATTTTGTATCCTCTCACAGCAAAATGTCTACGCCACCTCTAGCTGGTGTAGGAATGCCTCCTGGCCCATTTACAGGTCCCCAAACTCAAGCTGCGCGGGAAGTCAACACAGCATCTCTGTGTCGCATTGGTCAGGAGACTGTGCAGGATATTGTATTTCGTACCATGGAAATCTTCCAGCTATTAAGAAATATGCAGGTGAGATGCAACACTTACCTTTTTCTGAATGCTTTTAGAACTTCTTTGTGTGTGTGTGTGGGGGGGGGTTCTTGAATGAATTCAAAAGAGATTACTGTAGCAAATGGGGGGAAAGCTTCAAGCTGATGCAGATAAAGTATTGTGTTTGAAAGGAGGAACTGTAGTTTGGTAAGCATTTTAAATTAAATTAATTTAAAAGAAATGTCATATGATACTTAAAATTTACCAAAAAAGCTCCAAACATTGTTTAAAGAGGTAAAAAATATACTAAAAATAACATGAAGCCCTTACATATGCATAAAGCTACATATGGTGTTGTAACTGAATCAGTATGTTCTATTTTTGGCATTATTTTTAGTCCTAAAGTAGTAAAAACTTACGCAATTGCTCCTTCAGCATGGTAGTTGCTCCTTTTATGTATGTAGCCATGTTCATAGCAGGTGATTTTCATAGAGTCCTATTTTGATCCACAGTGTATATATTGCCAAAATATGTTCCAAGTTTCTTACTGTTATCAACAGATTCCACGCTAAAATCTAATTCTGCCTTTTTAAAGAAATGCTCATCTGGGCAGTTTTCTTTGCTGAATAATATATATGTTTTTGTTCTACTTTGATTAGTCTATGAGGTTTCTCCATGAATCCACAATGGGCATTGATAGCAAAGTGGACTTTTGACAGAAATATTTATGCCTATTTGCAATGTAATCCTTTATGTTCCTTGGCCCTTAATTGTTGATGCTTTTATTTTTGAAGTTGGTTTGAATGTGACTATACAGTTTCGTGCACTTGTTAACAACAGTTGTTATAATAATAATGCTTGACTCTTTCAGCTTCCAAATGGCGTTACCTATCATACGAGCACGTATCAAGACAGATTAGGGAAGCTGCAAGAGCATCTGCGGCAGCTGTCAATTCTTTTTCGGAAACTTAGACTGGTATATGACAAATGCAATGAAAACTGTGCAGGGCTTGACCCTATTCCAATAGAGGTAAGTGGAAGTCAGCAAATTTAAACCTAGGGTGGGCAGACGGGAGACTTTTAGGGCTACTGCACTGTCATAAGAAGTACCAAGATCCACCAACAAGAGCAGGCATGTCCAAAGTCAGGCCCGGGGGGCCAAATGCGGCCCGTTTTCAAATTCTGAGCGGGCCGCGACTTCTCCCCACTGGTTCAGCCTGTCATGCATCCCCGCCAGCAGGCCCCTCCCCATACTGGATGGAGACGTCAGCTTGCAGATTTACAATTTGCCTGCCCTCCCTGCCTCTGTCCGTCCCCCTCCCCCCCAGCCACCTGCCCCCGGCTTCATTGCTGCAGCGTCCTCCCTGCCTCCTTGCATGTCCTAGAGGTTTGCCCAAAGTCTGGACCAGGGGCCAAATGCAGCTGGATGGCCGGCCCCCACACATTTTCACCTCACCAAATCTGGTCCTCCTTGCAAAAAGTTTGGACACCCCTGAACTAGAGCCTAGTACAAAAGATCTGGATACGCAAGGTTTGAATGTTTACAAGATATTTGAGTACTTGTAGTGAGCAGGGTGCTGTAGAAGCACCTGTTCCAAGCACTCCAACAACTTTTAATTACAGGAGCATAATTTATTTATTTATTGTTGGATTTATACCCCGCCCATCTTCCCAAGGGAACTCTATTAATTGTGATTAATAGTGTAGTTCAGTGGCTCCCAAAACATTTTGACTCATGGCTCCCTTGCTTAACTGGCCGTGGCTCCCCAGTACAGTAGGATAGTCATATCCGTGGGATTAGTACCTGTGGTTTCACTTATTAACTGCCTGAAAAATAATTTTTAAAAAAACCAAAACACATGGATATAGCTACCCAAGGTATATTACCAGAACTAGCCAGCAGGTCAATGATTCCCAACCTGTGGGTCCCCAGATGTTCCTGGACTGCAACTCCCAGAAATCCTGGCCAGCTCAGGTAGTGATGAGGACTTCTGGGAGTTGCAGTCCAGGAACATCTGGAGACCCACAGGCTGAGAACCACTCTACTAGATGGAACCAAGAGCCCTGTGGGGTTAAACTGCTGTACTGCAGCTATAACTGTGCTCACAACCTGGGGTTCAATTCCAGGCAGTGGGCTCAAGGTTCACTCAACCTTCCGCCCTTCTGAGATTGGTAAAATGTGTATGCAGCTTCCTAGGGGGAGGGGGCGATGAGTAGCTTGCATAATTGCTTATAAACTGCCCAGAGAGTGCTTTAAGTGCTATGGGGCGCTACATAAGCAGCACACTTTTCTTTTACTATGCTATATATAAGTGGCCTAATGGGAACACCCTTGTGGCTTTTTTTTTGAGGGGCAGGAAAGAAACAGGGAAGAGTCCCTTGTGAACAGGAGGACAGAAATCCCAGTCTTTTGGTCCAGGATTCGCTCTCAGTGCTATGCACAGACAGCAGAGAACCTGCAAGTTAAAAAAAAAAAGCAGGCTATGCATTGCCCCCTCCCCCAGAAAGCTGGGTACTCATTTTACCGACCTCGGAAGGATGGAAGGCTGAGTCAACCATGAGCCTGCTACCTGGGATCAAACCCCAGGTCGTGAGCACAGTTTTACCTGCAGTTACAGGCATTTGACCACTGTGCCACGGGGCTCTTGTACATGCTGTAGGATGCAGTGGGTGAGAAAAGAAGAAGGATTAGAAGATTTTTGTGGTGCTCTTGAGTTGGTGTCTTCGTGCCCCACAGAACCTTAGTGCACAGTTTGGGAAACACGGGTGTAGTCGATATAAACCATTTTGGCAGCTGATAATCTTTATTGCTGATCACTGACAGTTTTGCCAATGACTCAAGAGCCATCTTTGTCCACCCGTAGTAGATCATGTTTCGTATTACAAGAACTGGAAAGCTTCCTGTGAATCACTTTTCCCAGTTGCTTCCTTAGATTGATGGATTTCAGAAGTCCCAACCTTTGTTCCTTGAGGGTAGGGCTGCGCATTATGAGCACGATACGAACACAGTGGTACATCTTAAGACACATGCCTCGTAAGATGAACAAACTCATAGGAAGAAAAAAAATCTGGGAATGGGCGTGCTTCGCATGACAAAAAAGTTTCCTATGGGACACCTCACAAGACAAAAAGCCATTCCACATGTACCTGGGGGGAGTTATTTTTGTCTTTATACTAGCTTCTGGAATGGATTAATCCATTCCCAGTGCATTCCTATGGGAAACTGCACTTCACAAGACAAACTTTTTGCAAAATGAAGCGACCCATATCTTCCGGAACAGATTAATCAATTTTCAGTGCATTCTTATGGGAAACCACATTTCGTAAGACAAAATTTTCTTAAAAGAAATTGACCTGTAGAACAAATTAAATTTGTGTTAAGAGGTACCACTGTATTTTATAAAAGAATAGCCATTTATGTTCCATAGTATACAAAACCAAATGGATCTTTAAAGTGTTACCGAAAATAGATACATATTTGTCCTTAAATTAGCTCAGGTGCAGGTTTTCATACCTGTTTGTATAATAATAAGCTTTTAGGAGGCCTTATACACTTGTTTTGCTTCCATTTGCAGCAACTTATTCCTTATGTTGAAGAGGACAGCTTTAAACATGATGATCGAGGAGCAGCCAGCCAGCTTCTCTTTGCTAGTGAAGAGAGAAGAGAAATCTTGGAAGTGAACAAGGTACCAGTGTATGTGTGATTTGCTTGCAGCGGATGTGATCATAGAAGGCTTCAAGGGACAGTTATTTGACTCAGTGCATATAAAAGTGATTGAATTGTATTCTTAAATTCAAACAAAACATTGTTTTGTTCCCAACACTTGTGCTCCCTGTGCCATGTTTGTTTAGGGACATTACACATGCCCTTACATTTTTAACATCCTGAGTTATAGATTCCTAGGCTTAGAAACATGGTGTCTTTCTTTTAAAAGTTCTCTTTCTTAGGCAGTGTGGCTATGCATCTTATGTGATCTGAAGGTTTGTAAAAATGGGAAGGAAAAAAAACCACCTTAATCCCTTTTTGCCACAAGGGCAGTACTGTGAAAAAGACACAGTTTCTAGTTATTATTGCTGCACCAAAGTTAGCAATAGATATTGTGCAACAGAGCAAATCAGTATTCCATGAGACAGGGTTGATAAAAATCAATGATTTTTAAAAAATCAAAAAAATTGGATTTTTTAAAATTTACATTGATTTTTTTTTAATTTAAATTGAATTTTTAAAAATTTAAATACTTTTCTGGGGGAAAATCTCCCTAAAGATCATGTTCTAGTTAAGATACATTAGATTCCAAAGGTTATTCATCATGAAATTAGTTTTTAATTATGTAGCATAAGACTGTATTAATCCATTCACAATGTCATGGTCTCCCAGAGGTTTCTGATTATTTGGGGCAATTTTTTCTATCTAGAAGATATGATCAAAGATGCTTGGTTTTGCTATTTTTAAAACTGTGAATTTGGGTCTGCAACAATAACATACCTCTTTGTAGCAAAAAATGTTATAAAATATCAAAATTGAGGGGGGTTAATTAATCCCTTTGCAAATCTAAGTAAACAGAATCAACCCCCCTCCCCTTACCTCTTAAGTGCTACGTTTCAATAAATTCAATGACTAGAAGGTTGTTTGGAATGGAATAGGTCTGCACAAGGAGCACAGTTTGAGGAAGGAGGGGCAAGCAGTAAAATAAAAGTGAAACATTTTGAGCACAGTGCTCCACATCTTGAGTTCTTTATGTGTATATAGACTTGAGGATTATCATATTTTTCTCACTCTCTCTCCCTTGAGCAGAGAAACCTGTAATGGCACCAGGCCGTAAAAGAGACCCAGTTTAGGAATATTTTAATGAAGTTCCTCTACCTATGGGTGAGGCATGCATGCATGCAAAATGCAAACACTGCAATAAAGAAATGCAAGGCCTTGTAACCCAAATGAAGCAGCATCAGTGATGAGAAGTGCAGTGACGAAGATGCATACATAATGCTATATAATGTTGTTGTTTTAGCTAAATAACACTATATATATTATTATTAAGGTAATGATTATGTTTACTCCTTCTAATAAAGTATAACATAATAGTTGTCCAATGTGAATGATTAATCTATTAATCTTTTCTTTCCTACCTTGTGGTAGTGTGATACACACTCTCTGTTCCGTTTACAACCAATACACAATAAACTACAAATTATGCTATAGCAATTGCAAGCATAATCAAATAATAAAGATGGAATAAAACCACAGGACTTACCACTCGGACATAAGCAGACAAATTTAAGCCGCAGTTGGACATCAACGAGAAAATCATATTTAAATCAAACCTTATTGACTAGTGATTTATATCAAATCCACCCTGCCATGAGCTAACCCAAAAAACAAAACAAAAAAAACCACTTTGAAATTCAGATCAGCACTAAGTTTGACAGAGATGTAGCAGTCTATTCTTGCTCTCAGCGAAATTTGGAGAAATGGTTTTCAAGTTATATTTTTTAAAAAAACTAAAGCTGTACCCTCCCCATGCGAACACCAGCACCTTTTTTCTACAGATTTAAAACAAACTGAAAAGACAAAGCTTATTTTGAAAGAAAATGGCTAGTTCCAGCTGCTTTTGTGTGCATATTATGGGCTCGAAATGGAAAATTTGGATTTCGTTCCGTTTTGTCTGCTCCTTGCTTCATTTCATTTAGTTAGTAATATTTTTTTAAAAAATCATACAAAATGAAACGGTAATAAACCAATTCATTTCTCTATTACGCACCCCCAGGGGGTCCTAGAGGCACCATATTTGGTGTGTACCTTCCTTGGACTCTCCCCTTTATGCCCCCCAAATTTGGAGAGATTTGGGGCTTGGGGGTCCGAGTTCGTAAACTTCAAAGGGGGCGCCCCCTGGGAAAAACATTTCTAAGCGCCATTTTCTGTGCTTGGAAATACTGTTCCTGGGCAGCTAGCAGCATGAACATTGCTGTGGGCCTCCCTCAAGCTCTCCCCTTTAAGCACCCCAAATTTAGAGAGGTTTCAGGTATGAGGGCCAAGTTATTCGACTCCAAATGGGGTGCCCCCAGTAGAAAAGCTTTGGTAATTTTAGTCCTTGAAAATGCTGGTCCTGGGCACCTACCAGCATGGAATGTGCTGTGGACCTCCCTCAAGCTCTCCCCTTTAAGCACCCCAAATTTGGAGAGGTTTGGGGTACAGGGGCTGAGTTATTCAACACCAAATAGAGTGCCCATAGGAATACATTGGGTTTTTTTTTTTTTTTGCTTGACTTGGGAAGGGGGGGAGTGGTTTCTCTGTTTCTATGCCTCATGGCAGCAGGGTATATAAAGGGGCAACTACTTTCAGTTGTGGGAGTTGTCTGGGAGTTAGAGAGGAGGATAGACATCTCTCTCTGGCAGTGGGAGATTCATTTAGTCAATTGCAGCTAGCTAGCTTGAGCTCTTTGCTGTTGGGACTGGCTTCTTTCGCTAATCTGCTGCTGCCTGTGCCTGTGTGTTGGGCAGCAGAGCTGTGTGTATTGCTTGCTGTTTGGATGTAAATTTTACTCTCTCTTTGTGTCTGTGTGTAGAGTCTGAGTGAGAATATTCAGGTCACTTCTGGACTGTCTTCAGTGGCTGGTAGCCCGTGCCACCCACCCACCACTTCATTTAATTTAATTTTAATTTTATAATTATATTTGAATTTTTGGGAAGGGTTGGATTGGGGCAGGCTTTCTTCTGTATTTTCTTTTACCCACCCCCATTATTCCCAGACCAGACCAGTCCACCTCCCACCTCTACCAGTCCCCCATTATGCCCCCCCCATTTTTCTGTGCTGCTGAACAGCAGCTATTTTGGTTCTTTAATCAGGATTTTATCAGTGGAATGTGGAATATCAGACAGGGCTTCATTTGGGCAGGCTTTGCTTTATTTACAATTATTGTTGTACCTCTCCAACCGACTTGAAAAAGTACAACAATTCTGAGTGTAAAACAAGCAGGCTTTATTGG
>JAHTLZ010000204.1:14778006-14796477 GCA_023846285.1 Phrynocephalus versicolor | reverse complement strand
CTGTCTGTCTGTCTGTCTGTCTGTCTGTCTGTCTGTCTGTCTGTCTGTCTGTCTATCTATCTATCTATCTATCTATCTTCCAGTCCACCACCCACCTGTACCTACCTATAGTATACCAGTTCTTCCATTCTGTTATTATAACACCCTGTGTGTGCTTTTTCTGTGCTGCTACTAGTACAAAACAAGCAGACTTTGTTGGACAGGCTCTCTCGCTCACAGACACACATAGTGAGTCCTGCTAGCCCCTGCTATAACACAGTTCCTTGGTCTTAACTCAACACATTTTGAAAATCCTATCATGACATATCTCATGGTAAGGTAGAAATGTACCAAAAATGAATCAAATGCATGACATCAAAGTTCAATGCATTGGTTGACTTGACATGGAATGACCCAGTTGCAAATGAACAGAGAAGTCTGCATAACTATTAGATTAGCATTTATTGTGGAATTAGTTAACGTCCCATGTCATTTACCTGCAGAATTTATCCTTCAGCTCACAAAATTAACTAACCAAGGATTGTTGGGGCACCTTAAACACTTAACAGATCTGTGGTGCTCAAACACATCAGATGCATGAAACATTCTCCTCAAAAAGTGTATGTATGTTCATGTTGGACACAGTGTTTTTGTGGGGAAAGATAGCTGTGAATGATGGGCCAAAAGGCATACTGTCTGTCATGGTCCTGTCCATGGCAAATCTGAAATAGAAATTGACACAAACAATAATCTTGTTTTAATGTTGACTCCTTCCATTAAGCAAAGTTTGATACATTTGGCATGTTAAGGGGGGTATGCTTCCCTGGGGTGATGCTCAGACAATAAAACGTGCACACACACACACACCAAGAACTGGCGAGAAATGATATACTGGTTTTCAAAGAAATTGATGTTTGGGGTGTTAAATGCTGCCTGGAGAATTTGTGACTAATTTAATGGTACAGTAAATTGCCCTTACTGAAGGCTTGCTGGAGAGGTAATTCGCCTGTCTAGGTGCCACAAAAAGCATCACGGGGACAGCACTCTGCCCACCTCTGATTTAGAGCCTCAGCAACGCAAGAAGAATAGAATCATAGAGCTGGAAGAGACCTCAAGGGTCATCCAGTCCAACCCCCTGCCACACAAGAATCCCCATCAAAGTACTTCCGACGGATGGCTATCCAGCCTCTGCTTTAAAAAAAACTGCAATGAAGGAGATTCCGTCACCCTCCATGGCAGCATATTCCACTGCCAGACAGCTCTAACTATCAGGAAGTTCTTCCTAATGTTTTATTTATTTATTCACTTATTTATTTATTTATTTAGAATATTTTTACCCTACTTTTCTCCTTGGAAAAGGATCCAAGGTGGCTTACAATAATGAGGGATAATATACAGCCCAGAACATTTGAGACATATTCAAGTTAAGAACAGGGAAATTAGAAGAGGCATCTTAGAACATTATAAGGTAACATTAAAGCTACAAAGAGCGTGCAAAAAGAAAAGAAAAATTATGACGGGTGGAAAGTAACATGGAAAACACTGGTGTTCTTATATAATCAGTCAATGTAATCATGCATGGTAGAGAAGTCACATAGTAGGTAGTCCCTCATGCAGGGAAAGCTTGCCTGAAGAGGAAGGTTTTTGCTGCTTCCAGAAAGACAGGACAGATGGGGCAGTCCTGGCCGCCAGCCGGAGGGAGTTTCAAAGTCTGGGAGCAGCAACAGAGAAGGCCCTTTCACGTGTTCTTATGAGTTCAAATTGAACTCGAACTCTTAAATGTTCAAATGGAATATCATTTCCTGTAGTTTGAAACCATTTCTCCAAGTTCTAGTCTCCGAAGCCACGGA
This sequence comes from Phrynocephalus versicolor, assembly GCA_023846285.1. NCBI lineage: Eukaryota > Metazoa > Chordata > Lepidosauria > Squamata > Agamidae > Phrynocephalus > Phrynocephalus versicolor. Next base: position 14,794,648 of record JAHTLZ010000204.1, on the reverse strand, counting down.
AAACAAACCTGTCCCCTCTTCGATATGACATCCTTTCAAATATTTAAAGTGATGTGGGCATAGCATAGTCTCTACTGCAGACCTTGCCTTTCGGACTTGGAGGTAAGCAAGCCAAAATGGTGTCTTTCTCCAGTCTCGCTTCATGAGGTTAAAGCTGTATAAACATCTAAACAAGGCAGTCATGTGCGTTTCTTGGCATTTTATACCATGGTTTCTTTTGTACCCGTGTGTGTACATCTACCTGTGTGTTAACAGTCTGACTACTGAGGATAAATAGTTCTTGTATTAGATTCCTGGGCTTTTAGTCCACGGAGTCTTTTGCCACAACAAATCTGTCAGTCTTCTTGGTACCAGAAGAATATACAGTACCCTTTGCAGATATAAGTAATTAAAAGTTATTTGGAAAAGTGAAGGTTTTAAAAAGAAACAGGCTGACATTTCAGCTTCTGTCACTGCCAATTAGTGAGGAAAAAGATGTTATAAAACCTCGCATTTCCACCCTGGCAATGCCTAGACACGAGGGGAAAAAAGTGAATTTAAGGAAAAGATACTCTGTCCTCAAATTCTATCATATAACTTCATACAGATGGATGAAGATTTAATAAATCATGAATTTATGCACAGTTCATAAATATATGTCGCTTTTAATTGATAATATGCTCCACTGTTTTTGTGGGTTGCTAACTTTATGGCATGAATTTGCCCATGTTTTGATACCCAAATGCTAATTTGTGTGTCATCCTCCTGAGTGTGATCTCGCAAGAGGAATATCATGAATGTTTATGATAATAATCTGAACTGTTAGTTAAGAAGATAAACTGATAGCGTTGCATTGAAAATTGTGCTTTGAATCCTTCAAGTAATTTCTTAGTCTGTGTGCATTTAAACACTATGTTTGACTTTCTAAATCTTTAAAATAAGTTTTAAAGGGGAGCATGAATTTTCCTAAATATCACTGTAGGTAAATACTGATTAGCTTCTATAGAGGAAGCTTTTAAACGCTTCCCGCTAGTTAGAATTTCAACTGTGTGTGCTCTTATATGCAAAAAATGTGAATAAATATTATTAATACGAACCCAGATACTACGATCCTAAACCCATTTATATGGAAAGTAAGCCCTGCGTTCTTGCTTCTGAGTAGGCAAGAGTGGTGCTGTTCAGACATGAAGCAAGTTTGTAAATATAAGTTTCTTTTACAGTACTTTCCAACGAGAAGATAATGGGAAAAGCTAAAGCATTCTTTTAAATGCTTCTTTTAGTCTTTATCTGGGTTCTACCAGGTCAGAGGTTCTACCAGAACTAGGGGACATACACTCAAACTGAGGGCTGGGAGAGTAAGAACAGACAAAAGAAAATATTTTTTCACCCAGCACGTTGTTAGTCTGTGGAACTCCCTGCCACAGGATGTAGTGATGGCATCTGGCCTGGATGCCTTCAAAAGGGGATTGGACAGATTCCTGGAGGAAAATCCCATCACAGGTTACAAACCATGGTGGAGATGTGTAATCTCCAGGCTTAAAACGGGGGTACTTCAAGGGCCAGATGCAGGGGAGTGGTATCAGGAGACAGAGATCTATCTAGTCTCATGTGCTCCCAAACGCACCTGGTGGAGCCACTGTGAGATACAGGAAGCTGGACTAGTTGGGCCTTTGGCCTGATCCAGCATGGCTCTTCTTATGTTCTTACGTAGATACTCTCATTTTGCAGAGCCCCCTCCTTTCCCTAACAATTTACAGCTAAAACCTGGAATTGTATTCCGATGAGGACAGTCGGGGTAATGTAGAGCCGAGAATTCTATTATGCTTAATCACGGTTCCCGCCAAAGTGTTTAGCTGCACATGTGCATGTCACTCCAGCCACCACGCTGTCCCACTTTCCTTTCCTATAAGGGAATCGAGTCCAACTCCCTGATTAATTCAGGGATGCAAATCAAAGCAGATCTGACAGATTTCTCCTGAACTCCTCTATCATTGCAGCACTTGGCACGTCCCACAGTAATTGGTTCTGTTGTCATACTGCTCCAACAGTTAAGAAGTTGTTCCTGATATTCAGCCCAGATCTGTCTTCCTATAACTTGTATCCATCGTTGTATGTCCTGTACTTAGGGATGATCAGGAACAGATCCTGCATCTTCTCTGTGTGACATCTTTTCATGTACAGTGGTACCTTTTATAAAGGAATGAATTCGTTCCAAATGAAATTATGTTAAGCAAATTTTCCTTTATACAATTTTCCCATAGGAATGCATGGAAAACGGAGTAATCCTATTTTTATGTTGTCTGGATTCTCCCCATAGGCAATTATGTTAAGGAAATTTCCCCTATCTCCGGAATTTTTTATGTTGTACAGATTTTATGTTATACAAACTGTTTGTTATACAAGGGTCCACTCCACTGTATTTGAAAAGTGCTATCATTTGTCCCCTCGGTCTCCTTTTCTTGAGGCCCAGGTCTTCAGTCTTTCCTCATAGGGCTTGGCGTCCAATCCCCAGATCATCCTTACAGCCCTCCTTTTGTTCCAGTTTGTCAGTATGCTTAAAGTGCAGTGTCTAGAACTAAACAGAATACAGTAGGACCCCTGTATCCACTGATTCATTATCCACTGATTCAGTTATCCACGGTTGGCAGAGGGAAAAATTAAATTTATTTTATTTTATTTATTTTATTTTTATATTATATATTTTGAATATTTTTACCCCACCTTTCTCCTTGGGAAAGGACCCAAGGTGGCTTACAATAATGAGGGACAATATACAGTCCAGAACATTTAAGATATATTCAAGTTAAGAACAGGGAATTTGAAGAGGCATCTTAGAACATTAAAAGGTAACAGTAGAGCTAAAAAGAGCATGAAAAAAGAAAAGAATAATCTGCTGTCTTGCATACATAATTCAGCAGCCACAAAGCAAGCTACTGTCACAAAACAGCAGTTTTGGAGGTGTTCTCTCTTGTCCACGGTTTTCATTATCCACGGGAAGGCCTGGAATGTATCCCCAGTGGATACTGGGGTCATACTTGTACTCAGAATGAGGCCTAACCATTCCCAAACAAAGGGGGACTAGTCCTGCATGGGGTTCGGAGTCTATGCTTCATTTAACAGAGCCTTAAATAGTTTTGGCCTTTCATGCAGGTAAATTGCACTGTTGGCTGATATTCAACTTGTGATCTACAGCAGTTTCAAAGTCCTTCTTACTTGCATTACTGAGCCAAATATCCCCCATCTCGTAACTGAATTTGGTATTTTTTTTAACCCCCAATTGAGTAACTTTGGACTAATCCCTGTTAAATTTTGTTCTATTGTTATCAGCTCAGTGCTTCAACCCAAGTGATATATAAATGGAAATGTAAGCCTGTTTTTGTTATCCTGCTCTGTATCCTGTAGGGATTGTGAAATATAGCTACACAATCTCACAAGTTACCCTACGCCTGTAAGTGTGCTTCACTCCATTCTTTGGTTAGAAAAGCAGCTATGTCCCCAGCCATGGACCTGCTGCACGGTGGATGCCAAGAGGGAAGGACGAAAGCTTAATATAATGTATAGGAGTTCCCTGTTATTTACAGCTTTGTATGCACAGCGCCATAAATTGATTGCTGCTAGTTAAGGAGTTGCCACATGTATTCCTGACCGTGTGGTTGGTGAACAACAAGGAACCCAAGAGGTGACTTGCTGCCTAACAGCAGTTTGTCATTGTGTTTTATGCACAATGGACTTAATGCTGATGCTGGTAACTGGTGCAGTTTTGGCTAACCGGCCTGCGACTAGCAAGTGCCCTGGTCAATTTCTGTTTCTAATAAAGGACTTTTAAGGCCTAAAAGAGGAAGGACTGAAATTTATGTTTAATTTATAGCCATTTCTAGGAACACAAGCAGGGCCTGCATACATCATCGGAAATCCTCAGTTGCTGAATCATAGGGAGAATTTAAAGTTAAGGAAATCAGCAGCCCTCCCTCTTGTTCTATGTCAGATCATAATCCCTTCATGACACTAGAAACAGTTCCTAAGCAGGTTGTTACAAAATACTCAGATTTATGATACTCGACTGGATTGGAAGGAACAGAGTGTCCAGATCAAAGGAAACAAAAAAGTCTACGCTTTTCTGCACTGGTCAGACTTCCGCTGAAATACTGTGTCCAGTTCTGGGCAACACAGTTTAGGAAGGACGTAGAGAAGTTAGGACATGTTCAGAGGAAGGTAACTAGAATGATAGTGAGCTTGGAAACCAAATTATGTGTGGATTTGTTGAGGGAATTGGGATATTTAGTCTTGTCAAGAAAAGACTGAGAGGATATATGATAGGCATTTCCAAACAGTTGAGGGGTCGCCATGTGCTAAATAGAGCAAGGTAGGCGGGTTGGTGTTTTGATAGAGACCTCTATAATTCTATGAAAAAGACAAAGTCTTATCCAGCTCCTTTGTAAATTAAGCATTGTAGGTGATGCAGAAGAAATAAAGACGTTCCCGGGTATCTGAATGATGAACAAAAGTTTAGATGCCCCCTCTGGAGCACTGTTTCTTCCTACCTGCCTAATCACTTGCCTATATACTTCAATTTCCTTTTGAACACTATATATAATTAACACTACATCAGTGAATTGACTCCCAATTAGAGTTAGGTCGAAATCAGAGTGTCACACTGACATCTAACCATTATTTCAAAACTAAGTTTAAACCAATCTGCAGTTCTCCTTAGAAAGCTGATGCATGCCTGTAGAAGCTATGAAACTTTATATTTACCATGGGCTTTCTGGGCATCAAAATTCAGATTCTTTGGGGGAAAGTATGTATTGCCTAACACATAAAAGCAGCTAGGGAGGGAAGTTGGCTGAGTGGATCATGAGAATGGTGAATGTCACTAGCCAGTCTTGATATTCCAATTTTGTACAATATGAACTCAAGAGATACAGAGGATCTTAAATGAGATTTAGACCCATTTTCAGTCTGGCTTCAAATTTACTTATGGATCCAAAACTGCTTTGGTCAATCTACATTGGGAGTTGGATTGGAGAGCATGGCTTTTGGGTTCACCTGACATCTCAGTGGCTTTTGATATTGACTGTGAAATCTTTCTCATTTGCCTTTCTGGGATGCCATTTTACAGTGGCTTTGGTTCTTCCAGGCAGAATGAGTTCAAAAGGTGGATTTGGGGGCTCCTGTTTGCCACTGTATTTTTAGAATTTTAGTTTTCTGTTTCTTCCATTTAGATCCCACCTTTCTCCATTGCAAGACCTAAAGGGAATATTTTATTGTATGTGCCCTTACTCGTTCTTACCTATAATTGCTTTAATCCTCTTATAAACCATTATAAAGTCCAGTGCCTGGGGAAAGGCAGGGGTATTAGACAAACATCTTATTTTCATCTTTACTATCATCATCATGATCATCCTCCCGCAGTGCTGCAGTCAATGGCCTTTTTCATGGGCGACTACCTGCTATTGACCGCTATTGGTGTAATTGCTGCCAACTGGTAATGTTGGTGGAGCGAGCCGTATCTTACATTTCCAGGTCAATATTTAATTTGCACTCTCTGTCAGAAAAGGAGCCCAAACTGATTATGTGCTGAAGGGCACTGACTTAGGTGGAAGCTGTCAGTGCTCTTTGCTGTTGCTTAGCCAGCGTGAGGCTGTGTAAACTGACATGTTTCTAGCCTTTTGATGCATATTCTACATTTAAAGAGAGATGACCAAGACTATAGATGGCACAGAGGTAGACGCATAAATAATCTCTTTCTGCCTGTGATCTGTAAGGGCAGATATATCCCTGATCTTCTTTTTTCCAGATACCCAAGTTGTTATGCAAGTCTAATCCGTCAGAAACAAATCTTCCTCTCTTTACAATCAGAAAATAAATCTGGAAGCCCATGGAGATATTGCTGTCATCCTCTGAGTAATTTAAAATGTGTCCATTCCTTTTGCTGTTTGTATTTTGAGTTCAAGGTTAGAGGGTACAGCTTGCAGAAGCTAACCTCTAGATGTTTCTCCCTCTTAATTAGCTATGTTGGGGGGGGGGACACCCCAAACTTCAGTTCATGTTTTTTTATTTAATGGATATATTCCACACTTCTCCAAAGGCAAGCGAGTTATATTAGCTCTATGAGGAATTATGATACACAGTGTGGTATAGTGAATAGAGTGACAGATTAGGACTCTGGAAACCAGAGTTTGAATTTCCTCCCTGCTGTGGAAACTCACTTGGTGGGTGGGTGTGGAAGTGGTAAAACCACTCCTAAAATATTTCACGTACCTGGAAAACCCTGTTGGGGTCAGTATAAGTCAATTCACACTTGATGGCCCATCTAGTAACAGACTATGAAGATTAAACTTAAACCACTACAAGTCCCAATGGCATTGGTTATACATGCATTCTCTTGCTGGGTCTTAACAAGTTTGGCATCACAGCCATTGTAATGGCAGGCTGAGATCTAGACAGCTAAATGGCTGCAGAGAAGTCCTCAGCACTTTCTGTTCCTAAGGATGATGAAGACATTAATGGGAAGCAGCAGGGGACAAAATGTGCACTTGCCCTCACCCAGAAAAGGACACACACGCACATATATAAATCAATATTATGAAATTAGGTTAGCTAGTACCATACTGTTTTTCTCTAGTTCTGAAATCAAACACTTCTTGCTGGATCCTATTACCCCACCAGGGCTTCTTGCAAGTAAGCATTTTCCAGAGTGCTTTATTAAGTCATTAGCTTCCTGGCATCCTTCAAACAATCACTAACTACTGTTGCTTTGTATCTCAAAGGCAAGTCCGACACATGCACTGTGAATGGCAAAAATGCTGGGAGTGAAAAAGACAGAAACCTTTCTAGGGTTCCAATTTTTTAAGGATACAAAGCAAGAAGGAAAATTGTCCAGATCATTCGAACTATAGCGCCATAGCTTTTTAAAAAATTACTCCTTTTGCCCCTAAATTGTGAAATGGTGATTTTTGCAGCAGTGGCTGTGTTCCGCGTTTTGCAACTCAAACATAAATTAAGATTGGTCGTATTTGTGCATCTAAACATGTGGGGGGAAGTTCTGTGCATAATTCTGATGGCTGCTTCTGGGTGTAGATATTCCTTACTGTCTATTAACTGAAGTGATGTAACTGTGGATTACAGTACAGTATAAGAAAAAGGATACGATGGAGCGAGCGAGCATGGGAGAAAAAGTTTAGAACAGTGGATATAAAACTTTGGCATTACGGTGAGATGGAGAGTTAGTACTTTAATGCACCATTGGAAATAGGAATCAAAGATTAAAAGCTCAGTAAAATATCTAACAACTTAAATTTTGCCAGATGTTATCAGTCTTACACAGAAAAGGGAAAGAGAGATTAACAGCCACAACGCAGGGGAGAAAGATTTAGGGGCAGTCATGGATAACAAAATGCACATGAAATGACAGTCAGATGCTGTAATTGGAAAGGCCCCAGTGCCAAAGAACAGAAAAGGGATTCAGATTAAGAGATGGAGAAAAGACCTCAATATATACTTCAAGGGCCAGATGCAGGAGAGTGGTATCAGGAGACAGATATCTAGTCTCATGCGCTCCCAAACACATCTGGTGGGGCCGCTGTGAGATACAGGAAGCTGGACTAGATGGGCCTTTGGCCTGATCCAGCATGGCTCTTCTTATTTTCTTATGTTCTTATATACCGTTTGGGGACAAGCTATATGCCCCCAGTTTGTTGAAATCTAAGCAGATCTCGGTCTGGTTGATGCCTGATAGAGAATGCCTGGGAATCTTTTGAGAACACAGCTTGAAATTTAGAGAAAGACAATGTGCGCATTGATTCTACAGGAAAACAAATTAATGTGTCATCATCATCATCATCATATAAATTTTATTGCGTGGCTCACAGGGCCATTACAAAATGCATCAAGTAAAAACAGTACAATAAAAATATCAATAAAATAACAATACAAATAGATAACAAGGGGCCTGAGGGTACAGAAACCTAGATATCAATTTGACTATTAGAAGTAGTTAAAGCAACTTTCATTTTAATAAGTAAAGAACAGAACCTTGCCATTCGAAACGTAACAAATTTATCTCTATCACAGAGTAAGATTTTGAGCTTTTCTTCGTCAGATCTACCAGGATATTTTTCTAAGATGAATTTCAAAAGTCTTTCACGATGGATTCCAAATAGTGGGCAATAAAGCACAACATGTACCAAGTTCTCGACAGATTTTTTTATCACAAGAGCAGACTCTCTTATGGTATGGGGATTGTGTATAACGGCCCTTTAGATTGGCAAGTGGTAGCATATCAAGACGAGCCCGAGTAAATGCTTTTCTATGTTCAAAGTTCGTTAAATCAGCAAAATTAATGTGTCACAATTTTTCAGGTCCAAGTGGCAAACAGTTATTCAGGTTGCATTAAAAGAATGACGTTTTCAAGTAACGAGTGCCAAAACTTCTCGCAGGGGTGTTTTGAGGGTTGGCAGTTAGTTAGTTCCACCGGTTTCCTTCCAGGGTTCTATATGAAGAATTGGCCTTACAATGCACGAATCTATAGGCAGGATAATGGCCTCATTTTGGCTCCTACAGAGAATGAGGTGGGTGGGGAGGAGTTATACAGAAACCTTCGGTAGAGGGCAGCATATAAGTTGTATAAATAAATATATTTACTGTATTTTTCTGTCTATACCCCACCACACACACATTTTTTCCAACCCCTAATTACAGTTTCACAACTACACCGTTCTCTCCTCAGCTTACTTCTGTGTATAAGATGACCCTCAGTTTTTAAGCAAAAATATAGTCTTACACATGGGGAAATACTGTAAATTTCTTAGAGAACTTCTAAGTTCTCCTCTGTATCACTCCTACAGAAGAATTAGTCCAAGGATTCTGTGATCTATCCTGATGCCTGTGACCTTTCTAAGACTCCTGAGGCTGCAAGGAAACAACTACCCCCTCTCCCACCTAGTAGGATGCTTGACATTGATGGGTTTGGATCATAGCATTGCATATCATGAGAAAGTGGCAAAATTAGACCAGATCGAATTGGGTGACTAGTGGTTCTCTTCATTTGGTCATCAGAGATCATTTGCTAAAGGTGCCCGGGACAGGAATGTTTACTTGCCAAACATGTGCTCCACCACTGAGAAACGGCCCGCGGCACATTCATTTTCCCTTGGCTATGACTTTTGCAAAAATTTGCAGAGCACAGCTAAACTGTCCTGACCAAAGGACCAGCTTCTGTCTTGTTTTCCTCCCTCTTGATTTCTCTTTCCTAAAACATTTTCGGGGGCGAAACAACCTGACTCCTTCAAAACAGAGAATATCTGTTACCAGATGTTCCAAGTGTTCCACATTTTTTAGTCACTCGACTAATATTGTTCTGTTCGGGAACTGAGGTCCATTTACCACGAGCAAAGCAGGGTAAAAATGAAATACAAGTGGTACCTTGTGTAAAGGAATTAATTCATTCCAAATAAAATTCTGTTAAGCAAAATTTCCTTTGTACAAATTTCCCATAGGAATGCATTGAAAACGGATTAATCCCTAATCTCAACCGTTTTTCTATTGTACGGATTCACCCCATAGGCGGATTCTGTTAAGCGATTTCCCCCTATCTCCAGAAATTTTTTCCTTTAAGCTGCTTGTTATACGAGGGCCCACTGTAAATGAATTCCAGCAAATAGTATTTTGTTCTGAGAGGTCTGGTTCATCCATTAACTAGGCATCGTAAGATGGCTGCCTCAGATGCAGGATAGAGTTCTATGTGCTCTATTATCTACCATCTCAGGGTAAAACTAAACATGAAGAAGAATTTCTATTCCTTGCAATTGACATGCTTTTGTTTTGAAGCATGTGCCTCAACAATCAAATGTACATAATTGATGATTATACTATTATGTTGCACTTCCAATGGCCATTTTCAAAACAAAGCAAGGCTAAATACAAGGCACTGATCTGAGGGGAAACACATCTCTGACATACAGATGTCTTTCACTACTCATGGGAGTCCCATTTCTAAATACAATCCAGGTTTTTGGTCTGGTTTGACCCTAAACTTGCCTGCTTCTTTAATGGGTAGTAGAAGATATTCTCCCATGACTACTCTTGGAGTAGTCATCCTTTGCTAATCTGGTCAGCTTCTTTAGTCTCTGGCATCCGTAGACTGTGCTCCACTCCTCAGAAGTGTTTTCTCTATACTTCACACTATGTCAAGTGTTCCGGAAGCCAAATTTTTTAAAAAGCACTGGAGGCATGGAGTTTAAAAATCACAGCATGTTGCAGAATTCTTTTCACAGTCCAGGGAAGATCCCATGGGAGTCGTTCAGCAGCAAAGCCACACAATATATAGCACTTCAATCTGAAGAGTTGCACCCTGGGAAGGATGCTCCTTGTAAAATATGCCCGGATTGGCATGGCTCCTATCAACAGCAAATCCACACTGTGCCTAGGAGGCAAAATGCTATGCGGCCAAACCACAATTAACATTTACTATTAGTTTTGGCTCAGTATAAAATGAAGGGATAAAGTTGGGGAAATTGAGGATTTCATTCCTTATGCAAAAAGACCTAAGTGACATCACACTGTGAGACAGAAATTGCAAAAGTTCTTTCTCCTCTCTTGATCCTGGTAGGATTGTAGACTGAATTATTATTCCTTGCCTCTGCAAAATCTCAGCACTCTGACACCATTTGACAGTCATGTAAAAGAACATTATGGCAATGGTTTTAATCCATGGGAACACCAATCCTAGATAATGACCTGCGCCTGTACTTGTTGTGGAAGTCATTTTGTGTTTTTGATATTCATCAGTCTTTTCTTGGAAACACAGTTTTCATTGATTGTTTCTTTTCCTTGATTTCTTAAAACATATTAAGTATCATATTGCAGCATTACATATGCAGTATTATTATGTATATAATAATTTACCTGGGAATAAGTGCCAGAGATCTGAATGGGTACTTCATAGCAGACATCTGTACAGTAATGAACAAATGCAATGTTTGCATGTGAAGATGCCTGTATACAAAAATAATGGGGATATGCTAGTACAGTAGGACCCCGGTATCCGCTGGGGATTGGTTCCAAGCTTTCCCGTGGTTAATGAAAACTGTGGATAACAGTGCCAACCCCCCCAAGGTGTTTTGTGACAGTAGCTTGCTTTATGGCTGCTATTTTGAGACAGTAGCTTACCTTACAACTGCTCTTTATGACAGTAGCTTGCTTTATGCTGCTGTTTTACGACAGTAACTTTCTTTACAACTGCTGTTTATGATAATACCTTGCTTTGTGGCTGCTGAATTATTTATTATTATTTTTCATCTGTCAACCATGGATAACTGAATCAGTGGATATGGGGTCTTACTGTATCCACTGATTCATTATCCAATTAGTCCTTGTTTTGTCAGTGAAAGCACTGATAAACAAAACTTGAGTGTCTTAGTTGCCTTGGTTCCTAAGATTTATTTATGGATCTTTCATAACTTAATAGAATGCTGCATGACATCTTAAGGTTGACTCAGCCTTCCATCCTTCCAAGGTCGGTAAAATGAGTACCCAGCTTGCTGGGAGGGGGGCAATGTGTAGCCTGCATAATTGAATTGTAAACCGCCCAGAGAGTGCTTGAAGTGCTATGGGGCGGTATATGCTTTTTGCTTTGTCATCACATGTAGAGGGTCACAATTTCACCACTGTAGCTCTTGACTTTTAATTCAAAATATACGTTCTTATATAAAAATAGGATGTCACAGGAAGAAAAGATTTGTAGATTTACTACAACTGCTGTTGGAGATTGGATAGTGTGCTTGTGGGAAATCATGCCAGATATACCTCTAGAAAGTGGATTGCTGCCTTGTGTCCTAACCCATTGTTCTTTCCAGTCATTTGTTGTCAGCTATTAATCTGGGACAATCTATCCTGGTATATTTCTGAGCCACTGAGTATTACACCTCGGTGTTATGCTGCACACTGCCTTTTTCCTGATAAAAGTCAAAATATGAAGCCTGAGCAAATGCCACTGTTGATCCACTTCCTTTCATTCCACAGAAACTGAAGCAGAAGAATCAACAGCTGAAGCAAATCATGGATCAATTACGGAATCTCATTTGGGACATAAATGCCATGTTGGCAATGAGAAACTGAAATATGTTTTCTCTCTTTCTCATTATGCCAGTTGATTTTGTGAAGTGCAAAAGAATGCATCTCTCTCTCTCTCTCTCTCTCTCTCCCTGCCATCTTTATCCTAGCCTTATGCTGTCTTTTAAAATAGCTTGTGTACAGCTGAATTTGTATAAAAAATGAATGTTCAGTTTCCTGAAATTTGTTCAGTTGTGATTATGAACGTAGAAGTCTTGGGAAGTTTTATATCATTAAAGAATTCAGTACCATTTAAGCTTTGTTTTTCAGACCAGGATGGACAACTTGTACTGATCTTGTGACATCATTTTTACCTTGGATTATCTTCCTCAGCACCAAACTCAAAGACAGCTGTCTAGGGGAAGAATCTAGGCAAGTAGTCTAGAGAATAGGAAGTATCTGTGCAGTTCAGTGGTGATTGAACAGAAAAAATACCCAGACTGACCATAAGCTCTCTTATAATCTACTTGTGATTCTGTGACCACACCATCAGAAATTGATTTGGGAAGGGGGAACATGACTCTTATTTTGCTCAAAAATTTGGTGCTTTACAGGGAATGTGTGCCAATGAGCTAGTTTAGCTATGTAAGGGCATTCATGTCATTTGTATTCTGAAAGCTCATTACTGGTGCTCATAATTCTATTGTCACTCTGAAATTCATTTTCTGTGTCTACGCTCATCTGCATTGGGTCGCCTCACTATATATTTGTATAGAAACCTCCCACTACTGTATCTATCACTTCATGCACCCGAGGAAGTGGGTTGTAATCCACAAAATCATAAACTAAAATAAATCTGTTAGTCTTTAAGGTACCACAATATTTCTGTTTTATTTCTATGACTATCCTAGCTTTGTTTTCTCCTTGAAAATACTTTCTGGCAGCAACCTTAAGGAAGAAAAGCTGAAAACTTGAAATATGCTGAAGCATGTTTTTCCCAAGAAAAAAAGATAACCACTTACTGATAATTGTCTACATATCACCTTTTCTTCTTGCTGCTCTTATGGTTTGGCACAGCTTTCTTCCTGGATTTTAAAGCAGCTGGATTTTCTCCCTTTCCATTATGGTTAAACCAATGCTACTGGAGTTTGTTCAGGCTCACCTGAGGATTGTGATGTGCAGGACTGGAGATCCAATTAGATAATAAAGGTATTCATTGTGACCTCTTTTGCTCATAAGGCACTAAGCAGAAAACATTCAGTGATGTACAGTGGTACTTGGACTTATGAATTTAATCTGTTCTGAATGCATGCTTTTAAGTGTAACTACTCTTAAGTCGGGGTACCTATCTAAAAACTTGAAAAAATAAGTTAGTCGAAGGGGAGAACAAGAGATAGAGATGCAACCTGTACTGGATGGGATCACCCTCCAATTGAAAAAAGAGGTGCACAGCTTGAGGGTGCTCTTGGACTGATCCTTGACCCTGGATGCCTAGGTCACAGCTATGGCCAGAAGCGCATTTGCACAATTAAGGCTAGTATACAAGTTACGCCTGTTTCTTGAGAAACCACCTCTGGCCATGGTGATGCATGTCCTAGTGACGTTCCGGCTAGGCTACTGTGATGTGCTCTATGTGGGAATACCGATGGAAAGTCTCAGGAAACTTCAATGGGTCCACAAATCAGCAGCCAGATTGCTGACTGTGGTGGGGTACAGAGATCACATTACACCCCTGTTAAAGCAGCTCCCCTGTCTGCCAATCAACTATTGGGCACAATTCAAAGTGCTGACCTTAAACTACAAAGCACTGTACGACCTGGATCCTAGCAACCTCAGAGATCCAATCTCACATTATGAACCAACTCAGATGTTAAGATCATCAGGAGAGGCCTTTCTCGCCGTCCTGTCAACCTCACAGGTACGTCTTGTGATAACACATGAAAAGGCCTTGGCTGCTGCGCCCAGACTCTGGAACTCACTCCCACTAGAGGCCAGGACTGCCCCATCTCTGCTGTCTTTCTGGAAACGGGCAAAGACCTATCTCTTCAGGCGAGCTTTCCCTGAATGATGGACTACCTATTATGTGCCTTATATATGAATCTGCCATATATCATCAAATAGACTTTGTGTTTATAACCACTTATAACCTTGTGTGATTGCATTGACACTATGTTTTCAATGTTCGTTTCCATCCCTCATAACTTCTACATGAAATTTTTACTCTCTCTTTAACTGCTCACATTCTCTTGTAGCTTTAATGTTGTCCCTCAATTCCCTGTTCTCATTACTTGAATGCAGTGGTACCTTGTATAAAGGAATTAATTTGTTCCAAATGAAATTATGTTAAGTAAATTTTCCTTTATACAAATTTCCCATAGGAATGCATTGTAAACAGAGTGATCCCATTTTTATGTTGTACAGATTCACCCCATAGGCAATTATGTTAAGCAAATTTCCCCTATCTCTGGAATTTTTTTATGGTACAAATTTTATGTTATACAAACCATTTGTTATACAAGGGTTCACTATACTCCTTGATGGGAACTACTGAGCCTAAGGACAGGCAGCTTGCGCAAGAGAGTGACATTCTCAAGTTCACCAATGATTCAAATAACAACACTCCTATAAAAGATGATTGCTGCATTCATAATCAGGCTCACCGAGCAGAAATCAGAGACTTTCTATTTGATATTAAAGAGCTCATGATTGTCTTAGTAGGCTACCTGATGAAAACTGAGCAGCAGAGAAAAGAGGACAGTAGCACACAAAGGTCTGATAATGTTAACTACTATAATCTGACCCCAAATACAATAGACAGAATTGCTGGTCTTTCTCTGGAGGAACTTTTACTTTGTGTGGACCCAAAGAACATAGCACAGCAAAGCTTTGTCCCTCCAAATGTCTCTAAGGCTCATCCAGACTCCCTCAGTTGCCAAAGAAGGCCCTACTGAGCCCCCAACTGGAAAGTCCACAATTTCAGCTGTGAAAAGGAGTAATAAAACTTCCAGTAAAGGTGCATCACCAAGCAGTAAGATGGGGAACGGGAAAAGTAGGACCAGGACTGGTAGGAGGAAGGTGGCCAGCTACCCTCAGAACAAGGCAAGGAAGGGAGGATAGCCCCAATAATACCAGAAAAGCTAAATATGCTACTAGGAGTACTTTACAGCTGGGCATGGAGGCAAAAAGGCCACCAAAGAGGGAAACTGAACCCAAGACCTGTAAAGCTGCAAAATTGGCCCCAGATATGACCCATCTACAGAAGCAGATTACCTCTTAGAGATGGGCACGACTTGGAAAATTTTTTTTTCGAGTTGTCGTTTTTCGGGACGGGTCCGTTTAGGCTCGTTTCCGTTTTTCGCGAAATTTTTCAAAAATTTGTCGTTTCGTTTTTCATTTTTTCGTTTGTCGTTACCGCCGTGATTTAGCGTGACTTGACTGCCCAGAGCATGGGGTAGGGGGTAAGGGCTAGGCTTAGGGTAACGGTTAAGGTTAGGGTGGGTTAGTGGGCTGTACCTCTGGGTGCCTCTGGCCCACTAAGAACACAGTGTACTGGCGTATGGGTTCGGGTTAGGGTTAGGGTTTAGGGTTCGGGTTTGTGGGCTTTTAATGCCCTCTCTGGCACACCCAGAAGTCTCAGAAAAACCTGGCCATGCGATTGGTGGAATGGCTCGAAAATTTGCATGGTCCCATCCCATGGCCAGCCCATCATTGCGCGTGCACAGGTGTAAAAAAATAAAAATAAAATAAAATAAAATAAAATCAACAGAGAAGTATTTTGGCAAGACAAACCCACTGCTGCTACTGTAAAAATTCAAGCATTTAAAATATCTAATTTTCGCATGTTTCTGTGGTGCTTTGGTGTGTTTTTGGACCATGATTTCAAAAAAATTATTGCAGTCGCCATTTTGGATTCCCCCCGTCCGCACACCGCATGCAAAGGCAGACGAGACGATGCCCCCCCTGCCTGGTAGCAGCGCAGCAGTAGCACCAGCCAAGGAGAGGTGGGGCGGGGAAACCCCCCCAAATAAAACACCCTTCTGGCCTGGTAGGTGCCCTCAGACAGTTTTCGCCTGCTTTTAGGGCCGGGAATCGGGGAGTTTTTTTAACTTTTAAAAACTTTTTTTCTGTGCCGCTTGGCATCGCGGGATCGCTGCGATGCCAGGAACGACAACGACAAATCAGACCCAATTATTCTTTAGTCAGTTCGAGTTCGAGTTCTGGCGGAGTAATTCCCGTTACCGTTTCCGTTCCGTAACGGAAACGAGTAACGGAAACGGGAATTCCGCTAAGTTGTGCCCATCTCTATTACCTCTAATTCAGCTGGATCTGATATTTGCATGGCAGAGCTCCATCAAGTGAAGAGACATTTTCAACCAAAACTGAATGGGAGAATTGAAATGGAAGCAAGCAGCCAACAACTTGGCAGTAGGATTTACCCGATACCAGTCATAATTGGAAATAGGAAAGCTTACACGAGGCTTGGGAGGTATGTTGTACAGATTCGCCCCATAGGCGATTATGTTAAGCAAATTTCCCCTATCCTCGGAATTTTTTATGTTGTACAAATTTTATGTTATGCAAACCGTTTGTTATACAAGGGTACACTGTATGT
>JAHTLZ010000204.1:14757463-14771618 GCA_023846285.1 Phrynocephalus versicolor | reverse complement strand
GTAGGTCTTATTTTCAGGGGATGTCTTATTTTTCCATGAAGAAAAATATGGTACACATTTATTGTTATCTTATTATCGGGGTGGCCTTATTTTCGGGGGATGGCTTATATTTCAGTGAGGGGCAAAACTGTAAGTAGGTCTTATTTTCAGGGGATGTCTTATTTTCGGGAAAACAGTAGTCCGCTGGTTCTGAGGGCCTCATCATGTATTAAGGTTTGAGAAATGTGGTCCTCCAGGTTTTGGGGTCTGCAATTCTTGTCAGCCCCTGCCAGTGTGTCATCTAGTGAAGGATTATGGGCATTGCAGTTTCCATGCACCCTAAGGGACACAGTTGCTTACCCTTATTATAGCTGTATGGTTGTGCAGCTATGTTAGCGTGCAGCAATACAAAGCGGGGTGGGGGTGGGGGTGGAATCCCAAAACCTGTCTCGCTTTTTCACCAGTTAATCACTGTTCATCCAAACCCAAAACAATTGCCAGGGCTGTTTTGCAACAAGTTCTTTAGGTATCCATCGCTTGCAGCCATAAAGTAATCAAAATGCCGATAAGACATGGTGAGCACAGAAGGGTATGCTGTTTGCCATCTTCATCTTCTTTTTCATCATTATCATTATCACCATCATCTCAGCTGCAGAGCTGAAAGGGGCCCGATGGATCATCAAGCCCAACCCTTATCAAGGCGGCATTTGCTTGGGCATTGTCAAAATTCGGATTGCCCTTTGCTATGTTAACTTTGGTATCTCTCCCCCCACCCCCCGCTGGCAGTGCAGGCCCAATGCTGTGCAGCAATATCAGGTCCTTTCCTGGTGTTTTGAATTGCGGACACAGAAGCACAACATCCCACATTCGTGAGATGGAGGTGGTTCCCCTCCCCCTTTTAAAAACGAATTAAGTGAATTCCTAGTCTAAATAGCATTGAAAGAAAAATTTCAAGGCAGGAGTCGAAAGGGGTTGAACACATCTTAAAGGAATTATGTGGTTTCCGTGAATGAGACAGTGGTGAGGTCATTACGGAAGAAATCTAGCTTGGATTCAATTATTTCTGGTAGTAACCACCCTCATAGTCAAACCTACCCCTCTGTGGGAAAGTGCTGGTGTGTCTAGAGACTCCCCAAGTGACGGCAATGTCAGATAATACAGATTGTTTAGATCTATTCCAATCAAACTCGGGCCTGGTTTGGAAACTGGAACAAATTTTATCACCCTGGTGCAGTAGATAAGTAAGCAATTGAGTGACAAGTACAGCCCTCCTTGTTGTCTTGGACATACAGCTCTAACATTACCATGGCCTTATCATAGGTCCTGGTTTAGCTTAGAAGGCATTGCTCTACTAGGGTGATTTTAGTCCTTCTTAGGCTGCTGTCCCACAACCACTAAAAAAAACTGTTCCAAACTGCTTGAAGATGCAGTTAATAAAATTGTGTCCCCACAACCAGCGGACTTTAAAGGGGGGTAGATGCCCTAAGCGTATCCAATCTCGCCTGATTTCAGAAGCTAAGCAGGGTCGGCCCTGGTTAGTACTTGGATGGGAGACCACCAGGGAATACCAGGTGCTGTGGGTGCCTGTAATAGGAACTGGCAAGCCACTCCAATATTCCTGCCAAGAAAACTCTGTGGACATGGGGTCATGAACAGTCGGTCACGACTGTAATGACACAACACACACACACAAACTGCACCTGTAGGGACACAGGGACAGCGTTTTCATCCGTGTGACCATTCCAGGGGCAAATCCACACTTTACTGTGATCCAAATTTTCTGGCCATGGAATAGCAGCCTTAGAGGAAGAGTTTCTGAAGGTAATTTCTTATATCCTATGTTTATTTGCTTACAGCATGTGTGATCAACTTTGTTAAGGCCAAGGTCCAATTGTCTGTGCTTACTGGATGTTGCACCAGCCCCGAAACTGAGCAAAATATAGGAAAAATCTCAATATCTCACACTACTGTACTCCTCACCTATGAATGTATGCAGTGTTTTATTTTGCCTGCTGGCTAGACTGTACCACACATGCTCAGTCGTACAACAAAGTGGCTGCTTTTCCCTTTTGAAAGGCTTTTTTAAAGGATCAATAAATTGCAGCCTAGAGTCTTTCAAATGAAGAAAAAGCAGGTGGAGCCAACCATTCTCTTTCAAGATAAGTAAGACAGGTCTTTGCAGTGTGTGTGATTTGTTTTAAATGTGGGTACATTTGAGGCCACCTATTCTTGAATGGGGGGGGGAATAGTTTTACTTTTAAAATTTCATAACTCAAAGCCTTTAACCAGACTGCCATATTTGCGTAGAGCAAAAGAAAATTATTTGCTACATTGGTGCCAAATTTAAAAGTTATAATTTTTTGTTTGAGGCTGCTCATATTTTTAGAATTGCCTTATAGAATGTTGATTTGCTCTGCCAGCATGAGATTCTCATGCAGTAATAATACAAGTTTGTTGGGATTATGTGGGTGTTAGAAGCCTAGCCTTTTAGGGGATATATCTGATGTGGACCTAACAAATACAGGAGGTTGTTATCTGCCACAGGTATTTCTCCGCATGTTGAAAAGGAGCCGGTTTTTCCCTGCAAGAAGAATAAAAAAGATGTATTACATAAAAAATAAATACTGTATGGCCTTGGATATCTGTAGCATGCAAGAGGTGTGATACTCTCCATTAGTCAGTAGATGTCACATAGCACCAATTTTCTGTGTCCTCTGCTGGAATGGAAAATTTGCCTCAAAGAACACATTGATCTGTGAAAGATTTTTCCTACCAGCACAAATGTGTTTGATAAAAGAAAACCGTGTAAAGCATCCTTCTGTCAACTAAGGGTTCCAGAATTAATGTTATACTAAAATATTCAAATTACTTGTGTATTTTTCTTCCTGCGCTGCTTTACTAGTGTGCTTGCAGTAGAATTTTGGTTTGCAAAGGCCACTGCGATGTAGAGGTTAAAGTTCTGGATTAAGACTTAGGGCATCTGGTATCTAATTTCCACTGAGCTCATTGGGCCAGCCATGCTTTATTACCCTGGTCTACCTCTTCAGGTTGTTTTGAGCATAAAGTAGGAAAGAGAGCTATGTGTGCTGCATTAAGCCTTGTGTGTGTTCTGCACTGAATCAGAACCAACTTGTAGCAACCCTGATAAGGCTTTCAAACTGAGATATTTAAGGAGTGGTTTTACCAGTTCCTCCTCCCCCGTGAGTTTCCATGGACAAATGGGGATTTGAACCCTTTTCTCCAGAGTCCTTGTCCATATCCACTATACCACACTGAGGATCTGCCTTAATGTTTAACAGGAGGAAAATGTTTTGTAAATAAATCATTATAGATGAAAGACAGAGAGAGGAGGCAAGAGGGGAGGAAGATACTAGACTGTATTTCAGAAACTGATAACTTTGTACTTGGGAAGGACCTTTCCAAACACTCAGGATATCAGAAGGGGTATATATATACATACATACACCACCCATCTGGCATCTGGGCCACTCTGGGTGGTTTACATCAGTGCAAATAAACGGAGAAACAAGCAATAATTAAGAGAGTGCAAATCAAACCAATAAAAATTAAAACAACAACACACAATTAACAATAATCACAGTCAGGCTACAGATTTAAAAGAAAACAGATGGCAGAGGTGAAGTCTTCGCTGGAAATAATACTGCATTAAGCTGTCACAGGCTGTGGGGGAAATGTGCCTGAATAGCCATATTTAAAAAGGCCGTTTAAATGTTCCCAGTGAGGGGGCTTGGTGAATTTTGAGTGGTAAGGTGCTCCATAGATGAGGAGTGACTGCCAAGATGGCCCAGTCCTTGGGGCCTTTTGGGGGGCGGTTAGGATCTGTAACTACCTTGCCTGGTAAGAGTAGGTAGTATATGCAGTTCTCATTTGAAGAAGGTGTTCTGTCAGGTCCCAAGGTCCCCAACCATTTAGGACTTTGTGTATTAATGTCATAACCTTGGAGATGATGTGGTAACTGGTGTAGGGCGAACAGGGTGGGGTATATGTTTTGCTATTTTCTCACCCCTGTTGGCAGTCTTGCCGCTTTGTTCTGGACTTGCTGGATCCTCTGCATTTGCCGTATAGACAGCCCCATGTAGAGACCAAACAGTAGTCTAACCTTGAAATGACCACTGCATGAACCAGCATAATAAGGGGCCTTTTTACACGACCCCTAAGATCCACTGGCCACTTAAATTCGGACCAGAGATCTTGGGGGTTCGTTGCTCTTCCTGCGCCCCCACCCCTCTGCACTTCCTTGCACCTGTCTGCGTGAGGGGAGGGAGGAAAAAAGGGACAAAAGAATGCAGGCTCACCTCCGTCTGCGGTCCAAGCTGCCCGTCAGTCGTCCTGATTCCTTCTCTTAAAGGGGCGGGGGGGCAAAAAACAAACAAACAAACAGAAGCGAGGAGAGCCCGGCACTCACCAGATTACATTTGGATCTGGGGATTTTCACCCTCCAAGAGCAGGTACATGAAAAGTGCGCTGGGACACACTTAGGTGGGTGTGGTTGCACTTAATTTCCTGCAAACTCCGGAGCTGGTGAGGAAGCAATTGTAAGCTCCGGAGCTGGCAGCCATTTGCGGCGGAATTTAGGGGTCGTGTACAAATACCCAAGGTCCCTGGTGTCCGGGGAGTGATGTAGCTGGGTGATCCACCTCAGATGGAAGTAGGCAGAGAGGAGCACAGATGCTACTTGGGACTCTGTGGAAAGTGCTTGGTCCAAAAGAGTGCCTAAGCTGTGAACCTCAACCATAGCAGGGAGAGTTACTACCCCAAAGCAGGTTCCCAGTCTGCAGACAGTAGGGGCCCCCACTTGCTTTTTAGGAATAGGAATAGGAATAGGAATCTTTGTTGTCATTGCCCCCTTGCAGGAACAACGAAATTTCATGATTGCTATATTCAACTCATTTAAAACATTCCACATAGATTTAAAAACAGCTACAACACATAAAATATGGCATATAAAATGACTAAAATATGACATATAAAATAAGCTGAATTCAAAGTCCAGATTTTCCGTTTAAGGCCAATATTGCTCTAAAAAAGAAGCTATTTTTGAGACGGATTGTTCTCGCCCTCAGTACTCTATATCTCCGTCCTGATGGCGGCAACTCAAAGAGGCGATGACCAGGATGTGATGGATCTCTTAATATATCTAATGCTTTACAGTGGCACCTGGTAGTATAAATTTGTTCTAGGGTGGGGAGTGAACAGCCCACAATACTCTCTGCAATTCATATGATTCTGTGCAACACTGTCCTATCCCAATGGGTACAACTTCCATACCACACACATAACCCGTAAGTAAGCACACTCTCAATTTGCACAATGATAGAAAGCCAGCAGCAGCTTTTGTGGAAGATGGTTTTTCCTTAAAGTTCTCAAGAAAAATAGTCTTTGCTTAGCCTTCTTTGCAAGCCCCCTTGTGCTGACACTCCAGGACAGATCCTCCTGTAACTCAATGCCCAAAAATCTAAAACCTGTAACCCTCTCCACACCAGTCTGGACTTTCATCTTGACTGGTTTCAGCCTCAGTCGGTTATCCTTCATCCACCTCACCATACCAGGTCCAAGAGACGAGAAAGCATCACTGAAGAAGGTTGAAAGGAGAGATAGAGCTGGGCATATTTTAACAGCCTCCCACTTGGGGCAGCCAACAACAGCTTTATAACACCTATGCCAACCTCTACTCTACTCTTAGCCTGTTTGCATGTCAAGCAACCCTATCCTCTCAAACAAATGACAATGGGCACACACACTTCTGATGGAGGCAGACCTTCAAGTCATAATAACCTGGGGTGCAACAACCTGTTTAACTAAGGAAAGTGCTGGAAGATGAAGGCAGGAAATCAACAGAGGGACAGAATGCATCTCTCTCTCTCTCTCTCTCTCTTAATAGAAGGTGCAATCCTGGCAGCTCCCTGCTGTTTCATGGGAAGCAGGTCATCTGAATCATTCCCTGGGAGCAGAAACTGCAATTTTGCACACAGTCAATCAGGCCAGATTGGAATACAGTATTCCAGATGATGCACTTGTCTAACAGTGCTGACGAAGGAAACAAAATCTGCTTGATACACATACTATAATATGAAAATGACTGGAAAATTCCTGTTTAGGGGATGCAGGGAGCTTTAATAATTCTGCATCTCCCAGAATCCTTGCCATAACAATTGTGAGACTCTAGGAGCTACAGTGCAAGGAATATAATTTTCCCCACAACCACACACACACACCTTACTCCAGGAGCTGAAATCAAAAGTGATCGACATTAAAGAAGGGGCTCATATTACCAATTGTTACACTCAGAATGGAGGGACCCGGGTTCAAACAGCCATTCATCTGGAAAGCTCAGTTTTGGCCAGGTACTATCTCTCAGTTTAATTTACCTCACAGGATTATTGCAAAAGTAAATTCAAGAAGGGAGTATTTACATCACTTTGAGTTTCTTTCAAGGAGAATGGGGGGAAAGAAATGTAGCAATAATCAAGTCTCTGAGGGGTCCTCTATGGAACTTTCATTCTCTTCAAAGTAGCAGAACATAAGAACATAAGAAGAGCCATGCTGGATCAGGCCAAAGGCCCATGTAGTCCACCTTCCTAGGTTCTATACTAGTGAATTATGGATATTTGTCATCCATACAGTATTCCTCTTGTCCCAATTAATACAATGTTTTTTCTTCTATTTCAACCTTTCTACTCACTAAGATCACAATTCAGTCCTCTGCTTCTGATGTCCCAGACTTCAGAGGGCACCAGTGATTTTTTGCAGAATCAGGCCTTTTCAGCAGTAGTGCCACCAAGGCTGTGGACCAACTTTCTGTGAGCCATGTCTAGGGCATTTGCCCCTTGCTGCTAAATTAAATTTGTTCTATTTTTAAACAAATCCTGCTTTGATGATCTACTGTTTGACAATCCTTTCCCTCTCATTTCAAGTTTATTACCTGTCTTGCAGTTCTTATTTGGATTGAATTGTGTGTGTGTGTGTGTGTGTGTGTGTGTGTGTGTGTGTGTGTGTGTGATTGTTGTCTTTTTCAATAAGCACAAACATTCACTTTTTATTCAGGCTGCCAATTCCAAATGCAGACATTTAGCTGAGCAGTTCACCTCCAAATTACCTTCTTCCATAATAATCAATTTTTTCCAACAGCAGCAGCAAAATAATAATAATAATGTCTTTGGGTCCTGTCCGAGCTGCAAATACACCACAGTAACACCATTGCACAACCCACCTAATCAATAAAATAGCCCTACTGCGCTTTTCCGTGCCCGTTTCAGAAACAGAGCAATGTCTGCAAGAAGTAAATCTGCCACTGATCAGCCCTCAGGGGTTCATTTTAGTTTAGCTTTGAGATTTGTACCCCAGCCTATTTATTTGCCCACCAGGCCAACCGATGTGCAGACATGCCTTGAGAAATGAAGACGAGAGGCAAAGTGCTCTAGGTGTATGTTTTTCGCCCTGTGGGGTGGTGGTGGTGGTGGAAAGGCTGGCCGTAAACCACCATAACCCCAGTGATTTCAATCAAAGCATGTTTAATAGAAAGCTGAGTAATGCGTTTCTCTAATGTTATGGAGTTGGCTTCCATTCCCATCGTTATGTAGTTCCCTTAAGAGAATGGATAGCTTTTATTTTAAATATCACAGCTCTGGAGCTTCTATGTCATTGCTCCTTGCCTTTCCCTGTCGGCACCACAACACTGGTATGTTTTTCTCCCAGAGGAAGACCATTCCCATTCTTTTAATAGGAAAATTCCAAGTGAGCCATTTTTGAATTTGATTTATAGATCAGGTTGCCAGCTTTCCATTCCTTGAGATTGCAGAGCCCAAACCAGAGAGCTGTGCTTTCACTGAGGTGTAGCAGGCAAGAACTGGTGGAGGTGGAGGAGCTCCTCCCCCCTACCCTGACGTTGGACTGCTGCTTTTGTAATGCAGTAGGACCCCGGTATCCACTGGGGATTGGTTCCAGGCTTTCCTGTGGATAATGAAAACCGTGGATAAGAGAGAACACCTGCCCACCCACTCCCAAACTGCTGTTTCCTGGCAGTAGCTTGCTTTATGGCTACTGTTTGTGACAGTAGCTTGCTCTACAGATGCTATTTGTGACAATAGCTTGCTTTACAGCTTGCTTTGTGGCTGCTGAATTATTTAATTTTTTTCCTCTGCCAACCGTGGATAACTGAATCACTGGATAATGAATCAGTAGACACGGGGGTCCTACTGTAGTTTAGGCAAAAAGAAGGTGCAGGAATGATAAGCCCAGAGCTCCACTTCTTCTGTTGCTCCAGTTGTCTCTGTACCAGTCACATCCCTCACACCAGGAGAGAGGAGAGGGAATGGAAACCATTCCAGGGATTTAGAATGCTTCCCTCCCACTAAATACCCTAAAAAAATTATCCACTTACTTCTTTGTCATCAAAAACATGTCTCGTGAGAGCCAGTGATTAGCAGTTAGTGTGTTGGACTCAAAAGATTGAGGTTCATACCCCCGTTTAGCCACGGAATTGACTTGGTGACCGTGGATCAGTCAGACGTTTGGACTGGCCTACCTTACAGGACTGTAGTGAGGTTACAGTGGGGAAAAGGGGAGCCATGTATGAGAGCTTCCGCTCCCTGGAGAAAAGGGAAAATATTTATTTACAAAAGAAGAAAATAAACCTTGGTACATGTTTTTCCAACAGCAAGGACTAGAATCTTCCTTTTTTAAAAGGAAACGTCAAGATCTCAACAACAGGTACATACATCATTGCATTGTGCCCTTTTCCTCAATGCTCATGAAACTGTGACATGTGCACCACCCTGCATTTTTCCCTGGGTGTAACTCTGAACTTTAAAGTTATTTTCGGGGTGTGGAGGGCTACCAAGTCTACATCATAAATGGCAACATGTTTTCTTTTCTTGCTGCTTTTCCAGTGACGGGAACAAGCCAAGCAGTCAAATATGTATAATTGTGTGAATTATTTACTTATTTATTTGATTTCTACACTGCCCACAGGACTACTCTGGGAGGTTTCCAGAAATAACATGCATATACAAACAAGTAATAAAGCAAAATAAACTAGAAAAAAAAATAAAATCAAACAGAATTGAATAACATATCTACAAGACGTCTAAAACCAGTATAACAATGATAAAAACTTTTGGTTAGCAGAGTAAAATCACAGATGATGGACACATAGATGCTGTAGTAATGTACTGGTCTGTGGGAATGGCTGTGTAAACATCCAGTTTTTAAAATATACTTTTATAAATCTCCGGGGCATGGAGCATTTCCTGAAAAAGCCCAGTTTCTCATTTCATCTTTATGGGCCTCTTTTGGAGTTAACACCCGAAGCCCCTTGCCTAGGAGGACTGGGTATTACGGGCAGTTCTCATTGGCAGGTGACATTCTGTCAAATAACGAGGCCCTATACCGTTTAGGGCTTTGTATGTCATTGTTAGAGCTGCCTAGATGCCCTAAGCACCTCCAGTCTCGCCTGAACTGTTTAATTCTAATCTGCTAGGATTTGTCCCTCCGCATGCTGGGATGCTGGAGGTTTTTTATATGTTTATGATGTTTTATTGTTCATGTTGATTTCGTTTTATTTGATGTTTTTTGTACCTGATTTGCATTTATTGCTTTGTTAGCCGCTTAGAGTACTACATGTAGTAGATAAGCGGGATATAAATACAAAAATAAATAAATAAATAAATCACTCCAGTGTTCCAGCCAAGAAAACTCCATGGACATGGAGTTACGAAGACTTGGTCATGACTGTAAAGATGCAACACACACATGTCATTGTTAACACCTTGAAGCTGATGCAGAAACTAACCTGTAACCAGCACAGGGAGACCAGGAAAGGGCATATGTGTTTATGTTTAACTGTCCACTTCACTCGTTTGGCCACCATCTTCTGGACCAGTCGGAGTTTCCATTTAGCCTCAAGGGCAGCTCCACACAGAGAGCATTGTAGTAGTCTAGTCTCGAGACTACCAGGACATGAAGCAGCATGGTGAGGGCCCTGGTCTTCAGAGAGGCATGCAGGTAGGCAAGATAGAAATGGGCAGATTGGACCACTGATGCTACCTGGGACTGCATGGATAATGTTGAGGTCAAAAGGACACTCAAGCTGCAAACATCAATCTGAGTGGGAAGAGTGTTGGAAGAGAGGGAGCATCTGACATCAAGCAACCCCACATGCAGGACTGTTTGCCTGGGCTGAACCTTAGCCTATCCATCCTCTTCCATCTCAGCAGAATGGATTCGTCCTCATCCATCCCAGGCAGCATTCAAGGGAGGGGACAGCATTCACGGCAGACGGTGAAAAAGGAGAGATAGAGCTGTGTGTTGTCACTCAGTGTACTGGTGAGACAAAGCTCCAAATGTCCCGGTGACCTGTCTCAGCAACCTCATAGAACCCTGCCCTCAAGGGGAGACACATTAATTATTCCTGTGGCCCATTCCGTAGTCACTGGCCTGGCTCCCTTTATGAGCCAGGCTGGGCAAGGATCTACAGAGGAGGAGGTGGCAGCCCTGCAGTGGCCAAGCACCATTTGTACCTTAGAAGGCATCACTGATTGAAAGTGTATTACAGTGGCCCCCCGCCTATTGCAGGGGTTAGGGATCTGACCCAACCCACGATAACTGAAAACCCAGGGGGCCTTTTTTTCATATACTGTGGTCCCGCGATATAGCGGGACCGCAGTATATGAACCGCGAAAGGGCGGGGGACCACTGTATCAGTGTCAGGCAAGATGATGCAGAGGACATCTCGATAAAGAATGATGGTCAAAGTCCCAGCAAACAGCCGTTTTTGATATAAGAAGGCTGCAAATTGGTCATAAAAGATACTAAGCAACCAGTACCAGATAGGATGCCAACAATGTGAAAGAGTTTGGCCTGATGATTATGTGCTTCACCAAACTGGGCAGTGAAGTGTGATATTCTAGTGGCCTTAATTTTAGCTATATATTAGATGCAATTTTGCAGCATTTAAGTTGGTTTTCGCTGGGACCCTCCTCCAAATGCTGTCTAGCCTTCTCTCTTTTTGCCTCAAAGCCTGAAGTTTTTGACTAACCCAAGTTGCCCAATGGCTCAACGTCGGAGACGGCAATACACTGAATAAATAAATAAATACCCAGGAGCGATCATGTCAGCAGCATACCAACTGTCCACCAAAGCACTGACAGGAGCATCAGCCAGATCAGCCAGTATCCCATACATGGTTTTCTGGAATCCAACAAGATTTATTTATTTATTTATTTATTTATTTATTTATTTATTTATTTATTTATTTATTTGATT
This sequence comes from Phrynocephalus versicolor, assembly GCA_023846285.1. NCBI lineage: Eukaryota > Metazoa > Chordata > Lepidosauria > Squamata > Agamidae > Phrynocephalus > Phrynocephalus versicolor. Next base: position 14,760,356 of record JAHTLZ010000204.1, on the reverse strand, counting down.
TATATACTGCAACCATCTAGCAAAAAAGCTACTCTGGGCAGTTTACAAACATATACAAAACAACATACAAACAAATATATACAAACAAATATAAAAAACAGATTAAGCAACTTAAAATAGAAAATAAAAGCTAATCAATTAAAACAAATAATTAAATCATAACAATAAAAGGAACAAATAAACAAATAAGGAGAAATACAATAAATCAAAATGTATTAACAATTCAAAATAAGAACAAAGGGGGGAAAATAATTACAGTAATAGAAAATTAGTTATTTTCTAGTAACCTGTGTGTGTGTACCATCCCAATGGGTCCCTGCTTTCCCCTCTCTCCCCCAATAATTGTCCCTTGAAAAGCTGGAAGTGGAAAAGAAGAAGAATAGGCAGAGGGAGAGAGAGAGAGAGAGAGAGAGAGAGAGAACGCTTTGCAAAACATTGAAGTGTGTTGGAGCGTTCCGATTAAAAGTGGGTTTTATTTGCTGGGGTTAAGAGTCGTTGAGAAGAATACATTCAGGAATTTTTTTAAAGCATAGATAGCCCTCTGCTGTGAACATTACACACTGGTAAAGAGGTCAGCACAGCTGACATGTTCATTATGGTCTTGGCTGTGTTTTGGAAAGAACCATCAATCAATGGTTCTGTTTAGAATCACAGCAGCTGAAAGAGACCTCCAGGGTCATTACCGCTACTCTGTAATTTCCAGGGCTGTTCACTTTATGCATTACAGAGCTCATCCACACATGCAACACACACCCAGTTTTCTTCAGAAAAATTAAATCATGGACCTCAAATTATTTGCTGGAGCAGCACATCTCTCTGTCCGCATGGTTCCATAAGGAATGGCTTTCAACCAAGGTTCAAATGAGGTGTTAAGGAGAATGCACACACCCCTTTTTGTATTATATTTAGTTGAGTGTTCAAATTAAAAACAGGAACATAACATGATAAGGCAACAGGAACACCGATCATTAACAACTGCAGGATAACAATCATGTAATGGCGTTTGCAAAAGCAACCAGGCATTTCATTGGATACCTGTTCCCATTACTCTACATATGCTGCATGAGTCAAAGAAACACTGTTGAGTTCCATTTTTTTGTGTTTCTATAATGGGATTTTCTCTGAGATATGTGCCCAAAGACGGTGGTCCCCAACCCCCGGTCCGCGGACCGGTCGGCACCGGGCCGCCTGGGGAGGCCGGGGAGGCTCCTCCCCTTTTCCTCCGCAGCCCTCCTCCTCCTCCTCTTCTCTCCCGCGGGCGGCCGGTGGAGGAGGAAGGCTGGAGGAGCGCAGGAGGAGCCCCCCCGCCGCCTTTGCCTTTGCCTCCCTCCTCTGCCCGCCGGCAGCGGCGGCGCATCCTCCTCCTCCTCCGCCCTCCTCCTCCTCGCCCTCCAGCAGCAGCAGCAGCAGCAGCAGCCACGGCGGCGGCGGCACGTCCTCCTCCTCCTCTTCTCTCCCACGGGCAGCCAATGGGAGAAGAAGGCTGGAGGAGCACAGGAGGAGCCGCCCGCCGCCGGAGGGACAGAGAGGGCGGTCATGCGGCTGCTGCCCCGGGTGCCTCCGCCGCCTTCGCCTTCGCCCCAGCCGCCGCCGCTGCGCTCAAAGTGTAGGAAGAAGTGGTGGGGAACCCCGTTTGGCCCGCTTGCCCCTCCTCGCCTCCTCCTGGCCCCTCCCCCCCTGCCCTGGGGGCCGGGCACACGGGGGCCGGCGGGGAGGAGGGGGCGCGCGCGGGAGGCACGAGGAACGGGGGAGGGACGAGGGAAGCCGGGCCGGAGCCCCCACTACGCCCCGCTGGAGGAGAGGAGAGGAGAGGAGAGGCCGGGGTGGGGGGCCGGGAGCCGGAACACCGCCGCCGCCGCCGCCGCCGCTCCGCTGGGAGAGGGCGAAGGAAGGAAGGAGCGGCTGCTCCCGCCCCCCCCCCCCACGGAGGAGCAGAAGAAGGGAGGGGGCAGCCCGGCCCCCCGCGCCCACCCAGCTGGATTGTGCGTGCGCTGGCCGGCCGGCCGGCCAGCACAGAGACACCCCCCCCCCCGGCCCCCCCCCCCCCCCCCTCCCGCTCGCCCGCCCGAAAGCCTCAGCCGGAGGCAAGGCGGCTCCGGCCTGAGGGCGCCACCGGGATCGCCGCTGGCGCCGGGTTGGGCAAGTTCGCGGATGTTTGCTTGGCCCTGGGCCCAGGAGCGCCCGCCGGAGGCCAAAGAGGGAGTGAGGCAGGGAGGGAGGGAGGTTAGCCGCACGCTGCCCGGGCGCTGAGGTCCCTCCCGGGGAGGGAAGCCAAGGACGGGGCAGGGGTGCGACCAGGGATGCTGGCGAGGCGGGCGCACGCGGGCGCGCATCCCTCCTCCCGGTGGGCCGTTAAAGGGGCCGGCCTCGGGCAGCGCGGCGCACAGAGCGGCCGCGATCCTTTGCTGTGCGGGAGGGCAGGCAGGCGGGCGCAGGAGGTGGGGGGGTCCGCTGCAAGACCGCCCGGAGGATGCCCGTCCCGTCCCCTCCAGCCGCGGCGGCCGGACACCTCCCGTTGCAAAGCCGACGACGGGTCCGGCGGGGCGGCTGAGGCGGGGCGGCGCTGAGAGACCCCCTCCGCCAGGATCCGAGGCATCTGCCGGCCTGAGCCCCCCCTCCAACCCCGCTCGCCCGGCCCGGCCCCCTCGCCCCCCCGAGAGCCGCGGCCATCCAGCGACCGATGTGAAGCGCCGCGAGCATGAAAGGTGAGTGCCTCCTCCGAAGGACCCCCCTCCTTTTCCCCGCCCCCCCAAAAGAAGGGGGTGATCTGGAGGGGGCAACAGATGCAAGGCGGCTCCGGCCCGAGGGCGCCGCGGAGCCGTGGCCGAACCCGGGCGGCTGTCTTGGCCGCCACGGCCGCCGACAGGAGGAGGAGGCGGGGGCCCGCCCGCCC
>JAHTLZ010000204.1:14730978-14757453 GCA_023846285.1 Phrynocephalus versicolor | reverse complement strand
TCTCCCCCCCTCCCCACCCCCACCCCCGGGCCACGGAAAAATCATCAAACATTTACCGGGCCCTGGGGACAAAAAGGTTGGGGAGCACTGCCCTAAGAGGTGGGCTCACAAATATAGCCTGTGTTTCTCTTTCCATAACCAATCACAAAGCTTGTCATACTAAATGCAAGGGAAGAAGGAGAGGAAAAACAGACCTCTTCCCTCACTTGAGATAGCACTGTCCAAAAATTTAATATAAGGAAACATACAATAAAGGAGAAAAGAAAGAAGTTTTGTAGCTATATTATTTAGTTTGACCCCAACTTTTGCCAATGATTTGGAATACTATTTGGAGGTGGGCACGAAATGCCAAAATGCCGTTTCATTTTATTGTTTTGGTTTTTTTTATTTGTAATGAAACAATTTTTAAAAACAAATCATTTAATTCTTCGTTTTGCTTTTTTTAATTTTCATTTTTTCCATAGTGCCGACCAGCTGGCCTGCACGTTGGTCAGTGCTTCGTCCCCAGCGCAGACCAGCTGACCTGCAGCCGGTCGGCACTTAAATTTTTTTTTTTATTTTTATTCCCCCCTCCGCCCCAGCACCAACCAGCTGGCTCCTGGGCTGGTCTGCGCTTTTACATTTTTAATTTTTTTATCCCCCCCCCCACAGTTCCGACTAGCTGGCCTGTGGCCAATAGGCACTTTTTATTGTTTTTAAATTTGTGTGTCCCCCCCGGGGCCAACCAGATGGATCCTGGGCTGGTTGGTGCATTTTAGATTTTTTTATTTTTATTCTCTCCCCCACCCCCAGCACCAACCAGCTGGCTCCTGGGCTGATCTGCACTTTTACATTTTTAATTTATTTTTCCCCTAGCTCCGACCAGCTGGCCTGTGGCCAGCAGGCACTTTTTATTGTTTTTAAATTTTTATTATCTCCCCCCGCCCCCCCGGGGCTGACCAGATGGTTCCTGGGCTGGTTGGTGCTTTTTACAAAAAATATTTTTATTCCACACACACACCCCAGCACTGACCAGATGGCCTACAGGCTGATCGGTGCTTTTTAAAAAATATTTTTATTTTTTATTTTCCCCCTAGCACCATCTGGGGGGGGGGAATGATTTTTAAACTCTTTTTTGCCAGCCCCAAGCCTGTGCATCAGCTGTAGCGCAGGCCGGCTGAGGGCACTTTTAACAAGCCCCGCTAGTGCTACATCTGATCGGGGGCTGGTTGGTGGCTGGGGGAAGCAAAAAACAAAACGAATGAAATGAAATTTTTTTTCATTTCGTTTCATTTTCCTTTGAGGGGGTGCTTCATTATTCATTTCGTTAGGTTATGAAATGCATAACAAATAATGAAACAAATAAAAAATTCATTTTGTGCCCATCTCTAATGCCACTGTGTGATAGTGGAAGAAAGCAAGATTCCATGAGAGCTGTAGTCCAGTGGTAGAGCCCCTGTTTCTCATCCAAAATAAAGTATGATGTTTCTCGCAGTAGAGTTAGGGAGGTGTCATGTCTGAAAACATGGAATTTCTCCATCTCAAGGCTGAAACCATGGAGTATTTTTGCCAGATGGTATTGGTTGAATGAACAGACCACTGTTCTTGCAGGTATAAAGAATCTCCAGTGCTCCTATAGCCTGGAGTGAGTGATCTAGGGTCATCTCCCTGCTTAGCTATGAATCTCACATGGGAAGCTTAAGCCTCCTTTTCTATCATGCAGCCTCTTAACTTGTCATCAATGTACAATATAAAATTTACAGTAATATATGTAGCTCCTGGAGGGACTCTTGGACCACCTATGCCCTAGACTAAAAGGCAAAAGCCACTTAGTCTAGCTCAACACTACATCTTCCACTACAGTCATGGTTTCCAATATATATAGATTTGTATGTGCATGTGTGTGTGCATGCATGCATGCACACGCGCGCATATGCGTGCACGCGCGCGCACACACACACACACACACACACACACACACACATACTTGTATTGGAAAATGTAGGATTACCAACTAGGTATTGTAGGTATTGTAGGTATCAAGGACAAAAACTGAAACCAACAGGCAGATAGGCCCTTTTGTCACTATTACAACCTAATGTGCGAGTGTGCAAGACACACAGTGCCTTCCCTGCACTACCTTCTACACACTATTTGTTGACCAGTCCTACCTTTTTTTAACTAGAGGTATGTCTGTGGAGATTCTCAGTCATCCAGGTCAGATTACTGAGAAATTGAGTCATGGAAGTTGCCATGACTCAACCTCCGGTTAACTAGAGGTAGTAACAATAACCTGCCACCAAGTCAATTCTCCTGAGATTTAGGAGCCCAACATTTGAGCAGTCATGAGAATGGTGTTCTTGTTTGTTTCTGAGAGGGTTGGCGTGTTAGTCCTTTCAAGAATTGCAGGCAAAAATAAAAGAAAAACTGCTGCTATACGCCTGAAGAAGTGGACATGTCCACGAAACATTACATTAAAATATGAAAGTTAGTCTTTAAGGTGCCACATGTTTTGTGTCTTTTGTTTTGTTTTGCAATTTGCCTGCAATTGCTTGTTTGTCTAATCTAAATGCGTAGCATTTCTAAGCAAGGAATTATAGGCGCCATATAGCCAGAGCCAGATGTAACTTGCTGTAAGAAGGAGGAATGCACAGAAGGAGACAAACCAGGGAGCAGCATTTCAGGCACAGGAGACAAAGGGGACAGAGCATGCAATTTAAAAAACATGACTCAGTAGCCCGCATTGCAATTAGCATTTCACATCGCCACACACATAGGCTGTTGTTAAGGAAATGTCAGATGTGGATATTTTGTATAATAATGGACTCTGCACAGTGGAATGGAGCTGTGATGCCTTTGTGTAAGGGTGGAAAGGGCAAGGAGCTGCACCCTTGTTGAGTGTTTGTCGTGGCCTTGATTTATTACACCACCTGCATTGCCTTACATGCAATTTACTTACGCAGATGATTCAAAGTGTAATGTTTTTGCAGCCATAAAACCTCCAGATGCTTCATTTGATATACACACCAGGGAGTAGCTATACTCACACATGTTGTCGGATCGGTTGGGGTCTGGTTTCGTTGTTCTTTTGCTGTTTTGGCAGAATTTGAGAAACTAGACTGACAAGGAAAGCCGGGGACTTGTTCATGTGAGGGGCAAATAGGATTCCAGTGCCATTGCGGAATAAAGCCGTTCAATAAAACTGCAGAATAAAACTGGCTACTTGTCCATTTTCCCCTAATATTTTTAATCATTGGCTGGTTTTATTTATTTATGATTTGTCATTTTAATTTTCTCAGGATCAAACGGAAATATATGTTCCACCTCCACAAAAATATCTTACCCTGCCAGGAGTGGTGCAGTTGTGGGTTTTCACAAGTTATAGAACTGCAACTCCCATCAGTTCTGGCTACCATAGATCTAACTAGGATGAATGATGGGAGTTGCAATCCAATCATATTTGAAGGATCACATTTTACATCCAGGCTTTAAGTGCAGGAGACCTGATCTAGATTAGGAGCCTAATATGTGTGTTTGTGGTACTTTAACCCATTGTGGCCCTAATCCCATATGCCTCCCCATGCTAGGGCAACTTCTGCTTCCCAAAAGCTACCCATTGTTGAATTTATCCAGTTCAAGAGGGTGGCGGCTGCTGATTGGTGTTGATCAGTTTGGAAGGCAAAACATAAGCCGATACTACAGGAAATGTGACTATTAGGAAAGAAGCTGCTCCAATGCAATAAAGACTGGCATTCATTGACATTCTGCCTCTGATTAAGTAGTTGCCATTTCAGCCTCATGGCCAAGAGTGTCTTGCAGGGCATACAAATGTGGCTCCTTATCTCCAAGAATCCTCCAAGAAGCATAGACATTTATTTGGGGATGGTAACATGTCCCTCCTGCCTAGATGCCCTAAGCACATCCGATCTCGCCTGATTTCAGAAGCTAAGCAGGGTCGGCCCTGGTTAGTACTTGGATGGGAGACCGCCAGGGAATACCAGGTGCTGTAGGTGCCTGGAGTAGGACCTGGCAAACCACTCCAGTATTCCTGCCAAGAAAACTCCATGGAGGACGTGGGGTCACGAAGTGTCGGTCACGACTGTAATGACACAGCACACACACAACATGTCCCCAGTACTAAATACATGTGGATCCCAGTTTTGTCATCTGCAGTGTGAAGGTGATAATCCTCTTTAAAGCCTCTACTACTGTGTACACATACTGTTGCCTCATTTCAGGAAGGATCTCAGTGTTCTCATAAGTCATGAGTATGAGCAGAGAAGAGCCTCAAGAATCTGATGTGGACCCATGAAAAGTGGTTGAAAAGAGATGGGTGTGTTCCAGTGGAGAAGATTAAGATGAACCATGGAAGCAGTCTTCAAAGCATCAAGCACTCTTGATGGCCATACAGTATAGGCCACTTACAACTCTATTGTTCTATAATTATTCTGACTATTCGACCTGGAAGTTTCATCATGAAGAAGTTGGAGCATAACTGTCCTCTGTTGCTCCAGAACTGCAGGGAAGCAGATTCTGAAGTAAACCTTCAGAATAGCAAAATATATTATGACTTTTCCTTCATTGGCCACAGTCTTTTCAGTAGTTCCAACCATTGTAAATCCACTAAATCAACTGTTGAATGGTAATTAAATATGTATGTAAACCCCTTTAATTCAATGGGTCTACTCCTGTTTGGAATGCCAATAGGACACTGGCCATTGTACTTCAAAAAGAATGTGAGGTGCTGGGCCTCCATCTTGACCTGTAGGTCACCATGGAAGCTGTTGGCCACCTCTAGTTCCCTACAAGTGAGCTCTGTGGTACAGTGGTTAAATGCCTGCACTGCAGGTAAAACTGCGTTCACGACCTGGGGTTCAATCCCAGTTAGCAGGCTCGAGGTTCACTCAGTCTTCCATCCTTCCAAGGTTGGTAAAATGAGTACCCAGCTTGCTGTGGGGGGCAATGTGTAGCCTGCATAGTGTAATTTAAACTGTAAACCTCCCAGAGACTACTGTACTCGGAGTGGTATGGGGCGGTATATATAAGCCGAACACTTCTTTCTTTGTTTTGGTCCTTGGACACCAGGATTCCAATTCCCCTCTATTTTACAGAGCAAATTGATAAATAAGAGTTGATGTGTTATCTGTGAAAGCCTCTAGGAGTGGCGTGTTACCTTTGGAACCAATGGCAGCCTCTGCTTTTAGTGTTAAACACATTTTACTAAAACAGAAGTGGAGGACCAACCGTTTCTGTTTTGCTTTTTCTCTCCAGGTTTGTGGGCCTCATTGTGCTTCGTGATGGTTCTAAGTGGTAGGTAGGTGGTTCCTGGAGCTCTGGAATTTACAAGCCACTAGACCCGTGGTGGTAAACCATCAGCACTCCAGATGTTTTGGACCACATTTCCCATAGTCATTTGTCACTGAGAATCTAGGCTCAGAATTCTGGTAGTTGTGGTCCTAAACATCTGAAGTGCTGAAGATTCTCCACTACTGCCCTAGACTAACCACCAAGGTCCCTTTTGACTTCAAGATCCTTTCCACCTCCATGATTCCAAGTTGCTCCCACCTCTAGGATGCTGTGTTATTCAAGTTCCCCTGCACAAAACTACCACAGTAGAAGCAGTTGGCAGCTGGCTTATTTGCAAAAGCTACCAGACAAATTGGTGTTAAATGCAATAGTCCATTATATGTGAGACAATAACAGACTGAGTGATGCCCAACATGTCTTTCTAGGAATAAGCAGCCATGGTAAGCCCAGTCCACTTTCCTGCCAACAATTGTTCCTCCACAGGACTGCTTTGTACCTTCAATGTCCTGTTCACTACAAACAATACCCTATAGGACAAGGAACAGTTAGGGGGATATGCTTCAGACTGGAGCCCCATAGCTGCCTTTCTTTCAAGATAAAAATGGCCAACTTCAGAATGGTTCTTAAATTACATGTTACTTTGTTTTATCAAAACATGCAATTCAGCCTTTGTTTGAAACAAAAGTTCCTTCCCAAGTCCATCCAACCAAGTGTCAATCTACTGGGAAAACAAATCTGATATGACCAGGGCTCAGGAGCTCATTGCTATGAGTCCCAGAATCATTTAGAAGACGCTTCAAAATGTGGTCCAAAAAGCAACTTTCCTAAGCATCGTAGATGGTAATATCCAACAATCGCAGGCTCACCGAACCCAGGTTTATGAATCTAGTGTGCACTGAATTGTTCATGGTACTGTCTTCTTTCAAATCTACATTTTCCAATCTTTGCTTCCTTGCTCAACTAACTTCTTCCAATTTTCCTCCAGTTCATTTCAAAAGGCTCTCGATTTCTCTCCCCCCCCCCTATAAATGCAAATTTGGCACATTTAGGCGCTCTTCTGTTTTATGATTGCACACATGGATGCCAAAAGAAGGTAGTTATGTCATTGTGTTCAGTTGTCCAACAGCTCGGAAGTGACTGGAGGAGAAGTAATGAGTTTCTAATTCCTTTCCATCATTGTTACATTAAGCTTGTACCACAATGGATTACACATTTTTGAGGTGTAACTGTAACTGTTTCAGTTCCTTTTATAGTTACAATTTATGTAGCCTCACTAATCAGATGCATTTCATACTACAGGTCAGCAGCTTGTAGCAACGTGGCATACTGTATGCTTTTAAAAAGAGTTGAAAAAGCTTTTCAGTTGCTTATCAATAACAAGAACATTTTAAAAAATGAAAAAACTTTGGAAAGCTCTTTGAACTGGAGGTATGAAAATTATTTTTCTGCCCCTTGAGATATAGAACTAGACATTTCACTTAACACCATGTAAGGTTTCAAGATCTATCTCTCTCCCCCCCCCCTCTCTGTGTGTGTGATAGATCTGTATCCTTCTACTTTCCTTTCTTAGAGAGTGCTGTGCACAAATTTGTCGTTACTTGGGCAGAAATATGATATTGTGCCTCCTTCCCAATAGATGGCTTGCTAATGCAAATGGAATGTAGGGCTTCTCCGTGTGTGTCATACATATTTGGAATGTTTACCCTAATGTGTAAGTGGACAGCAGAGTCCTGTTCCAGTACTGCCTGTAGTGACGTCTGGCACATTTTAATCTCGCTCTTTCTCTGTCTCTCTCCTATGCTTTTCATCTTTAATGTCAGCATTCCGCAACAACCCTTCCCACCATGCACAAGATGGAACACCTCTCAAAGCAGAGGCCACATGCTTGAGCAGGTGGAGGCTGGGTTGGCTTGCAGCTGCTGATTCTTAGTTGAAAGAAACAGCAATGTTCAACATAGCATTTGCTGTTGTGTGAGACCATGATGGCAAGCTGCAGTGTCTGTGTGTATGTGTGTGCACTGGGGAGGCACAAGTGATGGCTGACATTCCATTCATTTTCCTTGGCTTACAGCCCATTTTTTTCATCTGCCCTGTAGGTACTGCCCGTCCTGTCTGACACTCATCTTCCCCCCTTATTTGCTAACAAGCACATGAGCGCATTCTTTCTTCCTCCAAGGAGATGAGGAAGGAAGATAAAGGAGTAGCCAGCCTGTGAGCAAAACTCCCTTGAGAGGCCCAGGATCAAACTTTTTATGCTATAGCAAACTTGAGAGCCATCATCTCTAAATACGCATCTCATACCTTCCAGCTTTGAACATTTCTTTTTAATGTAAAGAGAGATCATGCCGACTAACCTTGCTTGTACACGTATTGACTAAAAATGTACTGCACTGCTAACAACCCACCTAAATTTTCAAAGAATACAATAAAAATTGACATTTTTCTCAGGGCTGGGGCATGGGCAGCAAGATGAGACAGGAATGACACCCAAACCAGTGAGTGGGGCCTGAGTCTGTAGCACACAGGGTCCTTGAAGTCAAGAAAGGAACCACCAGAAGGCAAAGTACAGGAGTCTTGGAGGGTCCAGGAACAATCCTGGAGCAAGGCAGAAACAAGGCAAGGCTGGAACAAATCAGGAGCAGGGGCAGGAACAAGTCAAGTCAGGAGCAAACATGGAGCAGGGCAAGAACAAGTCAAGGTAGGAGCAAGGCAGGACAGGAGTCTGGGGGCTCCATCACATGTTCTTTAAAACCCAGATCTAATTTTATGATAAACCGGCTCTAAAAATCTTGTCCCCACGGTCATTGGGCTTTAAAAAAAAAACAACAACAACACCAGTAGCGCCCCTTTAGCAGGTTTTAGTGAGTTTTCCAAGACCTACCGGAGCTCTTTGGTATCTTTTGCTGCGCTTAAAAATATGCACATTTTCCCTAGCATGGGGTGCATATGATTCCGTTTTGGAGTGTTATTTTTTAAAAATTTTTCCTTAGTGTCCTGGGGGTTGCCAGTGCTGTTTTTTTTCCATTTTTAAAATTTTTTATTTCCCTCTCCCCTCGTGCAAGTCAACTGGCAGGCCGGTCGGGGCATTTTTTTCCTCATTTAAAAAAGAAAAAATTCCTTAGCCCCTACCAGCCAGCCCTGGGGCTGTTCGGAGGTTTTTTTAATTGTTTTTAATTCCCCCCCCCCTCCCCAGTGCCAGTCATCTGGCCTGTGGGCCGGTCGGGGCATTTTTTTAATTTTAATTTTTATTTATTTATTATTCCTCCTTAGCTCCCAGCAGCTGTCCCTGGGGCTGGTCGGCCATTTTGTTTTGCTTTGTTTTAATTTCCTCTGTGCCTGCTGGAAGCAGGTTAGGGCCGTGGGGACATAACAGAAGCGGAGCAGAATTCAAGGGACGTGGGAACTCCAAACCCACATCTTCAATCACGTGATCAGGTAAGGACAAAAGCTGGAGTTTCCCATTCCCCACATCTTCCCCTTTGTGTGATAGCACCCTTGGAGGCACACATGAGAACATAGGACCAGAGCTGAAGGACCACCAGGATATTTGTGTTGCTGAGGTCAAAGGCAGCAGCCCAGGAGGCCTGTATATACGGCTCTTCCCGGGCTTCCAGCTGCACTGCATAACCTCCCTGCAGCTGTTCCCTGCAAGCCTTGGCAAGAGATACAGTATGGGTTTCTTCACTTCTGGCTCTGACAATTTGTAAAGAGAGTAAAGCAGTGAATTAATATTGCTATTTGTTGTAATTGAATGCTGCCCCATATGGATGATCACCAGCAGTAATCTAACAAGCTAACCACTCCTCTTAGGCTGCAGTCACACAAGCCAGATGTAGCCTTCCTATCCCCCACTGAGTGTAGATCATAAATTTGGGGTCACATGATGCATGGCCATTAGGGAATAGTTTACCAGGCGAGCATGCTAACTGTGCACAATTTTTTGCTCAGCCAGGGGCTTGTTTTTTTGTTGCTGATCATTTTGAAAAAAATGTTGTGTTACTGCAGGTGCCAATGATCTTACCTCAACACAGAACATCCACAGCAAAACCTTTTTTTTTGCCCCTGGTATGTTATCTTTGCTGTGGGTCTCAGTTGTGAGATGAGAATAGTTTGGGATTTTCAAAATGCAACCATGGGAACATCCGATCCGCGACATCAACCACGTGACTGCTTGGGTGTGTGTGATCCAGATCAAAGTTTGCTGCAGATTTTAGTGGTCATGTGGAAGCAGCCAATAATCTGGCACCAGATGATTTGGTAACCCAAAACCACATTGAGATGGACATCCTAGAATCAATGCCACTGGACTGCAAATCACGACAGGAATATGATTAAAAGTTGTGTAACCACAGAGAGACATTTCGTTTACATGACTGCGGCCTTACTCTGTTTCTTTTTCCTTCTCTGGCACCATTTCTCATTCCCTCTTGCCTGCTCTTCCTCCTAACTCATCCAGCAGCCTTCAAGTGGCAAGATAGACAGCACTTGCCACAAGACTTAACTAATTGCTTGTTCAGGGTTTCTGAGATTAAACAGAGGAGTCCTCGGAAATTAGGTTGAGGCTACCCACCCCTGTCTTATGGTCAACTTCTTACTAAGCACAAATACTTGTATAATGAGCTCCCCCATGACTGGGCCAGAACACCTGCTTTACGTGGAACAACTCTTACAAGTGTCTACTGGCACTATGAGCTTTCATTTTAAACCTGCAGCTATACAGATGCTTCAGGAAGTATTGTTGGAGGTGAGAAGTAATATATTACCAGGAAGGGTTTTTTGGGAGGATAGTTCTAACACTAAAAAGTTTTATTTGACATGGGTTTTCATTTCTTCAGTTGTCTGGAGCTTGATCCTTGAGCCATGGCCTTATATGCACACCGTTCTTCCTGGTGAGAAAGAACAGCATGAAGTACGGATGAATGACAATTGTATTATTAACACTGGTAATAAACTTCCAAGGCTGGCTTACCAATAGCATCCCGGCAATAGGGAGGCTGGTCACCCAAGTCGGTTCATAAAATTGTAGAATAATTGAGTTCGAGGAAGACCATAAGACCAATGAGTCCTGTCCTCTGCTGATTTCAGGTATCTAAATCAAAGCCGATCTGAGGGCTAGTTGTCCAGTTTTCTCTTGGATGCGCCCAAATTTGTAGCACTCACCACCTGCTGAGATAATTGGTTCATTCTTCTACCGTGCTAATGGTTAAGGCGTTTTTTTCCTAATATCCAGGTGAAATCTGGCTTCCTGTAACTTGAGCCCATTATTATGTGTCTTGCATTCAGGGATGATGGAGATCAGATCCTGCCCCTCCTCTGTAGGACAGCCTTTCAAGCACAGTGGTACCTTGTATAAAGGAATTAATCCGTTCCAAATGAAATTCTGCTAAGCAAATTTTCCTTTGTACAAATTTCCCATAGGAATGCATTGACAACGGAGTAATCCCTAAACACGGCCATTTTTATGTTGTATGGATTTGCCTCATAGGCAGATTTTTTATGTTGTACAGATTTTATGTTATACAAACTGTTTGTTATACAAGGGTCCACTGTATTTAAAAAGTGCTATCGTTATCTCCCCTAAGTCTCATTTCTCAAGGCTAAGGATGCATGGTCGTTTTGGTCTTTCCTCATCGGGCTCAGTTTCCATTTTCCTGCTCATCTTTTGTTGCCCTCTGAACTTCCATCACTTTGCCAACTAAGGTCAGGATAGTCAAAGCTATGGTTTTTCCGGTAGTGATGTATGGAAGTGGAAGCTCAATTATAAAGAAGGCTGATCGCCGCAGAATTGATGCTTTTGAGCTGTGGTCCTGGAGGAGTCTTGAGAGTCCCCTGGACTGCAAGGAGATCAAACCTATCCATCTTGAAAGAAACCAACCCTGAATGTTCACTGGAAGGACAGATTTTGAAGCTGAGGCTCCAGTACTTTGGCCACCTCAGGAGAGAGGACTCCTTGGAAAACTCCCTGATGTTGGGAAAGATTGAAGGCAAAAGGAAAAGAGGACGGCAAAGAATGAGATGGTTGGACGGTGTCATCGATGCAACCAATATAGATTTGACAAAAGTCTGGGAGGCAGTGGAAGATAGGAAGGCCTGGCGAGCTCTGGTGCATAGGGTCACAAAGAGTCGGACACGACTGAATGACTAAACAACAACGAACTTGCTCCAGTTTGTTTGCATCCTTCTTAATGTGCACACTAGACGAGGTCTAACAAATGCTGAGTAGGAACAAAACTAGTACCTCTGGGACTTCGGAGACTGCACTTAATGCATCCTAAAATAGCATTTGCCTTTTTTGCAGCCACATCGCATTGCTGGCTCAAATTCAGCTTTTAACCTATAACAGCTCCAAGATTCTTCTTGTTTATAACATTGCTGAGCCATTACCCTCTGAGGCGTTGAAGCAATTGTTTATACTTATCAGAGGGTGTCTGTTTTAGGAGAAGACAGAAGTGTGATGCTTTGCCTCCTAGTCCCGTTGGAAAAATGGTTGATACACAGGAGGCGAGTAATATAGACGAATATGTATGAATGATCTGAAAATTTATTTAAGTGAAGATTTGAATCCTTCGGTGCCTGTCTTTTTAGCTGCTTTTTTTCCGGAATTTTCTTGTTTTAGGATGGCTACCCTGAGACTAGAGACAGCGTGTCCCACGAGCTTCTGAACCCGTGTTTCAAATGTCAGTTTTGTGCAGAGACTGGCAACCTGCCTGGCTGACGTAAAACGCTGCGGGACATGGCTGGCAAAATGTGGCAAACATCATACTGGAGGATTAGGGGTGAACAAGCCCATGATGTTGTTGTGAGATACAATGTTAGGCCCTTTGGTAGTATTCCGTTTGTAAATACAGAGACAAACTTGGCATCTTGATCTGCAACAGGGTCTGGTTCCAAAGCTATTTTTGTCCTTAACTTCTTTGTTGCTGGAGGGCACGCTTTCCCAGTTGGACAGCTGTCTGTATGCAAGTATAGGCCTCCCACCCAGTGAAGCAAGGATGGTGGCATTGTCTAGGACAGGCCAAAGATAACAGATGACTTGTCTGAATGGTTTCAGCTTGGGGGTAGAGGTCACAATAAGCGATGTCCTGATGCGCCCAGTCCTTGTATTGTGAAACATTGTTCTTGGGTGCCAGGCTAGCTCTGTTCACCTGTTCTTTCACTTCCTGGAGCAGATACCACCATTTGAGAAATCCCTCAAATAGAGATTTCCTGTCTAATGTGTCCAAGCAGATAGAGTTGCATTGCTGGCGTTGGTTTTAGCCAACAGATTTTGTAGTGTGTCGCCTTTTGGCTTTCAGTACACTCATTCGTTGTGTAGCTGCAACTGTGGTATCTGGAAAATATATCCGTGGTGTGGACTGGTCTAGACTGAGGTTGATGGTGGAGTGGAAATGGATGAGTTCCTGGGGAAACCTCATTAATGCCTCTTTTCCTTTAAGTTCAGGCAATAAATAAATCATCCATTAATCTCCAGAAGAAGTAATATTTCTTGGTACATGAGTGACAAAATGATGATTTCTATATTATTTAATTGTTCCATTTATATCCCACCCATCTGGCCAACGGCCACTTTAGGTGACTCACAACACAAGAATAGCAAGCACAAAGTCATAAAATACAACATGTTTTATTTTATAAAACATAACAATAAAATATAAAACATAACAATAAAATGTTACAATTTCAGACAGTATAAAATGCATTCTAAAATACCTATGCATTTAAAATGCGGTAATATGGTAAAATGGTGGTAATGATTGACATCATTGGCTGTTGGCTTCAGTTTCATTGGGCACCATAGAGGGTACATAGTTGAAAAGCAGGCTAGGGTAACCATGTTTGTAGTTATTTCTTAAAAGTCACCAGCAAAAGAGCCAGGCCAATATCAGTCAGCCATACTGTGCAGTCATATAGTGCAGTTTGCAATAAGGGGTGGCAGATAAATAAATAAATAAATAAATAAATAAATAAATAAATAAATAAATAAATAAATAAATAAATAAACCCCTAGCAGTGTTGATAGTCTGGAGAGATATGTCCCCACTCAATACACTCCATAATTCATCTGAATATTCCTTTCCTTCATATTCCTATGTTTGGTTCACCCAGCATGTGTTGCTGTGTTTAATTAGACAGAATGGGATTTAGATGTACAGTACTGTATCTCTCTGCACAACTCTCCTCCCCCACCCTCAACATGCATGTCACATCCAGATGTTCGAATAAACAGTGGTGATGCAGTGCATGAGGAGATGCTAGGTACTGAAATAGAGACCTCTCAAAACTAATGAGCTGTGGTCATAAAACCTGGAACAACTAACTGTTCTGGAGGGAGTGTGCAATAGGGACTTCTCCCCAACCCCAGGCTGACAACTGGCAGCCTCCAAAAGTATAGAACCAGAGAGGTACACATACATAAATGTTCTGGCTCACATACTATTTAATTCAGCCCAAGAAGGAAGTATGCATGCAAGTTTTCCCCAACATGATGCTCTCCAGGTGGATTATAGTCAGGGTATGATGAAGGTAGCAAGTCATCACATCTGGTGCCACAATACTTTGAACAAACATCTAAGAACTATAGGTCTACAGGGGGCGGTAGTAATGATGGCAGATAGGGCTTCCCTTCTGCTCTATCTGCTGTGTTCATACATCAACATCAACCAATATTCTCGGGGATGACTTCACTTCCTCCTCTTCCTTCTTTTTCCAGCTCATTCCCAAGTATGCAGCCAAGCAAACAGCCTGAAATCCAGAAATAAGTCATAACTAGAGTAGGCCTCTGGAGTCAGTGGAATTTATGGAGGAGCTGACTCCCCGACTCCCCACCGATTCAATACTCTTGTGTTCTGATCAATTATTGGATTTCAGCCATAGCGTAGCATCCTGAGTGGGGGTCAAACTGTACATTACTAGAGCACATCACAGGAAGAAGTACAAATTCTTTAAATATCAGAAGCGATTGATTATCAACGCAGGGATTTGGCACATCCTCCTCAGTTTGTAAACCAGCTTGTTCTGTTTTAAAACTGGTCACTAGGATCACACAGCTGTGAGATTCTGCTGGAATCACCTTTCTGGAACACTAATGGGAGTTTGGTTTCCAGTGACGTGCCATGTATAACATTTAGTTTGACACCAACTTTCCACTTTTATATAGAATTTCTAAAAGGAAGTGTGCTTTCTTTGTCTTTTCTCAACCACTCTTTGCTTTTTGTTAAACAGTCAGAGATGACCTGGTGCCATTTTGTTCCGCTCCTTATTTTACCTCATCAGAACACAACTCTGTGACAGACAGCTTGAGACAGCCCATAATTTATACCTAACTTGATGGTAGCCAGGCAGGTTTTTTTTTCCAACATGCCAGTTTTGAAACAAGCTGCATTATGACTCCCATAATCCCTGAAGCCTGGCCAGTCTGGAGGGCTCCACGCTGTGGAACCTTGTGGAAAAATGTGTCCATCCTCTTCTTAAGAATTAATTTCCTGTTTATAATTTTCCCCAGGGATCCTTTCTTTCCTTTTCTTGTTCTCCTTTTAGTTATTTAAGCTGTAAAATATGATTAGTAATATGCTGACAACATCGTCAGTGCACTGGGTAAACTATGCAGCTGGGGTTTATATTTTTTTTGCTAATGTGACAGATTCTGTTTATTATTAATCAGTCTGTACTTGCACGGCAGTTTTGAGAATTTTTCTCTGGTCACTCAGTAAAAGCGGGAAGGAATGCTGTAACATAATATTGTTTATTTTCCCACCAGAAAGGAGAGAAGGCTCTTTCTCTTTATCACTTTAACCCCACAAAAACTCCCTTGCTTTAACCTCCTGACCTGCTCTGATCCATCAGGCAGGAAGAGGTAATCTGCACATACAAATTATCTCACTGGAAAAGCTCGCAGTTCAATGGACACTCCTTTCTTCTGCCATCACTCCCATCAGTGTGCCTTCAACTGGGCTAGATTTTACTTCCTTCAGAAGCAGCATCTCTGCTGGATATTGAGGCCCTAATAGGGACACAGAGAGGTAAAATGACTTGGGAAATGAAAGGGAATGGAGCCTGTGTGGTCAGGTTGTTCTTCAGTTCTCCTGTGTGCGGTTGATGGTCTCCCACTCTGCCGATACAGTGGATGATATCCCACTTGGTCATTATAGCCTGGCTAATGGCACATGTTAACACTTGGCAAAATCAAAGAAAAAACAAAACAAAGGACACAAAACATGGGGCACCTTAAAGGCTATCTTTCCTATTTAAATGTAACGTTTCGTGGACTACACGTCCACTTCTTCAGACACATAGCGGGAGAATGAGGTGTGCAATGTAATATGTGGTTGGATAGACATTTCATACCAAATATTCATTAGTGGTATCTCTATTTGCAGGTCAGCCTATTTGTAAGTTCCTTTACAGTGGCACTGGATAGGGGAGGGGGAAGAAGAGGAGGGGGTTGTAAAGATGATGGGGAGGAGGATTTGCCAAGGGTCTCATTTTGTTTGTTCATAGGTGTTGTTTTATGGCCCTGTGGTAAATTCTTCAAGAGATGGAAGCCAGACCTCAGATCAGGGTGGTGGTGGAAGTGATGGGGGACTCTAAGTTAAAAAAAATTCCATCCTCTCCCCTATATCTTCTAATCCCCCCCCACTCCGATCTGAGGTCTATAACAGACAACATGAGAAATTATACCCAACAACAAATTGCCCCAATTTGTGTATGCAAGTCCACTCCACGGCAACTGCATCAATACGAAAGTTCCTTGTAGAATTGCAAAGTTCAAATTTCCCTTTAAATTCAAATTAAAACAAAAATTCAAGACATCTTCCTCAACTGGGTTGGTGTCCAGTACCAAGAAGAATTGATTGATTGAGTGACTGAGTGATTGATTTTGCTAGGTGGAGGCACCTCTCCAACACAAACATATAGAAATTATACTTAGACCTGGTTAGCGAAGGCCTTAGCAGTCTACATGGGAGCAGCAGCTCTGGCCTCTTCAGTTCTCCCACTCTTTCTGATTAAAATCTCTTAGTCATAGCCCTGCTCTTTCTTAGTCCAACCCCTTTGGGCTGAACCAACATTTCATGGGGGGTTACACTGAAGCTTTTTCTGTGGCTTGTGGAAGACCCACTGACAATCCACGAGGAGACTTTTCCATTTAGACCGGCTTTGCTGCTGCCAGGGCTTGTGCAACAAGAAGGCGTATGAGTAGCAATACAGGTCCCCCACTCCTGCCTTGTGCCAAATGACACTATGGGTCCATAAGCCAGCACCCACATGCCAGCACTTTAGAAGCTGTCTCCCCGATCCCTTTCTTTAGAACTGCCTTTTCGACCTGGAATTCTGCACAAACATATCACACCTCCACGCATCCAGTTGGATATTCATAGAATCATAGAATCATAGAGTTGGAAGAGACCTCAAGGGCCATCCAGTCCAACCCCCTGCCATGCAGGAACCCCCATCACAGTATTTCTGACAGATGGCCATCCAGCCTCTGCTTAAAAACCTCCAAAGAAGGAGACTCCACCACCCTCCATGGCAGCATATTCCACTCCCGAACAGCTCTAACTGTCATGAAGTTCTTCCTGATGTTCAAATGGAATCTTCAACCTGTGATGAACAGGTAGAGAAAGATACCCATGCTTTCAATCCATCTTCTGCAATAAAGTCGATCTTTCCTTCTCTTCTAGTGATGTTTATCAAAAGATTTGTCTCCACAACTGAAGATCCAAGAAGACATAGCAATTCCCGGAGAATTGAATTGGGAGCACCATGATCCACCCTCAGTTAAGATTTATTTTGTAAAGGTGGTGGTGGTGGTGAGGACTCCAGCAGAAAATCTGTAATGCAATATCTGTATTTTTGCACTAGGCCAAGTCTTAGCATTGTCAGACAGCAGCATCCAAAATGGTATCATGTTTGCACCGAAAATCTGTATGAACAGTCTTGCTTAAGGCCATCCAGACAACATTGGGGAGAGGAGATTATGATTTTTGTGAGATCTGCCCCCTAGCAAAGTGGACAGAGTATATCTTTGCTCTACGTTAGGGGGAAAAAGTGGTTCTTCTGTTACAATAAATTCTTCTCTCCTTTTCGTAAGAACTTCTGTCAAAGGAAGGGACCAAATATTGTGAACATCTGTCTATATATGTTGTCTGATTAATGTTTTGGCATGAGCTTGGGAGCTTGGAAGCTTCTAAATAAATCAGTAAATTTAGCAGAAGGTGCAGAGAGGAAGATGTGCCACTCAGTAATAGCATTATCTACCACAGGACCAGCTGTGCGAGAGGCAGCTGTTGAAATCATCTGATGCCAGGTCCTGAGACGGCTTTTGCTTGAGTGGCTTTTACGTGTTACAGCACCATTCCAGGTGATCTGCAGAGAGATGCTCAGCTCTGAAAATCCCAGGCCAATCCATAACAGTAGCCTCACAACAGTTAAGCAGCTATAAAGAGCAGTGCCTACTGAGTGTGTGTGAGAGAGAGACTGTGATATATAGGCCTGGTCCACATGCCAGTTAAAAACAAACTGGATTCCAGGCTTTGTGAAGGCTGTCCATTTGCCCACAGCCAAAATGGCACCCATGGAGTTAAAATGCTAGGGGGCAGAAAATATTGTAAAACTGGATGTTGTTCAATAAAACAACAAACAAAATATTCACTATCCCCTTAAAACAAGTGAGACACTGAGAAGAGGGAAGTGGTGTAAAAGAGACAGAAGAGAATAAATAGATTTTATTGCTAAATGTCTTGCATCAATGCAATTAAGTTGACTGATGTTGGCAAATGTTCCTCAAGGAAACAATAAAGCACATTCCAGACCTTGGTATACAGACACAGAAAAGAATATTTTCCAACTATTATTCTCAGACAGTAAGTAGAGTGAGAACAAGGAGATAGTCAGGCTTACTAATAATATTAAGATACATTGCATGGATGTAAATGAATGCAAGTGAATAGAAATGAAAGGCTTGGAGTTTTATTTGTTTATTTGTTTGTTTGTCTTAATTAGCAGCTACATGTTGGGATGTCCAGAGATTTTCTGTGGTCTGCACTGGAGAGTAGAGAAGGGCATGAAACGCAAAACTGGTGTTTCGTTTCCTTTTTCATTTCGTTTGTTCTTGTTTCATCTAATTCTATAACAATTTTTTTTTTTAAAAAAATCATTTTGTTTTTCTTTTTTTATCCGATATTCATTTTGCCCCTAATCGGGCACGTTGTGGGGGAGGAAGGCATGGGGTTTTTATACTGTCTTTGAGTCACGGAAGCAAGCAGTGGTCGCGGCCATCACCACTTGTTTCAGTGGCTCAAAGACAGTTTAAAAAACCCACACTTTCTCCCCCAATTGGGCATGTTGTGGGGGAAAGCGCGGGGTTTTAAAACGGTCTTTGAGCCACCGAAGCAAGTGGCGCTCATGACCATTGCCGCTTGTTTCGGTGGCTCAAAGAAAGTTTAAAAACCCAGCGCATTCCCCCCCAATCAGGTGAAGGGGGGGGTATGAAAAATGAAATGAAACAAACTGAAAATTTCCAGTTTGTTTCATTTCATTTTTCTTTAAAAATCAAAACAAAACAAAAAATCATTTCATGCCCATCTCTATTGGAGCAAAACTAAACTCGATGAGCTCCCCCTAGAATCATGTGCAGATTGGGCAGTGGTGGTGAACCTCTGGCACTCTAGATGTTTTGGACCACAACTCCCAGAATTCCAAGCCTGTATTGCCAATGACAAAGAACTGTGGGAGTTGTGGTCCAAAACATCTGGAGTGCCAAAGCTTCTCCACCACGACAATATAGTCATCTTCCGGATTTTGACCTTCTTGAATTTTGCAGTCCCTTGCTTGGTGGTGGTGGGGAATCAATCAATACAAAAGCCCTTAAAATTATATGTTTTTGGTTTAAATATATGTAAAATACATAAAATGGACAAAAAGTGTACTTTAAATGCATATGCCCTGTACAGTGAAATGTAGATTTTAGGATACGATTAGTTTCGAGATACAGTAGAAACCTCATATCCACAAGAGATGGGTTCCAAGCACACACACACACACCCTGTGGATGCAGAAAAATGTGAATAATAGAGAATGCCAATCATAATGTGGATTCTGGCTACCTCTAGTGGCCATTTCAGATAACTTCATCTCTCTCTCTCTCTCTCTCTCTCTCACACACACACACACACACACACACACACACACACACACACACACAATTTCCTATTTTTAATATTTTCAGACCATGGATAAGTGAATCAGTAGAGAGTGATTCCACTGCTAGAGGTTTTGCTGTATTCTAAAGTCTGAGGTTGCCTCTATTTTGCATGATGGTGAAGATTACAGGAGAGATTCTTTAGTGGTCAGATGATGACAGGGGCTTGGCTGCATTTCTTGACGTCTTATGATTCCCAGACAAAGGGCTGGGCGGAGCTTATGCTTCCCATGTCTCGCCACCACCATTCCTTGTGAAGGGGAAGAGAGTGTTCCCAAGTGATGCTGGCAGTAGTGGGTCTTAAGGTTGGGGCTTCACTTTTTCCTCCAGAAACCCATTGCCAATGTGGAAGCAGGGGAGTTCTCACAACCACCAAGCAGTGATTTGTGCAGCGGCAGTTCCTTGCTTCAGCAAGAAGGCAGTAACCTCCAGATTATGGAACTGTCCACTCCCACTTGGATCATAGGCAGCCTGTTCCTCTCGCCACTAGCCAGGAAGATCTAGAAGGAAGGAAAGAAGTCCACAAGGACCTGCAGGTTGACTTTTGTTCATCGGCCGAAGGGTCCCTTATTGTGGAGTAAAGCATTAAATTATATTAAAAGCTTGTCAGGCAAAAGCTTGGTCGACCATTTTCCTCTGGCCTTGCCCTCCACTGGAATGTTGCCTTTCAGAGTCGTCTACTATTACAGTACTCTCAGGCTGAAAAAAGATATCCCACTACTTCCCAAAAGGCACTTCTGACATAAGTAGGGGAAGCTTAGCCAAGTCTTAGATGAGCTTGGAGAGTCTGCAGTCCTGTTGAAAGTCCTGAGAAAATGATGCTTTCTTGAACCACCTTTTGGAAATGTTCGTCAAGTTTTGCTTCAGTTGTGATTGTTGACCCGGAGATGGGAGATAAAACAGAGAACTCTGCTGTATTGCATTGTGACTTCTCTCTTTAGAAATATATTACATTTTCATAAGATTTCTCCCTCTGGAATTAAGCAGAGACTGCAAGGTGAAGCATAAATCTCTCTCCCCATCCCACCCTGTCCCTGCACACTCTCTTCTCCACACACGGCCCCTTGAACCAAGCAAGAACAACTCATGAGGAGAAAGATTTATTGGAGCAAAATCTAGAGCATCGGTTCTCAAATTAGTTCCTACAAAGTAGAATAAACCAAGTTGGAATAGTTCATGAAGCCCACGCCCTAGCATCTCCATCTGGTCTGTGCAACTAATTAATTCCCTTGACGGGCCTTGCATTTTAAGTTGTTGCAGTCTTAATTTTAATTAAATATTGAGAAATGGTGGTGACACTACTTGTGACAGCTGAGTGCAAAATAATTTACTGTATCCTGTTAATATTGTTTTGAAAACATTTTGCTAGCATAGGTAATCTTCTTAGAGCCTGCTGCTAAATTAAATTACTGTGTTTTACCATATATCAAATATTGTGAAATGGAATCTTGAATGTATGGAGTCCTTTTCATTCTAAGGGTTGGACCAGCCTTCCTTTTCCTTTGGCTCCACCATGTAAGAAAAAATATTAACTTCCTCAGTGTGGACCATCCTTGATCTTCAGGTCTTTTCAAAGACTAATCATAATCTAACAGAATAGACATTTCCCAAATTAGCATAGTGCAAGAAAAACCCATGAGAACACGTCAACAGCAAGAGAATTATTCAAACCTCAGCAACGACACAGATAAATAGTCTCCAAGTTTTTACCAAAAGACACACCATCTCCAAAAGCCCAGGGATTTTTGAGCTTTGGGCCGAGATACTATATTGTGTTAAGAAAATACCAGTTTTAAATAAAGCCGGAAGGGAATGCTAGGTGTACCATGCAAGCACCATTGGACTGGGTGCAGGCTTAATCATGCTTTGATTTCCAATTGCAATCAAATGGGACTTAATTTAGTAATATCTAACAGATCATATTGATTGCAGTGAGTCTGCCCTGAAGCGCAACTCACCAAGTCATCAGGCAGGACCCTATCAGCAAATGCAAGGCATAACAGCATCATGGAGAGAACCATCCATGTGTAATGCTCAATCCTCTGCCTGGGGTTTTGCAGATGTAAAGGGCTTGTGTGGAAAAAAAAACCAGCCAGTGGCCCAAATGGGTATTCATTTTTATTTTATCATATGTGCAATATCCTTTTTTTCTGGTGTTTGCACAAGGTAGTCACACACAGAGGAGCTGTGGATTTAAATGAGATGGCTTGCATATTCTGGGAATTGTACCCCAGAAAAAGTCATTATTCTACTCTCTGGTTGTACCTAATCATGCTAAACCATGGATGTCTTGCCCTTGCACCACTGTCGGAACTGCACAGGTCTGAGCAGCACTGTTTTGGTTATAAATGGATTCCCTCCCCTACCCCTACCCCCCACAATCAATCAATCAATCAATGTTCCAATAAAATACACATTCAGTAAATAATGTGCCCCTGGCCACCCAGGGCCCCACAAGCTCAACCTCAAAGGCATCCAAGTGGTCTACTTGCCCCCGAGCACATATCTAATTTGGCCTCTAGGTCAGGGAATCATAAGGCCCTTTAAGGTTGTGGTGTGGGTGTGGGTGTGGGTGTGTCATTACAGTCGTGACCGACTCTTCGTGACCGACCCTTCGTGACCCCATGTCCATGGAGTTTTCTTGGCAGGAGTACTGGAGTGGTTTGCCACTTCTTACTCCAGGCGCCTATAGCATCGGGTATTCCCTGGTGGTCTCCCATCCAAGTACTAACCAGGGGCAATCCTGCTTAGCTTCCGAAATCAGGTAAGATCAGATGTGCTTACACACAATATTGTAGTATGGAAAGGATTGTTAGTACTATGGAAGGGAACCTAGACAGAGAGGAATGTTCTGTATACTGTATGTGTGCATGTATCAACTACGAAAGGAGGTTGGCAAGTCTTGGGAGCCAAGTCCCAAGCCCAAGTGCAAGTCTTTGGTACATAGACTCTGAGTCCCAAGTCCCAAGTCTCACATCACTTGGCCCATGCCCTGGAGATGCCGGGGGCAGGGATGGAAGGTCGGCTGATGTCAGGGGCAGGGGTGGGCAGCAAATGCAGGTCCACAGGGCCTCAGCAATGCATCGTCAACAAACTAGTCTTAAGTCATGGGTTGAGTCCCACATCTTACCCAACTCCCTGGACTATGTGTCAATTTTCCAGTGCGACATACGTCAGACTCAACAGGGACTCGTGTGAGTTGTGACTGACCATCCCTGGGCAGAAGAGTTGTACACGGATTTTGAACTACACAGAGGTCAGTCATCCCTAACCCCAGCACGGTTGAAGGAAGAGCTGTACTTCCGATTCAGATGCTCAAGCTATTGTAGGACACTGGTTGCCCTTGTTTTCTTTTTCTAGTAGTACAAAACGATTTCTCATGTACATTTTAGCCATTAGCATAACATTTGGATACACCCCGTGCAAATGGGAACAGATGTTAGGCTGCAGCTCTTCCTAACCTCCAGACATTGTATATAAGTAGGTGTGTCGACCTGCCTGCCTGCCTGGTCTTTCTGGAGGAGTATTCGGTAACCTCGATCTTTCTGGAGGAGCGTTCAGTGACCTTGAGGCCAGCTGCTGCAAGGTAAAAGGCTACCATCCAAAACAAAGCATGGGAAATTGTCTGTTTTAAGCTCTGACCTTTCAAAAATTATATCTTGTTGGCTCTTTGTTTGCCCTCTTTTCACACATTGCCAGCATTCGTGGTTCTGGTGGAAAGTGATAATTGAATGTGCTTAAGTTCTGACTTAAGACAACACTATTGAGGGGATTCTAGGTAGAGTGCTAAGGACTAAGGAGTAATTTAATCATTCCAGTACAGTCTGGCTGTTCTCTTGAGATACACAGAGAGGAAGCAAACCCTCGACTCCATAGCATAAGTAAATAAAGAAAAATATTAATACACCGTTCAGGGATTCTAATAAGGAAGGTCCCAGAAGGCACTAGGGAAGTGTCTATAGCTAGTGTCGTAGTTACGGCAGTTAGTAGTTAGAGAACTAGACAGTGACCCAGGAGTCCTGGGTTGAAATCCTGTTCAAACATAAACTAAGTAGGAGACCCTGGGGCACTCAGACCCTCTCCCACTAGCCTACTTCACAAATCTATTGTGAGGATGAAATGGAGAGAAGAAAGCCATGTATGCTGCCTTGACTCAACTTGCAGAAAGCAGGACATACATGCACTTATAGTCATGTGACTTCAAATTACTTCCAACTCTATGAATGATTAGCCTCCAAAAGATCCTATCATCAACAGCTCTTCTCAGCTCTTACAAACTCAAGGCCACAGTTTCCTATATTGAGTTTTTCCATCTCTCTCTCTCTCTTTCCCTCTCTTTTCCTGTTGTCTTCTTATTTTCTGCCCTTATTGTTTAATTCCAAGATGGCTTGTCTTCTCAAGAGGCACCCAAGGAACAAAAACATATGTTTGCTTTTCCGGGATTTCATGTTGTGTATAAAGTTCCTTCCTGACCCCACATTTTGGATGAGTCTTTTTTTTACCCTGTCAGCTTTCATCACCACCCAGCTTTCACATCTGTGTAGACTTAATTCAGAATACAGAAGTGTAATTACTTTCATCTTGCATGCCCTTGTACTTCTAGTTCCTTCACAAATGCCCTTCCAAAGCTCGATCTGCTTCTGATTTCTTGGCTGCAGTGTCCATTTAAATTATTAGCCAAAGTGAGGGATAGGAAATATTTAAACATTTCAGCTTCTTTCTTCTCAAGATGAAAGTTACATTTTGCTTCTTTTGTACATAAAATTTCTGTCTTCTTAATACAGTATTCAACTGCAACCCTGCTCTTGTACTTTCTTTTTTTATCTTCACCACAAGTCCTCTAACTCTCTAAGTCTAAGTCATTCCTTTTGGCTGCCTGTAATATGTTGTCAACTGCATATTTCAGATTATTGATCTTTATTCTACCAGTTTTCACTTCTCCTTAATCTGAATTTAATCCTGCTTTCTGTATATGTTTTATCATTCTTGTTCTTCTGTTTGTTGGTGCATGATATGTTCTGCAAACAGATTAAACAAATGAGGAGATAAAATACACCTTTGCTGACACCTTTCTTTATGGGAAATCATTCTGTTCCTCCCTATTATTCCTAACAGTGCTTTATCATGCAGACTATAGTCTACACATCTGGGCAATTAAATGTGGAGGCTCGCTCATTTCCATTTAGAACAAGCCATAGTTTTTTCATGATCTACACAGTCAAAGACTGTTTAGATCATTTGCTGTAATCTATATAGCACAGAATTATTTTCTTCTGCAATGCTTAGCTGTGCTCCAGTGGCCAAGATTCATTGCAACTGAATAAAGACTGAACAAGTAGTAAATAGACTATCAATCAACCAATCAATCAATCTGGATTGGGTGTAAGGAATAAGGAAGTAAGGCTTTCAGTCATTTATTATTTATTTATTTATTAGACTTGTACAGTATACCGCACCATGTGGCAACAAAGGCCACTCTGGGTGCTTTACAGGGTTAAACAAACATATACATCCATTAATCATAATAATAAAAAATTATTAAATTTATTAAATTAAATTTATTAAAAATTTACAATGTGTGTGTGTTGTGTCGTTACAGTCGTGACCGACTCTTCGTGGCTCCATATCCATGGAGTTTTCTTGGCAGGAATTCTGGAGTGGTTTGCCAGTTCCTACTCCAGGTGCCTACAACACCTGGTATTATTCCCTGGTGGTTTCCCATCCAAGTACTAACCAGGGCCGACCCTGCTTAGCTTCTGAAATCAAGCAAGATCGGATGTGCTTAGAGCATCTACGCAGCTCTAAAAATTTACAGTACAATATATTATACAAAATAACAACACTAAATCAATCAAGATCAATAAAAACAAAGATAGACCAGAATACACAAGAAGGTAAATAAGCATCAAGACATAACAGCTGAAACTAATAACCAGAGAAAGCCTTCCTAAATAGCCACGTCTTAAGATGTTTCTTAAAAACAGACAGCGAGGGGCCCAACCAAATTCTCTGGAGGAAGTTGATTCCAAAATTGGGTGGGGGGGCACCACTGAGAAAACCTGGTTCCTCGTCAGTGATTTGCAAGCAACGGCACCCTCAAATGTCCTGCCTGAGTCATTCCTCCCATGCAGTCCTGATAGGTAATTGTACAGTATGTTGGAACTGCTATACTGTATTAGGTATCTGGTTGCGGAACGAGAGGTTGAGAGTTCAAATCCCCACTGTGTGGAAGTTGAGTCATGGCAACTGGACGTCTCCTCTTGAGAGACTGAAACATTTCACTACTCATCCAAACAGTTTCATCAGTCCTGACGAACCTGACAGACCTTTGTCAGACTGACGAAGCTTGTTTGGATGAGCAGCAAAACGTTTCAGTTTCTCAAGAAAAGAAGTCCAGTTGCCATGACTCAACTTCCAGGTAAAGCTCACCTGGATGACTGAGAATCTTCACAGACAACTTCCCCATTGTGCTTCCTTGACTGGAGCTGGACTTGATTGTCCATAGGGCCATAGAACGACAAAATCATTGAGCTGGAGGCGGCCTATAAAGGCATAGAGTCCAACCCCGTGTTCACTGCAGGAATCCAAATCAACGTAGATATGACAGATGGATGTTCAGCTTTCTCTTGAATGTGTCCAGCAGTTGGAGGGCTCATCACCTTCCTGAGGCAATTGGTTCACTGATCACGCTGTTCTAACTTTCAACAAGTTTTCCTAATATTGTTGAAAGCTGGCTTCTTGTAACCTGAGTCTATTACAGTACAGTGGTCCCCCACCCATTCGTGGTTCATATACTACGGTCCCGCTATATCACAGAACTGCAGTATTTTATTTATTTATTTATTTATTACATTTATATACCGCCCATCTTCCGAAACAGAACTCTGGGCTGTTTACAATTAAAAACAACAACAAAAATGTACAAGAAAAACAAAGACAAGCTACACACACACACACACACACACACACACACACACACACACACACACACA
>JAHTLZ010000204.1:14709847-14721186 GCA_023846285.1 Phrynocephalus versicolor | reverse complement strand
AGATAGATAGATAGATAGATAGATAGATAGATAGATAGATAGATAGACTCAAACTATTGCCTCAAACCATGAACGTTGTCAGGCTGTCACTGCTATACTTTGTGGCACCTTCGTTCTAGGTAGAAGCAATTCCACTGGTCCTCTCCTTTCACCTAGAACATAGATGCTTTCTACAAAGCTGAAGTTGGTACACAACTGATTATCATGGCCTTATCTTGAATTCATCCAAATAAACATGCTTTGCTGGGGTTTTTTTAGCACTTCATAAACATCCAAAACCTGTTTGAAGTGATGGAGCTTTGTTCTGATCCCTGCAGGTTCTTTTTATATTCTTAAATGAATGTGAGACAATAATGAGTGCTTCTACCCTGCCTCTGCGTATCGCTGTCAGTGTGGGGATGGAAATTGTTTTGTGGTTCACCTTGTGTGTCAAATCCAAAATTTCACATACACCCCCAAACCCTTTTCATCACAGCTTGGTAAGATGATGAGGACGATTCAGCTTCAGAGAGAATTTGTGATTTGCAAGACCAGTTTTGGTTTATTCCTGTAAAGATGCAACTTTTTAAACGATTGCTGGTCTTAATGTTTTGAAACTAAAACAAGAACCGTTGCCTTATTGTAAGTGCAATTAAAAAGAAGAAGCCTTGAATGGGTTGCTTGAATATTTGTCAGCAATTAGCTTGCTCTTATGGACCTGCTATGCATTTACAAGGCATGAATCTGTTTTGCAAGCATGCAGCCTGCATCAAATTGGTACATTCCAGATCTTTTGGACTACAAAATCCAGAAACCCCAACACAGCCAAGAGAGACTTAAATATACTTCCCCCATATCCAAATGTCTTGTGGACCAAATACCCGGAGACGATCATTAAGGAGTGTTGCCTGGAGTGCTTTAGGTCTCTGGCTGCAGATGCAAAGAGTTGAATTCACCCACTGTGGTTCTTATGAGTAGAACCAAAACTGGGCAAACTGCACAGTCCCAGGGCACCCCCAGAAAAGGAGTATAAGGAACTAATTTTGAGTATTCTGTACCTGGAAAACCCTCAAGAGGTTTGCCATAAGTCAGAACTGATGACATGATGACACATTAATATCAGCATAATCAGACATGAAATGCCACAAAGTTCTTCCTGATGAACCTCAGGGGCAGCATCCTACATGCTGCACATACCCTACACCCTCTCCTATGCCCAGCAGGCCCACTCAGTATCATTGGCATGTTGCCGGTGTCCTCCCTTGCCTCTGGTTCAACAATCCTGGAAGGAGTTTGAGCTGCCCTTCCCCACCTTCCCAGGCAGCTGGCCTCTTGTCAACAGTGTGGGAATTCTTCCCATCCTGCCATCTTGTTGGATTGGCCAGCTGCCTGAAGAGGTAGGGAAAGGCAGTCTAATCTCCTTTCCAGACTGGTGTAGCAACGGAGGGCCTCAGCAGCACGCCAACAATGGTGAGTGGTTCTGCTGGGTCAGAGGAAGGGGAGAGGTTGAGTTCAGCACCAAAGATTTGGCACAAAGCGCTCTGTCACGATTCCTGCCCATCTCTAATTATCAGGTTAAGGAAGCAGGGACAAAAAGGTGGAAGAATTACATATTCTGTTTTCATGTGAGTCTTTGTTTCAATTTTAGAATGCCCCTGAAGCAAGCACCTTGCTGTCTGGACCACATTTGCTTTCTTGGTACATGTTCATTCCTTTTGGTTGTTTTTGTCCTTTTTAAAGGGGAATAAAAATGTTTTTAAAAAAACACTTTGTGGCTTATTATTTGGTTGTACATTGGGATTCCCCCCCCCCTTTTATGCCTCATCAATTTCTCCATTTCCCCTCTCCTCTAAGATCATACAGAAAGCCTTCTTTATTTTGATTAATCCCAGCAAGCTATTTTGAGAGCTGTGCGCAGGGAACCCAAGGAGAGGATCTGAGATGAAGAAAATGGAAGTTACCTACCTGTAACTGTAGTTCTTCGAGACGAAGTCTGTGAATCCCACTAAAGGGTTAACCTGCAGCCAGCCTGCAGCCACCGGATTGATACAAAGCTGTTGACGGTTAGGACCTCCCCCTCCTCCTGCGCATGCTTCAGCCTTCCCACTCTTTCTCCTCAGTTCCCCTGAAATCCGCCGCTGAAAAACAAAACACAAAGAGTGACGGATAGAGGGGAGGCGGGCGGGACGTGAGGATTCACAGACTTCATCTCGAAGAACTACAGTTACAGGTAGGTAACTTCCATTTCTTCTTCGAGCCGTCTGTGAATCCCACTAAAGGGTGAGTAGCAAGCTACGTTACCGGAGGCGGGTCGTCACTGCAGAGCTGCGGCCAGGACAGCACGTCCAAAAGAGGCATCGGTCCGGGCCCGAACGTCCAGGCAGTAATGGGTCACAAAAGTGGATGGATTGGACCACGTTGCAGCCCTACAGATGTCCTCCATAGGAACGCCTCGCAGTAACGCTGTAGAAGAGGAGACGGCCCGTGTGGAATGGCCCTTTGGAACAGCAGGAAGCGGCTTCTCCGCTAGTTGGTAGGCTGAAGTGATGGCGTGGCATATCCATTTAGAGAGGGTCTGAGCAGTTACCGGTTCACCTTGAGAGGGCGCATGAGGGCGCACAAAAAGCCAGGGTGATTTCCTGAGGTCTCTAGTGCGGTTGGTATAGAACAGCAACGCGCGCCTGACGTCTAGCGTATGAAGAGAGCGTTCGATGGCTGATGATGGATTAGGGAAGAAAGTAGGGAGAACCACAGGTTGGCATAGGTGGAAGTCAGACGCCACTTTCGGCAAAAAGGAGACGTCAGGGTACAAGGTGACCTTGTGTGGGTGAAATTGCAAAAACGGGGGGTCCGCCCGAAGAGCAGCTAGGTCGGAGGCACGTTTTGCCGAGGTGATAGCGACGAGAGACACAGCTTTAACAGATAACATGTATAACGAAATAGAAGCCAACGGTTCGAAAGGGGGTTTCATTAACTGGTTAAGAACAAGAGGAAGGGACCACTGGGGAGCCATTGGCCTCAAAGGAGGGCGAACGTTTCTGAAACCTTTGAGGAATTGCTTAACATCCGGATGACGGAACAATTCAGAAGCCGGAGAATTACGAGGCTGAAAAGCCACAATGGCAGCAAGGTAGACCCTGAGGGTCGAGAGAGAAAGTCCCCTATTGGAGAGGAGTAGGAGAAACTTCAACACCGTGTCCACAGAAGTCAGATGTGATGAGAGGTGGTTCCTAGTTGTGAAATGCTGAAAAGCGGCCCACTTATAGGTATAAAGAGTGGTGGTAGACTGTCTGCGGGCGTGGGCCATAACGTAAGTCAATGTGAGTGGACCAGCCAAGCCGTCAGGTGGAGAGACCGCAGGTCTGGGTGTAGAGTTGTCCCGTTGTTCTGGGACAGAAGGTGTGGCAGAGACGGGAGTCGACGGTAGGCAGAGGCCATGGATAGGAGCGTCGCGAACCATGGTTGACGAGGCCACCACGGAGCAATTAGAAGAAGGGACGTGGTACTCTCCTGTAGCTTGACAATGGTTTTCTGTACCATTGGAACTGGTGGGAAGGCATATAGAAGGCCCTGAGGCCACTGGAAGGCGAAAGCATCCCCCAGGGAGCCCTGACCCAGGCCCGCTCTGGAACAATAGAGGGGGCATTTCGAGTTGGACTGGGTGGTGAACAAATCAATAGTCGGAGTGCCCCAAGCATTGCAAAGGCTGCGGAAGACAGACTGAAGGAGAATCCATTTGTGGTTGTTGTAAGTCCGCCTGCTGAGAACATCCGCTACGTGGTTGTCGGCGGATGCTATGTGAATTGCATGGGGATGGATGTTCCGCACACAGCACCAGTCCCAAAGGTCCAGCGTGAGGCTGAGGAGACGCCTGGACCGAGTACCGCCTTGTTTGTTCAAGTAATGGAGAGCTGTCGTGTTGTCCGTTACGACTTGAACGGATTGGTTGGTCAGGAGTGGTTCGAAGGCCCGCAGAGCTTTGAAAATGGCCAGAAGCTCGAGATAGTTTATGTGAAAATTTCTCTCTATGTCGTTCCAGGTCCCGTGAATGTGAGCACTGCCGCAGTGGGCACCCCAGCCAGTAGTGCTTGCATCGGTGGTGACAACACTGGACATCGACGGTCTCTGGAAGGGGCGACCCATGTCGAGATGTAGAGGAGATGTCCACCATTGAAGGCTGAGGTAAGTGTCCTGGGGAATGTGGACTGGTTTGTGGAGACTGTCTCTCAGAGGGTTGAATTGCCGTAATAGAGAGGACTGCAGCGGTCGCAGACGAAGCCGGGCGTGAGGAAGAACGGAAGTTGTGGAGGCCATCAGGCCTAAGAGATGGAGGACGGACCGGGCAGGTAAGTGATGGTTCGGTCTGAAGGGAGCCACAGCCTGCAAGATCTTTTCTTTGCGGTCCTGTGGTAGAAAGGCTTTGCCCTTTGTCGAGTCTAACACGGCCCTGATGTAACGAACCACCTGATGGGGTTGAAGGATGGATTTCTCGGTGTTTATCTGGAAGCCTAAAGATGTTAGGAGGCGCAGTGTGTAACGAATGTCCTGTTTCGACTTTTGCCTCGTAGGCAAGACGATGAGCCAATCGTCCAGATACGGAAAAACATTCACGCCCTGGACGTGAAGGAAGGCGGCTACCGGAGCTAGACACTTCGTGAAAACCCTCGGGGCTGTGGAGAGGCCGAAGGGCAAGGCCTTGAATTGGTAGGTTGAGTCCGCGATCCGAAAACGTAGGTATTTGCGGTGGCAAGGTCTGATTGAGATGTGAAAGTACGCATCTCGTAAGTCTACGACTGCAAACCAGTCCCCCGCGTGTAGCAAGGGGAGGATGGATTCTAGAGTAGTCATCCGAAACTTGGTGTGCTTGATAAAGGCATTGAGCTCTCTGAGGTCTAGAATGGGGCGCAGACCGCCATCCCTTTTTCGGACAGTAAAATACCGGGAGTAAAAACCCCCGGTGTCGGTTGGGTCCACGGATTGTATGGCGTTCTTGGCCAGGAGGGACTGAACTTCCTCCTGCAGGACCAGTGATGTCGGAGTCCGGACGACCTGTCCTAAGGGAGGTAGAGAGCAGAGTTCCAGGGCATAGCCTTGGGAGATGATCTTTAGAACCCACGAGTCTGATGTTATTCGCGACCAACGAGGGAGAAAGGGATGCAGTCGTATATCGGATGCGTGCTGAGGCAGAGGTGGAATCGAGTCAAAGGTTCTGCTTTGACTTGCGGTCATAGCGCCTGGGGGGTTGGGAACGGCGCTGAGAACGTTGGTTATTCTGACGGTAGGAGTAGGACTGATAGCCCTGCCGAAAACGTCCAGAATCTCGACATGGAGGCGGCGGGTTCTGCCTCTGCCAAGAGTGTTGCTGTTGTCGCCGGTATTGACCCTGTGGTTGTGATGAAGGGTTGGCAATGGACTTTGCAGTCCTGCGCATCTTGACGAGAGTGTCCAGAGACTCGTCAGTTGTAGTCGCAAAAAGACCCTCTCCGTCAAACGGAGAGTCCTCGATCCTATTTCGCGCGTCGTCCGGAATGTTGGTAGTCCGGAGCCACGCGTGGCGTCGGAGATAGACGGCATTGGAGAGTTGTTTAGCGGCTGCGGCTGCCATGTTGCGTGCAGCGAGGGTTTGGAAGTCGATGAGGGAGATGAGCTCATCGTGGAGGGCAGAGAGCTTAGCCTTTTGATCGTCCGGTAGGGAGTCCAGCACCGGAGACGCCTGGAGCAGGATATGGCGGGAGTAGGCCTCCATGGCACATAAATAGTTGGCCGAACGGAGTGAAAAGGACGCCAGAGAGTAATGTCGGCGGCCAATGATATCGAGCTTACGGCCCTCTTTGTTACTTGGAGTAAGGGCAGAGCGGCCCCTGGTCCTGGTTTGGGTGGCATCTACCACTAAGGAGTTGGGCAGCGGATGCTTGTCCAGAAAGGAGGTACCCTCGCCGTGGGTACGATACATATTATCAACGCGACGTGACATAAGCGGTGCGGACGAAGGTTTTGCCCAAGCTTCCCGGATACGGTCGAGTAAGGACGGGATAAAAGCAAGACGGAGAGGTGGCGTCTGGCGTTTATTAAGGTGGCCAACAAACCTGCAAGAGTCCACAGTCTGATCCTGATGGACCTGAAGTTCCATGATGGAAGCTATTTTGTGGATGGTTTGGGAGTAAAGCTTCATATCCTCCGTTGGAGAAGGAGGCTGACTCCCATAAATGTTCGTGTTTGGAGCCGAGGTGTCATGAGCAGAAGAGGTCTCAGAACAGTAAGATTCGGCGTCGTCATCATAGTCGCTGACCTGCGAGAGCTCAGGAGGAAGCTCATCCATCGAGGTTGGCGACTCTGCCTGCTGGCGCAAGGACGTCGATGCCGACGGTTGCAGAGATAAAGGCGGAGGCCTGGTAGAGCGAGAAGCCCTTGCCGTTGAAGTAGTGGAAGCACCGGCATCAGGCCGGGAGGTCGAGGCCGAGAGATCAGAAGGGCCTTGGGCACGGCGTCGGGGGGCATCACGGCGCTTGCGGCGGCCCGGGCGAGACTCAGTCCCAGAAGAGTCAGAAGATGAAGATGATCGTCGACGTCGTTTTCGGCGTTGAGAGGTGGTCGATGTCGACTCCCTGTGGACAGGCTCAGCAGTGGTGTGTTCGCGCTGCGGAGGATGTTCAGTATCGGTAGGGCGCCCAGTGGTGGAGGAATGCTCGACACCGGGTGGGCGCTCGGCACCGAGGGAGCGCTCGGCGGTAGGACGGTCCCTCGGAATGGGGTGTTCGGCGGCGACATTCTCGGCATCAGTGGCACGGACGGCCTCAGTGTCACCCGATCTCCTCCGACGTCGACGGGGTGGTGTGGACGTCGAGCGGTCGGAGGACGAGGTCGAATATCATCGACGTTGATGAGATGGAGAGCGACGTCGACGGCGGTGACGGCGTCGGGCGCGACGATCGCTAGAAGTCGAATCAGTGTCGGAGTCGTAGTAGTGACGGTGCTTACAACGGCGTCGACGCGGTGGGGAGGTCGACGGCGAAGAGCAGCAAGACCGTTGGAGACGGTCACTTCGCTCCCGGGGTCGAGCGGTTCGGCGTGGAGATCCCGAAGCCGCACGGTCATCTGGTAGCCGACGTGTTTAGCCTGTGCCTTAGTACGCAGAGGCTCTGAGATCATGGCGGGAGCGGAAGCGGAGTCGACTGCCGATGTCGGGAGCGGAAGCGGAGTCGACTGCCGACGGATCTGTGATGTTCTGAATACGAGGGACCATGACAGTCTCAACTGCCCCCTCAGGCTTCCCTGTCCATCATGAGTTGAGCTGCATAGCTTGGAATTAGAGATGGGCACGACTCAGAAAAAATTTTCGTTTTTGTTTTCATCTAGGGGTCTGTTTCGGCTCGTTTCCGTTTTTGTGATCCAATTTTCAAAAATTTTTGTTTTCGTTTCGTTACGTAATGAAAACGAAAAACAAAAACGAAAACGAAAAAATTTTCATTTCTTCCCATTTAGCTCCATTAAGTGCTTTTCCAGTAACGAAAAACGAAAATTGACTCAAAATTAGTCGTTTTGTTTCCGTTTTCGTTCCATTTTTGAACCGTTTTTCGTTTTTTGTTTCGTTACGTAACGAAAACGGAAAACGGAAACGGAAACGAAAATTTCGCTAAGTCGTGCCCATCTCTACTTGGAATAGCTGGAAGAGAAGTACAGTGGACCCTCATATAACAAACGGTTTGTATAACATAAAATCGGTACAACATAAAAAATTCCAGAGATAGAGGAAAT
Organism: Phrynocephalus versicolor; assembly: GCA_023846285.1. Lineage (NCBI taxonomy): Eukaryota > Metazoa > Chordata > Lepidosauria > Squamata > Agamidae > Phrynocephalus > Phrynocephalus versicolor. The sequence continues at coordinate 14,713,452 of JAHTLZ010000204.1, read as the reverse complement.
TTGCTTAACAGAATCGCCTATGGAGTGAATCCTTACAACATAAAAATGGTCGCAATTAGTGATTACTCCCTTTTCAATGCATTTCCCTGGGAAATGTGTATAAAGGAAAATTTGCTTAACAGAATTTCATTTGGAACAAATTAATTCCTTTATACAAGGTACCACTGTATTTTTTTTCCAAGGAACAATATATTGTTGTGGCTGTGGTAAAGCAAAGTACAGTTTTGAGTGTTTATTTTAGTTAATTTTAATTTTACAAAATGGCTGTTCCTTGCATTTTTTGCTCTCCTTATGGGGAGGGACCTGGCTGTGGGTACAGTCCTGAACACTTTCAAATCTGCCACCACATCATCATTCAGAGATGGGGAACTTCCCAATGTTGACAGGGAGCTATGGACTCTCCCTAAAGCACCAGGAGGTGTACTTCTCCTATGCTTGAAATTAACCGAGTTCACAGTTGTGGAAGTTCAATAACACCCTTTCTGTTCATGTAATGGATTCTTGTATTTCCCCCTTGTGGAAGGGCCATGGAAAGGGGAATCGTGCTCATAATAGGCCATTACATGTACAATGTGAAACAAACAGGATTCTGAGCCATCATTGGTTTACTCTGGTTTCTCTTCAGATCATATACAGTGGTACCCCAACTTAAGAGCAATTCGACTTAAGAGTGGAAAACTGTTGGCATTTTAACTGCAGCCTTACAAATTTTAGATATGGTCTGCTTGACTTACAAATTTCCCCCCCAATTTTTTTGATTTTTTAACTTATTTTTTCAATTTTTTAAATAGGTACTCCGACTTAAGAGTAGTTCGACTTAAGAGCATGCATTTGGAACGGATTAAATTTGTAAGTCGAGGTGCCACTGTAAATCTTTCACCTTTTACTAAATATAATATTCTTAGCCCTCAATGTAATGAATTGATTTATAAAATTTACTGCCCAAGCTCTGAAGTAGCATCAGTTCCCTTAAAAATGAAAACCCTGATCAGGAGGTATGTGTCTGACTCTGCATACAGTCAACATGTGAGGAGGAGGAGGAGGAGAGAGGTTGTGATGCTAGTGGTAGTGGTAGTCCTTCCATCTGATTCCAGTGACCTCCTCATGGCGACAGTGATTTTTAAAAGAGGAGATCCTCCACTCTGCATGGAAACTATCCATGTGATTCAGAACATTGCAAATATACTGTACTGATGACATCAACACATTGAGTAAGCTCTGCTTTTTAGGTGAGCATCATCCATGTGAGGATAGAGACATAAACGGTCAAAGAAGGATTCTGTGTTGGTACCCTCAAATGTGCCTGATGTGGGTGGAATTCTGCAGTAGGAAACGCTCTGACAAATAATGCACTCTCTGGGCAATTTCCAATTTAATTATGCAGGCTACGCATTGCCCCCCACCTCAGTTAGTTGGGTACCCATTTTACCAACTTTGGAATCATGGAAGTCTGAGTGAACCTTGAGCCTGCTCCCTGGAATTGAACCTCAGGTCGTGAGTACGGTTTTGGTTGCAGTACAACTGTTTAACCACTGCGCCACGAGGCTCCTCGTGGGTGTAATACAATTCTTCCATCATATGTGTTTACAGTAGTGAGTCCCATAATGGGACTTAAGAACAGGATGGTCATTTGCCCTCTTTTATGGAGGACAGTTCTCCATTTCAAGGGCTACTCAGTCCAAGCCTGGTATAAAGATAAAGAACCAAAAGGAGGGGATCAAAGGCTAGTTTGAAGGTCACTTCCAGGGTTGAGGATCTGGACCATGGACTCAGCAGGCATAATGGCCATGGACCTGCCCACTCAGGGGAGGAGCATTTCAGTTTGGTTTAAATTACAACCATCCTTTCTGATTTGGCCTCTGTACATTCATATTAGCAAATGCAATGTTCTGCAACTCAGTTTCCTGTTTTGCCCTGACATTTAGTCAAGGTGACATGGAAGTAGCCTCGTGACTCAAGAGTGGGTCCTGGTTGAAGCACCTTCTCCAAGAGGAATTCCTCTTTGCCAGCTGTCAAATCCAAAACTTCATTTCTGCTTTTCTCAATGCACTTCAGACAGTTTCACTCACTCCGTTCCTTTTATCTAAGCAGGTAGAGGTATTTTGCAGCATCAGCTAGCATCACTAATACAATGGGCCTTGCAGGGACTCGGGTTTGAGGTGGGGAAAAAAGGACCATAATACATTTAAGCACAGATGGCTCATAAACTGGGAATGGCGACCCCCCCCCCCACACACACACACTCCAGTTACATCCTGCCATTGCATTTAAGAATCCAAAGATTCTCATTTTTAGGGAATAAAAGACACCAAGGCATTTACTTCTGATTCCATATGGTAGGGAAAGAATGTTTACCTGACAAAATAGCGGTTATTACAGAAAATCTCTAGCTCAGATTACATCAAACAAAGGTTTGCTGCGACAGCAAAAGCTCAGGCTGTGTGCGTGCATGCGTGCGTACAGTGTTATTAACAAATGTTTGCTGAGAATTCTTTATCATGTCTTGCCTTTAGAAAACAAACACACACAGACACTTCAGAACAATCGGCAACCTCTGACTGTCAGCATCACAACAGTGACACCAACGTAGGCATATCAAGATGGTCAGTCACATCACAAAGCGGAGTAGTTCCTAAGGACCTGAAATGCAGTGCTGCGGTGCACTATGATATGAATAAGAGGCACGCAAGCCATCTGTAGGGTAGTGGAAACCTCTTCACTAAAAAGAACAAATTGCATCCGAACATTTTACTCCAACGAGTGTTATGCCTGCGGCGTGTGTCTCCTGCTAAGTGTTTTCTAATGACAAATCTGAGTTGTAATAGAATGGGGCTCAGAGACATGCTTCACATTCAGATATGCATACATGACATGAGTACTGGCAAGGGTGCACATTGTTCAGGATACGTTGGGTCCATGCTACCCCTGGTGATTGATTGAATGACACCATAAGCAGAACTTTTAGGCATGACGATATTGCACGTAGAATGTACAAATGCAACTAATGACAGTCTCTCTAACATTGGAGCTAACAGGGAGAGGGATGGAATCAGGGCAGCCCTTTCATTTTCTCTTCCCCCTTCAGTAGTCTACTCATATGTATGCAGGCTACAGCGAGATAGGGAAAAACTTATTCTTCTCTGTGTTCTTCTTTTGGTTCTGCAGTGAAGTACTTAACTTCCCTTGGCTATAAGGCAATTAGCTATGAAATCTGAAGTATGTGGAAAGGAATATGAGACTACAGTAGTAGAAACTTGAAGCAGAACTCCTTACAAAAAGTCCTCCCCCCCCAAAAAAAAAAGAGATTGTGAAAAATATACTCAAATGTGCAAGTGCACACAAACTCACCATAACCTAAAGGAAAAGAAGTATATGTTGTTATGTTGGAAAGAAATATCATGCTGGCTTTTTGCCACCTTTGACCACCTCAAAAGTGCTTTTGTAAAAACATGTCTCCTTTTCTTCCTTGTCACAGCCACATACAGCTTTCATTCTGTCTGTTTTATCATCATCATCATCATCATCATCATCATCATCATCATTGGTGGTGGTGGTAGTAGTAGTAGTAGTAGTAGTAGTAGTAGTAGTAGTAGTAGTAGTAGTAG
>JAHTLZ010000204.1:14686968-14709837 GCA_023846285.1 Phrynocephalus versicolor | reverse complement strand
AGTAGTAGTAGTAGTAGTAGTAGTAGTAGTAGTAGTAGTAGTAGTAGTAGAGATTGACACAAAATGAATTTATTCGTTTCGTTATTCGTTATTCATTTCATTACAGAACAAAACTAATAACAAACCACCCCCTTAAAGGAAAATGAAATGAAACAAAACAAAAGTTTTAGGTTCATTTGTTTCATTTTTTCATTGACCCACCGCTGCTGCCAACCAGCCCCCACAGAGGGGGCTTTCAAAGCAGCAGCGCCGATCAGCTGTATCACGGCTGGTGCTTGCTTTGTTAGGGTTAGGGTTAAGGTTAGCCAGCTGTGCTACAGCTGTACGGCACTTAGGACTAAAAATCCCGCCTTTTCCCCTACTCAATTGGGTGTGTGGAAAGGAGTGATTTTTAAACATTTTTTGCCACCCCAAGCCTGTGCTACAGCTAGTCAGTACTTGGGGCTCAGCAAAACAAAATTAAAATCCCCCGGTTTCCCCGTGCCGGATCAGGTGGGGGAAAAGGTGGTATTTTTAAACCTTTTTTGCCCACCCCAAGCCCGCAAATGGAATGAAATGAAAAATGAAATGAAATGCTATTTTAGCGTTTCGTGCCCATCTCTAATTTATTATTATTATTATTATTATTATTATTATTATTATTATTATTATTATTATTATTATTATTATTATTATTATTATTATTATTATTATTATTATTATTATTATCCATCAAGTCAGTTCTGGCATATGGCAAGACTTTTCAGGGTTTTCTAGGTAGAGATTATTCACAAGTGGCTTACCATTCCCTTCTAATGGGGTGTGCCCTGGGACAGTTCAGCTTGCCCAAGCCCACACAGGCTGGTTCTACTGAGACTGAATTCCCAAACTCTGGGTCTGCAACCAGAGACCTAAACCACTGAGTTATCCACCCAAATTATTAGCTGCATTTGATTCTCATCATTACTCCAACGAGCTCAAGGTGGCATACAGTACATGGCTGCTGTTGTCCCCAGTGTGCCTTTGAAACAACTTTGTGAAGCAGTTTAGGCTGGGAAAGAGTGACTGGCCCAAGATCACCCAGTGAGTTGGAGACTCATTGGAGACTTGAATCTTGAAGCAATTCCACAGATCATTCAAACTGCTTCACTTTCGGCATGAAGCTATTAACTGAAGCAAACAAAGTGCTGGAGTGTTTTTATCTGGAGGTGAGTGTGCAGTGGCAGAACTACATTGACCAATATCTGAATCTTAACAACCTTTTCCAATGACCACTGTTTTCCTTGATGCTAGAGGAAAGCTGTCAGAAGTGCCTTTTTCATAATGCAGTTCTGGATTGGGGTGAAAAAAATAACAAAAGAGATCTAGCAATCGAAACATTTTGCTTGTGGATGAAAGCACACTTCAGTGTTCCCTGTTGTCATTCAGGCTTTGGGGAAAATATCAAGAAACTGCACAGAAGTATTGTAAGCAGTTGCAGATCACAGAAATAACACCATCAGAGTAACAAAAAAATATTAGGGACAGCATACATATTGTGCCAATATTTAACAGATACTTAGGTTTGGGTTAAAACCTGTATATGTTATATAATACCAGTCAATGTTCTTATAATTTTGATTGACTGTGCCTGGTATTTTTCCATAATTGTAATACCAATGTTCCTTCAAGTTAATTCTGACTTATGAAGACCCTTTTCAAGGTTTTCTAGATAGAGAATACTCAGAAGAGGTTTGGGACCTGTCTTCCATGGCTTGGGACTAGAGATGGGCACGACCAGAAAAAATGACGTTTTGAGTTGTTGTTTGTCGGGACAGGTCCGTTTCAGGTTGTTTCCGTTTGTCGCGATAATTTTCAAAAATTTGTCGTTCCGTTTGTCGTTTGGTCATTTGTCGTTTGTGGGTTGGGGTTAGGGTTGGGGTTGGGGGGGTAAGTGGGCTCTGGGAGGCACCTCTATTTTTTACATATGTTAAGGTGGGGGGGTAAGTGGCAGAGGCACCTCGCTCTCTGGGTGCCTCTGACTCACTCACTAAGAAGGGCAGCACACTAGCGTACCGGCGTACAGGTTAGGGATTGGGAATTGGATAGTGAGAGTGGGCTCTGCAAGGCGCCCACTTTGACTCACTAAGAAGGGAAGTGTACTTGCGTACAGATCTGGATTAGGGTTGGTGGGGTTAGGGTAAGGGCTAGGCTTAAGGTTACGGTTAAGGTTAGGGTGGGTTATTGGGCTCCACCTCTGGGTGCCTCTGACCCACTAAGAAGGACAGCGTACTGGCGTATGGGTTAGGGATAGGGTTAGGATTAGGGTTCAGGTTCGGGTTTGTGGGCTTTTTATGCCCTCTGGCACACCCAGAAGTTTCAGTCAAAACCTGGCCATGCGATTGGTGGAATGGCTCCAAAAATTTGCATGGTCCCATCCCATGGCCAGCCCATCATTGCGCCTGCGCAGGTGTAAAAAAATAAAAATCAAATCAAATCAAATCAAATCAAATCAATGGAGACGTTTTATTGCAAGAAAAACCCACTGCTGCCACTATAAAAATCAGGCATTTAAAATACCTAATTTTCAAGTGTTTCTGTGGTGGTTTGGTGGGTTTTTGGACCACGATTTAAAAAAAAATATTGCGGTCGCCATTTTGGACACACACACCCCCACCGCATGGCAAATGGAGACGACGATGTCCCCCCCAGCCTGGTACCAGCAGCCCAGGACAGGAGGGGGGAAGGCCGGGGACCCCCCCAGAAACCACCCCTCGGTAGGTGCCCTCACTGAGGCAGGCATATTTTCGCCTGCTTTTATGGCCGGGAATCGGGTTTTTTTTTATTTTTAAAACTTTTTTTCTGTGCTGCGCCGCTTGGCATCGCGTGATCGCCGGCACTGAGATGCCATGAACGACAACGACAAATCAGACCCAATTTATCTTTATCGGGTTGGGTTCGAGCTGGAGCAGAGTAATTGTCGTTCTCGTTCCCCGTTACGTAACGAGAACGAAGAACGAGAACGGAAACGACAATTTCGCCAAGTCGTGCCCATGTCTACTTGGGACCTGTCTCTCTGGCTGAGCAGATCTGGTGGAGCGGATCTCCCAGAGGTCAGCTTTGTCTTGATCAACCAGAGCCTCACTCTCCCAGTTTCTCCGGGTGGCCACTCCAAGGCCCGAAAGGTTTCTACTCGGAAGTGGGCCTACTCGGTGGCTGCCCCGGCACTTTGGGACACTCTGCCCATGGAGATCAGGCTGGTGGAGTCTGCCAGCCTTCGGGAGAGCGCTAAAGACCTGGCTCTTTAGGGAAAGCATTGGCTTTGGCTGAGTGCACCATGGTATGTTGTTAGTTTGTTGGTATTGTTTTCCCAGCCTTTTTGCCGGACTTTGTGTTTGTGGTGTGGATGCAGTTGTCTGCTTTATCGTTTCCCTGTTGTTGTCTATTGGATTTTTAGTTTTGTCTGGTTTGTTTTTTGGATAGGTTGTTCTGTTATAATTTGTTGTAAACCGCCTAGTGTTCCTGCGGGAAAATCAGACGGTCAATAAGCAGAAATATAAATAAACATCTTGGGGTTGTGCTGCTTACTTAAGGCCACTCAGGCTGACTCTTTTCCCTGAAGGCACAGTAGGGAATTGAACTCCAAAACTGTGGCTCTACAACCAGATACCTAACACACTGAGCTACGCAGCCAACTGGCACACCATCATATTATTTTGTTATTAGGGTGGCAGTTCACCCAAATCTCAGCAATCATTTCCATTCCCGGATCTCATACCTAGAAGCCTAAGTAGACCTTATCAAAGCAGCTCCTTTCACGATATATCTGTTCCTATAACAACCCCTCCTACGCCCATTTAACAGATAGTTGCTCCCCTCTTTAGGAAGTAGCAGGTCTGAGATTTGGTGGGATTGGGACACAAAATAACCGGTAGCCATTTGTCGCGCTTGACTGTTACAAGCAACAAAACCCATGAAAACCCATAGCTTTCCACCGTTATAGTCCATGAAAGTTGTGAAGCTTTGGAGTTCTGAACTGAGATTCGTCTTAAGGTCGGAGTCAATCAGATAGCTTCCAAATCCATTTCTAACAGACTGTCACACTGGAGTCAGAAAAATAAAAATCTAGTGGGGTGTATACACCTTTCGTTTTTAATTTCTCTCTGCATGGTGGCCACTCTGAGAGGTTATAAGATGAGGAGCCAAGGGTAAAGCCTCCAGGAAAGATAATTAGTAGACACCAACCTGCGTATACTGAAGTTCGAGTTCTGGAAGAGTGATTCTATTCCCTGGTGGGTGTGATCTCCCTTATCTGCCCTGGTGGTACTTGGCTACACTGAGGAATGTGAAAGCAGATTACATTAGGCAGGAAGGAATACAACCTCCTGGAGAGTCTGACCCTTAACCTACCCAGTCCCATGCGCAACACCGGCAGCTTACCATGCTGTTGCAGATAATCGGTGTAACTCACTCAGCACATTACACTGGCTGCACATTAGTGCGGCTAAAGGCAGATGTTGAAGCACGTGGCTCATGTGCCACATGCCTAACATGTTTTAATCCCCTCCTGCATTTCAAAGAACATAAAGGAGAAATAAAGTATGGTCATTTTGTGGAAACCTGGAAACCTTTACTAAAATATATGAATGAGTTAATTGAGAAGAAACATGCTTTAGGAAAGAATTTAGATTGTTGGTCTCTTATTTTTTTAGGGTGGAAGTGGGAGATTAAATGTAACCCCTGTTAAAATGTGTAAATAGCAGGTGCCTGAGATGGTTAATTAATTAATAAGTAAGATTTAAATGCATGTCACTATGTTATGTTAATGTTTTTCTTGTCTTTTGTCTTTTTTTCCTTTTGTGAATAAAATTTAAATTTAAAAAAAACAAAGATCATTTTCATTTTAGCTGGCTGCATCTGATTATTTCTCCTGAAGCCAACTAGTCAGGTTACCCATAAAAGCCACTGTGAAAAGTGAGACCTCTTACAAAATGTTGCAGGGGGTGAAATGCCACTCTTTAGGGCTCCAGCTACCCATATCTTCTTCTCGGGTACTCCATTTGATCTTATTGATAGTCCGTCAGAATTCTGCGCCCACAGGCCTGCTCAGTTTCTTTTGTGGCTCTTTCCTCCTCACTCTTCAGGGCTTTTCCTCCATTGATAGTACTTCAAACCTTAACGTCCTCCCATACCTGCCCATAATTCTTTGTTGCATATGGGTGGTACTGTCTTGGCCGTGTATGGAATCAATGGTGGGGAACAAGCCTTTACAATCATATACTGAACATTGCTGCTGCTATTATCATTGTTGATTGTTTTTATTTTATGTTTAATTATATCCTGCTTTTCCATATAAGATGACACTCAAAGGGACTCATGATTAAAAAAATAGCACAGTACAACAAACATGTTTAAAAGTTGTAAGTATATTGAACACAATTAGAACATGCCACAAATTCTAAGAGTTATGCTTCATTAACCTAATCTTCACTTTGGAACCATATCATATTTTTAACATTTTAGTATGATTTATTGGCCATTATCCCATTTATGTTTGCATAAAGTTGGCATAATTAGCCATGGTTAATTACAATTAACTAAGAAGGTGCTCGGCACATTTTGATTGCTTACCCAATTGTACAACTGCAGTGTATCCTGGCAGCCTATGAATTAGCTACAATTAGCTGTGGCCAGGACCCTGTAGAGCTGGATAGAGGCCTGGGGCAGATGGGAAGTATAACCCTATGTTAAACTGTACTCTTCAAGTACAGTGGTACCTCAGTTTATGAGTACCTTGGTTTACAAGTATTTCACAATATGAGCAAAAATTTAATTAAATTTTGCTTTGCTTTTCAAGCAATGACTTACAAAACGAGCACTGGAGGTAACACCATCCAACACCATGGTCCACCATGCTGCCTGGCAGTGGCCTCTAAACTCATAATCTGGGTTCGCAACCAGCATCTGGCCGTAGTGTATTCCATGTTGCTTTTCACCCTTTATAATGGATTTTTCTTTTCTTCTAGTGTGCTAGAAGAACTCCCTGTTCTTAACTTGAATACTGTATGTCTTAAATGTTCTGGACTGTATATTGCCCCTCATTATTGTAAGCCACCCTGGGTCCTTTTCCAAGGAGAAAAGTGGACTAAAATATTCAAATATTGTTGTTTTTAAAAGGCATGCCCATTGTATTTGGGCAAGTGTGCAAAAACAAGGTACACCAGAATGACTGTAGAGCTGACCAAGAAACCACTGTAATTGATCTTTCATATCCCATTTACCATTCATAGAAAATGCAGGATTCCCATACTGTTGTATTGCCTGAACAATTTTAATGTGTTTTCCTGCAATCAAAGGACAACAGGATTGATGCTAGACCAGCTTCCCTGAAGATGGGCCTTTGGTCTGATTCATTTGACCTTGTCCTCTGTTCTTACACAGTATATTAATCCCAAGTGAGCTGTATTTTGAGCTTTTGACCTGACCATATAAATCAGCCATTAGTCACAAAGCTTGTAGAAATTAAGGCTGGAATCCTGCCCAGCACCAGAAAAGTTAGGATATGTCTGTGAAGATTCTCAGTCATCCAGGTGAGTTTATCTGAAAACTGAGTCATGGCAACTGGACTTCTTTTTCTTGAGAGATTGAAACGTTTCGCTGCTCATCCAAACAGCTCATCCAAACAGACTGAGGAAGCTGTTTAGATAAGCAGCGAAATGTTTCTATCTCTTAAGGAAAAGAAGTGCAGTTGCCATGACTCAACTTCCCGATGTAAGGTAGGATCCTTACATCTGCAGGTAGAGAGGAACTACTTGAGTATTCAAGACACCTACTTGTGCAAGTAGCAAAAATGCTGAATTGTTTGTATTACTGTCTACAGTACTATGTGATCAATTTGACAGAAAAAAATCCCAGCTAAAGATACTGTATTTGAAAGATACTCATCATGACATTAAATCAAAGGGTCCCTGGGTACTACAAAATGTTTACTATTTTAAGAACTATTTAAGGTTTTTTTAAAATGTATATGTGCTTCATAACTTGGAACTTTGTGTTGCTTTGTGTTGCTGGCTGGATTGGTCGGTGAGTTAGGTATCTGACTGAGGAATCAGAACTTAAAGAGTTCAGTTCCCACACTGTGCCCCCCAGGGAGGAGAGCTAGTCTGTGTTGCCTTGGTCAAGCTGGACAGTCCCATGACATCCTCAAAAGAAGGGAAAACCTTGAAAATGGTTTGCCATAAGTCAGAACAAATTTGATGACACAGAACAATGATACATCCAGTACTCCCTAATGTTATGGAATTAATGTCTGTCTCCTGGGTATATCTCCTTCAGCATTTTCACTGTGTCAGTTTTACTATCCTGGCTTCCTGCACGGCTTGTATGGAATTGTTTGTTTGTTTTAATGAAGAGACTGAGAATTCAGGTAAAGAAAATATTAGCCCCATACAACAGACTTGCCGTGACCTTCTGGAAAAAAGATTATGACAAAAATCACTCTGCGCCTGGAAAGAGAAAAACAAATGAGAGAACGTTTACAATTAGAAGCAATATAACAATATAGCAATATAACAACATCATTCCTCCAGAATGTGTATCTACACAATGGCCATGTACTTGCTATTAGGTTGCAAAAAAAGCCAATTTTTCACTCCTCAGGCTCAATTAGCAAACAAAAGCAAGTTAACTTGTATTTTACAGAGCTGAAGGATAATCGAATGCCTATATCTTAAAGCAGTTTTGTGTCTAATAGTGAAGCTTCCACCTCATCTTGTGTGGCCCTCAAATTTGTATATGGAACGGTTTTTTTTGTTCCATCTCCCAAATAGCTGAACTATTTATTTTGAATCGGACTGCCCTATTACTATTTTGAATAATACCCTGCTAATTTTACAAAGGAATAAACATATATATGTCCTTTTCTTCCTCTTCCTCCTTCTCCCCCCATTATATGTTGAGAAATGGGTGGGTGTTCAGAGCCAAGCTGTTAACTGGCTGCCTGATAAAAGCTATCAATATGTTAAGAAGAATAAAAGCCCCCCTGTACTAAAAGGGTGACATATAATTATTGCCTAACCTCTGAAAGAAATAAACCCGCTACATCCCAATTACACCTTTGCAATATATAATGAAATAGTTCTTAAACAATCTTTCAACAAAGGAATAAACCTGTCGCCAGAGAAAAATATATAGTTCATCAAGGCTGGGGTATTCAGGAAGTAATACTGTTGTCAGGGTCACGTTGACAATAACTCAGCGTGCAATTAGTAGGAGACTCCATTGCCTGCATTGTGTGGTCTCTGATGAGGCATGCAGCATGCCCTTGAACTTGAAGCACTGAATTAGCACAGAAGAGTTGACTTGTCAAGGAAGCAAATCTCAGAGTGAATAGTTCCAGAAATACCAGTTTAATATTGTGTTTAATATCGCTTTAACGCCTGGGCACCCATCTTCTCCCCATTCCTGCCTTTAATTCTAGTTTGAACATTAGTGATTTGGAGCACTGTTAAACAGTGTTCCAGAGGAGCCGGTGCTCATGAGAACAAAGCACCATGTGTGGGGTTTTTTTCTAAACTATTATTAGCAGGAATGCCGCTATAAGGCACCACTGCCTCAGGCATCCTTGTAACATTTAACTGCAGCCCCTACAGTAGTAAGAAGGTGGATTCTCCTAATTGTTTTCAACTGCCACCACTCTTTTTATGCCAAGTAGCTGAGCTAGGTTTGGTCTGGAATGCAGAATTAAAATCCATTAGCTCCCCTCCATCTCAAAAGTATAAGTTGACAAGAAAGCTTTGAATTGCTGTGTAGGTAGTTTTTTGGCTTTTGGAGTATTCTTTTTCTTCTCTTGCTTAGCTTAATTTACTAAGGTTACACATTTACAAATGCATAAAGATATAGCTTTAATACTGTTATTCTGAGTTTAGATATTATTGTCTTCTCCCCTTTTTATTACTATGTTGGTTCTGATTGTTCTTTACCTGTTTTATTACTTTGTTTGTATAAGATAGTTGTAAACTGCTCAGAACAGTCTTGTTAAGAGATGGACAGACTAAATATTAAATAAATAAATAAATAATAAATAAATAAATAAATAAATAAATAAATAAATAAATAAATAAATATTGCTTCAATATCATACACTATTAGGATTGTGTGACTGATGAGGAATGATGGCTGTATGGGCTTTGAATTGGGGGTGTGGTGGCTCAGTGGGCTAGAGCGCTGAAACTGTTGGCTGCCAAGTCAGCAGTTCGGCGGTTTGAATCCCAGGTGCCATGCAGTGGAGTGAGCTCCTGCTGTTAACCCCAGCTCCTGACAACCTAGTAGTTCGAAAGCATGCAAATGCAAGTAGATAAATAAGTACCACCATAAAACAACAACAACAAAACCAAAATAGATCATTGTGGATATCAGGAAATGCAAATTAAACATCCAGCCACTTATATTGATGGAAATTGTGTGGAACAGGTTTCGATGTCTCGGTTTTTGGGAATGGAGCTGAGAGAGGACCTGACATGGGGAACAAACACCAAATATCTGGTGAAGAGAGCACAGCAGAGATTGTATTTCTTGAGAATTCTCAGAAGAAATAATCTTTCAAAAGATCTGCTGCTGGCTTTCTACTACTGCACCATAGAGAGTGTAATAACCTATGGTCTGTGTGTGTGGTTTGGGAGTTGTACAGCTAGGGAAACGGTAATGCTGTCCAAAGACTGTGAAGAGAATAATTGGGTATACACTTCCTACTTTAGATTAATTGTATGGCTCCAGGTGTTATAAGAAAGCCATAGAGCTTGTGCAGGTTCCCACACACCCTGGAAATGATCTTTTTCAGCTTCTGCCTTCTACAATGAGGTATAGAGTCATTAAGACTAGAACCAGCCACTTGAGAAATAGTTTTTATCCAAAAGCAGTTATGGCTTTGAATGCAGGGAAATGTACGTTTTGAGGGAGTTTCTGTATAAATGCAGGGTGGGGTATGTTTGTGGTATATTCTTCTGTATGGATGTTTCTGATGTAGATCTTTTCAACTCGTTTTTCTCTTAATTTCGTTGTTCTGTATAGGACAATGACAATAAAGTTTTATCTTATCTTATCTTATCTTATCTTAAAGTGGAAGGTAAAAGTGTTCCATGTGCATAAATGCATTCAACCATGCTGGCCCCATTGCCATGGACTTGCACAACACTGGCTCTTTGGCTTAAAAACAGAGGTGAGCACTAGAGTTGGACATGACTAGCAAGCATGTGTAGGGAAAACCTTTACCTTTACTTTATTCCATCCAGATTATAGCCATTTGTGTTTCTACACCATTCAGTGGATTCCAACCCAACCCCACCCCCATAGATCCAAAATTTAAAAAAATGCACAGCTACTTTCACAGATCTAGGAGTGAAATGGGTTTGAATCTCTCCTAAAAGGATAGAGGGTATGTAAAGCCCCAATGTGTATACCTTTTATTCAGGTTCAGGGTGGGTTGGGAGACTTCCTGTGTTGCATGCTGTTTCACTAGCATAAATCCACAGATTTCCTCCACTAGAAGCAGGAGCAGAATCAGTGCATTTTCCAACTACAACTGTTCACCGCCATCACCAGCGTGCTTATCCACAATTCTGTAAACAGTTACATGAAGACACCTGGCAATGAAATACAGACTCCAAGGGAGCTACTATCTCAACTTTACATGGATGTTTAGCTGCAGTGACGAACTGGATGAGGATGAACAAAATGAAGCTAAACCCAGAAAAGACAAGAGGTGCTCCTCATCATTCAAAAGGGAGAACAAGGGATAGGGATGCAACCTGTACTGGATGGGATCACCCTCCAATTGAAAAATGAGGTACACAGCTTGGTGCTCTTGGATTCATCCTTGAGCTTAGATGCCCAGGTCACGGCGGTGGCCAGGAGCGCATTTGCACAATTAAGGCTAGTACGCAAGTTATGCCCCTTTCTTGAGAAACCAGCTCCGGACACATGGTGACACATGCACTAGTGACATCCTAGCTAGACTACTGCAATGCGCTCTATGTGGGGCTACCGATAAAAAGTCTCAGGAAACTTCAACGGATCCAAACTGTAGCAGCCAGACTCCTGACTGGGGTGGTGTACAGAAATGACATTACACCCTCATATCCATTGTCCTTCCGGAAACAGGCAATGACCTTTTTCTTCAGGCAAGCTTTCCCTGGATGATGGACTACCATGTGTGTTTTATATGCATCTATGGGTTCACATAGACTTTGTGTTTATGACTTCTTATAACCGTGTTGCTTTCATTTAATGTTTGTCTATTAATGCTGTAAGATGTCCCCCAAATCCTTGTTCTCAAATACTTGAACATGTTTTAATTGTACTGGACTGTATATTATCCCTCATTACTGTAAGCTGCCTTGGGTCCTTTTCCATGGAGAAAGGCAGGGTAAAAATACTCTAAAATAAAATAAATAATACTTTCAGTTATCTTTAGCTGGAGTGAAACTCCCAACTGATCTGTCCAAGACAGACCTAGCCCCATCCACGCACCAAAAAAAGGGGGGGGGAAGCACAGGGTCATATCATAATCCTTGAGTTTGCTGAAGTCTAGGTGAAAACTACTGGGTGGGTTGAGGAAGGGTCACTGAATAGGCTTAAATATGGATTGAATCTTAGTTCTCATTCTGAGTCATTTAAGGCAGTTACTTCACGTCCCGTTCGTCCCTCCTTGCTGTCCCACTTGGGACTGGGGAAAAAAAACTTACTTCATGTCCATAGCGTGACAGCAAAAAGTTATCTCGACCACTCCCCCGGAGCCAGGAACAGAGTGTGACAAACTGTACCTGCCCCTGGGCTGGAGAATTCTCTTGTCACAGTTTGTTCCCGGTTCCTGTTCTGAGACAAGGGACCATGTGGTAACAACTGTCATTCAACAACCAGTGTCCACCTAGTGGTCAATGGCTGAAGCGGCATTCGACATTAATTTCCTATGGGAAACACCATGCAGTACAAATGTTTATTAAAGAAAGTACTGAAAATTCTGTAGCACTGACATGTAAATCCCAGAAGACCAGTAAATCAAAATATAGAAAAAGTTTCATTTATAATATTTTTAAAAGGGTTAAGAAAGCAAGACAAATTCAGAATCTGTCATGGAACAAGACCGTAAAGTAACAGTTGTCACGAGACAAGTAATCACGCCC
Source organism: Phrynocephalus versicolor (assembly GCA_023846285.1). Lineage (NCBI taxonomy): Eukaryota > Metazoa > Chordata > Lepidosauria > Squamata > Agamidae > Phrynocephalus > Phrynocephalus versicolor. The sequence goes on along the minus strand of JAHTLZ010000204.1, from coordinate 14,697,700 downwards.
ATGAGTAAATGGAAAAAGGGACTGAGCAGGGACAAAACCATGTGACCGCAAACAATGCTGTCATGGTACAAATGTAATCGTGGAACAAGGTAGGACGTGAAATAACCGCCATAGCAGCACATTCCCTTCAGCTTTTCCAGTTACTACCAACCTCTCCTGCACTAGCGCTCTCTCTTACCTAGGCAGGCAACTGGTATTTTTAACTCGCTCCTCGTGCAACTGAGAAGTGATTTAGCAGCACTCTTTCCTCCAGAGAGAGCAATTAAAATGACCCCAAGACATCATGACACAAGGTCTATATTTGGTTCAAGAAAGAACGGCAGCAGAGCTTATAGCATGATTTGTGTCCCTGCCACGTGGGTATGTGTGTGGTTCCTTCCCCTATTTGCAAAGATCATCAGAACAATTGCTCTGAATAAATATGGTTCCTGAATCATTTAGCAATCATTTAAAGGCGAGCGGGCTCCACTTCTGAGCAATTAGAGGCATGATCAGAAATCACCGGGCTGCTGAGCTGAGAGAAAAGGAAGCTAGCTAGTTATAATTCTGCCTTTCCCAGGAAGGGAGGGAAGGCTGGCGGTGGCGGTGGAAATTGCCGTATAATTAAGCTTTCTGAGCTTTCATGGAAATATTTATGAAATGAGAATGGCTTTGGAATAAATCACCAGTCTGGTTTATCATTCAGAAATTATGCTTGCATCAACATTATATCCACTGAACCTTGATTGCTTCCGCTGTTCTTCCTTGATCACTATGAATGGTCCTTTTTTTAAGAACACCGAGCAGTAAAAATGAATTTCCCATCCCTGTTTTCTTATATCTAGGAATGACAAGATCGATCTGTTTCACTTTTTCTTCCATTTAACTTTTTTTAAAAACTTTTTTCTTGAAAATATGAAGAAATTTGCAAATTTCAATAAATTCTTGAAAGCTGAATAAGAAATGAAATGTCCAGCTTCCTGCACTTATTTGTACTAGTCATTTTCAATGGATTCAGGTGTTCATCAAACTAGAGCTGTCTGCTTGCCAGTCATATAAGTGAACTTTTCAGGGAGGGAAATGGAAATTGGAATAACAACAGCAACCACACTTCAGCCCAAACATTATATTACAAAGCACCATGTGCCTGGATGATAAATATGTCAATATTTATTTCTTCTACATGTGCATTTCAAATCTAAAGTTCTTTCTGGCCAGTTTTCCCAGTCAGTTGGGTACCTGGCAGTGCAGTAAAATGCCATATTTCAACTCATCATTGTGCCTTCTGAGGAAAGAGCCATCTTTGGGGCAACGCAGGGCTGTATTGAGGCTGGAACAACAGAGGCACCAAGGATGCCGCTGAAATCTAGAAGTGAATCTACAGAGGAATGTTAGGAAAATAAACTACTTTCTTGCCCCATTCACTTGTCTTTAAAAAACAATGTTGCTTTTTCAGGGGGCACATCACATTTTCCTCTTTTTCCCCATGGGCGCCTTGCATCCCTGAAGAGTAGTTGAGAAATTGTGTCATTTTGTTTCCCTTTGGTGCCAAAATGGCCATTTACAGCTCAGGGCAAGCTGCAAAGGTCTAAAATAAGCCACATTGCACAATGAAAATGGACACCAACCATGTCTGGGTACTTGACATCTAGAAACCTCTGGAAAAGATCGCCTTGGGTTGGATTCAACTCGATGACACATATTTATTATTTTTCTTCCATCCCAGATTTGTGTGTGTGTGTGTGTGTGTGTGTGTGTGTGTGTGTGCAGGGAGATAAATGTTTTGGACCATTTGCAACATGTCTGTGGATATTCTCAGTCATCCAGTTTTTCTGGCAGTTGAGTCATGGCAACAGGACTTCTTTTCTTGAGAGAGTGAAACGTTTTGCTGCTCGTCCAAACAGCTTAATCAATTCTCTTATTCTGTAGACCTTTGGAAGCAAGGTAGTTCTTCCCTATGCATGGAACATAGAATTCCAAGCGCAAGCTGAAAATATAAATGTTTAAAAGCTTGCCATGCAGTTATACCTGCAGAAGGCAAATGGAGTAACTTCCAACAATATCCTACCAGTAATTAATGAATCCCCATTTTGTTTCTCCAGCATATTAATGCATGCCCCTTTTTCCCAATGAACAAACAGGGACTTTTTAACTGCCAGTGATAACTGCAACATAATCCTTTGCCTTCCTCAGCTGAAATTGTACAATAGAATTATGGCATTGTTAGAGGCCATACTATTGCTTGGTCCAGTTAACCCCCCCCCAACACACACACAAAGCAAATAATGAGTCACGTTAAAGTCAAAAGAGGTTACTAAATAGAGAGGGGCACGAACCGAAAAAATGGTGATTCGTTTTGGTTTGTTTCATTTTAGGGTTTGGTTCGGTTTGTTTAGTTTTTAACAAAAAAAATTGAAAAATTTGTTTCATTGTTTCATTGATTCATTATTCGTTTTTCCCACTAATCCATTTGACAGTACACAGGCGGGAAAAACATGTAAAAAACCAAAAAACAAAACAAAACAACCCACAGACGTTGGCAACAACTGCACAAACTGGACTGGCAGCATCCTCATCATCCACATCCTCCTCATCATCATCTTCAATAATCAACACATCGTCCTTATTGGGTGGCAGCAGTGGCAGCAGTGGTGGTGAGACGATCCTGGCCCCTGAGGCAGGGGCTTTTTGAGGTGCCTTTTTTTTTCCAAGCGCGAACCGCATGGCCCCTGGGGCTGGGTTGGTACTTCTTTTATTATATTTTTTCTTTATTTTAGGCTGCCAACCCGGCCACTCCTGGGGCCGGGTCAGTGCTCCTTTTTTATTTTATTTATTTTTTCAAGCAACAACTGCGCAGCCCCTGATGCTGGGTCGTCACTGGTTTTATTTTTTATATTCTTTTCTTTATTTTAGGCCGCCAACCCGGCCACCCCTGTTTTTTTGTTTTTGATTTATTTTTATTGTTTTTTTTACTGCCGACCATGTGGCCTGCGCTACAGCTGTAGCGTGGGCCGGTCAGCTTTTCCCCCCATTTGCTGGCCATGGGTCAGTTCCGCAGCCCAAGGGCCAGTTCTGTAGCCCGTGGGCCGTGTCCGGTGCTCATGGGCCGGTACCGGGCCTGTATGCCAGATCAGGGTTGGTTTGTTTTTTCAAGCACTGACCATGAGGCCCCTGGGGCCAGGTCAGCACTGGTTTTATTCTTTATATTATTTCTTTATTTTAGGGCGCCACCCTGGCCACCCCTGGGCCTGGGTCGGCACTCCTTTTTATTTTTTAATTTCATTTTTATTGTAATTTTTTTTACTGCCGACCAGGTGGCCCACGCTACAACTGTAGCGCGGGCCAGTCGGCTCCCCCCCCTGGTCACCCCCCCTTCAGCCAGGAAGACCGGACCTCCAGGAAGGACCAGCACCAGGTAGGAGACATCTCTGACGCCGCTATTAACGAAATGAACCAAACTGAACCAATTTTTTTCAGTTTGGTTTGTTTCATTCTAAATCCACTCTGGGGTTCGTTATGTGTTTTGTTATGCAATGAAATGAATAACAGCTGTTATTAAACTTTAAATAGAAAACAAATACAGTATTACACATTAAACAGTCTGTATTGAAGAATGTCCCTATATTTGTTACACCATCCCCTAAAGCTGGATGGTATGCATGAAGGTAAGACTCTCCATCTCAACAGCCATGAGGAGAGATTAAAACTGTCATTTTCCTGTCTGTTTAATCGACAGACCTTTCAGAAAGGAGGGGCATAAGCTAGTATAGACAGACCAATAGTAAGTCAGATCAGTGTGATTGACATACCACATTCTGAGACTATAGATCTGCATACTCTAACAGGCATGTTAGAGTGTTATGGTGCTATGTTATAAAAATTACATTTCCTTGAAAATTTTAGATGTTTGCTTGTCAAAGGCCATTGAACAGCCTTCTGTAGTTGATGGTGATTTTCTATGGAAGGTTTCTGTATTATGGACATAAATCTTCATATGTTTAGCTCACACCGATGAGAACAAAAGAAATTCAACAGCCCCCCTCCCACTTACTGACTCAGATTAAGAGGTGGTTTGCACATTGTTCACTTTTGGTTTCTTTCCTATGAAACATTGAAAGGAGTGTTCTGCACCAAAACATCTGCCTTTTGTGGAGGAAATTCTGCACTATGAAGAGAAAACCTTGTACAAATTTCTTGTACAAATGAAATATACAGTAAGTTTTTACGCAAACCCCAGATTTTTCTGTGTGCATGTGAAGGTGGTTGTTGTCCAAAAAAGTATTACTCTTTTAAAATGCCCCACAGCAGTGAAAAAAAAAATAACACTTGCCATCCCCTCCCCCTATGGGGACTGTCACTATATCAAGACAGTGGTTGAAGACCAGGAATTTTATTACCGTTTTATTGCTTTCTTATTCTCCTCTTCTCACCCAATAAGGTGGAAGGGAGATTTTTATAACCTACAAATGCATAGCGCCTCAGAAAACAGAAGAATTTGTTTCTGGAAAGAAGCCTGGGAAACATCACAGTGGTTCTGCCTGTTTTGGAGAAATAGATACTGCTTTAAAGACTGGCATTTCCTGTGTGGGCACTTATCTGATCATTTATAATGAATATTAAACACGTATCACAAAAGCACCTTAAGGATCCAATAAAATGCAGCCTGTAGAGCTGCTGCTCACGAAAGCAAAGAGAACAAATCAATGTGTGGATGCAGGCAGGCGAGCATTTTGATTTAACCGGGCGGTGCATTAAATTGTTATAAGACAGAAAAGGTCTGATCCTATCATTTGGTGGAGCAAAGTTAGCATCTTTTCGGAGGTGGTGTCAGGATGTTGGAGGAGAGAGCTGTGTGCTACATGGTGTCCCCCCCCCTTCTTTAAGATATCCTGCTGCCCTCAGGTAGTGAAGACAGGCATCCCATTGTTAGGCAGACTGGCATATATATTTTTTCAAGGGGGAGGGGGATGAGGAAAGGATCCAATATGAAGCCACAGCCAGGTTGGAGGGTACCAGGAGCTTACATACCCACTGGGAATGGGTGGAACAAAGAAAGAGCGCTCTCACTGGGTTCCAACCAATCCAAGCCTTTTTTACTGCTTCAGAATTTCCTCTCTTCACCCAGATATTCTGATTGGCTGTTGACGGCAGCCTTGGCAATGCTATAGGATAAAAAAAAATCCAAGCAATTTGACAATGGGTGAAAGAAAGGTTAAATAAAAAAGAGTAACACAGACAATCTCCTACCCTCCCCCCCAAAAGCCCTTTTGTTAATGCAAATTATTATGACTAAGAGGCCCCCTTTCAAGAACCAACAAAGAACTGAAAACAAATTGTGGTTCCCCTCCTTTTGTTCAAATAGGAAAGCCCTACCCCTAACCCAGGGGTCTGCAACCTTTAAGACATAAAGAGCCACTTGGACCCGTTTCCGACGAAAAAAAAAACTGGGAGCCGCAAAACCATTGCGACATTTAAAACAAATATAACACTGCAAATATATTTTCCCCTCCCCTCGCTCCTGGCTTTCTGGGCACTCGCAAGCAACACACTCCCTCGCGCGCTCCTCGGACACGCTGCGCCCCGGCGCCGGGCTCGGGTGGGAAGGAGCGCCGGCGGATGCGGCTCCTCCGGGCACCCCTGAAGGGCTTCTGAGAAGGAAGCCAATGAAAGTTGCTTCTTCGGCACTTCGGGCGCCGGGAGAGCGAGCAAGCGGGCGAGCCCGAGCCGCTGCCGCCTCCCCCCACCCCGCCACCCTGTCCCCGAGGGTTTCCATCGAGTCGCGCACCTGCCTCAAGTTCTCCCGCACGCGCAACTGGGGCGGCTGCGTGTCCACCAGCCTCGGGGAGGGCCGGGCTGGGGGGTGGGTGGGCGTGCAGGAGGCACGTTCTCTGTGTTGGAATGGAGCGGAAGGCAGCTTCCGGCAGGCTTTCGGAGAGAGCGAGAGCGAGAGAGAGAGAGACAAGCAGGCAGGCGCACAGGCGCTCCGCTCGGCTCGGCTCAGCTTCTTGAGCCAGGTGGCGTGCCGTTGGCCTCCCCGGGCGGCCAGGGGCCCCTGGACAACTTGAGCCCGGCGCCCCCACCCCGCCGTCGAAACCGGCTGACTCCAGGAGGGAGCCGCTGGAAGTCTAATAAGAGAGACCCCTCCTCGGGAAGCGCAGCCCGAGTGCGTCATATCCACACCGCTTCCACTTTTTTGGGGGGGCAGTTTTTAAAAATCTTCCAAAAATAGTACAGGAGGGAGAGGAGGGGAATTTCTAATCTCTCTCCCTCTTTCGCGGAGACACGCCGCGCATGCGCCCGCTCCCCGGCGTTTTTGGAGCTTCATCCCGCCAAGTTAGTGCAAAGCCGTAGTTTTTTGGGGGGGGCTGTAGCGAAGCAAAAGGAGAGAGAGAGAGAGAGATGCCAACTGCACATGTGCAATGCTTGGAAGGGGGAAGGGGGAAGAAAGGAGGGTTTTCTCTTCCTCCACGTTGAACCCTCCCATCTAAACGCTGCCCCACCACCACACACACACAACACACAACACACACACACACACACACACACACACACACACACACACACACACGTCACTTCTTCCCCCTCCCAACAAACACCCAAGCAAGAAAGGAAGGGGAAGGGGGGAAGGAAGGAGGGTTTTCTCTTCCTCCACGTTGCACACACACAGAGACACACACACAGACACACACACACACACACACACACGTCGCTTCTTCCCCCTCCCACCAAACACCCAAGCAAGGAAGGGGAAGGGGGGTTTTCTCCTCCTGTCTTTTTTTCTCGGGTGGGGGGGAGGCAACAATCCAGATCTGGGAGGTTTTCTTGAAGTTAAAAAAAAAAGAAAAAAGGCTGCCTTTCGGGGGGGCACTTTCCACCACGCCTCCCTCTCTCTCTCTTGCTCTGATGAAGAGGGAGCACGCTGAGAGTGTGGCCGCGCTTGGCTTCGCGCCGCCTTGTGGGACAGGCTGTCCTCGCGAGATTCGGCGCCTTTGTGTTGAAATTTCGGAACCCTCCTGGAGCCGCGGCAAATGTTCCAAAGAGCCGCATGCGGCTCCGGAGCCACGGGTTGCAGACCCCCGCCCTAACCAGAATGTGTCCCGTTACTGCAGAGGCTGTCATGAGTGTTTCTAGGACACACAGACCCATGAGCCGTGCGACACTGCCAGAACCTGCGCAGTAGGCCCATGCACTGTGACCTCCATGTGCCACACCTCCCTTCATCCACATGACACAAATAAGCCCAAGCACATGGGCCTGACTTAGCTGCATCATTGAATTTTCTACCTTCACTTTGAGGGAATGGCCCAGGGCTGTTGTAGGACCATAGCTTCTCTCTGGCCACTTTTTTGCATGTCATTTCTTGCCTCTATATTATGTTTTCCCTTACTTGCCTTTCCCCTAAATCGAAAAGCCACAGGCAAGCCAGTATTTAGTCAGAGGGGAATTGCTGCGGCCTTTTCATCAATTTGGTAGAGAGAAATTAACTCTGGAGCATGTCCTTAGTGGAAACAAAAATTGCAGGAAAAAAAGAATATATTTTGTGGGTGCCACTCACTCAAAGTATGGACTTGTAGTAGCCTCTTCTCCTTCAGTATAGCTCTAGTACAGTCCTCAATTCTCTTCCCTCATTCTTCTGTCTCCAGAAAAAATGGTGCCCTTGTACTTGATGAAGCACCATCACATCTGGTGCTTCTTAGGCCATTAAGGTTGAGGGCAGAGCAGATTACTTCCTACTACAGTGGACCCTTGTATAACAAACAGTTTGTATAACATAAAATCTGTACAACATAAAAAATTCCAGAGATAGGGAAAATTTGCTTAACATAATTGCCTATGGGGAAAATCCATACAACATAAATATGGGATTACTCCATTTTCAATGCATTCCTATGGGAATTTGTATAAAGGAAAATTTGCTTAACATAATTTCATTTGGAATGAATTAATTCCTTTATGCAAGGTACCACTGTACTGTGATCTGAAACCTCTACCCATGCCTGAAGGCATGATCAAGAATTCCATGTTTATTCTGCACCAACTGCCCCTGTAGCAGTAAAGGGACCACAAAGAATGGCAGAACGCAATGTGTATATTATGTACGTTATATTGATTGAGCATATCATTTTCATGGAGTCTGAGAAGCACTAGAAGTATATAGAGATACAAATGGGGATATATAGAGACAAATGTATTTACAAGATGGAAAGGAAAAATAAAATAGGATAAAGGATATATTGTACACATTGCCACATGCTTAGTCCAGTATTGGGGGGGAGGGGCTGATGTAAATACTCGTAGATGAGTCTTGTGGTGCAGTAGCTAAATTGCTGTATACCAGCAAAAACTGTCCTCACAAGCTGGGGTTCATTTCCTGGTAGTCAGCTCATGGTTGACTCAGCCTTTCATCCTTCCAAGGTTAGTAAAATTAGTACCCAGCTTGCTAGGGGAGGAGGGCATTGTGTAGCCTGCATAATTGAATTGTAAACTGCCCAAAAGTTGCTTTAAGCGCTATGGGGTGGTATGTAGGCAGAACATTTTGCTTTAAAAAAAAAATACTGTGGATCAACTAACCAAGGGCTGAAGAAGTCCACTCATTTATTTATGTATCATTTTAAGTGGATATGTCAATAAAGAAAACTAAACATGAATTTAAAAATAAAATAAAAAAACATCTCACTTTTTAAAATAAATATAATTTTCGCACACCCTGTTGTAGCGAAGGAGCTAGAACAATCATCAAGCAAGCAACCTTCTCCTGTCATCTCTCATTCTGTTCTGCCTACAAATTACCTGAACATGTTTTAGAAATGCTCAGAAACCCCAATGAAAACCTACCTAAACTAGTAGGCAGTGCCATCTCTATACAATAAACCTGCTAATTTGGGTCAACCAGCACTGCAAGAGAGCACCTTAAAAAGAAAAAAAAGATAAATAGCATGGCTGTCTTCCCCAGCGCTTCATTGAAATCCCCATTCATCCTCCAGTTCAACAAATCTAAGATGGCCATTATGATCCATTGTCCTGCTTCTAATTTAAAATCACCAATTGATGATGAAAAGGAAGAAGAGGAGGAGGAGGAGGAAGAGGAAAATAAAGCAAAAGTTGGATATGACTGTCATAAGCAAAATCCCTTCCCCTTTGGGCAGGATAATAATTATTTCCCCTTAAATCTAAATGTGATTTATTTATCTATTTAGTTAGTTATTTTTCCATTCCTTCTTTCCACCATTGAGCTCGAGCTGCTGCACAGGTTTTTCCTCATCCTCACTTTATTGTCACAGGAATATCAGCTACTCTACAAGGGAGATCAGTATGAGAAGCAGGCAGGGACTGATTCAAGGTCCCCTAGGTGAGCACATGACTCAGCGACAGCTAGAACCTGGATCTCCCAGGTCTCACTCTGAAGATCGCAGCAGTAAGCCAACATGAATGACAATACTACAAAAGAAATTATTTCTCATGAATGCTATATGGGCACTAGATTTTTGGATTATTATTATTTTTTACTACAGTTACCAGAATTCAGCAGGAATTTCCCCAGCTAAAATTCTGGTATCAAAAAGTGTCAAGTTCTCAGGGAGTTTTAGTATGTTCTTTTCCAAGGCTTTGTCTGCAGCGACAGCCATCAAAACAGGGAGAAGAATAAGACTGGAGCTTTTTAAGCTGCATGGGAATAGTAGAAGTTTCAGAGAGGGTAGCCATGTTAGTCCTATGAAGAGTTGTAGGCAAAAATCAAAGACAGTTACTTCACGTCCCTCTCATCACAGTTCACTGTCCCGCTTGGGACCAGTACGAAACAAGGTTACTCCACGTCTATTGTGTGACAGTGGGAGTTCGTCCTGACCACGCCCCCTGAACCGGGAACAGAGAGTGATGAGGCGTACCTCTCCCTGGCCTTGGGAATTGTCTTGTCTCGGTTCTTGTTTCGAGACAAGTGCCTGTGAAGTAACGCTTGTCACACAACGCACACATTCTCCATCTAGTGGCAGGAGTGTGAAGTTGCATTCTCCAGTACAATCCCAATGGCGTAGAGAGGGAAGAAGGCATGAAACCAGGAGTTTTGACGCTTAATGCATTAAAGGCAAAGTTGCAGAGATTCGAAATATTGAAAAACGGAAGCCCGGGCCAAACCAGGGGGGGGGGTAAATGAAGCCAGGAAAATGCAGTAATTGTCACGAAACAAGGATGTGAAGTAACAGTTGTCACAGTACCATCAATCACGCCCGTGGGTAAACTGAAACAGGGACAGAACTGGGACAAGACCATGTGACCGTGAACAACATTATCATTAAATGAACGTAATCTCGGAACGAGGAAGGACGTGAATTAACTGTCAAAGAAAAACAAAAAAAATACACAAAACATGTGGCACCTTAAAGACTAACTTTCATATTTTAATGTAACGTTTCGTGGACACGTCCACTTCTTCAGACAAAATGCAGCAGAATGAGGTGTGTAATATAATACGTGATGAGATATACATTTCATACAAGATGTTCATTGGTGGATAAGGGAGGGGGAAGAGGAGGGAGAGGTGATTAGTTGTAGAAGTGGTGCCATCAAATTAATTGTGTGCCATCAAGTTAATTCTCACCTATGGTAACCCCTTTCCAGGTTTTCCAGGTAAAGGATACTCAGATTCCTTTCTTCTGGAAGCACCCTGGGCCTGTGCAGCTCATCCAAGTCTACACAGGGTGACTCTTTTCCTAGGAAGCGCAGTGAGGAATTGAACTTCCTACCTCTGACATGGCAG